>JALXJV020000015.1:5941057-6569390 GCA_024633595.2 Lepomis macrochirus | reverse complement strand
ATTTGCTTGAAAAGGTCAGTGTTATGTCCGTTGCTAGATTGATGCATCACTAAGTGAAACTAATGAATTATTTAGCACAGAGAGAAAAAATCAGACCTGATATATCAGCTACGTACAAATATATATATTTCCTTGAAAGGAGTCAAAGCTGACATGAGAGGAAGACAATGGTTGGAATAAGGCGATGGAGTAGAGGAAGGTGGGGGTGCCAGCTGATCGAATTGATTCTCATTAACTTTTCCCAGGCCTGGAGAGAGCTAGAAGAGGAGGAGAGGGAAGAGGGAAGAGGAGGGAGGGAGGATCGGTTTAATGAAGACTCCTGCCGCGAGGGTTCGTCTCGCCTACTGTGCGGCCCTGTGAATAAGCCTGGCAGACAGATGGGCTGAGGAATTGATCAGTGGAGACAGTCCACAGAGACCTGCACAGACTCAAAGGCTGTGTTTTACTTGAGGTGGAGTACACAATCAAGGATATCAAAGACATTGAAATGTCACTGGAATTTACTTCCAACTCCACACCTACAGTTAGAGGCACAAATGCACAGAGGCACACAATCTAAATTGAAGTTTCATTTGAACTGACATCAAGGGAGGGGCCCCAAACATCAAAACACACAACACAACAACCACTCATGCTTATTACTTATCAGACTGGCACATCCTGAGGACTGAAAGACAGAGGACTGCTGAATCAGTCCTTGAAAGATCTGCCCAGACCGCTAATTCTGAAACCGCAGACATCTAGAAATAGAGGCTATTTGGTATCTTGGCCCCTTGTCTCTCTGTTGTCCTTCTGAGAGCTGTCCCACTTTCAGCCCAGGCTCTGTGTGGCATCTATCTTTCACACGAGTGACAACGCCCCCCAACCCCGCGCTGCCACTCTCATTTTCATCGCCTATTGTTCCAGGCTCAGAGATTCAGCCTGACACAGCAAGCCCTACAATACTGTCATCTCCACAAGCTCAATACTTGCCTGCACTGCTGATAAGCAGCCAAACACTCAGGTGATGAATAAATCACAATACAGCACATACACAATCACTGAAACCAGGAAGAGGCTTATTCATTTTGTATATATTTTTGGCATTATTTTGCAGAATACTGAATCAAATCTGTTGTAAACATTTACACTGTGTCATTTGATTGAGGTTCAAATGATAACTGCTGGCACTAACGATGTGTGTATCACTCTTTCCCTAAGTGCTATCTGCACTGAAAGGCACTCTACAAAGACTGTTGAAAAACAGTCTTATGTAATAAAATCTATTTCTATGGTTTAAAAAGGAGGGTCGGACATCCTTTTCACAACAAATGTATGGTCTGTAATCAGCGTATTTTAGATACACAAACCAACTCTGTTGCAAATTGGTCAAAAAAGATTTGCAAAAAAGCATGAAACTCTTCCAGTGCCCTGAATATTGACAGAATTATACACAACTTTCATTTAGATTCTTCTTTTCTTTTCTGCCGCCTGCCCACTTTCTGTATTTTGTAGGTCTTTTTTTTTTTACATGTACTCAAGACAGCTCTACTAGCTATTCCATAGTCACTGGAAATTATTTAACCATTATTTGATTATCGCCATGTGTTTTGCTTCAGTTGTACCTGATGTGCTGCTTGTCACACAACTCCTTATGTTCAGACACTAAAATGATCATCTGCTTGAGTGAATTAAAAAAAAAATACTCAAGACTTTTACAAACAATAGAGAAATAAAAAAGGCTCCACATAAAAACAAAGCACCCCTGACAGTTTTTGTATGTACCGAATTTTAAAAAAATGAACATGTATTTCGTGTGGAAATTTGGCATTTAGCATTTGCCTAAAATTAGTTTTATGGTGATTTAAGTAATTGAATGCCAGATTCCCTTCTACTGTATTTTCACAATAGTCACCTGCATCAGTTAATGAAAGGTTTTACATTTACAGATCTAAACATCATCATTGCGGTCAAACTTCATCAACAGTGTCGTAAGATGTCAAAGAACCACCTGCACAATTCAATAGATTTCTGGGAAATGCATTGCAAAACACCATAACAACCATAACATAACATTTAGGGGAACATCACCCAAATTATTAAAAAGGTTTTTAAAATTGTACTGTATAAATATAGTACAAAATTATATCTTTGCATGCATTGCTGTACTGAGATAAGGTTGGGGGCTCGTGACACAGAAAGTGCACAGAGCACGAAAGATTCTTGTAGTTAGGTCTGTGGTACCCCGGGGGCTCTAACACCTCTAACAATTCAGGCCTAACACTGTCACCATGGTTACCACTGCCTGACACCTCTGGCAATGGCAAATAGACTGACCACAGCGGAACATTTGAGATGACACTGGCAGAGCCTGTGTGCATCGTCACACAATAAAGACCTCAGGGCATGAGGGAACACTCACTGAGAGCCAGTTACATTTAGAGAAAGTAAAGAACTTCATGGAGAAACACGACTGAGGGTGAAAGGGGGAAGAGCACTGGCAGGGTGTCCATCTCCAGCTGGCATATTGTGGAATGTTAATTAGGCCTGCAAAGACAAGACACCTCCCTCCTAAATGTCACATCCTCGTGAGGAGAGCAGAGGACGGCGACAGGTTTCGTTGACTTCTGTCAGGCATAGGGTGCCGTGGTTTGTTTGCCTTTCCAGTGGCAATTTCTTTTCTGTTCTCTTTACTTCAAGCATTTTCTCTTTACATTCTCTTGCCCCTTCTCTCTGCCCTTCTGTTATGCTGTTTACTCTGTGATGAATGGCTCCATTTCAAGTTGAGCTTTTTTTTTTCCTTTTAGCTGGAATACAATCTGTGCAATTGTGTGGAAACAAGATTGATCTCACTAAAACACATTGTGGAGGGGACAGCAGAGGAAGGAAAATATAGACTGCAACAGAATTTCACTTTAATCTACATTTTCAGACCCATTTCTTTGATGAAGGCTTTTAGACTGCTATGGTCCTTGCAGAGGGCTGGGGGCCAGGGAGGACGGTGTAAACATCTCCTGCATTGGTTTGTAATGAGACATGACACAGTGAGTATACTGTGGCCTTTTAAATGGCAGGTCTCGTTATCAGCCCGGTTTCATATCAGAGGGGCGCAGACTCAGATAACGGGGCATCAGTAATGAAGGGTTGGACAGGAAACCTACTGACACCTAATATGAAAGGTTGCTCAACCAATTTGTTAATGTAACATTATACACAGTGTGTGTGGTTTTACCAACAACATGATTCACAAAAAGTTCCACTGTGAACAATACTTCTCTTAATCTGGTTTCTGGCTGAGCTTGATACAGCCTTTCTGTTTTTCATGATTTATAGTTAATACAGTGTCTACAGAACGGCCTAGGGTAACCATTGAATATTAAGCAATACCTAAAATTGCTTGAAATAATAATTGGCTCCCTCACAATTCAACCAAAATTAATCACATAGGGCAAGTGGATTGGAAAATGAATCCATCCTGCTAAGGAAGAGAGAACGGAGAGGAGGACTGGGATTTTAAGCAAGGATTCAGGGCGGTTTTGGTCATGACAGTTAATATGAAAACTAAAGAAGTAAAGTTTTATTATTCTATATGGGGGTACATTCATTCCTAGAGTGAAAAATGCGTTATGTGCAAGTCTAAATTACTTGCGTGAAAGAGTAGTAGTAGGCGTTGTCGGTGCAATAACTCAAGCCTTCAGGTTGCCTCTCCATTTTCCAGGAGTAAAAGAGAAATGCTTTTATTCTGCAGCTGGATGCCAACAGAGAGTGAAAGGAGAGAGGAATGAGTCTTATGGAGCAGTGAAAAAAAAAAAAAACCTGTCCCAGGTCTAGGGAGTTGAATGGTTTACACGGTGACTGCCAGCTTACGTTTCGTCTTAGTGTCACAATTTGTTGGGAAGCATCACGGACGCTCTAAAAAGAGTGGGCTCTCTCCCAAAGCCTACCCGGCGGCAGAAGAGTTGCTAAACGTCACTCACAATTGTTGAGCCAGCAGGGAGAGGAGAGAGAGTAAACAAATGAGAGGAAAAAAATAGTTAAAAATGAGAAAATGAAAGAAAAAGAGTGACAGAAAGTGATGAAGAGGGAGAGAAAGCAGAGGGGGTTGGATGGTGGGATAACAAAGAAGACAAGGGAAATAAAAAGCAGAGACAGAAAATGGAAAAATACTCATGCATGCTAATCCTCGTCTCCTGTGGCGCTCTGTCGTGAGAAAAGGCTACTGAGATGCAGTGCTTGGAATCATCAAGGGATTGGACATGTTTGCTATCTGAGCAAAGCGCAATAACAATAACGGGCCATCCTGAAGTCTACGAGTTTATGGATATCTTTGCTGCCATGTTCACAGTTGGAACAAAGAAAGAAAAAAAAGAAAATTTCTGTTAAACTGATGGCGTCTACAGGATCCATGCCTACTCTCATCTTTCCTTCATCGGTAGCAAAGAGCGTGGGAACTGCTTACAGAGCATTGAGCGAAGGCGGAAGACTGACCCTGACTTATCGACAGGCGTTCATAATGCACATCTTTATGCCTGATGTGGCTCACCGCCATAAATACACTTTGTTTATAAATGGAACCTATTGATTATAATAAACTAATATACATACTGTATTTGTCCCCACCAGTACTGAAACTGTAAGAACAAGGCAATGATTACATAACATAACCCAATTACTAAATTAGAACACATTTATTAATCTTAAACCTTTGGACTAGAGGCTGTTCTTGCTTCGTTTTCACTCCCTAGTAGGGTTGCATTCTAATTTGACTGTTTAGAATTGGATGTGATATTTGAAGTCATGTGCATAAAATGGGGCTCAAGTTCAATACAGCCTGGGTATGTGGTTGCAATTCAGTTTGATTCACCTTGAGAAAAGGGTGTGAACATCCCATAACTGGTGGCAGTCAAACAGCCATTGACAAGTGCCAATCAGCCTTCAGATGTGTAACTCCAAAGGTGGCCTTGTGCCACAGTGAATGACAGAGACATTGAACAGCCCCCCTTCTCTGAACTGACACCGCTGATTTGAATATCAAAACATGATGTAAAATGGCGATTAAAAGCCAATTACAGCTTGTGTCAATGAAAAGTCAACTAAGTGTTTCAGGGGCTGCGAACAGCTTTTTGCCACGGTAATGACAGGGAGAGCAGAGAACAAAGGGGAAAAGGGAGGACACAAAGGAGAAAAGCAAAGGGAAAAATGAAAAAGTGGCTGAGAACAAACACAGCAGAGTTGGGGCGGATGTAGAAGACAACATTTGTGTGACTATAGCGTTGCACAGTCAGACAGACAAACATCATCTGCTGTAAAGACAGGATTTCTTCCATTCCCGTCAGCATGCAGTCATGAATTATGAACAATTTGCTTAAAGGCAGCATTCAATTAAGAGCCAAATCCACTGGGAGCCAGACAAGGAATGTTTTCTGACAAAACCTTAAAAAAACAAAGCCACCAGCCCCCTTATTTAAGGGACTCCATTATAGTCCTACATTATAAAGTCCTACAGACTCCCTCCAGCTGATTGATCATTACTTATTTATACACCAGTCATGAACGGTGGAAAAGAAAAAAAAGAAGAAAGCAGAAAAACATTTATTTATGCATGGTGCATGATACAGCTGCTAGTTTTTTGATCACCTGTCTGGAGCCTGCAGGAGCAGCCATGTTTGCCATGTTGAAATGCAGAGGCGGTGACAAGTTGCTGCAGCAGCCCTTGGAGACGAGACTGAACTCGCGGCTGCCATTCCTTCGTACAGTGAACCAATCTTTGGTCCCAATGGGCTCCCCCAACAGGAAAAAATAAATAGCTAAGAGGCATGCTAGTGCCGCTTAACCCTATGCTTTAATTATTGAGAAATGCCTGAAATTGCCAGAACGCACAAGACTCTCAGCTCAAGAGGCTTGTTAGAGAGTAATGAAGAGGCTTGGAGCGAGAGGGGATCATTTTAGAGCAGTGCCAAACTGGGGTAGATCTGTGTTGAGAGGATCTGTGTTAGTGCTTGTCTGCCTTTTCCTGATTTGTGTAGTGAAAGGCCCCATGAAAAGATGAGTAATGCAGAATGCGTTAGTCCACTCTTTAAATACTGTGTTACTCTACAACTTGGCAGTCAACGATTCTGCTCTCCGCCTCAATTTGCTGTGTCGCTCTAACCCTCCCTCACTAATTCACACAAATCACCACCAATCAACTCGTGCACACAATCAAAAGAAACAAATTCCCCTCACGCACACACACTAACACAAGTATGCGACGGTAATCAAGCACACAACCCAGTGTTTACGGCAGAGTATATTTCTTCCAAGATCTGAGGCTCTGAAAAAAGGTCTGGCAATAATGACTGGAGTTATTTAAAGGAAAAATTCAACTGTTCATCAGTTGAGGTCACTGACACTGCAAGGGCCAGATGGTCATCTTGTCTGGCTTGTCCGTTCTCAACAGGCTCTGCCTCAGTATCCAATTTGTTCAGCATTATTTACAGGAATAAGCGCTGTTTTGTTGTTGCAATTCCTCTACATGAACTCTGCCTTGGCCTCTCTAACACCTCGAGAACAAGTAAATAAATGAGGAATTTTGATACAAAACTGCAGCTTGGGAGGAACCCTTTAACTGACTTACCAATTCATATGATTCAGCTGAGTAATGACTTGATACTAAACGGTCAACTGACAGTTGATCTTAATCACCTAATGGGTATAAGAATAGGTTTGGTAATCTGCCAAAAGCTGCTTTAACTGCTGGTTTGCAACACATGCCTAAACTTGTCATTTATGCTTAACAACAACAACAACTGAAGTTTTTATTTTAATGTTAATGGAGTGGGGCCGCGCCTTCATAAACTGGTCTGGCTGTTTTCAAAATCAATGTTGCCAAGGTTATGCCAAGAGAGAGAGACATCACTTTCTTTTGCTGACCAGTGCTGTTTGATAAGTGTTTTATTATTGTAATTCATTGTCATTTAAACCTTGAATAAAAACTGGCAGCTAACAGAGTAAATGAATCTCAGAGAGTGTCCAGTAAATTTGTTTTCCTCTATGGCAAAGGTTCAATACAACAGACAGAAGCCAAAGATTTTGCTGCCTCATTGAAAATATTCAAGCACCTGAAAGGGATTTAAAGCCCCAACCACCAAGCACACACATACATTATACATGGAAAGCCATAAAGTGTGCTTAAAACAATGCTATAGTAAGGCTTTACACTTGACGTTCACTTTTATCAGTGTAAACTCAGTAAAATGCTTCATTCCATTCAGTCAGATTCATAACTTTTTCCCTAAAAAGTTTTGGTTTTAACATGTTATCGAATTTCCCAGTAACACTACAGTGTATGATGCATCCCATGTACCCCGAATATACCATGTTCAAAGCGGCAATGGGCGTTTGTCACATGTCATCTCCCACTTTCTTTTCTAATGTTGTAGTGAGCAATAACTATTTATATTGAAGGGAATATGCCACAAAACCACCATTAAAATAAATGTTAATAATCGGTGTTGTGTATATATGTTGTGGTTTTCAATAATTAGTACCCTCAAGAATTTGCTTTCCTGTTTTTCTTGCAATTAGGTTAACAAATCACTGCCAATTTGAAACTAGTGCCACATCTGATAGAACTCAGTCTGGAAAAATATTACCTGTTTATTATCTGGCAGCTGTACTGACAGCCAATGGTTGGGGGTTGAATGGGTGAGGTGACTATGAAACAATAGAAGACAGCTGCATGCAAATTTATGACTCTTCTTTCTGTGTAGTTTGTGTGTGATCATGTGCACGTTTCCCACAAACCAAACACGTCAAGAGAGCAGAATCTCTGGAGCTCAGCTTTTGATCGTCATTGTCTGTTCTTTGGCTAAACGAGCTTTGATGAGAAGGGTGGGAGAACAACTGAGGATGTGAGTTGTTTATGTTGCTCAAGAGGCAAATTTCCTCTGTTCACTTTATAACAGTTTGGACAGTCGTCAGTAAACTAGCACGCAGGAGCCAGACAACATCCCCCACATATCATCAGTGGTTTTTGTGGGGGGGGTTGGAGTACAGAGAGGGCACTGAAACTGAATTTTGTTCCATTATGCAAAACAACAAAAGGCAGAGACCCGTGGTGTATTGCGGTAAGCTGCTGAGACTGCGGCCAAAATGATTCGGCCACAAGGAAAATTTCTCAGTTCCTGCTGGGGCAACCTTAAAAACTCTGCATGCCAATCCATAAATTCTCCTCTAAGAAGAGAGTCTTCACTTCTAGCTGAAGAGCTCCGGCATGGTTCAGCGCCATTACCATTTGAAAAGGGAGAAGATGAGTGCAGTAGCAGTGGGGAGATAGACCAGCGTGCAGAAAGGAGAGCTGAAGGGAAGAGCGGCTGACTTGTTGAACTTGGCGCATGGATGAGCTTTATTCGTCAACAGAGCACTAGAGTTACTCCCAATTCAGGTTTTGCCCTTGAGACAACATCGGCCTGGTCTGAGTCGGTATTACGCGGTTGGACAGCATATCTGAGCTTGTGTGGGGAACTGAGAAGAGACGGTAACAACTTCGGGAAAAATAATCCTCCCACTGCACCACACTCATAAAAACAAACTTCCTGCTGCACTTTTACAAACTCATAACCAATAGTAATATGTGACAAAATGGCAATGAAGTTTGAATTTTAAAAACATTCCTTTATTGCTGCTGTGTCCATTTTCTGAATTATGCATATGACCTTCGGGTAGGAATAAAGTGATGACTAATTTATGAGATTATGGGGTTGTAGAGTGCTGGGGTTAAAACTGGTAGCAGGGCCTAAAGGAATATACAGTAACAAACATATATCAAGTCTGTGTGAGGGGTATACAGTGCAGTCAGAAAGCAGTAAGACAGTGATATGATTTTCATTGTTTGGCTCTGTAAACCTGAAAATTGAATTTGAAGTGAAAAACCGGCGATGAGGTTAGTGCTGACTTTCAGTTTGAGTGGGTTTACATCCATAAAAGGTGAACAGTATGGGACATTTGGAAACACTGTCCTCCAACTTTAGCAGTACGCATCAGGGCAATGATTCTAAACTTAAAGCAATCAAAGAGTTTTTAAGGCCAAACAGTGGTATGTTCTTTACATGTCTTTACTCTGTGTTTCACTGTTGCAAGACCACAAAAATAGCCACAAGAGAAGCAAATACCAGTCCATCAGAGCATCACAAAAGATGACACCAAGTGTCTGTACATGGGTTTGGACACTTGTGACCTAACGTAAACTATGATTACTTTACTAAAGCGTTGTTTAACATTCACTCACAAAATTGGGGAACTATGTAAAAAACTGAGAGTCCACATTTGAAGCTCATAGCCAATGTGCTGGGGTAGAGCGCCAACACAACAGAAAAGACTCAATATCAGCAATGTGTGACTGCGATTTATGTCTATAAAACCAGCATGAGATAAACAATGGTCTATATAAAAAGCAGAATTTCATGTTGTGACAATGTTGTGTACATTGTGTACTTTTATTTATGGGACAAAACAAATAATACACCTGCACACCACAATCAAAAGTGCTTCACAAGGTATGCCACAGCGTTAATTTCCATACAAACTACAATTTAATGACGAGAACATTGAGTATCTACCGATCGATTATTTATATAACATAATAATTTAATATTTTTTAATTTTTTTTTTTTTATATATCTGCTTTCAGGTACTAGTGGTGGAACTATAATGACGAGACATCGCCAAACCACCATCTGTCACAACTGTGCTGAAACTGGGTTTCAAATAGATTGTTGTAATACTTTTATGACAGCAAATGACTACAAATATGTACTTTTGAGAAGCACAGACCCGTTCCCAAACAGCAGGAATGGAACACACTCCCTTGCATTGCTGTGTCGCTTTCTCAAGAACCAGTTAGTTTACACCTTTGGGCAGGTGCTTGCAGCCAGGCACATAGATTATGACACCCGTTTTCACTTGATGGGTCTAAGTTGCTCACTGCAAGCCGTTTCCTCCTTCCTCTCCTTTTAGCACAGATCAATGCCTGTTTGGAACCAAATGAAGCTACACACCCACACACACCCACACACCCATAAGCCTGTAAATTTAGCCAAGCTATTTCATGGAACGCTGAAGCACAAAAACACTGAGCACAGAAGGTAGAGTATATGCTGGAGAATGGCTAGTGGTAACAGTTGGTTGGTCTAAAGCAGAGAACATTTCCGGAGCCTTTGGGTTACTATTACGGATTGATAGACACTATGCTAACATTTGGTGACTCATCTCAATGCCAGAAATAAAGTCATATTTCCTCGGAAAGACAGAAAAGCTTCCTTTTTTTTTTAAAACAGTATTTTGACCACAAACGCCCCCCAGATTTTTCAGACTCAACAGCTTTTTGAAGCAATATGTGTCACTCTTTCTTTTCAACTGTAAACAAGGATGTACAGGAATATGCAGAGCCTTTTAAGACATGTTATAAGACATAAAAATACTTACTTTAAATAATAATTAGTGTGATAGTTTTGACAGAAAATTTCGATTTGGCCTACCTTGTTAAAAATTCCTAAAAGCACATCTCCTTCTGCCACATTGAAAAGTCCAGAATCTATTCATATACAAGTATTTTTAAAATGTTTAACTATTGGACACATGAGGTCCCTTAGTGTAAGTTGCATGTTGAACCATGATTCACTTTGTTATTTTCTCCACAGAACCAAAATAGTGTCCCAGTGTCAGTCCTACACGCAAGGTGCTACTTATAGAACTGGTTTGTCAGTCAACCCATAGGTGTGGCACAAAATACATGTTTTAACCGGAAAAAGTTGCTAGCAAATGCAAACACTCCTGAGGGAAGTAAATGCCTTGTGACATCTACTAAGCAGAAAAGGCCTGAGTGTTGATGCCTTGATCTGAAGGATGTTCTTTTGCCCTCGGTGTTGACAGGAGGCTAGGAGCCAAGCACCGGACACCACCTCAGCAAAAGCATGCTTGACAGGGCAGGGTGAGTGTAATAGATTTGAAGTTCTCCACTTGGAGCTGGAGAGTGCTGAATCACCATGGGAACCAAGATGGCTGTTTGGCAGGTTTGAGTGGCTTTTGGTTGAAACACTTTCAGTGTAGAGGCTCCAGCTACGGCGTTATTTCTCTCACAGTTATGAAAAAAACCTCCAATTGCACGCCGTTCCCTTTCTCTGATCATCCTCTTTTTTCCCCCTTCTTCCTCCCCCAGCTCAGTAAGGCAATCATCACAGCCCCGCGGTGCGAGAGCGTCTTAGCTATGGCAGATAAAGGCTGGGAGATTGTCAGTAATGACGGGTCCACCAGCGCTGAAACTTCCCAGAGCTGCTTGTTTCAGCAGTAATTACGATGGGGGAATGGTGCACCGTGACTGGCTCTAAAAAGCTTACCAAGCCTTTTGCTTGTGATGCCATGTCAACTTTTTTACAGTAGGCAAGTCAGTCTGATAACTAAAAAGAGGTCTTAATAGCTAAACAAAACGTGTGAAACAAAGAGGTAAAAAAGCAGAAGCGGTAGGTTCGGTACTGAACGATGTGGAGGCTGGGCAGGGGGAGGGGGCAGGGAGGGAAAGTGCTCTGAATAGGGATGAGATTGGATCATTGACGCACAGAGTTCTCCAATCACAGCTCTGTTAAAGAAGGTGGAGAGTGAAAGTGATAAGACAGGTGAAAAGGAATACAAGGGAGGACAGAACAAATAATGGGGGAGGACGATGGGCTACGAGAGGCAGGAGAAGGAGTGATTGAAAGTAACCGAAAACAGGAAGAAAGGACTTTAAGTGTGTGTGTGTGTGTGTCTGAAAAGGCTCTGCTGTATCACAAAGAAAAAAAATCATCTTGTTTCCCCTGTGCCACTTTCTCTGAAGCCGGCCCTCAGTAATCACCTTCTTCACCCTCTCAACTGCCTCATCCTCGCCTCCTGTTCTCGTCCCATCCGCCCACTCTCATCCCCCTGATCTCCGAGACACACATGCTTTGAGGAGAGCGCTTAACTCCCCTCTCCATGGATCAGACCTGCAGTAGGTTTGTGTTCATGTGTATAGAAACTCGCGAGTATGCGCAGCAACCAAGGAGGGAGTACTCAGCTTCTTCATTGCACATTTGGGTAGGTAGGATGTGGGTATTAAGTGCAGGGGCGAAGTCTACTGAGGAAGCATGAACGAAGATGAATTTCAAATACACACGCACATGCAGAGGTATGAAATGGTCAATATTATTGAAAATGGTGGGAGTCAGGGGGGTCTTGGGACAAAAGGAGATTTAGTGAACATGTCCACCTGTGTCAGCTACCATAGAGAAGTCATCTATCATTGGTCAGTCACACAGTGCAGTTACGGGCTGCGAGTGGTCATGATAAAGGGCCACTTAATTCAAGTCAGGCTGCTCTGGAGAAAAAAAAGGCATCAAGATAATTGCATTCATTGCAAGAGCAGAAATGAAAAACCAGGTGGTTATTTATAGGTTCATATGGGTATAAATACACTTTTACTGGGGAAAAATGCCCCAAGGCTCAGAATGTATTTCCAAGCATTTAAATTCCATAAATGCCAGTTGATGGCATGTTTTACTATCGCACTGCTCAATTCGTATCTATGGGCAAAACAATTTACATGCAAGACTGCACACATGCCTGCAGAGTCAAAATTTGGATACGGAGTCAATAAATCCATTTGATACAAAATTTTAAAAAGAAAAAACTTATTAGGTAAGTTATGAAGCAAAAATTCTCAAATGTTGGCTTGGCTACTTTTCTCTGTTACTGAATATCTTGGGGTTTTGAACTGTTGGTCCAAAAAAACCAAAAAAACAATATGAATACGTCACCTTGGTTTCTCAATACTTGTGATGTGTATTTTTCAAAACTTTCTACTTTACTTACAATTCATCTAAACATAATTTAAAAAACAATTAATAAAATAACTGACAGTATATCATCCTCACATAATTCTATTTTAAAATTTGAAATATCCTCTTTTACTGAATGCGAGATCTCACCGCTGTGCCGTTTCTGACTAGCTGCATTTGCGTGGACCGTAATACTCTATCAATAATGGCAATAATGGCTCAATCAAACTAAAAATGGCTCATGTAACCACTTTAAAAATCGGAAGAGACTGGCCCGATCCATCCCAATTGGCAGGAATTTTCAGTGTGGTTGAGAGGGGTGGTGTAAACCTTTGAAAATCAAAGCAGCCTGACACCTCAGCAGTGCTACGGGATGATTGCCTCCATGCCACGCCGCATTGATGCAGTAATTCGTGTAGAAGGAGCCCCAACCAAGTACTGAGTGCATAAATGAACCTTTTTCAGAAGTTTTAAAACTTTTCAGAAGGTCGATATTTCTGTATTATATATTCTTTATTATAGTGTTCGCATGCTGTATGCTGGCACTGCATCTCCTCAGCCAGGCTCAATAAACCAGTTTTCAAAACCTCTTCACCACTGAACCTGGCTCACAATAGTTCTTTAACAATTTCTGCCAGCCTCACATAATGTTACCGCCCTGCTCTCCGGTTTGCCGTAAACCAGAATCCATGTGAATGCAGCCTGCAGAAACGCAAATATTATCTCTTCTTCTTCGGAAATATCGTCTATGTAACTGCAGCTAGTGTCGCTGTAGTTAATATGTTGATATGTCTTTGAAAAAAGTATAGCCAGATAAATCCCTGTGACTGTAATACCTGCAGCTATCAGAAAAACACAGTGATTCCTTAAAAGCAGAGGGCATCAATTTAAGCATCTCAATTTGTCAGCGGCTAGCACCTCAATAAAGAAACTCCATTAAACCCAAGCTGAGCACATTTACATTCCAGCAAACAGCCTGCAATTACCCATTTAGATAGCATACATTGGCAATTAATACAGCAATCTTCCTTAATGCCCCACCTAGGGAATTTGTAAACATCAATTATAAGAAATACGAGAGCCTCTTAGATAAACAGTCTCATCCTCTGCAGCAGTCTCAGCATGACATTTGCAATAAAAAAATATTTTTAAAAAATCTTACTGGAAGCTAATATGTTACTTCTTCAAATCAAACACCTCCACCAAATCATTTTCAGTGTAAAGAAATTGTGGTTGTGGATGTGAAATCTTCTTGAGTCTTGGCAACAAAAGCGTGGCTCTTTCTGACAGGTATGAGGGGAAAAACCCTCTCTTTTATATAAAGAGATGGTATATAAAGAGACTTACCTAATAAGTTTTTTTTTTTAATTTTGTATCAAATGACTGATGGATTTATTGACTCAGTATCCAAATTTTGACTCTGCAGGCATGTGTGCAGTCTTGCATGTAAATTGTTTTGCCCATAGATACGAATTGAGCAGTGCGATAGTAAAACATGCCATCAACTGGCATTTATGGAATTTAAATGCTTGGAAATACATTCTGAGCCTTGGGGCATTTTTCCCCAGTAAAAGTGTATTTATACCCATATGAACCTATAAATAAGCACCTGGTTTTTCACTTCTGCTCTTAAAAAAAATAAATAAAACCAGCACTGCTCTGCTGTCAATATAACTAAACTGACTGGGTCTGTACATATTATGGCAACATCTTCTGGTCAATAACCACATATTGCATCAACTGCACCTATAAACCACCGGCTTTTACGGTCAACAGAGTCAGTTTTCAACATTGTCCGCGGGGGACTGTTGTCACTGCTCTGTGGGGGGTGAGACAAGTGGACTGAAAGCCTGGAAAGGAAATACTCAATAATTAGTTTTTGGGCTACAACAAAGGTTATTGATAAGTCTGCCGATTATTTTCTCCATTATTTTGTCATGTCAGAAAATAGGGGCAGAGGCCAAGTTGCTGTATTTAAGTTGTTCATTTATCAACAATCCCAAAACCAGACATTGAGTTTACTCTCATGAATGCATTTTTTCATTTGAGAAGCTGAAAATTAATTTTTAAAAAGGTGACATGATTAATCCATTATCAAAATGTTCTGATGATTGACTTATCGATGGAGTCATTTCAGTTCTAACAAGGACTGATGAGTAAAGCAATTCCAACTACTGCTCATTAGTCAGTTGACAGAAAATGGTGATTCTTTATCAGAAAGAGGGGATGTTGCTTTTCTCATATTCAATCGTGAATGTAAGTTGAATTTTGGCTTTTGCACTATTCAGACAAACCAAGCAATTTAAAAAACATCACCTTGATTACTGGGAATATGATGTGAACAACATACAAGAAATTTAGCAATGTTTTTGTTGCTCTTATTGTCCGTACACAATAGAAATACAGCTTAAAAACAAACAACAAAATGGAACAAAGGGTCCATAAACATTTTATGATTAATCAATTGAACTGAGCAAGAGATTAATGAAAATCATCAGCAGTTGCAGCCCTAATTTTACACAAATAACAAAAAGGGGAGAAAGCACATGAAATCCAATTTCTAAGATTGTGCTCTCAGGCAAGTTTCCATCTTTTGTTTACAAGCCGTTGGTCAAACAAAGTAAACTTTTCTGCTACGGTTCAGAGCAAAGTAAACAAACTGCATGTCTGATTGCACCTTAAGCACGCCGATATCATCTACAATCCATTTTAAGTAAGCGACACTAATGACATAAGTTGAAGGTAATAAGATAAAACTCAATCACAGCCGCTACTAAGGAAGCCATAGTTAATGACATAATCCTCCTTTTTGAGCTAAAGCTAACTAACCTTTACAAAAAGGTTACCCTAGGGTGGAGCTTTAAACAGCTTACTGACATCTCACGCTCACATGGTAGAATGTGTGTGCGCATTTACGTCTGATTGAGACACTGTATATCGACTGCACACTTTCTGAACATCAAGAAGGAGAATAATGTATAATCCCAAAACCCAGGAGTCCACTTAAAGTAATTATCGTGTTGTGCATCCAGATTAATCTGTAGAACAAGTGAGATGGCAAGTTTGAAGCTCCAACAAATGTGCAATCACAGTTCATTCAAGACCTTAGATGAGCAAACCTTTTGATTTGTCTTCGCAATTAAGACACTTGATTAGGTGTACTTAAATTGTAGTTTATTCTACTTAACATCCTGGGCAAAAAGACTCAAATGCCTCTTAACGACAAAAAGCATACGGACACAACCTATTCATTTTTTTGTGAAAAAGTTAATGATTTTTTACACTCCTATTACTCTGATTCTTTCTCTTACTTCTATTTGGGAGATAAGCACGCTCTAAGTTAAGGGCTAACAATTCTTTGAAGGATGTAAACAAAAAGTATAATGTTCGGTAAGTATAATGTTTGGTAAATTGGCACCATCAAAATTATTCCAAATTTGCAAGAAAGAAACCTTAAAAGAAAGAAAAATGTGATGATTTAAGTTCTGGAGTTAAGGAGACTTTCTTTCTATGACTTCAAAGTATATATATTGTTGTTTATTTGCAATGGACATGTAAGTCATGAGAGTGTGAGTCACACTCAATCCAAATATAGAGGTGTTTCAAAATTCAGACAAGCATCAGATGAAACTTGAAATTCACAAGTCTGTCTTAAATTTGTTTTTCAAAAATTAAACCTGTGACAAATTAAGTTCCAATTCACTTTCCAGAGTCAGAACTTGCCGAGTGCCTGTAAACACGGCACAAAGCAAACTGCCCGGAAAGCCAATCTAACTCAGTGCTATCTGATAATATAACGGGATCAGCATCCCAAGACATTTCCATCAAATTAGAGTCATTTGCAGCAAAATAAATAAATTACTGAACCAAAATTTAGGATTGATATATCAGTGCTGAATCTCTAACAATGACAAGTTTACAGACTGAGCCCACATCTTGGGCAGGCAGACATCTTGTGAATCCAGCTGAATAATGTAATAACTGATGAGACTGTGATAAGATTAGTCCCAGACAAAAGATAAGGTAGAGCAGAGAGTCCTGAGAGGAACTGAACGGTTTTCTTTCAAATTGACTTCACTTTTCTGACAGTGAAGAATTTGTCACACTAATTTTGGGTAATCGACCTCTCGTGTATATGTCCATGTGTATATTTTTGTATGCTGCATAATTGGACGGAAGAAATAAAGCAAATTCACAACTAGATCCAAAAGCTCATACATCACCAGCGTTACATTTTACCTACTGATCTTCAGAGACTCTGACCATTGCACACAAAGTTCACCTCGGGAATGGTACAAGAAAAAGCTGAGGTGAACCCCTCGCAGTCTTTGCTTGCGGTGGACCTCATTTTCTCCCACCTTCTCAAGTCCCTGTATCCCTGTAACTTTGAAGTCCAGCCAGCAAAGGACTTTGAAAAAGCCTGCAATCTCCCCACCATGACCAGGCAGAGGATTAGCCAAGCCCTGCAGGACAGAGTGGAAAAAGGACAGAAGAGGGCTGGAGGAGTAGCGCCATTTCCAACAGGGTTGTGTATGTGCAAGCAGCTCTCCCTCCGGCCAGAGCTGTAGGGGATTAACAAGCTACTAAGGAAGCAGAGAACAGACCTCCAGCCCCTTTTTCATGAGTTCAACAGAAACCAATTTACAGCCGAGAACTGAGGGGGGCCGCTAATTCTCCCCATAACCGCCTCCTGTTTCAACCTGTTTCAACTCAAAATCTTTGTTGTGTCACTCACAAAATGTGCTTTTGTGAGATGGCAGGCATCTACAGGATTCCCAAGTCAAGAAAGCATGCATCTACGAAAGTCTCAATTAGTGACACAGGAATTTCATTTGACTCAGAAGTAACATTTCAGTGGTTACAGAGTCGGGAAAATAAGCGGTTAAGCTCCTAATCTCACCATCAGACTTGATACAATCCGTCACGAGGGAAGTCACCCTGGAAAGTTTGTTTTCCCTTGTGAGCCAAAACAAGAGAGATTATTCTTCTTTTATCCATTGAGCTCCAATATTTGCCTACACTTTGGGCTGTAAATATTTCACACATTTTCCGCTGTCAATATATTTTCAAACCATGCATTCACTGATTCTCTATCAAAATATAATAAACGCATAATATAATGTGGTTGTCAAGTGTACACTGTCTAGATTTGTCACTGAAATGGCTAATGCATAAGTATTATTTTCAGCAAACAAGCGTTTTAGTACATTGATTTACAAGAGTAAGTGAATTCAGGGAGATCAAGCAGTCACCAGTTAGGTAGACCATTGAACAAACTGCTGGCGTGAATCTATAAAGTTCCCGTAATCTACAGTGTCTCAGGATACAATACGACAACACTATCAATAAGTAATAGCATCTTACAGTGAGGAAAGCAAGAACAATAGGCACTGATTTTTGAAAAACAAACAAACAAACAAACAAAAAAAAAAACACTGGTACACTGCTGCCTCCCCATCAGTGCTTTTCAAGTAATGGGGTCTTTTGTCTTATCTGTGACTGAAAGGAGCTTGAGGACTTTGCCCTTCATCCCTTTGTTGTTACAGAGTCTCTTGTGGAAATGGAAGATTGGCCCATAGGCGTGGGTGTGCGAGGAAGAGCTAGGCGACCGTGCAAGCACATCAGACTTGAGCGGTCTTAATAAAGCTTCCCTCTATCCACCCCAGAGATCTCCTCACCCCAATTATACGGCTGACACCTCCACCCTCCACCATCTCCTCTTATTTCTCTCTCTCACATACGCACACACACGCTCACACACCCCACCACCTCACCATCTAGTTCCCAGCTCTGATCATGGCTCTCCCTTTGCTGGGCTTAAAGCCCCAGAGGCCTGCGCAATATCAGGCTGCTGGTGGCGTTTGCTTCACACTCCACTGCCTGAATTGCATCAGGAATGTCTGTTCTAGAAATCTGTTCTAGTATTGACTTTAAGATCACTACTGTTCAGCCAGCAACTATGTTAACTTCACTCTAACTTTAACCATTTAACTCCATCCATTTATTTCACCAGTCAGAGAACCCAGTCTGGACAAGTGTTTTCATTAGGACTTAATTTTGTAATATTTAATCAGGATATTACTTGAGATTTTACATCTTTGCATTAACTCCGTTGTCTGTCACTGTCATTTAACCTAATAATTAAATACAACACACACAGTGAGGTGCAAACCTAGTGTTCCTGAAACACTGATATGATTAGACAATCAGGTCTGACAACACTCCGACTGCATGTTCACATTCATGTCCAATGAAATGTGAGAACTACAGCTTAAAAGAATTGTCGGTTAATCAATAAGCTTGACAGAAAAATAATCTTCAGCAATTTTGGTTAGTGATTAACGTTTAACTCTGCCACACCAAATTCTCAAACTTTCCAGGGTGATAAGTTAACAGAACCTTTTTCCAGTTAATAAAAGCTTTGTGACTCCATGAATGTCATGTTTACAAGCCATGGCTCACTTGCAATCCAACAGTGTGAACCAAAACAAACCAAATTAGAACTTGTCAAAAAAGGTTACCGTCTTCGATGAGGTACATACCAAAGGAAATGAACTGTATGCGGAACTGTGTGCGTGATAACACACACTAATGCAACGCAGTAACATCTACAGACATAATAGCTCAAGAGACGCACATTACAAAACACAGAACTGTCGTCTTTTGTCTGTCGCCACTTGTTTTTGAGACATTTTTGCTGGTTTTACCTTCAGATGCTTTCAAGGTCAAAGCAGGCCTGCATCTGGCCAACCATCTGTTTCCAACTATCCCATGAGGCGTCCTGTCATCAGCACTCCTTGGCCCTGTCCTCTACTGTCCACATTCATGCTCACTGGGGAAATGTCCAGCCAGACACAATAGCTTCTCAGTGATTCAACTGGTTTATGACACATTACAGGTTTCTGCTTCGACTACCTGACAACCTCACTGGAAAAAACTCAACCAGGTGTGTACGCTACATTGGTATTAGTATTACATGCTCACCAATCACTCAATATCATAAGCAGACAAGTTTTTTCTTGTTGCCCAAAATCAGAAGTGGATTTACAATCTGTGCAGCATATGACGCTCTATATCCTTAGACCATTTTTTGTAGACAAAGAAAAACTCCGAAACAAAAGAAAAAAAAAAAAAGAGGACAAAACCTCATGGACAGCAACAGGCAGACTGTGGATTGATAAGGTTTGATTGACAACAACTTGGCAGCGTAAGCACACAACCCAACAATTGTCCTAAGATTCATCAACCGTCACCAGTTAAGCCACGCCAACTTCAAACCAGTAAAAAGAGCTCAGGTAGAAACATGAATACAGAAATCACTCATGTGACATAAACATAACTGATCCAACTCTGGCAGACAATAGTGTCCTTGTTTAGGACGCAATCATACCTAGTAAAAGACTGATTAAGAAAATAGGTTTTCAGGGCCTTTAAAAGGTTCTCAACAATACAACACTGCATAATGAACAATGAGCAAATTGCTTCCACTACTCTAACTTAGCCATTTAATTGCATATGTGGTTACAACGCACCAGCTGGCTTAAAC
Organism: Lepomis macrochirus; assembly: GCA_024633595.2. Classification (NCBI taxonomy): domain Eukaryota; kingdom Metazoa; phylum Chordata; class Actinopteri; order Centrarchiformes; family Centrarchidae; genus Lepomis; species Lepomis macrochirus. The sequence goes on along the minus strand of JALXJV020000015.1, from coordinate 6,549,035 downwards.
TAAGTTTGTCGTTGATTGGAGGAAGACTCATAAAAAGTGTGCCAAAAATTTAAAAGCTAATTTCTGACATTTGATTAAAATGAATAGATAAGTAATTGAGTAGACAATATCTAATTTAAAAAGCTGCTTCAGTAGCACTATTTCCACAAAGCAACCATTAATTAAGTGGTCTCTGTAGAAGGCTCCTGAAAGTAGACCATACTGTGTCACATTACATCCAATCCAATCTAAATACTGCACTTGAATGATCAGTGACCAGAGACTGAAAACTTCCTTAAATCAAATCTTCAACTTTTAATTACACTTTCGAAAGAAACAGCATTTGTACTGTACCTTAGCTTTCAAACAGCGATCCAACAAGCAGGCTAGTAGAGCAGGTTGGTACAGGCTGGTGAAGACAGCAGCTGTCAGTGTACCTGTAAAAGGAAAAAGAAGAGATCACTATTACATCTTTGTATGTAACATAATGCAGGTCAGCTTACAGTGATGCAACCAAAGCCTCTATGATCAGTCAGAGCAATCATGTTGTATCTTTTATCAAAGAACTCAAAAAGCCCAAACTATGAATAACAATGACAGACTACTAATACTGGATATACGCTTTCATCATGAAATTGTCTGGGGAAGAGACATGGTTGGTGATGTGAGCGTGACAACAGGTTGCTTTTGCTTTTGTAAACAAAATCTTTTTGACAAATCCCAGAGCTCAAACTAGCCAAATCTGATGGTTTCTCAGCTCACAATCTGTTCTGGCAATCTGCTCCCAGAAAAAACATCTTCACCTTACCAGTGCACAAACATCAACTAAGCTGCAAATTATATTACACATAAAATTAAAAAATAAATAAATAACATTTCATGCTTGATAAGCAATTTTCTCTGCTTATGACAAACACTACTCTTGAACATATAGCAAATTATTTAATTCCCTGCTCTATATAGTCACTGCTGATTAGTTTTCAATTGAACATTAAGCATAAAAAAAGCAATCACAGGTTCAATCTCATGCATAATCTCAGGAGGGGTTTATGTGGGAAATTCAAATTGTGAAAGACATTACAATAAGCATTTGTAATTTTTGTCACTTCAAACTCATTAGCCTGGCCATTGTTCTGGAAATTTTTGTGCAACTTATCCATACCTGAACATGAACATAGTTGGCTATAATCATATATTTATCTTTTTGGAGATGCTATGAAATGTAATGACCTAGTTGGATCCTGATCTGCACCAAGGACTGATTCTGACAAATGGTGATGATGGAAGTTTTGACCTCAAGCCCAGCACATTTCAAGTAGCGGAGATCAGGAAGACTTGCAGAGGCAGCATCCTCTGGATTAGCAAGCACACCAGCTGGCAGCCACATGCTGCTGATGGTTCAGTTAAGGTTAAAGCAAAGCCAGCTCGCCAGCTTATTTTTCTCCTCCACACTCTCAAGTTCTTTGTTTTGACAATAGGCCTGCAAGCCCCGGGCGGAAAGTATGACTTCTGTGTTGTGCATCAATAACAGCATGTCTTCCATCATTATCTACTTGCAATTAAGTATGTAGAGGGCATGACACAGTGAGAGTTAAACCTTGGAAAAAATTTTGCAGGCCTCACAAGTTAATACCATTGTGTGGTGAATGGTGCAAAAATATAAAGTCAAACATGCCACCAGGTGTGTCTAACAGCCCAAGTTACATTTTGAATTACACAAAAACTTGACCAGTAGAAATTGGTCAGAGAGAGAGGAGTTTGCATTTTATGGTGCTGGTTAAACTGTTCTGACCAAGTCGAGAGAATGAAAGAAGACGATGATTCCCTGACCAAAGGACTCTTGCCCAACCCATGCACGGACTCGACTCACACTACTGCCAGATCATTCTTTTAATCAAGGTGGGTAAAAATCAGGTGCAAGCCCTTTGCTGTTGATTTTAACCCACCTTGGATAACAATGACCTGGATGACTTAGAATCTTCAGACATTATTTTCTCCGTCATGCAATCAAGTTCTCTTTGTTTTGACAATAGGACTTCAAGCTCCAGATGGAAAGTTTGACTGTTATGTTGTGCATCAATAACAGCCTATCCTGGGGAGCATGATAAATTTGGGCATAGGGCCATTATTTTCCCCTTTCAGTGGAAAAGAATGGCGTGTTCATTGACAAAAGGTCTGTGCTCACCATTTGTGGGAAAAGATCAGCTCTAAACTTATAGTACTGTCTGGGAAAAACACTGAATCAAAAATGCATAGGCTTTGTGGAAAACAAGTTCCACTGCAGGCTCAACAAAAAGGTTCCAGACTATCTCTGAGGCACTTAAAGTTCCCAGACTACAAATTGCCCCTAAATGCATTTTGATTAATTTAGCAGAGTGCGCTTGTACTACCAAGAAGGGTTTCAGAAACGCAGATCAGCTGGCCTATCTGCTAGACTCATGCCAACATGTCTTCCATCATCATCTACTTGCAATTTAGCAAGTAGAGGGCACAACACAGGGGATGGTTAAACCTTGGAAAAAAGTAGAAATTTGCCAGCCTCCCAAGTCAAAACTATTGTGTGGTGAATTGTATCAACATAGAAAATCAAAACTGCCACTCAACAACGCAAGTAATGTTTTGAATTACAAAACAGGCAAAAAAAGTCCTGAAAAAAAAAAAAAGACTGACAATAACTTGAGGATGTTTGTATTTTACAGCTCTTGTTAATCTGTTTTGACCAAGTGAAGAGAATGAAAGAAGACACATGATTCCCTGGCCAAAGTAGCCCAGCCCGGGCTCGGACTCAACTCCTGACAAAATACATAAACTCTGTCCTTTAATGTGAACAATTTACAAGACCACAACTTGAAAACACAGCTGACAGAGTAATTAAATCAATGCTTGGCCTCTGAACTATTGGATTGGATGTTTGTTTTGCCTGTTTTGGCTACTTCAAGCTCTTAGCCTACCTAATCTGCAGAACTGTCTAAGGATCCATTAAATCTTCAAATCTCATACGGCTCTCGTATGGATTCAGTAAATGGATACAAGGTGGAGTCAGACTTAAAAATACAAGCAGGTTGGGGGTTGCATGGGAAATAGAGGGCTAGAAGATATCTTCAAAACATATCACCCTGCATTCTAACAAACACTTCCCATCCCTATTAATACAACACTGGCTGCAGTTTGATTAATCAACTGAGCCTCCTGTAAGTAGATTTTGTCACTCATAATCCCAGATCAAAACTCCAGGGTACCTGATCTGGTCTGAGGATCAGCATTAGAAGCTTGTTGGGATCATCCAAAGCTCTAGACCATTACGATTTACTGGTCCGCTACTTAACAAAATGTCTTTTCTTTCTACCTTACTTGTTTGCTCTTATTTCTTCAAATCCTTTCCCAGTAAGCCTTAATTAAAACAATTCATTCTGTGGCCATGGAAACATTACCTTGTTGCTATGGATTTCTTTCCTACTGGTTGCTGGTTGAAAATGAAAGGTTTTAATTTAACTAGAAATAAATATTTTTTCTTCAGTTGTCTTTTTTGTTTAATCAATTTAACAGACATCCATTATTTAAATCAATTTGTAACCTTTACAAAACAAACAAAAGGTTTCAGACATCTTTTTGGCTTAAGCACAAAATATATTTCAATGCTGCAGGAGGCTCAGTCCAAATAAATGTTCTGGAAAGTAAGCTTTTAAAGCTTAAAAGGCTAAGTACATGTTGATTAACAACAAAATTTTGGCTATTTTATGGATTTGTTTCAAGTCAGTTTCTTCTTAGAGCTCCATTTAATATAAGAATTCTAAAAACAGCGGTTTAGTGAAAAGTATGATGACTCTAAAGTTTAGAGCTTTTTCAAGCAGAAACAGGCCAGCTTCAAATGTCACCCAGATCGAGAAAATTCATGGTTGATGGTGGTGATGAGTTTCAGTCTTATTTCTGACCTTTTTCTATTTTACTTGAGGAGATGGGAGACATTTAGATGGCATCATGCCATTGAAGATACTGAATACGGACAAACTTCTTTTTCATAATTACAGTTGTCCTCTGGATATTCACCACAGTTAGACCTGCATAGCTGTAGACCACTGTTCAAATATCACAATACATCGGCAGTATGGGAGTGCTATTGGGAAAAGTTGCTTACTGGCTGAAACAATTACCTTGAAAGAAGATATTTAGGTTAAAGTTCAAAGCAGCATACAGTTTTATGGGAAGAAAATGATTGGCAAGAAATATTACAGTCAAGAGTAAAAACAGTAACTTAAAGCATAGAGTCTTATCTATTTTATTGCAATTTTTTTTAATCATTTTTACCCCCATAATTTTGTTTTTTGTGTTGGCTACACACCTATGTCTGCCATTATTGTACTGTTCATTTGTCTTTTATCTTATTAGTGGAATTTGTTTAAAGGGACATTGAAATTTTTTTTTCCTTTTTTACAGCTCGGAGCCCTTTATTTATACTATACATGTTATTATACATAGCAAAATCACTATAATATAGTCAAACACGATGAAAGAGGTGGCAAGAAACAAGAGCAGTCAGAATATCAAAACCAGAAAGCCAGATTTTCTAGACCACTTTATTTGGATGTAACTGAGTGTGCACATGAAATGTTGGTAATTGTAAAGCACACAAGTACATCAGCAAGTATTTTAGGTCAATGCTGATCCACAGTCAGTCTGTAAACTGTGTTGGATATTTAAACAATCAGACAAAGACATTTTGGGAAGTAATGTTACCACTGGCCTTAGATTTATCATCCAAATGCAGGTTTTGTTTCAGCCCTGTCAACTGCTTTTTCGTGTTGTGTTCCCAAATCTCAGCAATTAACTTGGTTAGTGCAACGGCCTACAAATCACAATCAAATCTCCAGATGTAAGGGACCGTGCTTGTTTAGCCCCAGCAAAAATCACATCATCAACGTCATCATATTTTTTTCAGTGAAAACAAAACATAAATTTGACCATTCCCTAAAGCCACGTCTCATAATGCAATGTGTGTGAAGATAATCACCCCCCCATCACAATCATCCCTAGTGTAAAGCACTTTGAACTGCTCTAATTGGAAGATTGATATTATTGTTAATGGTCACTATGGTTGTGCATTTTTAAACAACTAGTAAATCTAGCAGAGGAACTTCTTCTGTCTCCACCAGATGCCAACAACCAAGTGATCATCTGGCAAACAGACCACACTCCTGCCCTTTCTCCACTCTGGTGTCTATTAAAGGAAAACATGTGGTCTGGTGTCTTGTTTCAGGGAAAGTGAAAACACACACCCGCTGAGGTGCGCAGTCGAGCAGAGGAGTCCAGCATATTGTGATTTGAGTGTTTCCCATTCCTTTGTACCGAGGGGTAGGGGTAAGTGGCTTGACCCCTCCTTACTATCACCAGGCAGCAAGAAAATCAATCAGTACTCAAGTCATGCCACAGGGATGCCCCCCTTAACACACGACCTCTGACCGCAGCAGGGTTCTCCTCCTCCTCGTGACAGGGATTTGTCTGTGCTGCCAGTGTCTTCTCCATGTCTGACGCTAACAAAGTCCTCGTGTTGAGAAGCAGAGAAGGGGAGGGGAGGAGCCCAGCCCGACCCTGTCCACCTTCGACACAATAAATCCAGCTGACGAGTTCAAGGTGGCCTGACCTGTATCCGACCTGTCTCTGGAAACAAGGCTACAAGCTCCAGCTGAGCCTTTCCCTCTCAATACCCCAGAGCTGAAAGGAGAAACGGAGGATGTGCTCGAGTTCCGTGTGCCGCCAGTATGCAAACAAACATTTATTCACTCATATTTCACCTCACCCAGGTTTGTGACATCCGAACAGTTGGGAAGCCTTGTTTCTGTCAAGGGAAGTGCATGAAGGGGTGAGGGGGTGGGGGTGGCAGAATTAGCATAGCGTAATTACACTGGGGAAAGATCCAGACTCCAAGGAGCAAGACATAACCCATAATTTGCCATTGTGCTCCCTATGCAATTGACAGTCGATCTACGATATTGGAGATAAATGTCGGAATTCAGGCCGTTAGTTTAACTGATGGTGCATTTAGTATGATAATAACCGCAGTCTTGCACACAGTGATTCTGATGAGCAGTCCTACAATAGCTCTTCACCACTTTCCCTCCCCTCCATGGGGTATTATCATGCTAATCTAAAAGAGAAGATAAAAAAAAATACATTTCCGTGAATGAAGAAATATAATAGGAAGCAGGGACCTCTGGAACGGTGAGGAGACAAAAGAGGGTATATTCACCCAGCTCTGCCTGAGCAAAGCAGGGGTGACAAATGGACACAGACATTATGCTGGCTGGTTAATTAAAAGAACATAGCCTAATTAAAAAGATCTTCCTGGTGAATGGACGCCTCAACGCAGTAACTGACCTGTGTCTCCTGCACATGTTGGGCACAGAGCAGTCAGTCTCTCTCTCTCTCTCTTTTTTTTTTTAACGCATTTCATTTCCACATCAGAGGAGATTTTTTTCTGATGAACGACATACACCGAAATGGAGCACGCTGCAGGAAGAGCGCCAGATCATAGTGGGGGTGCTGGTGCTTGTTAAATGACTCATGATTTCCATTAAACAGTCAATGAAATTTGAAATAGAGATTTGATTAAATGTAATTCCACATATCCTGCAAAATACTTTCTCATAAATGTCTTTGCGTCATATTATTGTATAAGTACAGTTTTGAAAATTGTTCAATGATGGTCAGCATTTAATTTGTTGGTGACAATAGCTTGGTTTGTTACACTATACTTTACAGTTATCAGTCATGCCTGTAAAGCAGACATTTGAATTTAAATGCATGACTGAGTGACGCTTTTAAGTATGTGAAAGTTTGACTTGGTGCAGGACAATCTAAAGAATTTACTGTTAATGACATTGGGAGTCACCATCTGACTTTGCTCATGTACGTTTGGTGGGTAAAAGTTTTCCCCAATAGGTTTCAATAACACACAACATGATGTGTCCTATGACCATTTATGATATTTTACATATTTCTGCATATATAAAAGACCATATTTTGGAAGATGAAACCACTTGCATTCCCAGTTAGCCTTAATATTAATAACTTGTTTTTTCCAATGGCTTAAACTATACATGAGTGAGTTTTTACGAAGAAAAGTCTGGGTACAGTGCTGCATCCAACTGGAAAAGTCATGTTGCCAGTTTTTTTGCAACATGATGGGTCATCTGGCAAAAACGCTGGCCTTATATAAAGCAACATCATGAAAGGCATAACTCACTTTTTATGTACATGCAACGCAGGACAGCTAGACTCCAGGCTGCTGCTGCCTTCTGCCATACTGAACCAGGCTGTAATATTGAAGTAAGGAGGAGGGATTGTCCTCAGTTGTAAAACCCTGCCTCAAAAGGAGTATAAACAGCTGGGTAGTGTCTTTTTGTCTTATAGACTTCCAAGCTGAACTTCCTGACATCGTATCCTCTTTGTGCCTATAGCTACAGATCCACACCAATGCAAACTGTCTGTGTTTTAATACAGGTCTACTGTCATCCTCAGACATGGCCTAAGAGTGAAAGTATGAGCGTGTTGCCCCTTCATTGCTTTCATCCAGCCGCCTGTCATTGAGTTGTGACATTAAAGCAACAGCCTGGTTTGGTGGTGGGTGCTTTGTTTACCCTGAGTTGGTTTTCATGCCGCCAGTCACCAGAAACTGCCCCTCAGGGAGATACCGTGGAGGCAGAGAGGAAATGTAGGAAAGATCAAACAGCGAAAAAGGATTCAGTCGCTGGACCAGGAACGTGGCTTGTGGGAATGAAGGGGAAGTGTTTTGTTGTGTTTTTGTCTCTCTCGGTTTTCAGCCTTGGAGTAAATTAATGAACATGTTTTTGAGCCCCAAGCAGTCATCCACATCACTGCAGGCGCGCACGCACACACACACACACACAAAAATTTATGGCTGAAATTATCACCAGCAATTACTCGGCGTTTGGGCTCATGTTCACAGGATTACAGTTTGACTCTAATCCAATTTTCTGACAAACAACTTGACCCTTTTTGTCTACAACGGATAAGTGACATACAATAACTGTCATTACTGATAATCAGATGTGGAAACTTACTGTACACCACGACATACACAACGACGTATACACTCATATTCACTTGGGCTCAGAATCTCCAGGTATCTGACTTTCATTCAGGATACTAGAAAGCTTTAATTTCCATCTGCTTTCTTAGGGACCTTATTCACAATGACATATCATGAGAAAGTTCAGATTTAGTTTTAATTTATTTCTAAAATATCTTTTAATATATGTACAACTAGAAGGTTGAGCAGTTTGTTTACAGCATGCTTCATTGTTCTTCCCGTGTTAATAAAATAAATCATGCATTTCAATTTAACAGTTTGTACTGGGCATACATTCAGTTTATTTTTATAAGTTGTGAACACTATTTTAAAATTCCAACTAAGACTTATTTGCACTAGTGCTGAACTTTACAAAGAGACTCATGATGAGTCTATGAAGAATGAATTATTTTTTCCCTGACCACAGGCATGCGCCCTCTCTCCCACTCACACACACAGACACAGCTGGAGGGGTGAGTCAACACATGGTTAATAAACTGACAGACACATACACACACCTCTCTCTCACTCTCTCTCTCTCGGAATGGGAAGAGTTCAGGCCGCTGTCGGGGAGGAGGTGGTGTGTTTTCCTCACCCTGGACCGCTGCCCGGTTTGGATTCATATGGCACTAACTGAAACCCCCCGATAAACCCCTCCACCCTCTCCCCCCTAAAGACCAGTTTAAAAATAGCCTCAATTGGATGGAAACGAGCCCGGCGTTCTGAGAAAAGGAGGAAAATGACCAAGCAAGTGTAGGCGAGCAGACTTATCTTACACCATGCCCAAGCCAAATTTTCACTGCACATATGGTGACCACTAAAACATGCACAAATAATAGTGAGAGAGCTAAAGTATAGATTATAAAAAAACATCCACCCCCAAATGCTTCCACACAGGTACAACATTTCATACACATACCAGGCACAGGGATTCAGAGTTAAATCCTAAAAGAAAAAAGCACTGCATGTTCTAAATTTAACACATACCAGATTTAAGTATAAGCGTATGCAGAGTGTTGTTTGCAGAAAATCAGTCACAATTCCTATCTGCAGAGCACAGGGTGCACACATAAGAAATTGGATAAAGAGCCTGAGGGAAAAGTAGAGTTGGAAATCCAATCGGAGTTTTATAAACCATCAGTGAACCTTTCACATAAAATTAGGCCTTGCAAAGTTTAACATCATGCCGTCCATTCAAAGTGTGTACAGTGCAGGAGGTGCTACGGGACTTGGCCAACTTTTCAAGGAACAAGGACAAACGGTTCTGCTATTTTTGGAAAGTTTGGAAATTAGATGCAGTTAGGTAGGTCCCTTATTGAAGGTACACGCATGTCCTATTACACTACTCAGAGGAGAGCCTGTTCATTTTTGTCTGATAACTGGCTGGAAAAAACATATTTTCACTGAACACTTGAATAAATTTAAATATGTGAATACCTGTTACCTTCTGAGCATGTGCAGAGCACAAACGGGACATGATGGGGCATTACAGTGTGAAGGTAGCAGCTTTGGATGAAGAGGACAGAAAAAAAAAGGGCTTATCTTAGCTTTTTAATTTCCTGCTTCATTTCACGTTTCAAGACCATAAAAATTCTAATTTTGAAAAACTGCAATAAGCAACAATGAGACATGATCATAATTCAGAATTACTTCTACAAGCAGCAGACCCCCTCTCCGTCATGCAGTCAGCCTAATTGCTTTAGCCAAGATGTGACAAGCCAGACAATTGCTGTGTAACGGATTATCAAGAGAAACCTTAAAAAAAAATCTCAGATATTCAATCCCTCAATCTCTCTATGCCAAAAACTCTTAACTCATACTTCTTTGTAGAGCTCGACCAATTTATCATTTTGCAGATATTATCAGCAGATATAAGCTACTTGCAGATCTGCATCAGCATTTCTAAGAGCCGATACGTCTATTCAAAAGAGAAACAGAGTCGGATCCTTCCCTCATGTCATGAGTGTTGCATAGTTTGCCCACTAGAGGGCGTGCTGCAGCTCCTCGTTAATAACACTGCAGGACCACGGAACAAAACATCAGCTGACCGACCGCAGTCTACCGGAGCCACGGAAAATAGCTCCTGGTAGCTCTCACGTTCACTGTTCCCAGTGAGTTAGTCATTTGTCACGTCAATTACATAACTTAAATAATAATAAAAATAGCCCTCATCACTTCTCCTCTTACCAGACCATACTTCCTAACCCTCCCATTTTTCACACTAGGGGCACAGCAGTGTGTTTAATCTTACATTAACGATAGGTGAGTGGTGGTTACGTTGCTGACAAATGTGACTGTATATTTATTTCTGAAACAGTTCTAGCAAATGGTCCTGTTATTTCTCTCTAATTCATTACTTCTAAATATTCTTGATCATCGCTTACAGCAGTTGACACTGCCCGTTGTTAAATTAGCCACAAAGCTGGCTAATGCCATGTTTATCAGAGGAACAGTAACTTTAATGAGCTGTTAAACTGTAATGTTGAATGTGAGCCGTTTGTCTTACAGTTGGTACGTTGAAAATGAGAGGGGACATGCAAATAAACATGAGCTGAACAAGTAGGCCTATCTAACACAGATTCCAAAGTTATCTAGCTGCTCTTTTGAATAAGCGTTGTAGGTCCATGTTGTAAACGGTCATGTAGTATTAGATTCATTTGAAGGCAGCGTTTCCTCAGGATCACTGTGACATCATAGACGATATGTTTTAGAGCATGGCCCCCACAACACATACACTAATTTAATGTTCATTAATAATAGTCGTCAATAATTGATATCAAATCAGATATTTGCAAAATCCATGTTTTTTTATATTTTGACTGTACATGGTACAGGTCAAACAAAGGCTGCAACTACTGATGATTTTCAGTATCGATAAATCAACTAATCGGGTGGTCTATAAAAATGCCAGAAAATAATGAAAAATGCCCATCACAATTTCCCAAAGCCCAAGGTGACATCTTCAAATGTCTTGTTTTGTCTGACTAACAGTCCAAAATTCAAACGTCTTCAGGTTACTGTCACATGAAACAAAGAAAGGCAGCATTTTCTGACAACTGAGAAGGTGGAACTAGGTGCATTTTTGCATTAAAGCACAAAAAATATATAGGATTGATCATATCAGTTACACTGAATTGTTTCAGCTTCAGGTCAGTCAAAACTATTAATTAGACAGCACTTCTTGCTCTAGAAACTTATGTCATATCAACATATCAGTTAATGAAAACAAGCTTTACTTGCAGCTCTAATTTCAGCTGATCATTCTGTGTCACAACTTGACAGCAGTTTATTCACACTTACAACTTTCTACTTTTTTTATACAGCCTTCAGAAGATTACCTGTATTAAAACTACTCTTTTTTTTAAAAGTTGTCTTATCTTTAAATTGCACAAAGCAGGAGCTTAAGCATGCAGCTGACTCCTAAATCAAACCTAAATTAAAAAACAGTCTGGCGGAGAAGTTTGTCCAAATCGCTTGCATTTAAACAAGCTAACGAACAATCTAAAAACAGAATTGTGCCAAAATAGACACGGCCGACAGCAGATTCTCAGGAATCATGAGCCAACTTAAATGAAGCCAACCTGTTTTTCTATCATGTCTAGCTTTTCTCTCAATTTCATCATTCAATCAGTTGTGAGATTCCAATCTGTGTCACCAAAGGCCAGATATGCGTTGTTTTACTCATTATATGCAGCCAAACATGTCCTGTCAGAACAAAGCATCCCATCAAAAAAAAAAAATAAAGATATTTTCAACAACCCTGTGGTTCTTTTGGGATGAGACATGTTCCGAGGCATGTGTCAGTAATAACTTCTTATGCTGAAAACAAGACAAATGTCTGCTGTGCCAATGTTCTTTTTAAGAGTGCACACCCAATCAGTGAGAGGTGGTGAGGGGCCCTGGGTGTCTGGTAGGTCTTCCCAGGGAAATAACCTCTGGCACAAAGATGGATGGTTACATTTCCTGCAGCAACAACAGCAGTTTGTTTGGAGGAAATAGGAGCGTAACTGGACTGTTAGCAGAAGCTGTGATACCTACCACGGCTGAACAGGCAAAGAAAATAATTCCACTAAAAGAAACGAAAACCTCACAAATTGAAAAAAATAAAGGAAAAGGACGTTACAGTGCTGCCCATACCACTTGACTGAGAGCCAATCTCTGGTAAACGAAGCACAGAAAACCCACTGCAACAAACATTTGGCAATAAAGATAGAAATGAGGAAAAAGTATGATGCAGTAGAAGGGGCAATACAAGTTATTAATTGGAAATGCACAAATTGTTTATAGATAAGAGTCAGAAGGATAAAAAATACTAGAAAAAACAAGATATTTAATCACACTGATACCAGAGTCTATTAAATCCAACACAGCCACAAGGCGGTCGTGGATTTGCAACACCGCTCGGACAGATACAACATGTTGTGGCTATTTGTCATGATCAAAATTAAACTAACTTGAAATCAAAATGCAACTGATGCACCTTAGGAATGAACTGTACCCCAAGAGAGAAGTCAAGTTTTTCTACTGTGTTCAAGCAAGCAACCACAGAAATCATGGCTCCTGCTGCCTCTCCTGCTCTGGAAAAAATAAATTAAAGTAAGAGTAAAACACCTGGTGCATGCCGGTGCCTAATTCTAACAAAAGAGAAATAGGAATTTAATATGCAGGGATCAACGGTAAACCTTTTTAGCAACTGGCCCCACTGGGCTAGTGGGTTTGAAACTTACTGGCCGCAAGACAATTTTTACTGTCCCTCCAAAAGTTATTTATCAGTGATCACAGTTAAAGTTATATAAAATAAAAAGGTTCACAAAACAATTTACAAAAACACACTAACAGACTCAAACATGACGTGCTCTCTCTCCTGCTGACAACCATTTAATAAATACTTTTCACAGAGCAGCAGATACAAATCGTCTCTCTCCTGATTGACAGGTCACCATGGTAGTGACATGTTACGTCTTACGGGACGTAACACGTTAAACACAAAGTAGTCCTGCCCGAAGTACAGGCTGCTTTCTGGTCTATTACCCCCAAAATAGGACCATAATTTACTAAATACATATCATTCTCTGTTGAAGAAGACTTGAAACTATCGACTGAGACCATAAACTAATTAGAAAAGTGTTTACTGAGGTAATAAATCAGAAGAGAAGCTGGGTCATTTTATCATTATTTCTAATGGAACCGGACTTCTTACTTCTTTTCGCAACCAGCGGACTCGCCCCTGCTGGTAGTTGAGAGACCTCGAGGTTGCCGCTTGATTGAGATTAGAGAAATATTTGACAACTACTTGTCACGTTACTACAACTCTTGACTGGCCAACATTGTGCGCCAAGTGCTGCAAAACAACTGCAGGGTGTTGAGTTTCTAATGCGATTTTTTTGTTTTCTTAATACTAATGTTTTTGCTCTGAGTTGCTAGTTCAACAGTCCCGGCGTTACTAGCCCCGGGCCATCGGGCTGCCTTTATTGTCGAGTCCTGAATTATCTAAATAAAGCAAATGTCAAATAAATTAAAATAGACTGACACAACAAATAGGGCTGCACTGTAAGACAGTATTAAATGTTTGTGCTACTGATGACGGATTATGACTGAGTAAGGGGGCATTTGTTTGCCAAAATAGAAAATTAATGTTAAAAACGGTCATGTTTCACACCTCTTGTGACTATCGGAATACCTGGTAGTATAGATATGAACACTTCATGGTTTGCATTTCCAACTGTTGCTTTTGCTACTTTTCTTACAGGACATACATTTTCATTCTGTGTTGTTTCTGTAAGTGCTTCTGAGTTGATCTGGTGCTACATAAATAAAACTGAACTGAAGCCAAATTGTCCCCACACAATCGACACAGTAAGAGTATACACAAATATAATTTAGGTTGGTGGAAAGATTTATACCATCAGTTTCAGCAAATTTTAATTTCATTGCAGTTAGGGGATAAACGATATGGCAAAGCTCTGATAATTGACTCATTTATTGTGTCTCCTGGTCTATGAATCATAACGAATGTAATAAAATTAACATTTCCTTCTGAAAACATAAACTTTCGCAGTCTAATTTCTCCACTACCAAAAAGGACAGGAGACTGGGAAGTCTGGGGGGTGATTTGCTCCACTTTCAGCCTGGCTGGCTAATCAATGATGCGGGAGGTCTGCCCTCATTATGAAGTGATTAAGAGATCATTTGGAGCAACAAACCAAATGCACTTTTGCCATCACCCAGCCCACCCAACTAAGAGTTAAACAATCAATAACCGGTATCTATGGCCAGAGGCTATTCCCAGAGATGCTTGTTTCCTTATTTCAGTCGCTTCCTTCATTAAACACAGGAGCAAAGAGAATCGAAGTGGATTTAGAGGGGAAGTTATGTTCCTGTACTCTCCATGGTGGCGAGAGGGAACGTGTTGTGTGATGTCTGTATTATCTTAATCTTTCGGGAGTTAATGTTATGCTGCTGAGTGTTAAGGTTTTTAAAATAAACAGGATTCTGGGGATTGTGGGTGACGCAGCTGAATGGGAGTTTGGAAGATCTTTGCGCTTAGTCATCAGCTAATAATCCTTTAAAACGGTGAAAATCCATGCGCATATGAAGCCGATTTAGCTACTTCTTCACATGAAATATGCATGAAAAATGACAAGGATTCATTTTTGGATGATTCATTTTCTTTCCTTGCAAGAGAGATCCTTTTTGTTGTGCATGCTGCTTCCAAGCTGCCCTGTGGGTACCACGCACAGCCTCCTTGTCACACCAGTCAAAGAGTGTGTGTGTGTCTATGGTACTAAATAGTAAATAGGTACATTTGTCTAAAAAGCAAGTGATACAGGAGTGAGGGAGGCAAAAGGCATTAATCTACATGTATTCTGACTCTGGCTGCAGAATTCTGAATAAAAAAAAAAAAAACCTTAGTTCATGACTTTACATATAAATGAAAGTCTTGAAAACATGAAGCAAGGTTTTAATTCTTGACAAAGATTCTTTCATGAAACGGGAGACCCAGACACTCTCTAGCCTAAAAATATAAATCTCTGGGCAATTTGCTGACATTGCGAGCTACAGGTTATATTTTCCCCTCTAATTGCTGGACTCCGTCCACTGTGCTTCACGAAGCATAACCAGACAGTCATCTAGTGTTCCTGCTGCGCTGCTTGTGGCCGTGGCGGGTTGGCAAGCAGAGCCTAAGTCCATGTTCGACAAGGGGTTAACGTTTCTGAAAAACAGCTCGACAAAACCACAGGAAGACAGCCAGTCTGGATGGACGGGCCGAGGCCTGTCACTTGTCCAGTTTGTGGTCTGCCGCCTCCCACCATCTTTTTCTTCTTCTCCTTCTCCTTTCCTCTAGCCTTTAACTGAACTCAAAGCTTTTCCTCCCAAAATTTACACACTCATCAGCTTGGCTATATTTCCAGTCCTGCACAAACCACCCCAGGACCACAGGAGGAAAGACGCTGCACGCCTATTTTAGAATCAAAAGTAATTACAAGCATGCCAAGGATTCAACTTTAATAGCTGATGATTGGACTAGTGGGAGAAAAGGTTGTTAGCACTAAAAACACCCAATGTATTCACCTTTACTTCCAGAAGGCTGCAACAATAATAGGGAAACAGATGTAACTGAATTCGCAGTATACATTATGTCTGTGCCACAGGCCATCTTTAAATTAACTTTAAAAATCATTCTGGCCAATATACCTGGGAGATACTGTGCACTGAATCAGCAAAAAGATGAGGGGAAACTTCTCTTCCAGGTACAGTAAAGAAGTAGTTATTTCTGCTCAGTTGGAAGAGTGGCTGAAAACTATTGAGAAAAAAAGCCCCATCCATTCAGGACAGTGATGGAGAACCCACTTCAGGCACGCTGCACAAGGCACATCGGCCTGCTTTTGTTAACCTGTGCATTTGTAACGCTTGATGCAACATGTTAATGTGATTTCTTTCCAGCTGTGGCCAAACGGGCCAGACCTGGAGGCCAAGGCCCGGTGGTCTCAGCAGATAACCTGGACCGGCCTGTGCTGTGTCAGCCATGGATTATGGATGACGGGGACCCTGCGGGGCTGACAGGTAATAATTCACTCCCCAGGGGTCCCACATCCTTCGCTGGACCCAACACAACCAGCCAGGAAAAAGTGGGGGAGAGGGGAGGGACCCAGCCTTGGAGCTCACATCCTCATAGCCCACCCCCCCTCCCTTTTTTTCACTATCCACTTCAAGAAACGGGGTTCTCATTGGCTGCGCAGTTGCCACGGGTAACCAACCATTATCAAAATGAAATATGAGGTGCCACAGGCCGGTGCCTCTCTCAGGTGCAGGGCCAAACAAAGTCCCATATGTTTCGGATGAAGAGCTGAGATTAACTGTTGCTTCCTGAAGCACGGCACTGTACCGGGCCCATTCTTCACTTCAATGGCAGTCACATAATGTCGCTATGTGCTTGAGGTCTGAGACACTTTAGACAAATCACTGTTGTTGAGGTGCCACAACAATAGCCCAAAGAGCATGAGTGCAGCCATTCAACAACTTCAAGTTCGCCTTGGGATTTAATGTAAAGTAGCTTCACATGTCCAAGTGAAAGTCAGTTTTTTCCCCTCTGACCAATCCAAACTGAAGATTAAATGTGTGTGCATGAGTGTTATATGTATATATGTTCAGACATTGAGCACTTTATCGGTGACGGAAATGGAAATAGGCCTACTGAATGTCCCCCAAGGGCCACAGTCCTCAGCCCCTGGTTAGGAGCCTATTTCAACCATCATTACCCTGAGGACCCATTAGGGAGATGCCATCTGCACACGCGGGGCCCCTCCATCGGGCCCTCTTGTCATTTCAAACTAAAAGCAAGTGCCGAAATGGAAATCTGAAATAAAATTACAAATTGGGCTAAATGCACCATTAACCATGCTAACTGAGCGACGAACCTATCAGGGCCTGAAAATGAGAGCTGGACGACGAGCAAGCAATTTTCAGAGGTGATGAGGAAATGAATACACTGCTGGTACTTTGCTTTCTCTCACATTTATGACTAACTCACCGTCAGCAGAATGCGACTTTCCTAATGGGTTTGTGTAAAAAAATAAATAAAATAAAACTGATGAAAAACAGAGGAGTTTATTGTTTGTGAGCGTGGGAGACCACCACAACCGAGGGTTGAATATAGATTTGCATGCACTAAAAAAAAAAATAAAAAAAAATTATATATCACTTGAATTAATTATATTAAAATATATATATATATATATATATATATATATATATATATATATATATATATATATATATATATATATATATATATATATATATATATATATATATATATATATATATATATATATATATATATCTCAAGTAGGAGTACAGGCAGACGTGCTGGTAAGTATTAGACAGACTCGGGCTGCACAGGAGCATCTCACTTCTCCTGCAGGGCAGCAGCATCTCTCCTTGTCAGCAGACCAGTAACATGTCAGATAAAATAACCTGAAACCACATTGCAATGTCCTCTGAGCAGCATCAAGTGCTAAGTCACTGTACAGCTGCGGTAGGAAACCGCAAGCCATCTGTGGCCTGCTCATCCTACGATACCACTGCTGCAGCTGAGATGAGCAGGGACACACAAAAAAAAAAACATAATCACAAGATCCGACCACACTGTCTCCACTTAAACATCTGACTGGTTTGAACAGGGAGTGCATGTTGTTTCCCCCCACAACAGCAAAAACAAGAAGCAGATTTTGAATGAGCAAAGTTGCCTCTGCTGTTCAGTCAAAAGCAATGTCAACCTTTAGGTGAACATGTATATTTAAAAATGCCTGCAAACTTTTGCAAACCTAGGGATAGATCAGAGAATATAACAGGACCAGGCTGCCTTTGAGTCAGCCGGGAAGGCACATATTGCCTTGCAACAGGCCAAAGATCGAAGAAGTAGCGGTGTAGTCTGTCTCTGTTTGTGCATAAGAGATGTATTTAATGTATTTGTTGTTGAAATGTTCTTAGCCTCAACTGAAACTGTACACCCACCCTGAGGGCCAAGAGAAGGCTAATGTACAACAGGCTGAGACAAATCATAATGGGACTATGAGTTGTCTTCTGCAGAGGATGGCTCAAGAACAGCTCTGAGAATCTATTCCAACATAAATAACCACCGGGGCCTCCTGGGGATTTGATGAGAGAAAAACACAGGTTTCTAATCTCTTTTTGCATCGTAGGCAGAACTGAAGTCCAATACAGACTGCTGCTGAAACTCTGCGTGCAAAAGCAGAAACCTGTTAGAACAATGAGCTCATCGCTTTCCCTCCTTGTTTGGCACTAAGAGTGAACTGCAGATGAAGTAAGCACGATTTAGCAGGTACAATCTATGCAAAGTGAGAGGGAAACGTGCCGTTTCAATATGATCGAACTGGCACGCAAACACGGTTTTCCTTCCCAGGCACTCACACGCTCAGATGGGTTAGTTAATGTTATCTGATTGTAAAATACAGCAAATTATGACAACATTATGTGTCGCTTTTCTTCGCAAAAACAGGTCTTGAGTAAAAAAAAAAAAAAAAAATGTGGTCGTGTCCTTAAACCACGGTATCCGAATTCAATTAGTGTCTTAGGCAGGGTGCCACTCAAAGAGACACGTTATCAGTTGCTAATTCGTGATAAGTTTAGATGAGGAGTCTTGCAGCAATTAACAACAGAGAGCGAAAACATCATTTGAGTTGCAGGTTTGATATAACGACTCATTTAGATAACGTCTAATCTGTGTGTGTAAGTCTGCGAATTAAAAATCAACCACAGCACGGGGGACGACACATGTCTAATAGCTTGAAAAATCAGCTAGAACAGGCTTGTAAATTCTCATCCTCAGCATAGAAATGAGCAAGACTCGCAAACACAGCCGAGGAAAAGAGAAAACAAGGGCTACTCCGGACTCCACATTCAACTTGGAGCGAAAGAAGAGACAGTTTAGACTCATAAGACGTGTCTGAAATGTTGCGTTTACGTTATTAAAATTGTTTTAGAGGATTTAGCGCCTTTTAAATGGTGCAAAAATCTCTCTGTTGCGGCACACTTGGAGAATCACACTCCTAATGAGCAAAGTGAGCGCAGCTGCAGCAGGATCGTTAAAAGTCCACAACTAGCAAGCGAACCACTTCTTACCTTATGTGTTTCCTTCGCACCTCCAGTGTGGGGGGGAAAAAAAACTGTCGTCGTTGTCTCTCAGAGCAGAGAAGAAGCGGCGAAGAAGGCAGAGTTATTAGTTTTAGCTAGTTTTATGCATCACACGGTTAGTAATCCCAGAGCGCCACAGAAACGGAAAGGCGCCCCTCACTACTGTGACAAGACTGGACCCAGACTGAAATCACAACACTTCGTTCGGGAGTCGCTCAGGCCACGCCCCCGCGCTGTGGTTTCACAGAAATTACATCCAATCACAGAGTGACGTTAGGAGAGTGTTGTCTCCGATTGGTTTTTGTGTTGCGCCCCGCCCAGCTCAGCTCACTTTTCTCCCAGATGTTGAATGCCATAACATCAGGGCCCCTGTAATTTCAGCCAGCCAATCAGAGCGCAGGACAGGGGATTTAAACTTACACATAGTTTGACTTTATGGGAAACGAATCTTTAACTACATTAGCCTTGTTATTCTATTGTAAGAGATACTGTATTGCACCCTATCAGTAAAGGTGTGGTATTATTAATATTAATAATTATAATAATTATAATATGAAGAAGGAGAAATTTTATTTCTTTCGTGCAAAGCAAAGCTCATATTATTTATTAGTTTGCCAATAGCCTACTATTATTTTTTTTTTATCTTTTTTGACACTTTCAATTCAGTACATGGCAATGTAGGCTATATCATAATAACAACAATTTAGTTTATGCACAAGTAATTTCCTAAATGTGACTATTGATGTTCTCGTTCATCAGATGTACAGTTTGTTCTGTGGTATGAGAGGTTTGAAAACAGCAGCATTGTTTTATCTATAAAATGTCAGAAAATAGTAAAAAATACCCATCAACATTTCTGGGAGCCCAAGATGCAAGGTCACATCTTCAGATAGCTTATTTTGTTTTGTTCAAAACCCAATTATAGTCAATTTAAATATGGTATTAAACCAAGGTAAGCCATAAACCATCAAATTTGTTTCCATCTTTGTCATCTGTCATTTTTGCTTAATAAATGACTTTGACCAGCTGTTGCTTATCAATTTGTTGTAGATACATTTTGTGGCGATCAGCTAATTGATTACTTGACTTATCGTTTCAGTGTTGTGTTTAGTCCACTCCAAATCTATCACACAAAACAGCACATACTGTATAAACACATATACTGCATCTGCATACATTAACAGCCTCTTTCAAAAAAATCAAGTTCCAATGGGTTACTAGGCACTGAACATGCAAACTGCATGTACTCTGAATGTTCTCTGAAAAGCTAAATTTGAAAAACAGGGTCAAAGCGTACCAACAACACTTAATCAGCTGGTGATTATGATGTGCAGTACTTTCCCAGAAACACTAATAAGACTTGTGTGCAGAGATGGAAGTGCTGAAGCATTCGGTTTGACTCTGCATCAGCATTTGATGATAATCTAAAAGATGGCCATGGACTGACTGACTCATTCATCTCTAGCCTTCATCTACTGCATTTCAATTTCAGTCAGTCTTTCTTGTCAAATGCTCTTGTGTTATAAAAAAAAAGGACAACAGTTCAAGTGGCTCCTGAAGCAATTGTCTACGCTGGTTATGATACATATACTGTTAGCCACTTCTGTAGTCAGATAAATAAAATGGCCTCCTTTCAGGTCATGCTTGTTCATTACATTCCTCTTTGGCCCCAAGCCGCAGAAAAATGGTTGTGAGTTTTTGGTCGACTCTGACTCAACACTAGAAGATTTACTCCAGTCATTTCTTTTGGCACTGCAGCGTGCCTGTTGTGGTGAGGCTATTTCAAGGAAAAGGAGAGGACACAAGCTCAGAGGGCCATGATTCGCGTGGGCTCGCTGAAGCTTTGGCTTCCCTCAGTTCACCACAATACCCTGCCAGTGAGGGTTTTGGCAGTAAAGAGGCTTGATATTTTGACAAGCTGTTCTCCTTTTTCCTCAGAGTAAGTGAGCAGTGGTTGCATCCTGCATGCAAACACCTTATGAGCCTCGGGTCCAGTGCTTGCGTATTGTAGACCTTTACATGTGCAGAACATACTAAGCCATTCTGATAAAAATGATAGCTGGGTTGACGGTTATTGGTATTATTAAGGTGCACAACATGGGTCAAATATGACCCATATTCATTTCCTATGTTCTTTCATGCATGGCTGAGTGTTTCTTTGCTATATCTTTTGAAATCATTTTATTACATTATTTCATATTTTATGGTCAAATATCTTGTTTTTTTAATCTTTCTTACTTTATGAACAAACATAGTTTTTGTCTTCATTTTACACACATGCATCAAAAATAACCAATATCTGCAACAGAATTTCATAGGAACTTTTCAAATTTTGAAGAAGAGGAGGCTGTGGTTCATTTATGTTTTGTTTGTTTTTTTCTTTTCTGGAGAACGATGGCGATCTACAGCACAGAGGCATAAGCTTTCAGGCTGTTACTAATCACAGTGTGCTCATTTTTGAGTTTGGTCTCTTGGTGGAAATAGTTAACAGTAATAAAAAGATGAAATAAAGCCAAGTATTATTTCACTTGAACTCTTAACGACCATGTTTTACATCGCCAACGTTCAACACTGGTTCCTTTAACTATGAAGTCAATCTATTTTTAACCGTAACCAAGTAGTTTTAGTCGCAGATTGAGCATACCTCATATCAGAAAACGCTCATATGGGTAATTTTATAATGCGCTGAAGAATGCGTATTTTTCATCATGACCTTCATTAGCAATAGTACAGGAATAAGATTTTTTTATTGTCTTTAACTGTGCACTGTAAATTTAACAATGTCATTATTATGATAAAAATGCCATATACTGTGGATGCAATCCCTGGAAAAAACACTACTTCAGTACATGCTCGCATCAACAGTCTTGCAATACCCTAAAACACAATTTGGGTTTGTAACCCAAATACCAAACATATTGACAAATACAAGATGTTCTTGTGAACATGAGAGGAGTCTTAAGAAATGATCCCATAACCTATAGGTTGAGTCAGGACTGACAATCAGGCTGCAGTACATTAACAAATGCCTGTGTTGAGGGAGGAGCATGTGAGCGCAATGGCTGAATTCAAACAGCCTGTTTTGGAGTCCGCTGGAATGACTCGAAGACTTGCGTCACCTTAGAGCCAATTATGAGAAACACACACAAGCTATATATTTTGTGTTTGGTCCCGTGGGTCTCTTTGAGGAAGCAAAAGCACAGAAAGGAAGAACAGAAAGGAGAGGTGTGGGCTATGAATCCAGCATAATGATGACAATGTTCCACAGGGCTTTAGTGTCTCCTCTCACAGGACTGCAAAGGCTGAATATTTACCTGTATTTACCAGGAAGCTGGGCATATCTCTGCCTGTCAATAATCACACTAACACATTAGTGCTATTCCACTGGGAAAATACAGTGTGAGGTAGCTTGGTATATTGGTATAGTAAATGAAATGAAATAATGTGCAGTTTGTCCTTTCCCACTGTGGATCATTTGAAGATGTGTTTGTGACTGAAGGGTGTGCATATACTGTATGGTAATGCCGACTCTTGTGTATATCTTTACCTTGAACTGAATGGAGTGGCATTGTTATTCTGTTATGATACAATGCAGTGACTCTAAGATTTCTATTGTAAGCAATTTTAAAATGCACATAGTTTGGATTTTAAAGCCTTTATGTTTTATATATTTCAATTCTCAATTTTTGGTGACTAACTTTCATAAGACAATTTAAGATGAAGCTATAAAGTCATCGTATTTAATATTTGGTCGTAAATCCTTTGCAGTCAATGACATCAGCAGCGTTCTTACCTGGTGACGCT
This sequence comes from Lepomis macrochirus, assembly GCA_024633595.2. Taxonomy (NCBI): domain Eukaryota; kingdom Metazoa; phylum Chordata; class Actinopteri; order Centrarchiformes; family Centrarchidae; genus Lepomis; species Lepomis macrochirus. Next base: position 6,526,009 of record JALXJV020000015.1, on the reverse strand, counting down.
TGCCTTCAATCTGGTCTCAACCTTATTGCCAGCCAGGAATTCTGATATTGGACGATTCTGCAAAATCCTGCATTACGCTCAATTACAACATTTTTGAATATTTATTGTCAGGTTTTGTTTTATAACTTTTTTCTACAACAACAATACACAGCTGCTACACAATGGATAAAGCATTATTTGAGGTTAGTCAACTAAAACAAGGTCAAATTCCTGTGATAAGTATTCTTGTCAGGTTTTGCAGAAGGTTTTACAGAAAGCATCCTGACTGAAAATATCACTAACTGGCATGGTATGTGCACAACCCAGGACCGGAGGGCTCTGCAGCGGGTGATTAAAACTACTCAGAAGATCATTGGTTCCCATCTCCAGAGCATCAATGATATCAGTGAGGTGAAGTGCCTATGCAGAGCCCAAAGGATACTAAAGGACAGTACCCACCCCAGCCTCAGTCTGTTCACCCTGCTGCATTCTGGGAAGAGATATAGAGGTTTCAGCTGCCGCACCACCAGACATCAGAGCAGCTTTTTCTCCAGCTATAGGACTTTTAAACTCAAATTCATCCTCAGTACTGCTCCACTGAATATAGTTTATTTCTGTTTACCATTTCTAACATAGTTCATTTTATATTATTGTGTATTGTCTGCTATGTAGCAGAATGGAGTTATAAACTCAACTGTAACAATTAAATCTACTTTGTACCTTGTTTGAGAAAGAGCGTTTATCTTGTTCATACCTGCAGAACCTTATTTCAAATTCTAGTGGAGAAGTTTCTAAAGATACCAAATATATCAGGATGAATTTTGCAGAAATTTGTATAAAATGATGCACAAAACTTCTAGAATATTTCCATTTGGTGGAATGGTGTAGCAATAAAAGTACATGGAGTCTTGGTTTTGAAGGTTTTACTCAGTGTAACATCATATATCTTCAATGAAGTGGAGGGACACATGACAGAATTTGCATAATACTGTCAGACAGAGTGGGATAAAATGCAAACTCCTGCCTGTAGCATGAAAGTCAGACTGGCTGAACTCTTCTGTCTCTAGCCTCTTGGAGGTGAGTGGTGCTCTTCAGAATCCTTCAACATGACCATACTACAAATCCCATTCGGATCTCTGTACTTTGGCAAGTGAAACACAGTCAAGCAGGTAATTTACAGTGAAGAACATTCAATGCGTGGCCACAAAAACAAAAAACAAAAAAACATTTTGGACAACATCCTGAAATTAGAGGATTATCTATAAAAAGAGCTGTGATTGAAGTGGATCTAAACACACTCAAGTTAAAGCTGAAAGTCAACACTCATACCTCAGTTATTGTTTCATTTTAAACCAAATCAAAGGTGCTGAAGTACAGATCTAAAACCCAATGAAACACGCCATTACAGACTACACTGTATATAGATCACATCTTGTAGTAATCATGTAGAGATTAGGCAGCACTAACATCAAGGCTACATTTCTATTTCCCGGATAAAAGTAAAACATACTAACAGTTTCAGTCTAAATATCGATTTTATTCACTCACAGCTGAGTATGAAGACGTGATGACTTCCTAACATGAGCAGCCATAAGAAGAGGCTCGAAAAATGTCTAGCCATTTGGCTGTATTAGCGATATGCTGTGTGTATCTGGTGTCTGTGTGATCTTAATCCAATACTGGGATTCATAATCCCCAGCAGGTTTTTCAACTAAACAAAGCTTAGGAGAGCTTTGGTTGCTTATTTATTATCTGAATTAATGTCAAAAGGTCAGCTTCAGGACAAATGGAAGCAGAACAAATAGATCTGTAATTCTCATTCACCAACTCACACTTCTTCCATCACTGCCAAAACACTGAGCCTCAGACAGAAATCTACTGTTTCCACAAAATGGCCACTTCACTAATTCAAACAGACATAAAAACATGCACATGATACCCTTCCAGTGTATTTATCCACTGTTGCATACCACTGATTTCGTGTTAAGCCATCAAACTGTAGCATATGGTTGGAAGAGATGGTCGTTAAGCTTCTTCTGTTTCAACAATAATACCATTGCTACTACCAGTAATAGTATAAGATATAAGATAATCTTAGCAGTAATCTTTAAACATGTTTGTCCCTAGAGCACATGTGGTTGTTTTTGCTAATAATGTGTTATATCCATTATCTGGAGGTTATGATATCAGCTATGTTGTCATATCAAGACATCAAGCTGCTACCTCATCATTATAACTTCTGATAACAAATGGCTCTCGTGTTTATTTTCCAAAGCCGAATATGTCAAGATAACAATATGATTATGATGGTATATCGAGGTTTTCTTGTGTTCATAACCTAAAATGTCTCATTATTGCAAGATAAGGGGCTTGTATTCTTTATTCAGTCTTTATCACTGTGGAGTGATTCCTCTTCCCTGAGAGGGAAACACATCCCAGAGGAGCAGCTCAAAATGACAGATGGGAACGTAAGAAGCCTGAATATAATATTATGACCACCTCTGGTTATTTTCAGATGTTGAGATAAGTAAAGCAGCGACAAGGAACCTTTATTTTGTGCTGATTCTGGAAGCCCCTGTAGACAAAGCGGCAGTGTTTCCACCGCCTTGTGTCATAAAGATCTTGATGTGGCTAGCATGTGCATTTGTTTTGGAAGCGATATGAAAGAAAGATGCAACTTATTTTTACTATGCATAGCGATGAGGAAATGCATCTTTTTGTGGCTATATAAGATTAATAACTAACATCACAATGGTGAAACAAAGAAAAAATTGTTTTACTGCTGTTGATAGGTGACTTGTAAGCCTATCGCTAATAGATTTAGCCCCTTGGTAATAGTAATTTTGTTGAGAAAGCTAGAATTATCAACATTCCCTGGTAATGTAATGTCTTCATAATGATAAGCCAACAGCAAAATACAGCAAAGTATCAAGGCAAACATAAAATGCGATGTTATAAGGAAGTTGTACAAAGTAATGTCCACCGTCACCTGTACTTTCATACCATATCTCGCAAGGCATTTCATAAATAAAATAGACATTACATACCTGTCTATTAGAACCAATTCAATTTTACTGACATAGCATCAATTATATACTGTATTATAACATTCAGGATCTGAATCAGGTTTTAAATCCTTTTAAATGTCGGATTTCCCTCCATCTTTTAATTGACTGATGAAGGTTGGCTAGTGTTTTCAACTGTGTTCTATCACTATCCCAAAAATAACAAAAACATAAACTTCCAGTCTGCATGCCATAAATCAATTTGTCTGATTTTGCGGGGAATCGGACCTGGTGTCAGGTATTAAGAATAACTCCATAGAAATTGCCATAGTCTTTACACTGATTGTTTTTAATTATGTAGCTCTTAAAGAGGCATCAGTATTAAATTGAGACTGTTACATAACCAGTTAAAAATATCCTTGTAGTGTGTTTAGGTCCTGATCACGAAATGATGTCTTGAGATAACAAGATAATTTAATAATTTTTAAACCCTGCATCTAGATAGCAGTGTTAAAAACTGAATATAAACTCCAAATGCACGTTATGCAACCAGCCTGGCCCAAATGACAGACTGACAAACAAAGTTAGCGACTAACTGGTGAAGATAGTGGATCATTTAACAGCCAAAGACTCAAATATTTGTTTCAAGAACTGGTGAATACCAAAGCACAGATAAATGGAGAGTAAATAATGTACTAAAGTTCATCAGGTGGCCAGAACCCAACTCAAAATGAATGTTAATGTTGTTCTGCATCTGCTAAATGTTGCATTGCTAAATTATGCATAGCAAAATACTGCTGTTTGTTTTTGTTGCTGAGTCAGAAACTGAACAGTTTCAGAAGAAACGATGTCTTCTCACTCTTGTTCCAAGCAAATTAGTTCGCCTTTAGCTATCAGCAATAAGTAACACGCCACATGCCAACATAGGCTTTTAAACATGAAATTTTGCTTGATTTATGAATGTGATATTATGCACCCAACATAATACAAGCCACAGCAAAACTGTAATTTAATTCACAAACATGGAATGAACAATAAAAGCTAGAGGCAACACTAAAGTAATTTTGAATGATAAAAACTAGTTATTCGTTTAATTTCATTTCACATTATATGTTTTCTACACAGTTAATCAGGGTGTGCTTCATACCGGTAGAGCTTCACTGTCTCACACAAGGACACTCCAGCAGAGTGGACACTTGCTGACACTGCAGTTTGAACTCCGGCCCTCTGGCTGAAGGACACACTCTCCGACTACAAGGCCTCTGAGCTGCACTGTGGCTGAAACAACAACATCATGTGGTTAACATCCATGTGAGTGAACACATCTTGAGGAACCTCATGACATTCAGCCAGGAGCTGGACTGATACACGTGGTCAATCATTTTTTTTTCTTTTACATTAAAAGCACATGGATGGATTTTTTTTCTATATTTCCATTACTTTGCGTGACGACAGGCTACAATAGAGCAAAATAAACTGTATGTTGTAAACTGTAATAATTGTATTTAACTTTATGTATGTGTTGTAAGTACAAACCTCGCACTGCTGTGTGCCAGTACCAATAAGGGTGTTTTAGGTGGAGAATCAGTATATCAATTAATCAAATGGGGACAGAAATAGTGGTGCTTCTAGCACATGGATTCAGTGTAGTGGTTTGCCCACAAGCATCTAATAAAACATAGATAATATGAGTGTTTAATTGGGTGAGAGTGTGACTCTCTGCCCCCAAGGGACCTCTGGTGTTGCTGGCCTTAAGACTATCATGACACAGGACGAACAGCGTGAAAGGGTTTCAATGCCACTGAGCTACACACATCCTCAAATTTTACCTTGAGGCTGGAGGCTTGTTCGGCTCTGCTTCTTCTCCGTTGGTCATTTTCCTGCCTGTCCCTACATCATGACCATGTAACCACATTGCCTCGACAAAGCAGACAGTGATAAAAAATGCAGCTCTAATTTTCCTGCTGGGGTATTGAACTGATCATCTGCAACACTTTTTACTCCACATGATTCTTTTTATTGCTGTTTTTTTGGCGTTTTTGATCTAACTTCCTGCAATACACTGATAACTAAAACCAGGTTATCAGCAGCCAGGGTCAAAGTTAATAGGATAAATATCTTCAAATACTTGTACAGATATAGTGCAAAGTAAAGGCGTGGTTGGAAAAAAAACAGTGAAAGAATACACTGCAGACTTGAAACCTCAATATGTCTCAAAAAAAGTGCTTGTTGAATTGTCTGAATTGCTGGATGAGGGTGTCTGTTACCTTCCCTAACAGACAACCCGATAATAACGCCCGCATTGTGCAGCAACTTTTTTGGAAACTCCATCGGCTTTTGTGAGCAGAATTTGACAATGTATTATAACTTGATGTTAAAAACAGGAGCACATTAGAATGGCAGATCAGCCATTCTTAATCAGTATTTCTTAATTCCATTAAAAGGGATACACGGCACAACCCTCCTTCCAAAGTGCACCTGCTTTACACATCAGTAATTGTGCTGCAAGGTCCCACCCATATAATACTGTATGGTACATTTCCCCCATTGGCTTTTCTTTCATGCACTTTCATTTACGGTGAAGGCCTGTACAAATTCCAATAAACCCCACAATATAATGATCCTTACTTCCTATAGTAGATCACCATCTTTACAGGAAGCCAATACTAAGAAGGTCATGGGTTGAAACCAAAGCACCCTTGGAAAACAGCTGTGACAGAATGACGAAAGGTCGAGGCAACTTGGATATAGAAGCTAAATGCCGAAGAAGGTCCGTGCATGAAGTATAATTCACCTGCAGTTGTTAACATTGTATGATGACAAAGGCATTTTACTTTGAAGGCGAGCTGTCTCTGTTTCCGGTTTTAGACTTTCTTGTTCAATTTTCATTGTACAAGTTGGATAAAGGAACAAGCCAACGCTTTGGTGCGCTAAATTGCATTGCATGTCTTCATTCAATGTGACAATAACACAGCATAGTGCTAACACAGTTTAGGCAGCATCGGCTTTGGAAAAATGAACTCACATTGGTCAACATATATTTGCATTAGTGCAAGTAGGACAATGAGATTAGGTAATACCCCTAAACTGGCATTTTTTATCATACAATGATAACAACGGACCGAAGAAGAAGGGTTTCTGATGAGAACATATTAGAATGAGCAAAGAAGAAAGGTGTAGAGAAGGGACATGTTACAATGTTTGGTCGAGAGGTTGATGAGAGGTGCTTCTTGAAGAGATGAGTTTTCAGTCTACAAAAGAGGGCAGGGGAGGGACTCCTCTGTCATGACGAGAATATGAAGGTCATTCCACCATTAGGGAGTCGACCCTGTGTGGATCGATGACCATGCAGGTGCAGGAAAGAAGAGCTAGATAAGAAGCAGAATAAAAAAAATGGAATGGTGTTTTCTCTTTAACAAGAATTGAAAGGTTAGGGTACATGTTTTACCAATTTGTGTACACAAAAACCCTTGAAATAATAACTGTTTGTCTATTGAGTGGCTCTCAAGTCTTTGAGCTAGATGGTTATAATGAGTGTTGTATCACCTGCTGCATTCAGTCCAGGCTGCTTATAAAACTACATAGCTATAAGATCTGTAAGTCTGTAACTGTAACCTCTTTTACACTTACAGAGCACAACCATGTAATGTGCAATGCAATTAATGCCAGCTTATTAACTTTATCCTCCAGACTCTGAAACCAGTGTAACGTTAGAACTAAACTAAACTGTAACATTACATGATCAACAATGAACCAGTAACCTATTCGCAGCCAATGTTTATAATTAACCTGATGCCGGCCAGCAGGACGTAAATGATTACGTTAATCATCCAACCCGTTTGGCAAGCAAACAAACACGCATTCATCTTTTCATAATGAACGACAGTTGGTGTAAACCTCCCGTAGATCATAACTAAAGCAAAAAGCAAGCTAACGCCAGTGCTGAGCTAAACATATTTACTAAACTCAGGTTACTGATCCATTTTGCATTCAGCGCTTGAAGTTTGAAGTTTTAAAGCCAAAGTTTGTAATGAATGGCATAGCAGCTGCCGGTGTTTGTTGTCCTCTCTCACGTGTGGCCATGCACAGCAGATACAGAGATACACAGTTGTGTTACATAGGTAAGTTATGCAGGGAGGGGAATAACAGCAAGCTCATCAGACGTTTCCTAAAAATAAACATTGTTCTCGAGTCTCCTTAAGTCCGAGTCAAGTCTGAAGTCTTTTGAGGACGAGTCTCAAGTCAAGTCAGTGAAAAGTCACTGTGTGTGCGACGTAAGTGTGACTCAAGTCGGAGTCTCAAACTCGAGTCCCCATCCCTGGTGTGAACTGACAAAATTCTTTTTCTCATTTTTGTGTAAGAGTTATATCACTGGTAGATTCATTTTTTAATGTGAAAAGATTATTTCTATTTTTTTTCTCATGATCATCATGTCAAAACATAGAATAGTTGCCACTGCAATAACTACAGATTTTTAAAATCTGTTAATATTCAGAATATTACAAACTACTGTGCAGTGTTCTCACATTGATCATGAACATGGATCAATGGGTAGACTGCCATGGATTTACTGGACCTTGTTAATGTTTATTTAAAGGAACCAGACGGTTATAACCAAACAAACAAAAACATTTACTAATGAATCCATGAACGAGCTGCCACTGTGAACAAATGGACTGCATTTAAAAAATTTTATTATGGTTTAACAATTTTGAGCTAATTTGCCAAAGACAGCAGACTAGCAAAAATGTCCTGTTCTATCAGCAAAACTTCATTGTCTGGCTAAGCCATCATTGTCTGGCTAACCCAATCAGAGTCAGAGTGGGGATGGTCATGCCTTTCCCATAGTAGGATTGGCAAATTGGCTGCCTGAAACATCCCCTTGAGTTGTTTTAGGTTTTAACAGAGGGCTGTTTTAGTCTGAATGCCCACCTACACAAACACCTTTTATTAATTTTTTAGATAAAAAAGCAACACTGTGCAGCCCTTTCCATTATCTAAAGCTTTTGATGGATCATGCAGTATTGAAGCAAAGACTTTTCAGTGTAGGACTGTCAGAACAAACTGTCAGCTGGTTCAAAAGTTCAGTCAAACAGATCTCAGTGCGTGCAGGTAGAAGGTATCACTAGCTCTCTTTGTGTATCCAAGAGTGTCCTCCAGGGATTGGTCTTGGGACCACTCTTATTTATTAAAGATCAAAAGCAGACTCGTTGCCACCTTTATGTCTGTGCTGGCTGACTATGGTGATATTATTTACATTCACACAAAGCAAAGCCTACACATGTTGGATACTTTCTACCATGGAGCACTGAGGTATGTTACAGGCTAAATTAAGCTACTTTTGGTATGCTTCCATCTTACCGACGGTTCTACATCCTTCGGAAAAGTATGGGAAGCTATACGTCCGTACTGAATTGGGAAAAGGAGTGTGCTGCTCCCTCTGCTTGGAATGAGTTTAATTTCAAAATTACCTGAATCTTCGGGAGCTGGTCTGACTGAATGCATTTAAAGTTGGCAAATTCTAAATGACTTGGGGGAAGACACATTTGGCTGTAGATGTTTGACTGATTCATATTGCCCCTGTTTGATCCCTGAGGTAGATAAATATATTTGATATTTTATCATCCTGTAATTTATTTTATTTATGTCATTTATATTTTTGTAAATTGTTTTTTATGTCTGTAAAACAGATTTTTAATCTCAATGAGACTTTTTCTGATTATATAAAGGTTATTACAAAAACAGTCTGCTCTGTTGGACACTGAGTTGCTCCACTGGAGCAAACTGAGGTTAAGTGCCTTGCTTAATGTTATCTCCCATGGGGTAATGAGGGAAAGGCAAGCACTTCTATTTTTCCACGCATATCTGTCCTTTGGGTCTGAGGAATGAACCGGTGACCTTCAGATCACAAACTTCAGGACAGACTGTATCACCTGTGACATTAACCTACTGAATGACATTGCACATGAAGCCTTGAGTTTGTGTTTACTGCTCACTGCTATATCTTGTCTAAATGTAAATGTGTAAAATCTAACTTTGGAGCCCGAGGTGGTGAAGTGTATGAGAAGCCTGTCAGTCAAACTAAACATCCTCAAGAGAGCCTTCTTTGAACCCTTATATCTTCTTAATAGAATAACTTTTTAAAACTGTGACTAAGACTTAAATTAGATGTGAGGTTCAACATGTAGCTTCATTTGATTATGTATTTGGATTACTTTTTTTTACAGTCTCAAGATTCCACAAAGATAATCTACTGAAAAAAAAACAGACAAAACCACGAAAGAGAAAAGTAAAAATGTAAAAGTAAAAGAAAAAAACTAAACAAACAAGCTACTAGACTCAAACAAACCTAAGACATCTGTAAAGATACTATCCCAACATGTATTTACATTTTTAACACAATGACTCTGTTTTTCCCAGATTTTGCTCTTTTGCACACTCAAAATGATATGGGAGAGGGGGGGCAAACTTAGCCTTATTATTTATTATTCTATACATAGCTATGTTTCAGCACATTCTCCTCTCTTCAGGATGAAGAAGCCTTGCATGTTAGAATTTATAAATAAAGAGATTGCATCAGAGTTTACTGTGCAGCCTTTCTTTGATGTCTACCTGTGAACGAGCACCTTGCTGGAATATGTTTGTGTATTTCGTCAGTTCTTTAAGATAATATTAGACCATATGGCTCAAGAGTAGCATAATAACAAATTATGTAGGCTGGGCTGTAGCCTGATCCAGCTGCGACCCATGAAGCAGAGTTAGTGCAATTCTATCATCATCATCATCTCAATGTATAATATACACCTCCACTCCTCTGTCCTCTATGAAGCATCAAAAGACACAGTCTTGCCTGAAGGCATGCTGATTATTATGAGCAATCATAATCTTCCAAACAGCCACCTCATGCAGTGTCCATAACTTTGTTGACAATTCTTGGCAGAAATTCCATTTAATGATACGGCAAAGCAGAAAACACTCAAAGTAGATTTTTGAGAAAATAACTGCTGTGCTTTGAAAAGATCGCAATCTTTCCTGTAAAAAAAAGCAATACACAAAACAGAAAAATGACAACATGAAAGTGGCTGAAATAGGGAACAAGATGGGAAACGAGTGGGGTAATCTGTGGCAGAATGTTTCTCAAAAGCACTTCAGAGAACCATCGTCTGTGCAGTCGAAGGACCCAATTTAAAGCAGAGAGGATTACAAGGCCAGATTATCTCAGCAGAGTTATGAAGGAGGTGTCCCAAATAGCATCATTACTCAACTGGAAATAAATGAGTGTGAGATGGAAGAAGAAGAAGAAGAAGAAGAAGAAGAAGAAGAAGAAGAAGAAGAAGAAGAAGAAGAAGAAGAAGAAGAAGAAGAAGAAGAAGAAGAAGAAGAAGAAGAAGAAGAAGAAGAAGAAGAAGAAGAAGAAGAAGAAGAAGAAGAAGAAGAAGAAGAAGAAGAAGGGCAGCTATCTTCAGATCCCCTGTGTGCTGGTGGATCTTCATGATGGCTTTCTGGATTTCAGGGATTACTCAGAATTAGCCCTGGAGTTTGCAATATTTTAGAGCTGATCTTGTGCACAAACACTTTACCTGCACACAAAGCAGAAAGTTTTCCTGTAGCACACTTATAGAATATATAGACACTGATGTCACACGCACACACACACACACACACACACACACACACACATACACACACACACACACAAATGTATTGTGGAGTGCTGCACTGTGACTGAACTGTGAAATCCAAGTGCCAGTTTGGACTAGTCACAATTTGACCTGGTTTTCTGTACACAGTAGGTGATTTTCAGTATTATCATTGTACAGGAAGGGAGCCGAAGTTAAAGTCCAGTCAAGCTAAGTCATATTTATGTATACAGCTCACATACATTGTCTCTTTAGAATTTACAGACCCACAACCACAAGAGTTTTTGACCTAGCCTTTAGCCCCACTTCTGTAACAAGGTAATGAAAATTTGAAAGTTCTTGGCAAGTTTTGACATTGATTTGTTTCTGTGCGCTTTAAGGACTTATTATACATGTTTGCTTGAACATTGAGATTGTAAGTCCGTTCTTGATCGTGGAAACAGCAGCTGGCAAAGCAATCACGCCACAAATGTTCAGTCAGTAGTGTGATACAATCAAAAACTTCAGAACAGCTACTGAACAGCTACTGAATGGACTTTCTGGTGACATTGTTTTGCCAAATGCTGTTTCCAGTCATGAATTAACTTTCAATCTAAAAGTGTAAGTAATCACGGATGAGAAGTCCTTAAAAAGAGAAACAGCTCCTGAGGGTACCTTGTGGAGAGACCGTTTTGCCTACAATGAGTAAAAACTACCCCCCAAAACCTTACTACTGTGGGAAACTACACAGTGAACTGTGAAAGTACATCCCTCATTTCACAGTGAATACTGATAAATAATAAGACTGTTTTTAGATGATACTTGGTTTTAATGTTTGTATTCAACAATAAATGTCTGCTATTTTACTGGATAGTGAAGTGTGAAAACCATGCCAAGGGCAACACACGACATGCCATTTGATGCCTATAGTACACACTCACATGCCATAAGGACAGAAAAAGTACTGTAGTAGGTGATATGTGCTGATCCAAGGACCTCATGTGATAAAACTTCAGCTGTTCTGGATTGATTACGTTGAATATGACAGTTGATGTTCTGACATGTGGACATCGCAAGTTGATGCGATGCAACCAATGTGTACATAGAAAACAGAACTGAGGCAGTGGTTTCGCTCATGTAACTAATGTTTCTTATTCATACTGCCTGTCAGTTAAGAACCATGTCTAGAGGTTGTGTGCGAGTGACCTCGTCATGTGTTTGTCATCTGGGCTTTGTCTTAACTGCTTACATCAATCGGCCACGCAAATGAACCCGGCTGCAATGAGTTGCGGCCCCAGGCTCGCTACAGCATTTGGTTTGTCACAAGGATTATAGCGTCATATCCATCAAACCCAAGTAAACAATTGCAGAAACAGCACATGGTGAGGCAGCTGTGGAGATCTATGAGATTCGTCACACTGACACATGATGCATTTCACCTCACAAGGTCAAGGGAAAAAAAGTGTCTTTTTGATACTAGAAGCACCTTTGTTCTGCATGCAAAAAAAGTCCTGAAATGTATAATCAAAGGTGAAGCCAGGTCCCTCAAAGAAAAGCATTAACTCATGCTCATCCACCCACCAACTCTACAGTTAGATAGGTGTTACAGACAGAGACAGGCTGGTGTGGATGTCTATAGGGAGGCCCTGGGCCCTTAAGGCCATGTGAATAACAAATGAGAATGATTTTTTAGTGGGAGCGATGAGGTTGGTGGGAGACTCGGCTACTCCGTAGCCCCAGCCTCATTTGCAGAGCTGCGCCGGTGGGCTACAGGTCGAGGTTGGGTAAGCGGCCTCTTACACCTCTCCCCGGGGATGTTTACCAGCCAGGATCAGCAGCTCACATTGGGCTGACCTTCCACTGCCTGCTGGCTCCCTAACTCCCTCTCTCTCCATCACTCGTGGGCAGTTAAACAGCGAGTCACGTTACAAAACGAGCCAGAAAAGCCCTCTTGCCCTGGGCAGATCAAGGGCGGTATTTTAAACAGATCAGATCGCACCATTTGCAGCCTTCTGCAGTGTGGGGTGAATAAATCTCTGAGCTTTTAAAGAGCGGTGATTAAATGTTTTACTGCGTCCGTCTGCCATGCCTCTGGAGGGGGAACTGGTCCGAGAGCAATTTTTTTTTGTTCACCATTTGTTTAATGACTAGGAATATTGATATTTTTTTGCACTGCAGAGAACGTCTGTAGTCTAATATTGGCCTTGTTATTAGAAGCCTAATCTTCCCAGCCCTCAATATCAGTTTTCCCACAGAAAGGTTAGCCAGACGCTCCCATTTGTCGAGGGGGAATAGTGCAGATGAGCAGAATGTAGTAGCTGTAGTTTGTCAAGAAAATGTCAAGATCATTTCAGAACCACTGAAACATGAATAATTAACTCGTTGAATTATTATCTCTGAATGATTGATTTTTGTTTACAAACTTTATTAACCTTGAAAGGGAAACTGGTAATTGATGTAGATTTCGGAGAAATATAAATAAAACCTGTGGGGAAATTTTCCAGAGACATTTGCAGACAAGAAATGAATAAACAATAAAATAAAAACAACAATTACAGCACAAGCATGCTAAACACTGTTATCAACACAATCCAAGGTTGGTCCAAGGCTGTGTTTTTTTTGTGCTTCCGATACATGGAAAAGCTCCTTTTCATGACTTGATGTAGAAGTACTATTGTCATTTCACACCTTTAAATCTAGTTGTAGTCTGGTGAAATGCAGAAAAAATGTTATTTGAAAACAAAACACAATAAAAGAGGCTGCACTTAGCAAAAATTTTTCCCCATAGAAAATTTGTCAATGACTTTCATACAGTATCTGCATTACATACAAAATGCGGGAAACTGAAAGTTTGTCTCTGGCGCTTTCTACCTTATTCCATGTTCAAAGAAAGGTTTTCCATCTATCCTAACAGAGCAGAAACATAACCAGTAAAAGAAACACTCAAAAGATTCTCAGTACTCCAGCGAAGGGTGTTATAGCTTTTGCTCTTCACCCTTGCATGTCTCCAGCCCAATGTTCCTTCAAACAACATACAGTTCTGAGACATGAAATTACCAAGAACCTATCAAGGCTCACACACTCAGTGGAAAGGCCTCAGAAAGCACGTCTCCATATAACTCACAAGTTTATTGCAAAAAAACACAAGCAATGGTACAAAAGACACTAGGCAGAAATTTATCTCCGAAAAAAACAAGGCAAAAGTCAAACCAACTACAGGGAAAACACTGGAAACCGCTAGAACACTGTGGAACAAGACAATCTGGCACAGACAACAGGGAGAAGTGGGTTTAAATACACTAAGACAGGGGAGACAATGAGACACAGGTGGAGCACATTAGGGCGGGGACAGGCAATCACACATGTTGGGAGGGCATATAAAGACCTGAAATGAGACACAAAATAAGTAACTCTCACAAAACAGGAAGTGGAAACGGACTAGGGACAAATAAAGTGAGCTCATGCTGTGGGAACAGGACACGACAGAACCTCCGTCACAAATTAGCAAAAAAGGAATTTTAATTAATTAATTTAATAGAGAAACTTTTACAAGAACCTTTTCAGGAGCTTGGGGACTGGAGGACACAGCAGCCTGCAAAGCCCTCGGTTGGTAATTCAGTGTTCATCAAAAACGAGATGTGATGGTGCGGCGGCAGGGGTGAGGAGGGGAGGAAACATGGTGCTGATTAGCAGCAGAGAAGGTGTTGATGACCCATAACTTATTAGAGCATTTTTCACCCGCCCCCGTTCCCACCCCCCTGTAAAGCCCTCTGTCCTTCATGCCCCAACATACCTGCAACACACACACACTGTATATACATGCTCCAACACATAGAGGTGTATTTGTAGTTCAGAAAGACTAATTAGACTGTCAGACAGTAAGAGGGTAAGGGGGCTAATACAACACTACCCCCTTCCTATGGTGATGTGACACCAATTAATGCAGTATTGCATGTGACTGTGAGTACTCTCCCCACTACCCCCCACCTCGAGGTGACAGGCGCACTGACACATCATGGAAGCCTGACTCTTTCTTCAGGCTGTTGTGGAGGGAAAAAAACAGCAAACAAACAAGCGAGAAAAAAGTCAGCAGAGGAAGAGAAGTGGCAGCAGTATGATGATGTGGATGAAACATATTGCATGTTTTTTTAACCTTTATTTGGGCAGGCAGGCATTGGCACACTGAGATCAGCAGCCATCGCACTGATGAGAATTGATGTGTTGGAAATGAGAATCTTTTATTAAGAAGCAATCCATGACATCCTTTTTGATGTCTTTTTTTTTCATTTTTCATTTTGTCTCCATCTTTGTTGCTAAGCACTTAGTGCTGTGGTGTTGTGCACAGTATTCTCCCCAGACAACACCTGTCAATCAAAAAGTCTGGGCAGCATGTGGAGACTTCTCGCTTTAGATTTTCTGCCGATGAGGTTTGTGATTCTGCAGGGGGCGCTCTTTTCTTTGTCTGTTCAGACATGGCGTCAATTACTCTTCATGACCATACAGTTCTTCTTCTATTCCAAACCATATACTATAAAATGCTTCAGTTGTGCAGATACATATCTCCCTCCTGGAAACAGACACTGTGCATTCAAGACTTTCTTGAATTGGATGCAGGTTAAATCACTTGCACCTTATCAGTTAGCAGTCAAATGTGGAAAATGAGCATAATTTTATATGAACATTTCTTTATGATTGCTTCACCAAGAAACAAAACAAAAATCAGATTTTAAGAATTGTAACTTTGTCCACTGAAGATTAATAGAAGATTTAAAAAGGTGTCACATCCACTGCATGTGTCCACAGCATTAAATATGATAAAAACGGAAACACAGCTAAAATAAGTTGAATTTTCTAGGGCTGTTGTACTTAACTTTTGAAAGTTTATTAAACCTTTAACTCCAACACCAGCAGAGACAAGAATGATAAACCTTTACGTTTTAGCAACCTATTTTATTTGCAGCTTTTAATCTCTTCCTCCCTTTTTGCTGGTGAAACAGCTATTTTATCTCTGACCTTTACTGGAACAAGGACCAATAACTCTCTCTACTCCAGACTCCTGTCAAACAAAGAACCATCAAATTGGTGCTGGGTCAGAAGCCTGATTTTGCATATCAGGGTCATTACAAATCCTAGATAAACATGGCACAGGCCACTTCATGTTATGTCCACACACACTGCAGTTTCCCTGCAGAAACAGTTCTTGGCTGGTGGAAAGACCCATAAAACAGCATAGACTATGAGTCGCTATAAATTTCATTGAACCCAACACTAATGACATTCTTTTAGGTAAAGTGCCAGGTCCCCTAAAAAAGCGTCATTTTCAGCACATCTGTGGATTTACTTTGGAACTATGCATATTTATTTAACTTATTAACCATATGAAGTGTTTCATTTCAAAGTACTTTAGAAAACACTGCAGCCACAGATGACTCTTTTCTCATAATCAGCTGTTTTGAGACCAAAGATTTAACTACCAACTTGGCTGCAGTCTTTGATGCTTTAATCCAAAGGAAACCAAACATGTCGATCATTCTCTGGACAGAATCCTCCTTCACTGCTTTAAAGGAAAAATGACACAATTTTGGGAAATATGTTTATGAGTTTGCTTGCAGAGAGTTAGATGAGGAGATCAACACCGCTCTCATATTCGTCTGTAAACATGAAACAGGAGACAGGAGATGGCTAGTTTTGCATCAACTGGAAGCAGGTGGAAATAGCAATGGTAAAAACATGTCAATCAGCACTAATAAATCTCACTAATTAATAAGTTGTATCTGGTTTGTGTAAACTGTACCAAAAGTGGAAAAACAAGGCTGTTTCTCTCTGATATCAGCCTTTATGCTAAACTAAGCTAACCATCTCCTGGCTCCAGTTTCATTGTTAAGAAACATATAGGAAAGCGATAGCTATATTCAAAGTTTGCTTATTTCTTTAAAGCAGTGAATGGGTGTTCTGTCCAGAGAATGATGGATTATCATGTTTGGTTTCCTTTGTTTAAAACAAACACTGATTGAGTAGCTTGTTTGTCAGCACAGCTGGTGTATCTGTTTATACTGCAGCCAAACAAACTTATGCTGTTTTAATAAAGTCAGTCAATGATAATTGCAATAATAATCTGATTTCATGCTGTACACAACACAAGTAGTTTCCCAACAGCAGGACACTGTAAAAGCTAGTTAAAGAGGTGTGTGGCCTTTTCATCTAACAGCTCACTGCGGCTCGCCATTTTATTCTGTTACTCCATACAACAATTAAAACTGATTTAATGCACAAAAGGTTGCAGAAAATGACCACATCTTGCCTTGTAGATGCATTTTCAACATGCACATGCTAATTGACAAAAGACAAATCTATGCATTTTCTGTGGCTTAATCCCAACAAAAGCCGCCCTGTGTTTTGCTAGTCGAATGTTTTTAATGTAAAGCTGCGGCAGTAGAATGTTCTGCATATTCAGCAAGTTAATATAGCTTAGACAGTGTAAAGAGAGCGAACAATAAACAGTTGGGGTGCTCAGTAAGATAAAATTATCCTCGATTACATGCTGCAACATTTCATTTCATATGAATCCTTCTTGTGCAGGTAGGTAATCTGAATCCAGCGTGAAATAGCAGACTCCGACACTGATAATGAAAACTCTTAGAGAACGTGAACACTGAATGACTATTGCAGAAAAAGTGCTGACCATACATTTTCATGAAAATCTTAGGGATTTTAACTTTAACTGATAATATAACATTTTTAGAGAATCCTGATTATTTAATAGAGTCTTGTGTAAACTGAATGAACAACTTTTAGTAAGAAAAGGGCACATTTTTTAGATGTGAAGGGAAAGTCAAAAGATCTCAGATTTTCTTCCACTGCGTAAAAGAAATTAAAGCTTCACAGTCTTCAAAGAGAACATAATTTGACTTTGATATAAAAGCACAAATAAATATATACTTTTTAATTTACTGTCAACTGTTGTTATGTTGTTAAATGTTATGTGATGGAAATTTAGCAACAAGGTGGAAAATTAATTTTCATTTCATAATGACTTTGCAGCCGTAGATATGGCAATTCACTCCTGGCTGCTAAATGGCTGACACATTTGTTCCAGTCCCCACCTAACTTTAGTTATTTATAATTTATTATCTATTTAGTTATTTCACATTCATAGTTACACATTTGCACACTCCCGAGCTGCCCAGAACATCCACACATCTGCACTTCAAGAAAAAACTAGGACTTTATCTGTGTGGTATTTGACTGTCAGTAGTGAAGCAGCAGTAAAATACATCAGTAAACACCAGATTCTGACCTTCTTGTACAACTACACGACTCAACTACACGGCTAAAAAAAGCCCACTGTTGTCAAAAAAAGTGTGCTTCTGATATAATACAACAAGAAAACATTTGACTGATTTAGGCTTATTTTTTTTCCTTTGAGACTGTATTCTGTCTTTTAAAGATTGCTTCAAACAAAACAGCTCAACTTGGGAATACACATGAAATGTACTTTCTGAATTGGAACAGGGAGGTGCTGTTTGGATGTTAGGCTTTTTAATGATATCTAAATAATAAAGACGATCGTGGTGCTTTCTCATTTTTTAATAAAGGGCCTTTGCTGTTTTGCCACAGATCTATTTGACATTTAAAAATCCATAACGTCTGATTAGTTTTGGTCGCATCGTTACCTTGTGTTGGGAATCAGAGTGAGTGAGTGAGTTAGTTTGCAATGAAAACATTTAAATGTCAGTTAAAACAATGACAGATTAAAAAAGTCATTCTCACATAGATGTGAAGGGTACATTAGTCTGTGTTTGTAATTATTCATGTTGGAGTAGAGTTTTGAGAATTTAGGGAATAAAGTCTGAATGCCAGCTGTGACAGCAGCTTCCTCTCAGCAGCTGATGTTGGAGGATGACACTCATGATGCTTTCGCTTGTGTGTTTATTACACCAGACAGTAGATATCTGTGATTCCACACAACACATAAATGGTCAACAGATGGAAAATGCTACTCTCATCCACTCCTTTCTACTGTATCTTGACTGTTGCCCTCTGCCGTGACTGCTGTACTCAGAGCTCATTTCAAGGCAGGGCACGTAGCTACAGACTCTGTTGTACCTATTCCCTCATAAAATACCTCCATAACAGCCATAATATAGCCCTCACCCTGTGTACCATATATATATCTGCATAGAAATATGGTGACTTTTATTACTGTGAAATGTACCACAAATCCCAGGCCTCAGTTGCAGATCAGGCTTCAATGTACCTTTGATAATTGCTGTCCTTGTACGTTACCTTGCTCAAATGATGGTCAGTCACATGAATTAAGTCGCTGAGATGGTGAAGAAAGCAGAAGCGTGAAATAGAAGAAAAAGACTAGAAGGATGTTAAAAGTGTAAAGTGAAAGAAAGAAAGGAAAGAGGAAGGGAAGGGAAGACAAAATATAGAGATAGAAAGTTGCTAGCCATCAGATAAATGGAAACATACTCCAGCCTTAATATGTTATTTTCATCAAGTTACATATTTGGAGAGATCTGTGAATTGGTGAAACCAGACGAAAGAAAATTGAATAGGTAATGTCGCGTCTTTATATTTGGCTGATGACCTGCTGGCTTGTATTCATTTTTGAACTGCCATAATGACCTGAAAGACGCTCCATCCACTTGACAGAGCAACTGCAGAGTTGGTGGTAATTATCTGTGGGTTTGTTACAGTGAACAAAGTCTTTCACATTGCAGGTAATAATTTAACCATTTATTCAGACAAAAATGAGTTGATTAATGCAAGTTTAACATTTGAGCTAACTGCAACAGCTGTGAGACCGGACTGAAGTAACTGCCTAAAAAACAATTTCCTGAGCCTGAAACTGATTTCAAGGACTCAGAGACTTAAAGGACTTGTTGCCTGACCTTCAATTTGGTAATGAAGACTTGAGACTTGCATTGGGAACAGGTTGTTCTCTCTCTCTCTTTCTCACCTTCATTCACCGGTCTTGTGCAGAGTTTTGCGTGCGTGCCCTGCTGTCGACAACTGCATGCAAGTCTCTTCTGCCTCTGCACACATACACGCTATGCATACACATGCGCACTGACGCCCCAGGGTTAGGGTTACCATTTTGGATTGATTCACACACTTTAAAAACATTTATTGGAAGTTTTTACGTGTTTATTTACAGCATTTAAAGTTGAAATGTATATTGTAATAGGCTGTATATTAACTTATTGGGAGAAAACTGGTATTTCTATGTAAAATCAGACCTTGAGGACTCCCATTTAGCCAAAATGGCTACCACTTCCACTATTTGTAGTCAGTTCGTTCCTTTAGTTTTGTGGATCTACAAAGGCACACAATTGCTGGGCCTCATAAAATTAATATTAAATTCCCTCGTATCCCCCAGCTGCTCTACCTCAACTGTCTGTGATTTACAGAGTTTGCTGATTAACAAAAAGTGGTATTTGTTACTATCGTAACAGCTAACCGTGGCTAAAGAGTTGCCATTATGTAATTAACGTTAACTCAGTTAAGCCTCATAGCTGCCTCAGCCCGGACTGTTTAATGTTACACCTCTACTCAAGCACTGGAGATTTTCAGGCCAGGATAACGTCAGAGAGCGGTGCCGGATTACTAGAGTCAGCCCCGGGTTGCCAGTGGCCGAACCTGGCAAGAAAACCACCTTGGTACTGTATTCCTTGTCGTCAAACTAGCCTCTGTTTGTCTCGGAGGTTGTGTTCACTCAGTAGGAGCTGAACCAGTCTACACAGACTCTGCATGACGGGAGTGCTATTGGCTACTGTAAATGCCAATCACTACACCTCTACTCAGGCATTGGAGATTTTCAGGCCAGGATAACGTCAGTCAGTCGCCAATCACTATCTGCAAGTCCCTCCCGGTCTTTGTGTTTTTAACAATGCAGATTCAAACAGCACATTCATTCATGGGGGTAAAAAAAAATCTTTATTATGTTATAAGAACAAAATTAATTAGTTTTTTACTCCCACCTGTTCACATTTATGATCTGTATGTAATGAATATTGTTGATGACACTCCATGAGACATTTAGCAGCTAAAGATGGACTACTCCAATAGGACAGGTAGGATGTATAGGTAGGCAAAAGGTTAGCAGTAACTGATGGTTTATTGGGTCTCTGAGTGTCTGTTTCTTCTGGAGTCTTTCTGTTGGTCAAAAACCGCTTAATGCATATTTAAAGTAAATTATGCAATATGTATAACATTACCTGAAACCTGCTGCTTCTCATCTTTTCAAAACAGCCAGTCCAATATCTTTTCAAATCCCATTACCCATAAACGACATCATGAACTTTACATACAGACAGGTTTCATTTCAGCTGCTTTTCCGCCCCCGTCGCCTCCTACTGAATCCACGTCCGTGATATCTCACAACGGCCCTGCTCGGCTCATAACATACCACTTCCTGCCGAGTCATAATTCAATAAGGCTGACACGGCAGACACCCACAGCCGACCGGTCACTCAATCTCATCCCTACCCATTCTCCTCATTGGCAGATAAGAGACAGTGATTGCACTCTGTCACTTTTATTCCCTCGCTCTGTGGAAGAGAGATGGGGCGGCGAAGAGCGAGGGGGGCGAACTGTAGCCGCTTGTCGCTTGATCAAATCAGCCCTCCCGTAATATCCCCCCACTGCCAACCCCCCCTTGACTCCTGTGCCTGCTGGCATTTGAAATGTGAATCTCTCGTGCAGCAGTGGAGAAAAGTGAGAAGGCTCCAGATGTCAAAATGGTGGCATTTTTTAAATGGCGACATCTTTCTTTTCTCCCCTCATAGCTTTTGCTCAAGGCAGGAGATTATTCAACCACCAGAAGCCATTTTTACTTTCTTTTTTCAAGGTATTAAAATGATTCTTTGTCATTTTTAACTATAAAAGCAGCAGATGTTGGACACACATCAACTTCTACAGGAGATCAACCTTTTGACCCCCCAGTTGACCCGTTCAGGTCAGTCTTAGCATCTCATCCCATGCATTGACAATACCTTCGACCTTTTAACCTTTGCTCCACAGAAACACACAGTAGGGCAGGAGCCAAGCCCCTGGCCATTTAATGAGATGCTGTATCCTGTGTTTGTGTGTACACAACTGTGAGTTCGTGGATATGGTAAACAGGTAGCTGCAGAGAACAGAAGGTTTCTAATGTGGTGGTGGGTTAGGAAAATAAGTTATGAGTTGTGTCTGTATCCTTGTGAGGACTAGTTTAATCCTTACAAGTGAATTTGTGAGGGTTATTTTATGGTTAAAGCATAATTACAGTTTATTACAGATTTATTCTTATTTTCATAGTTTTGTTCATCATTTCTATCAGTAATCACTAAAAAGATGTCCAATGGGGCAAGAAACGCCAGCAGACAGGTTGTAAATAAACCAGCATTTTATCCAGAGTATCTAAATCACTTTATTTGGATGTAAAACTGAGACGATCAGTGATAATCCCTCTTGGTACATAGAGTGGGTGCACATACTACAGCAAGTACAGTAGGTTAAAGTTCAATCAAGAAGATGCTGTAAAATGTGGAGGAACAGTTTTGGCAATAATTTTACTGGTCACCTTCATTTTCTCTTCCACATAAGTTTGGCTAACCTGGGAGTCACCTGTCTAACTGCTAGTATTTCTTGAACTGTTTGACTTCTTTAAGTGCATTTCCAGCATTCCTTTGGTGCATCAGTTGCGTGAGTCTTTGTGTATGAAATTAAGGTAGGTGTCTACCAGATTCAGTTAAGCACATCAGTGCGAAGCTACATCAGGATGAGAAGGAACATCGGCGACAGACTATGAATAAACAACAACAGCATAAAGTTTTGATGTGAAACAAATGCATGATAATAATGCTGCTGTTCTATGACGCCATTTTTAGTTCCGTTTACATTGTGCAAAATCAGAAGTGTCAAGGAAGTGATTCAAGTGTTGGCTAAGGATGATTTGGCCCAGACCTGCTGTTTAGTGGATATACTTGTTAGTCCTTCAGGTACAGTATGCAGGTTAGTAAGTGAACAATGCCACTTGCCTTGTCTATACATATGTGACAGTAAAAAGCAAGTACAGTATAACACAAGCCTTATGCTGCGTGCAGAGTCCTTCCCTGGTTCACTCATTCTTTATTCCCATAATAAACATTCAGGCACCTATTTTCAAGGCAGTGCAAGTGGTGCTCCAACCGGTTTTCAACTGATTTTAAAATTTACTTTAACTCTCTGTAGACTAGCATGCTGTAGCTCTGTTTCCATCTAACTGTAAAGCGAATTTGAAGTGAACCTTTGAAATATCAAAAAAAAAAAAAAGAAAATGCAAAATAGCTGCCATTCCATCAACTATTTTGGTGCAAATAAACTAGGCTACATGGTAGTTTCGCAAGAAGTTGACAGTTAGAAAGGCTACATTAGCATGGCTGTAATACACAAAGCAGAAGAAGTAGAGGTTGCAAACCAGTAGTTTGGCAACCGCCAATAAACCTCAGAGAAGAGGAGGAGGAGGAGAAGTTGTCTTGACCATCTATGGTGTTACTACAGGCTACTACCAGATATGTTTTCACATTTTATGGGAATATCCTGGATGACACGGCATTGTGAAAATACTGCATCGATTTTGGTAAAATACAGTGTAAAGTCCACAGCTAGGACAAGCAGGTTTGAGTTTCATTCAATTGCACAGCAACTTTTGTGAAATGACAAAAGGACATATAGATTTCGAATCTGTTTATTTATGACGATGACTCTGCATATACTTCTTTGTAGCAACGTCTTTACTTCATTAAACCCATCTGAAGCGCAGGACATAATGATTATTTGCAGCCTAATTTAGAGTCACATGCCAGCGTGCCATCAGCTGCTCACTATGTTTAGCACCATTAAATCACGTACAAATGACACCAGCTACAAAATAACCCCCGCACACCTCTACACACATCAGACGGGTTGGTCATGGCATTCTGCTGTTTATGCGGGAGACATTGGATTACAGGAGCTCATTTATGCTGTGTGTCACAGCCTCCTTTCCAATTTAAAAAATAACAAAAAAAAATATCTGTGTTTCATGTTTTATTCTTGACATGCATCACGAAGCAAACGCTGCTGTATCACATTTTAAGATATATTGTAAACATTTACAAAGTGTGATTGAAACAGCATCAGATTGGTGTGATTGTATTAATCTTCAACCCGTCAGTGTTTGTGTGTTGATTTCATGTGTGTTTCAGTACAAATGTTTTGCAGACAATTTCCACATCAACCCACACAATCTGCCTCTGGCTGCAAATCCGAGGTGCTGTGTGTTTTTTAGTGTCACTCTGCGCCATCCAGACAACAATATGAGTTCCTGAAGAAGCTCTTTCTATTTGTTCAGCTGTTGTCATCATGCGTCACTGTGATTGGCACAGCAGATTCAGTAAAATAGTCCATCAACCTTCATTATACTGTGGTGGCAGCAGGAGTTTGAGAGAAGTGGGTTAGATTTTTTTTAAGCTAGTGTTAGTGGGAATGCATAATGTCAGGGTATAGAAATCTGTTTGGTGATTAGCAGATACAGGGAGCATAATGGACAGAAGACATTATGGTGCAGAACAGATCACTCCTGAAGTAACAGACATCCTGGTGAGCTGCATGTGTGAGTATTTGAATGTTCTCTGTATGCGTGTGTGTGTGTGTGTGTGTGAAAGTAGCAATCATGTGACACACACATCATTTCTACTTTGAAATATCCTAAAGACAAACTTAGAACAAAATAAGGACCTGCTGGCCTTGGCCAAAATATTATTGCTACCTTTCTCATACTGGGATAGTGTCATAACCCAGCTCAAAGGCCATGACAAATGCGGCGAGGACACGGAGGATTGCCGAAAGTAAACATATTTATTGTAAAAACTTAAACAACTAAACTAATAATCAACAATGTAGAGTGGGTTAGTCAGTGAAATCAGCGGTGTAGATGTGGATGAGTGACAAGTATGGAGCTCGGGTGTTGAGGAGTGGTAAAAAACATAATGTAACAAAACAAAGGAGTGGCTGCTGCTGTGGCTGCTGCTGCTGCTGCTGGCAGGAGCGGGACCAGATCAGAGAGAGAGCGAGAGCAAAAGGGCCGGAGTATTTATCCTCCCACAGCGTCTGGCCCAGGTGCTCCCAATCTGTTTGATGCCTTCAGGGACAAAAGGAGAACAGTAAACTGCCCAACACCGCACAGTTAAACATCCAACTAGGCAGGGCCATCACAATAGCGACACTTGTATGTCACTTGATGTCTGTATGATTCAAAGATGGTGGAGCATGTCACGCGAAGGCACTGCAATCTCAGAAGCCTCTTTTAAGCTAAAATATTGGAAAGGGTGGCCACATAACGGGGCTTGACTTCATCAAACAAAAGAGACACAATGATTATCAGCTTAATGTTGTCAAACCACAGAGCTCCAGATCAGCTTTTCAGTCACGTAGAATATGTGGAACAAGGATGTGGCACATGATGCATTTGATTATGGGCTTCCGACTGACCTTTACGGTTTCTGTGTGGAGAAATGAGAATCTGTCTCCTGCTGTCCTGCTCTTTCCGCCTCTGGTGCCCTTTTTTTCCCCTTCTGTGGAGCGAGCAACTGTAGCCAGACCTCCAATGTTCAACACATTACTCATATACATATTCATAAAGTCAGGCACGTCAGCCACCTGTTTGCCATTGATCCGCATTTATTGTGTAGAGGGTAACAGATGTACAGAGATTTGGCGTTTAAGCAGCTATGCCATGCCCCAGAGGAGCCCAGAGAGGAAGAAGTCGCGTCTCAGTTTTCACACAGCTAAAGGTGACATTCCAGGAGTTACAACAGTTTGTAATTAAGTTTTATAATAATTCTCTTTTATTTGCCCCTACTTTCCTTTAGCTTTTTTCCCCTAAATTTCCCAAAGTGATGTGCTTCCACTCCCCACAGAACACGTGCAAACTTGTTGCGTTCAGCTTTATAAATGCAGAAGCTGCAGAGAAAAGCAGTGATGGTGATATGGTGATAATGGAGTGACAGGTTGTTCATCTGAGCAAAAGTGAGACTGACAACTGATACTCTAAACACCTCCTGTGAAGTAGCTACATTACATTTTGTTCTATTGAGGCTCTTGCAGCTGTATTTCTTACTTTATGATTGCTCAACATCACCCTTGTAACCCTGTCAGACATTTGGCTACATCTATACACCACCACAGATTCGGCAGTGAACTTGAACACTAGCAGGCATGAACACAAAATTCAGCAAATAAAGCCTTCACACAGTTATACCATGTCCCCCTTTATCTCCTTAACAGATATACCTCAAATGAAAAGAGGTGGGCATCTCTCCCTCTCAGACAATTTGATTTAGGTACACAGTTCAAGACCTGTGACAATATAGATAAATATCTAACTATATCATGCACTGCCATTGAAAGCTGTTTCAACATGATTCTGTTCTGCGATTATTTGATGGCTTTACTTTTTCAGTGGCCATAGTATGAAAAAATAACTCAATTTGAATCAGAAATGCCAGAGAAAACAATGTTTTCTGTCATACAAACAAGGGCAGTGATACACTGAATAACATTATGGCTAGTGACTAAGACGGATGAATTCTTCACTAAAATGCTGCTGACTGGGTCGAAGTAACACTTTACCAGGAAGTTAAAGAGTCCATATCACGGGGCTTTCAAAAAACTGATGGTCACTGTTGATGTTTTAGGGCACCGAAGCTCCAAACCTAGTTTGGCAAATTAGCAACACTTTTGCTGACTTTAATTATAAAATATATGAACTTTGAGACAGATAATAGCTTATTTTACCTTCTTTTGTCAATGTTACTCTGGCTCCAATTAATCTGTGATCAGTAAGTCAAAGTCAGTCCCATTTAATATCTTAAATAAATCCTTTATCGATCCCGCAGGGGGGGGGGGATTTGAAGCATTTTGCACCAAAAACAATGTGATAACATTTTCAGGCAAGGTGATAATAGACTGAAGACAGTTTATGAGAGTGATGATGCCGTTATTAGCATAGGATATTGTACAAAATGGAGTGATGGGACATCAATAGAATAAAATTACCTCCCTTTTAAAGAGTATCGAGTATGGAGAGCATGAGTGAAAACATCATGGCTACTTGCTCTGGTCACTCTGTGTGTAGTACCAACAAGATGCACTCATGGTCTGGGATATTTACTTAAAAAAACAGTACCAGCTAGTTTTGCAGCTGAAAGCCGGGCCAGTCAGCACAGTGTAGAGAAAAAGGTTCAGATGATGATTTGACTCACTGAGTCTTGAAAAAGCAACTATTAAAATCAGGCTTTCAAAAAATAATAAAATGAAAGATGATTTTGCAACTAGATGGCCTACTTGCTGCCTCAAATGCATTCAGAAAGCAATTTTGGTGAATAATTTAGGAGAAATCTGACAGGAATCTTTCCAGAACAGCCCCTGTGTTCTTCCAGTGAGAAAATTGGAAGCAAAAACCCAATTACAGCTGTTCAGTGGAAACTGTCAGGGGAGTTGTTGCATTGAAGTTGTTTGGTCAAGCTGACATGTTAATAAAATCATACCGACAATACTTTTAAGACATTATTATTACTACAATAAACAAATGTGATGCTTGCCAAGAACACTGGTGAAAAACAGAAAGTAAGGAAAAACAAGCAGTAACATCCTGTTTAAGCAAGTGTTTATACAGTATATACAGTATAGTATAGATAGATAGATAGATAGATAGATAGATAGATAGATAGATAGATAGATAGATAGATAGATAGATAGATAGATAGATAGATAGATAGATAGATAGATAGATAGATAGATAGATAGATAGATAGATAGATAGATAGATAGGTATCGTTTCATATTTGCAGAAGTAGCTTGTATGTCATTATAACCGTAATAATGCCAATTTTAATGTAAACAACTACAAAAGCTTGTATTCAAATTAGCCGCTGAACTCTAACCTTTCGAGTGACACCAAATCAGACCCAATAGGAGCTCACATGTCCCTTTCACAGCCTACAATAGCCAATGAGAGCCCACGCTGTAAGGAAGGGCCAGCTCCTATTATTTCCCCTATAAACTTGGTAAGGCTTTATGCCGTGGCCCTACAGTGTTTTCCAAAGAGTCCCAGCTATAGTTGTCTGCATGCATTTGTCAGGAAGCATTTTCAAGCAAAAACGAAAAATATATTAGTTTTAGTGTGTTTAAACTTATATTATTCAATTTCAGTAGCACTCACAATCTTTCTGACTTTTGGGTTAGACACTCCAGGGTGTTATCTTTCAGAGAAGCCCAAACCCATGCATATACTCCAAAAGGTTCAAAAACTACATTCAATTTACTTTGGACATACCTTGAAAAGGCGTTTTGCATGAATTTTATAGGAATGTTATGAGGATAGGAAACATGTATTATAGAACCATCCTAACTTTGTAAAATCTTAAATAAACTCTCCTGCTCTTTTATTGCTTTTACAAAATCAATTAAATGTCAACAGGCGGAACTTATTAATTGATTCCAATGATCTGTTTGATGACAAAACACTTGTTATTAGAAAGGCTGTAGGCGGTGTAACGCTAGATAATGTCTATATATAACATATATATAATAATATATAACAATGTAAAGGCTTGATGTAACAAAAGTATCCAAATGCAAGTCTTTCATAGAGGAGATTCTTAAATTCAAGAAATAGGCTATATGAAAAACATGATGACTTTAGCCTGCAGCCTTTCTTATTATTTTTTTATCTTTATCATTAACTTTCCTGAGAAGACGGGTTTCTGCTGGGGTCAGTGAGGGAGCACAGGAGGAGCCATCGCCGGTTTTCCTTTGCTCTATGGACACAATAGTTGCTTTTCTCTTTGTATCACTTGTAAATGGACTTATTTTCTTTTTGACAGCATCAACGCTCTGCCGGCTGCCAGATGGCCTATTTGGCGGTGACTGTGTCTGCTAAGCTATTTTAGCCCACTCTCTATCTTTAATCTCCCAAAATAAGCGTTAAGTGAATCTGGATTTCTCGACAGAGTCATCTGATTTGAAGTCCAATGATATGTTGTTTCTGCTCCATTTTCAGTGTGTTTCATTTAAAAAAACAATGATTAAAAGCTGTTTAGCTCGGCAAGATGAGAAAAGTGGCATCGGTTGCTAGGTAACAGACATAAAAGTTGATAACCGAGTATGTCGGATTTCCTAATCTGAGAAAATAAGATTCCTAAAGTTAGTTGGGATTTGCTTCTGTAATATCAAATTGAGAAAAATCCTATCTTAGACTCTTCGTATCTTAAGACTTAAGATAGGAACTTTCTGTAATACGGCCCCTGGTGCATAAATGTAGTACAGTGGCCTCATTGATGATATCATTTAATATCTAGACTGCAGTTGTCTAAATATCAACATCCAGCTCATCCAGCCTCACCCATAAGGAAGACACTTAACCCATAATTGCTCCAGAGGCATGCAACTTCTGACATACAGCAATTGTATTAAATTATTAATTATCCATTCAGACAGACTAAGAGGTGCAGCTGGACAACACTGTGAAAGCCACTATTTTCAATGAACTAAACCTAATAACCCCAGAAGGTCTGCTCTCAAACTTTGAATTTAAACTCTTCTGTGATAAGAGTCTAATAAGTAATCACAATAAAAGAAGAGACTGCTGAGAGAGAAAAAGGGAAAATAACCACTAGAGAGAAAAACACCCCTTGGAGCAGCAAATTCTTCCTTATGACTCAGCTTATTTGATTAATTTCCGACATTAACTGCTGAAAACTGTAAATCACTTTTGCCGAACAGACACGGAGAAGTTACATAACGGTTGATCAACATCAGCCGTCTTCCGCCTTGCAAATGAAGTTGTGTTGGCCCTCAGCGAAATCTCACTGAGGAACGCGCTGAGTTTAACCTCCTGTCAGAAAGCGACAATTTTCAGCTCCCAGATGTGGAAGTGATCAGAGAGAATATTACACAAACCCCTGCACTCCGACTAGCCCTCCTCAAATATTACTGGCTTCAAAGAGATAATGTGAGCGGAAGAGAGGAGACCAAGGCTCCTTCAGAAGAGAAAAGGGACTCATATTTAATTCAGCAGTGCAGAAACTCACCCACGGGTGCATGCTTAACAAGAGTTTCATCTTTGTTTTTGTGTTGAACAAGAGGATTTTATGGATCCATATTGTCTCAATCTAACCGCAACTGCAGTATAGAGAGACCACTTAATACCACATAAGCTACTTTTGAAATGATAGGCATGTAAATTTCAGACAGGAGAAAAAAACTGCCAAACTCTGAAAGCCACCATGCCACTGTTTGTCATGTTGGGTCCATAGTATTTTAATTTTTTCATTCTTCTTTGAAATGTTCACAAGGACCAAAAAGTCAAAGAGGAAATCTTTTATCACCAATGATGCTGGAGCACAACTCCAGACTGAGTTTTGACAGCTCCCCCAGAGTTCTGCAGTACTTTCTTTGTGACATGTTTTTGTGGAGGGCAGTCTGATTCAACACATTATTGTATTATGTTTGTACTGTGATCAACTATTTCTATTTAACAGTGGCAGGTGTGAGAGTGCTGTGATGCTTATACAGTTTTGACACAAACAGCTGAATCATTCATTATTGTCTAACATATTAAAAGGGTGGGACAGTGACTCAGTGTTTATGACTTCCATCAGGGGCAAAAAAACTCTGTAGAGGGAGGAAGCCTGACAGTTATTGTGTGTGTTTCTTTTAACCATGACCACAATGTTTTTATGTAACCTTAAGAAAGTGTTAATTTTAACTTACATCCTGATATTTCCCTTAATTTAACCAAACTGTATGGTGTTGTCACATTATATGCTAGGGCTATAACTGTGATAGGGTTTACAGTTAAAAAGACTGAACTCAAATCAAGAATCATTCGGGGTTGTTACCCCATGGCTAGCAAACATAGGATTTTGTAAATTGAGTATGTTAATAACTATATATATATATTTATTATTTATTTTATTTTATTGTAAATCTAAATATTTGTCTATATGTTCTATATGTGTGTAGCATCAAGGGCTACAACTTACAATTGTGCAATCCTGTGCTGTAAAATGACATATACGTTACCTTGATTGAGTAAACAGCTGCTAACTAACACATCTCTAATATAGGTTTGTCAGGCAATTTGAGATTCTTTTATACTGTACAGTTGAAAAGAAGTGGGAAGCGTTGCATCACTGTGATCAATTTCTCAACTGTTTTATACCTGCAGTAGGTGGAACCAGAGTCTGAAATTATCACCTGCCACCCACCAAATGCGGGTTAATTGTTGGCAGCGGCGGGTGAAATTGTCATTTTAGCCGACAGGGAAAAAAGCACAACAGAAAGACTCGCCTTCATCATCACATATGAAATTGCTAAAAAATCCTGCACACTATTGAGTGGATTATCTGCATAGTTGAAAAATATTTGAATAAGAGCACTCTGTTATACATTTGATAAACACTCGGAAGGAAATATACTTAGGTTGTGGTGAAAAAAATCACAAAAGGTAGAAAAACAAAGATGCAAAGCATTATGATTGTCTGTTGATAGTGAATATGTTGCGTCCAACTGCTGCAAGTTGTCTAGAATGCTGAGTGTTCACTTTTCCACTTACGTTTTCATTGCAAATTGATTTGGAATTTCAGCAACATTACAATCCTACTTTTGCCTCATTTAAAGTTTGGCATGAGTCAGTAGCCAAGTAGGTTTGTTCAACATATGCCAGCCTAATTTTTCTCTGTTTTCAGACCATGATCGAAGTTAGGCTAAACGGCATGTTGCCCACTTTTCTAAACAGACAGACTCTGTGGCAAATGACCAGCAATGGGTTCAAATGAACCAACTTAAAGGGTGGTCCAAAACTGTGAGAGTTTTTTTTTAAATTATTTTATTAAATATCACCTGATTGCAGGGACTTCACCATGAGTTTATTTTTAAAAAGACATAAAGTGGGGTAGTAGGGTGAAGATTGTTTTGTCAACCGTTGCTTCCAAGTTCAAGAATGAATTGTCTAAAACTTTCAAGCCGACATGGAAAAGACACACTAAAAGTGCTGGGAATAATGTTAAGTTTGAACATCTACATTTCAGTGGCAACTCTGTTGTGATAGGATACATAAAGCTCTGTCACCAGAGGAGAGTTAATGAACATTAGGGAAACAAGCCAGCAGATTTATTTCAAACTTTTCTCATGTTATCTTTGGGATTACTTGACATTCAGGGCAAATGTGCTCTCACCTGTGCTCCTGCAGTGAAATGCTGGAGGACAGGGAAGAAAAGATGTGCTTGCGTGACTTCCCACACTGTTACCAGGAATATTTTTCTCCAGCGTGTGCTCACTGTGCAACAAACTGGGTAAACTTCAGCTACTGATGGGGAAAACCAGAAACTTTTTATTCATCTTCTTTTTTATGCTTCATGGAGACGTGGCTGCGTGGATCGATACTGGACTCTGTGCTGCTTTAGCTGGCTGGCCTTTAACTCTTCAGAGCGGATCGTGACACAGATCTTTCCAGCAAAATGAAAGCTGGAAGTATCAGTTTTTACATCAACAGTGGCTGGTGTAACGATGTGAAAGTGATTCAACAGCACTGTTCTCCTGATCTGCAAAATTCACAAATATAAACCCCTCTACTCCCCCCAGTGAGTGTGCTTCATTCACTCTGTTCAGTGTTTACATTTCACCGCAGGCAAACGTGCAGGAGGTACAGTGCATGTTCGCTGAAGACACTGTGTGGAACGGACAAACCTGGACTCCTTAGTCCTCTGTGTATTCAGGATCACTGTTACACTACAGTAAGCAGTGCCTATCACGCCGTCCCCCGCGCGCTGCACTGGGACACTCTGACCACGTCATGGTCCGCCTGATTCTTGCATACAGGCAGAAATTAAATCTCTCTAAACCTGTTCTGAGAATATCCTTGCTCCGCCATGAAGCACTGTGTCAATCAGTTGTCTCCGGTGTTCACAGACATATTTAACACCTCACTGCAGATATACCATGTGCCAGATTGTGTCAAATCCTCCACCATCCGTAAAACCAAAGACCACAGGACTTAACACCTACAGATATCAATTTTATATTTACATATTTATTTTATATTTAAACAAATTTATTGTTATGCACCAAGTCACACAGGCAAATTACTTTTATGTGTAAACCTACTTGGCAATAAAGCTCAGTATTTATTCTGATGCAAACTTTATCTGCAGATGAATTCTGTGTGAAATGCTTGAAAGCTCCACAACAAGCAAATATTGGACCTTGAGTTGAGATTTTTTTTGGTCGTCAGAGATGCTTTAGTTCATTATATTAAAGTCTGTTATGAAGATGTCAGAAATGTGGTTTTGCTATAGGAGTCTAGGTTGTAGTGTGGTTACAACTTCATACACCAAGTTTCATATTTTGACATATTTGTGTTATATAGCTGCCATTAAAACCACAGAATCCTGTTATTCCCTTTTGTAAACAGAAAGATGAAAAACCCCCAGTAAAATGCAGTATCTGTCATACTATTGAATTATTATGTTTTTACTCTGGAATAAGTGGTTGCCTTTGGTAACAAAACACATTAACTGCTACAACTGAGGGTCATATTTAGACCATTTGCGTGATGAATGCTGTGATACTTTGATATTATACATTTCATTTCATAGAAAAACATCAATTTGGTAATGGTTGTTACTGATTTACTGGAGCACTCAAAAACATTTAAGGTCTTGTGTGTTTATGCTATATGAATATAGTACCCTTTCCAACCCACACACAGGCTGCATTCTCACAAATAATGTCCTCACTCAGCAATGCGGTGTACGCTGCTAACCTGCAGCCTCTGTCAGACTGAAAGGTCTCTGTTTATGGAAGGAAAACCTAGTCTCCTATGTTCATGTGACAGTGGATTTGACAGAAAGAAGGAAAAAAATAAGAGACAAACACAGAGGTGAGTGGGCTGGGGGTGTAAACCACACTGTATAAAAGGTTGGAGACTGGGAGGGATTTAAGCATTTCTATTCCTGACAAGTCGTTGTGCTACCAACTTGATAATCATAAGGTAGCCACATAGAATAAAGAATCACACAGCAGAGGAGACACCAATACCATTTTCCCCTTTTCCTGACTTTAACATTTTTTCCAAAAAAGTATCACTTCCTTATTATAAAGCACTGCTGTATTTCCTGTTTGGGGACCATTTTACTTTTCATGTTAAATAGTTATTTTAAGAATAATTGGTATTACTTTACAAAATGAAAAGAATATGGCATTAAATGTATTTACCTTATTGTCTCAAATGACTGTGATAGCTCGTACTATTTGGTAATCAATGATGTGCCTCCAAAATGGAAAGGATAATGGCTGTAAATTGTCCTGGGAGGACTCTCCCTCACTTTGTGTGTTCGAGATTTTGAGAAGTTTCTGGGCTCAATTTCATCATTTAAATGTCTAAATTACTCTAGAAGTACCATCCCTGGATAGATGGTTTACAAAAGCTATTTAGATCAATATTGTGTAACAGAGCAAGAATGCATCCTTATTGATAATGTTTAAAGAATATCTACACAGATTTGGGTGAACATTCAAGCCCATCACTACCATCCAATACCATCATGAATCTACTGCGTGACACCCTTCTCTAACCCTGACCTAACATACATTTTACATCCTGCCTTCGCAATTGCAAAAAGTAGATTTATTTGCTTATATTGTATTGACTGAAAAGTACAATGTATAAGACAGACTACTCTCTACCTGTCAAATTCCTATTTATATTATTTATTCATATCATTTTGGGTCATAACTACTGCTAACTACCATTATCTAGTTAGCTCAGCCATGCAGCTAACATAGAGGCCCCATCTGGGCCAGTAACCATACACTGTGGGCCATTGAATCAAGGAACATCCCAATCAATTTTCTGATTTTTGTCTGTATTTTTATACTATGTGATTTATTGGCCCAATGGTCCAGCAACCCACCAGTGAAACCCCTGGTATTCCCGATGGCCAGTCCGCCCTTGCTGCTTTCACTCCCATTGTGTCAAATACGTCCGCTTGTTCTACAGTGACTAGACATCCCAGGTTTTCAGGGACTGTCCAGGTTTTAAGCCACATGTGAATGAACGTGCGGTACACTTAAAAGTCCAGGCATTAGGGTTTGGTCACCATAGCTTGGTCAGTGGATGTACGCTTCAAACTGTCATGCTGTATAGGTACTCCTTAGCATAATTTCTGGATGCAACCTTCTAGCATAATGTTCTGATGTGCCGTTGAAGTCGGGTGACAGTATAAAGAGCTAGAAAAGTTAGATTGGAGGTGGCTGGATGGGTCAACCACAGGACTTTCACCTAGACCGCTGCTATTCCTTTCCCTTGCAAGTCAACGCTGACTCTTTTTAAAGTTACATAACTTAACTTAGGTAAGTAACATACTTATTTTTAGTTTATGATGAATGAAAGCCCTACTTACTTTAAACAAAGCTATGATTTTTTCCCTAAACCTAACCAAACTACAATGTAGTTTTGTTTCAAAACATTAACCCCCTACACAGTTACAAGAGACAACCTCCTATTGTACCTGTAACAGCAGTTCAAGCTGCTAAAAGAAGTAAATTAACCACAAGGAATTTCCTCCACCTCCACTGCAAACCAGAAGGCAAACAATGAATAGTACCATCACAGAACACAAGTAAATGCCAGAGATATGTGGGTCCAAGGCTGGTGTGCAGAGTTAGCCTAAGGTTTCTGTAATGATTTAAATGAACTGAGAGATTCTGGGGAAAGAACAAAGCCAAAGGCCAGAAAAGAATATTTTGACATTTCCACACATATTGCCAGTGTGAATGCAAAG
This sequence comes from Lepomis macrochirus, assembly GCA_024633595.2. NCBI lineage: Eukaryota > Metazoa > Chordata > Actinopteri > Centrarchiformes > Centrarchidae > Lepomis > Lepomis macrochirus. Next base: position 6,490,549 of record JALXJV020000015.1, on the reverse strand, counting down.
TGGTTATATTCACTGGAATATTTTAATACATTTTATGGGCTTAAAGCTGGAGATTACTCTAGTAGCGGTGTAATTCTACAAACCACGACCTGAACTAAGCCAGTCTGATCCGGTGTCAGAGACATGAGGACAATTAACACTCAGCAGCACAGACAGAAAGGATGGCCTTTATGCTATGTATAGTTCATTAAACAACACTTAAGATGGGCTTATTAGTGGTTTGCAGTTTGCACACATGAGAGGAGCACAGTAATTGAGCTATAGCTTAAACCCAAAAATTCAAATAGATAGGGAATGTAAATAGAACTACAGGTGCTCATTGCTGCCACAAAAAGCCAGTATGTTTGGGTTGTCGTTGAAAATGACTGCTAAACATTAATTTGAAGAAAAGTCAACAAAAGCCCCATTAACATGTCCATTTACATTTGAGCTCCAGCTCCGTATTTTTAACCAGCGATTCCTTCAGAGGGGTACACAATGATTAATGGTATAGTAAAGAAGGAAAAACATTGATCTGCTACACAAATTTATCTAAATTTTTCCTGACTTCTCTTCATTCATTGCTATTTTCTTGTAAATGACTTGATAATTTTGCCTCTTAAGGTCTCTAACAATTACCCAAAGGCAGCCAACCGAGAAGCTGAGCAGTGAAAATTACTCTATGAGCAGTATGTTCATGTTGACAAGCGTTTGCGATGCGAGCAGCACTTTTCACATACTTGCCTGTGTATTTGCTTAAAACATCTATTCACTTGGCAGAGGATCAGGGCCAAATCATCCACAGCCCACAAATTCATAGAGAATGTCTGATTTTGTTCAACATAAACATAAATACTCAACTAATTCTGTTTACTGAACTATTTATGTCTTTTCCCAGTGTGAAACCCAGGTGGCAGCACGACTCTCCGCGTGGCTGACATCGCTAAGTGGATACCTGCAGACCACCTGAAGCTCAACCTCAACAAGACTGAGCTGTTCTTCCTTCCAAGGAGGATATCTACCATCAATAACCTCTCCATTACCATTGAGAACTCTGTGGTGTCCCTGTCTAATACTGCAAGGAACCTGGATGACCAACTGTACCTCACCCAACAACCCGGGTCCCACAGATTCATTTCCCACAACATTAGGAGGAAACGTCAGTTTCTTAACTAGGACTCGGCACAGGTTCTGGTTCAGGCTTTTTTCACCTTGTACCTATACTAAAGCAACCCACTCTTTGCTGGTCTGCCTGCCAGGTTCTCTAACCTGACACTGCTTCTCCACACCCTGTACTGGGTACCGATGGCTGCTCAAATCTGATTCAAAACGCTATTACTTGCCTACCGTGCGGCAAATGGCTCAGGCTCATGCAGTGCAATGTGTAATTCCTGGCCATATGTTCCAAAAAAGGAGGCAGCATTGCACTGCCTCCTCCCCCTCAGCCAGGCTACTCTCTAAGTGATTTTGCTCCTCTGCTGTTTTATAATTAAATATAGAGCTTATCTTTAGAATAACCTCAAAAATGTAGCATTTTCTGTGTTCCGGGATTAGCGGGGCATTGCTTCTTCTGCAACAATGAAGCTAAAGGGACCATCGCCTTGTGTGACGATCTGCAGGAGGGGTTTCTCTCCAGCACGGTTGCTACTCTCTGTCTTTGTTTTTAGACACAACTGCAGTGATAGTACTTCTATCACTAAATGTAAACACTTTTGTTTTTACCCTCATTCATCATGAGCTGAATTCAAAGATCTAAGACTCCATGTACACAAAAGGCCTATGTCTCCCAAGTATTTTTCACAAATCTGTCAAAATCTGTGTTAGTGAGCACTTCTCCTTTGCTGAGATAATCCATCCACCTCACAGGTGCGGCGTATAAATGCTGATCAGACAGCACAGGTATTGCACAGGTGTGCCTTAGGCTGGCCACAATAAAAGGCCCTCAAAACCTGCGTCATCTGTGGCATTGTGCTGTGTGATGGAACTGCACATTTTCGAGTGGCCTTTTATTGCGGGCAGCCTAAGGCACACCTGTGCAATACCTGTGCTGTCTGATCAGCATCTTGACATGCCACACCCATGAGGTGGATGAGGTGTGAACCACGCCATCTTGATTTTACTATGATGCTAAATATATATAGTTGATTTGATCAAAATACTTTCATATAGTTTAAAAAAAAGGTACAGATAGCACAATGATTAAGCTGCCTAGTTAACGTGATAAATACATTAACTTGCTCACTACTGCAGAGTTTCATTTATTTATTTAGCTGACACTTTTATCCAAAGCAACTTTCAATTGCTATACATGTCAGAGGTTGTACGCCTCTGCAGTAGGGGTCAAGTGTCTTGCTCAGGGACTGAGTCACAATGGGGGAATGAACCTGGATCTCTCACGCCAAAGGCAGGCGTCTTATCCATTGCGCCATCACCACCCCTCCAGGTGGGGCGGTGCTTCTGGCACAGACACATACAGTACATTCTACTTTATAAACGCATCTTTATGTGTGTAAGACACTACAGAGGCAGGGAAGTGCTGGTAAGAGATTTACATAGTAGCCTACTTAGTCAAAAGTCTTACCCCACCCTCAACTAAAGCACTGACTTTCCTCCCATGAAACCTCGGAGAAGTTTGGTGCCATGTGCACCACAGGCAAGAATTTTAATCAGGTGCTTCTTGATTAAAGCAGTTTCATCACACACATGAATTTGTACTTCAAGGTTGAGGATTTTTTTTCCCCAGATAAATTGTTTTTATCAGCCAACTCACTTGCACAGTTATATTAAAATATGGGTCCAAGTATGTATAAAGTGTCCTGGCTTTGACACTGTCCCTCCTGGAAAGGGAGATTGGAGATCGATGATAAGAAATTTTCCCTCCACACAAAGAAAACTGGATTAAGTACCTTCTGGTGGATGATAGGTGGAGTTTGGGCAGCAACTGTGATGGTTCCATGACAGCTTAAATAGACAGCCATATTGCAAAAGGTGCGCTGAATATTTTTTAGGCAATCAAATTTGTTTTTCACAGATTTGTGCAGTCATTTTTTAAATGACACAGATAGATTTAAATAGATTTTAACCCAAATTGAATTTTATTCTATTTTAATCTTCATTTAACAAAGACACAGTGAGAATAAAATCTCATTTTCAAGGGTGCCCTGTCACCACAAATCCAAGTTATTTTGTTGGAGTTTGCCCTTGGTCTTCTAGTATTAAATAGTAAAAACACAAATGAGGAGAAAATCAGAATCAGAATCTGCTTTATTGCCAGATATGTGTACACATATGAGGAATTTGACTCTGGATTGTACATTGCTCACGATGTGCTTACTTATATAATAATATAATAACACAATAATACAGTAATAAAATCAAAGACAGGCTACAGTATCATAAAAATACAAATGAGCTGTTGAATATTACACAAAGTAATTAAGAAATAAAGCAGTGCTGTGTCACTATATTTTACATTTTAAAATTGGATTTTTATTTACCTAGACATATAGTAGGCTATGCACATTAGTCTATATGAGATAGGTAATAATGTTTTTTCAATTATCGTGCATATTCTGTTTTGTTAAATGTGGGTAAAAGCGCTAAAATAGGCAACTGACTCATTTCCCATTGCCAGTGGACGAGGTTTCCTTTTTTTTTTCCTGATTTGTGCACATTTGACATAATGAACGCTTTCATTATTTTTGGCTTGGCCACAACAGCAGGGGACATCCCTAAACGGCTGGATTGAGTGAGCTGCTAGCTGCCTTGTAGAATGGATCTGTTGCGTCTCTTTGTATTTGCAGGTTGCTGAAGAGCCTCCGTGTGAGACACGGTAAATGGGTCTTTTAAGAATTTATTTCGGGGCTGTGTTCACTCTTGCAGCCCCCGAGTGCAGCTCACTTTCAGTCTGCAACCTGCTGGCAGCAACTTAGCATGGCTACCATTGTTAGCATAGCCATGCCATGTTGAATGTAGCACAAAGACTGTATAAAAATAAGATGTAGTTGCTGTGCTTCTGGTTTAACAGCACCATGCTAAAAAACCCGGCTGTCATGTTTCCATTAGTGCCAGTCGGAGCTGGAGCCAATAAATATCTGTGACAAATGCAGAGTTGGTTCTACCCTTTCCCACTGAAGGGAAAATAAAGAGGTTAGTAGATATTTGTATTTTGGTTTGTCCAGTGTGATTGTAGCTCCATAATATAACTTCTCCCTCTGAAAGAAATTAATAAAATATTGTTTATTAGTATGGAAGCACTAAGCGGCCATCAATTCAAAAAATTTCTTTACTCTGTTTTCCCATGATAATGGGATAATTATGACATGATCTCAAAATAACAACTGTTGTTTTCCGTGATAACTGGATAATTTTCTCGTGATCTCGAGATAACGAATGTTGTTTTCCTGTGATAATGGGATAATTTGCTATAACTCATAAATCCTTGTGGTACCTAACTGTGCATCTTCATGTTAGTGGCAACAGGTGGACAGGAGAGATGTCATTGTGACAGTTTGTTCTCTGTTGTGAGCAGACACAACCACAGGCATCACCTGTTGTTTGTCTGTGGTGTGATATAGCATTGCATGATTTTCAAGACTGAAAATTAAACGTGAAGCAGCTGTAACATGTTTAAGTGTGTTCTGTAAAGTACTAGTTTAAAACACACAAATCGATGAATATTAGGCTTTAGTCTAGTTTTTCAGGTTCTTTTGTTTGGTGTCAACTGCAGCATGGAAAAGTCAGTCCTGGAACCCATCGGCTGTCTTCTGATGACAATTTGAATGCAGAAAAATATAATAAAAAAGGGTTCCGAGATGGATAAAAAACTAAATTATTGTCGGGTGAGAGCCACTGGATTCTGAGTTTGCATTTCCACCAATGCATTCTGCATCTTTTGCTCTCACATTGACTGTTTACCTGCATGACACCAGATCCTGCTCAAACATGACTGAAATACTACTCGAAGTACAAATGGAAACCAGAACGCTTCTGATACCAAAATAGTGTCCCTTGCCTACAGATTATGTGTTCACATGCAGATATCTGTTTATAGAGATATGGAAAAAAAGTACCTAGGGGCATTTTTACTAACCATGCTGGCAGGTCAGTCCACCACTTTGATCCAGGCAAGCCATGAAATGTGGTACAGATATTCACAGGATAAAATGTAATACCCTTGAGGATCTCCTGACCTTTCATTTAGCACCATCATCGGGTCAAAATCTTTATTTGCTCAATATTTTTTTTATGACAAAACGAATGACATTCCGTGCCTCTTCTGTATGTTGCGTTTAGTGCTAGCAAATGTTAGCCTGCTAACCTCCTAAACTTTGATACTGAACATAACAGCATTTATTAAAGGCATGATGTCCGTGTTGGGTGTTTCGGAGGCTACACGTGAAGGCTTTATAGCTGTGCCAGAGCTGACCTGCACCTCCTCAAATCTATAACTATACTGTGGGTCTACAAGAGATGCCACACAGAGACCACAAGGACTGTGATTGTTGTCCCCCTTATGGTTCCAGTGCTGGCCACGCTTGCTGATAGCAAAAACATCACTGAGCAAGGCAAAAAGCTTGATAATCTTATTGAGAAATGCAAATCATATAAGTTTACGTCACCCAGCAAAGGTATTATCAGTGCAATGTGATAAGCTGCTATCACAATGCAAAGGAAAGACTGTAATCACAGTTATAAAAACATAATTAGTCTGGGTGTACACGATGAAGGGTTTTGTATTTCAGGGATCTAATACTGAGCTGTATATCAGATCCTATCAGACAGGCCTTTAGTCTCAGTCTTTACTAAAATTCACCTTGAACAGTGTTTATGACAGTGAAAAACAACATGAATATAAGACACACTTGGAATGTAGTTTTGTGGCTCTAGGTTTTTCTAACACAAGTAACTGTTGGGTATTAGATAACAGCATCTGTATCCTTGTTGTGTTACATGTTTTGACATCAGCTCCTGCAGTTGGTTTGCAAAACAGTCTCATGAAAAGCACCACAGTTTGCTTGGAACACCACATTTTCAGGCATTTCAGTTAATAATCATACTTACTTAAACAAACCAAAGGAGTAAACTTCAAACATGCCTAGTGTGAACATGTACTAAATTACAGAACAAATAAAAAAAAACTCGCTGATGCAGCTTCATATCTCTTCTCTCAAGGCTCATCTACACACTGAGGGAGACTGGTGACTATATGGAAGAGTTAATGAGGTTCAGATGCTCTTTGCTGTCTCATCAAACTCTACTAGAAGCCAATAGCCTGGCCTCGGCTCACTTGCCACACGTAAGTTGGCTGATAATGACTAAGCAGCCAGTGCTTCCTAATTAAAACCTATAAAGCTTGATATACAGAGAATGGCATTAAAATACCAGAGTTAGGGTCTTAATGGATTCCTGCTGGGACCACCATGGTGCTCTGATTTACATTAGAGTGCTTTCAGGTGACGCAACAAGCTCTTGTGGTAGCCATGTCGGGGTCCTCGGATGTAATTATTCTATAATAGCTATGGACAGTATCACATCTGTTTTTGAACTGGAGTTCACATAATACTAAAAGGAATCTAGTCTAAACAGGAAGTAAAATGTTGCCATGGAGCTTTATTAACCAACAGTTGTTTACATTTTGGAAAATTTACAGCATTAAAAGTAGGGGCCTAGAAAAAGATTTTGCTGCACATGACCATGGAGAAAAGCCATGGCTGTAAAACTATAAATAAAAATTTGCTGAGCATCTTGCAAAATATCCCAAATGGGTGAAAATGACTAAAATGATCACAATTTGAACCATTAGCTCCAATATATTATACAGACATCAAACATTAATATACTTTCATGTAATTTGTCTGCACCAGCAATCAAGCAGAGTAAGGAAGAGAAAGACACTAATGGACAACACAGATAAACATTTTGGATCTGTAATTTCACATGGGAGGAAATGTAAAAATTGCCATCATTGCTTATGGTCCACCTTGAAACAACCACACAAGAAAGCCATTCAAGCACAGTGCAACCCTGTGTCCCAGAAACTACATTTATAGAAAACAAATTTGTTTTGCCAAGTTTAGGCAATATGTATTGAGGGATAAATAATTATAATTGCTGCCTGGATTATGTCCACTGGCAACATTTCTTCCAATGAAAAACAACCTCTTGATACAAACATTGTACACTTTGAGGGTGTATGTTGTGTTCGGGTTGTGTTGGACAGAAAACAGAGATGAACATCTCTCTGATGTGGTGCCAAAAAAAGAAGAACTTCGTAGGTTTAGTAACTCAGGGTGCATCTGAAGATAAACATAAACTGGTACTTGTGATACAAGGTCATAATTGGGGTTTAGTCTTAAAAGATAAGACTGGTGATGCTCTGTTTTTCTCTTATTGTCTAATAAAATCACCAAAACAACAGTGAATTGATCCTTCTAACTAAATATTCTCTATGTTGTTATTTTACATTAATTATAGTATTCTATCCGTGTCCGTTGTTTATGTCTATTTTAATTTGAATCACTCAGTGTATGTGTTTTCTTATTATTGTAAAGCACTTTGAGTTGCACTTCTGTAAGGTATTGAAAAGTTGCTATATAGATAAATTGTATTATAATTATTATTACTATTAAAAACACACAAATGAGTGACACCATTGCCCTGGGTGACATAATTATCATGAACTAGTACATGCATACTAGTTTAGTGGACTCAATCTCAGATTCATATATTCTGACAGATAAGTCATTTTTGGTTTTGAACTTTTAATTTGTTGACCACTTAAAATATCAATAATAAACCCAGACATATTTTTTTTAAACAAAAAACTACAACCAACAAATAACAAGTATCCATCTTATCAGTCCACAGTTGTTCAGACACACTCTGAAGTCATTTTTCTCTGTTTCACTACTTTGACACCGTTGCTGCCCTTTGGCTCTCTGTAGCAGTACAGTCAGACTTATCAGTTCGACTAAAACTTTCTGTGCCTCATTGCACTCAAAGAGCTTACTCCCCGCTGGGAGGCAGCCACAGAATCAGCACTCTAATAACAGCAGCGGTGACGCAGCACACAGGCTTGATTCCTGACCGGCAAATCAGCGTGACAGCTACTTTAAGCTGCACATCAGTGCTTCAGGCCCCCCTCTGTCATCGCCAGTGCGATCCCATGTCACTGAGAGGGAATGTGGCGTAAATTAAGATTCCTCAAAGTGCTGTAATACACGACATGACTGAACCACCCAGTCTGACTGAGAGCCAGGGGAGATAGTGGTGGGACTGTTGGCATGAATTCATGAATGTGCAATAGTAGCTAGAAAACACTGTCAGATTAGATGAAACTTTGAAGGCTACAGTAGCAAAACTGGGTCATGGCAGTGGGGGGACATGACGATACTACAAATAGGAAGACCCAAAGCTAAAAACAAGTTTATATCCCGTCATTTATCATTGATTATCTATAGTAATAAAGCATAGTGGGAAGAATTTAATTACGACTCTGTTCCCAGCCAACGCTGAGTGTAGGGGTGAGTGGATGCATTTTCATTATGGTACAATAATGAGATGAAAGCATACTGTGGATCACCAACCAATTCTACCAAATGTATTACTGACCAATGTATTGGCCGGGTTGATATTGACAGCTGATACTGAAACATCACAAATATATTAGCATTTATAGGATGAAATAAGATAGAACATTGTTTATCCAGAAGGAATTTATATGACTATGGTCAATACACGTCAATAGTATATTAATAGTATAACCATACTATAGATATTTAATATATATACATTTATTTTTTGTTTAAACAATTTTTATCCCACAGTTGCACATCAAAAAACCCCAAACAAACAGAATAAAGTCAACGGACAGTGACACTTGTTGCACAGTAATTGACAAATGCATCACATCTTTGTAATAACCAAATTACATTGATGTTTTGGAGACTGTTTATCCTATGTGCATATTGGGGAAAAAAGAACATCAGATACATCACTGTCAGAGTCTTCTCAAATATTAATTTGAATCACTATCAATCTCAGAAATGCATTATCATGAGGTTATTTAGATGCAGCTCATCCTCACCCTGTCAGCAGCAGCTTCCTTTCAGCAATGATTTTCAGTTGTCCATTTGACGTCCATCAGACAGATGCTTCCATTTTGTCTGCACAGGCCACCAAACACCTCTTGCTTCAGACATGCATCAGAAACACATACCGTCTTTTAAGGCTTCAAGTGTATGTTTTCTCCAGTTACATGCATAACTATATGATTGTGTTTTGGGCTGTCAGAGTACACACCAGTTCTGAACGGATCCAGACTGCAGCTACTGAGTTTGTTCTGCTTTCACTAGGTGAAGATGACATGTTACTTCTAATGCTGGAATCAAGTCCTATGTGGCAAATGATAGATTACATCTCACAAGCTAATGTTTCAGTCAGATACAGACCAATCAGTTAATTATTAGGAGATGATGCGACTCACCGCCTCTCTGGATGGTAGAGCCTCAATCACAGCCTGATAAATGTTGAATGCGAAGCATGATTCTGCAAGTGAATGGCCTGTTTCTCATCTGAAATTTATTCACAAACTAGTTATGTTGGACTGTTTTGGAGACATTTTACAATGGCTCCAAAGGAGATGCCATATTTTTCCAGTTTAAAAATCAGAAGCAGAGACCACGACTGTTTGGATAGATATTCATTCATATTCATAGAAAAACGGTCAATCCTCTATTGTCCAGCCTAGCAGCAAATTCATCCAACCAGACTACAAAACAGATGTGAAACCTTTAGGATGAGTTTGAATGTATCTGAAAAAACGTTCAATAAGTAATAAAGTAACTCAAATGTTGAAAGATGATGTTGGGGTCTTGGGTTCTTATTCTTACAAATTAAGCAGTTTCTGGAAACCTATATTTTACTGAAGATATAAATAGAACAATTATTCTTTTTTGTTATTTAACACTTGCATAAAGGGAAGATATGTGTGTGGATAAATATTGGATGATTTGGGATAAGTAACCCAAGCCTACTGTTTAAACAGTACATTTTTAATGTGTATGGGCTTGTACACTAGTATACTGATGAATAATTGTGTGAGAACAATTTTTCCCCTCTATATTTTGCAGAAATCCAGCCCTTCTGTGGATACCCACTTCTCTGTAAAAGTAAGTAATTACACTGAGGTTAGGGGTGGTTCAAATGGACCATGTAAGTGCAGTAAAATGTTATCCTTATCTTGATCACCCACAGCATCCGACTATATGATCAAAACAAAGTAGGCAAAGATAATTAATACAAATCCCATCACTTCAGTTTGCAGCTCTAATGCTAATGATGATTGTTATCAATGGGATGTGGCACTTGGGAGATGACATGTCTTTAATCATGATTCTGAGCCAGGCTCAAAATGTCTGGGTTTTTTGGGTACAGCAGAAGGGTAATTAAACTTAAAGCTGACAGAGTAAAAACACTTAAGTTTGACCTCTCACACGCTAGCCGACTGGAAGTCACAACCCCACAGTCCCAGCGGGGACTTCCTGGTCAAAAAAAAAGGTAGAATCACTGAAGAAAATAAATGAAACCCAGCAGCTCTCTGTTTAACAGGAACCTCCTGCCTGCAGGCTGTAAAATATGCAGTAAGAGCCCTAAAACACTATGCCTGATACTTTTGATACATACACACAGCACACACATAATTTATTTCTGTAATTATTAAATTGTTTTAAATGGGAACACAACAAAATGGCTACAACACAGTCAAATGGGACAAGAGACAGGAGCATTCAAACAGTTTGTAAACAAGCCAACAGTTCAGCCAGATTTTCTAAAGTGCTATATTTGAAGGGAAAAACAAAAGTAAAAGCTCCTGAAATGCCAGAAATAATCCCTCATTTCACAGGGAAATTGTGAAACTACAGAAAGCAAAGAATATCAAAGTTGGAGCAGGAAGTTGGTCTGTAAACACTGATGGATGTTATGTCCACTTAAAGCAGCACTAATAAATATTTTTAGAAAAGCAATAGGTGTGATGTTACGTGTGATGATAAAGTTTTTGAGTGTCATGACAAAGCCACAGACAATTATCACCAGACTCCGCAGTGCCCTTCAGCTGCACAGAGCTTTTTAGTATCTTATCTTATTGTGTTGGTTTTATGTCCCACAGCTTTACAGTTTTGGTTCACTGTTACTGCTCTCATCAGTCCCATTTCCAGCCACAGATGGCAGACAAATGACTGGCTGGTGAACATAATGAAGCATTTGGCAAGTATTTCCCCCAGAGTTGGTGGACAGCCAAAGAGAGCTAAAAGGAGAGTGAGTGCGCAGTGGATAAGACACATGCCTTCGGTTGAGGGACCCGGGTTCAATTCCCAACTGTGACACGTCCACCAATGTGTCCCTGAGCAAGACACTTAACCCCTAGTTGCTCCAAAGGCATGCAATCTCTGACATATATAGCAATTGTAATTGCAATAAAAGCGTCACCTAAATGAATAAATATAATGTAATGATTACTATAGACATACACCTTCAAATGAATGAAACTGTTGCTCCCTGTCTGCTGGACGTGTAAATGAGCAACTGTTTGCAAACACTATAACACTACATTTGTTATACACTACAGTACATTTTTGTGTTTATTGGTTGTTGCATTTCCCCCAAGTGGCCTTGACTGCTTATCTTAACAAGTTGTGATTCCTGAAATGAATGATCAAACCTACTATTACCTATTAACCTATGGCCAAACGTACTAAAAGATAGTATTTGTATAAACTGGAATTATTGTTCAGCATAAACCTAATTCTATCTTTTGAAAGTCTCTTTATTTACAAGACATTACTTACCTCACTTACCTCTCATGGTCTCATGCAGATTGTTTTGGTTTTATATGTTCAGATCAGTCTCTGAGATTTCTGCCTCCTCCCCAGTACAATGGAAGTAATTTGATTTCTGGTGCTCATCGGAGATGGATATCTCAAAACCTCAGCACATTAAAGCAAAATATCAACATGGCTAGATCCCACTAGACATAAGTGAGAAAATCCATATATTGTTTTGTAAGCTGGATGAACTCAACCCTTTAACCCTAAAACAAAGTCTGAACCCTCAAACAGCCCTTTAAAGGGAAGTGAGGAACGGCCAAGATGTCCTCACTTTCCACAAATACCAAAATATCAAATATCACATTTGAGTGCAATCGCACGCCCGCACATCCATACAGCCCGCACATCCCCTCCCAAACATAAACACACACACCACATGCGAACACACACAGATTTGACTCCCTTCTTAGTCCCACTGTTTTGAAAACAGGCTTCAGTTTGTAGGTGCAGGCTGCTTCTCAGCACATCCTAAGTAATGTCCCCCCTCACTCACACACACACAGTTATATTGGGGGTGGGGTGGGGGGGGATAAGTGAACAGCCTCAGGCACGCCAACGAGTGGTTAGATATAATGAAGAACATGTGGTTCAGTCAGGGGTGTAGAGTGTGTGTGTGTGTGTGTGTGAACCTAGGGGCGGTGCTTGCTCAGTACTTGATCTCCAGAAAGTCTAAGAGTTTGTATTTGGGGGAGGCAGCGAACCCGCGGGGATGAATGTTTAAACACGGCGAGCAGCGTGGGAGTGTAACCGGTGAGAAGTTTTCCCCGACACAAGATGGGCCCTCATGTGCTGACACACCGAGAGGGAACCTAAATTAGCCTCCTGTTCAAAATAATGGCCCCGACTCTTAATTGGAAAGGGAAGAGTGAGTCCTCCCAGGCACCATTTTCACATTACATAGATGTTGATGTGCCAAGCCTGCACCAGGGAACAAAGCCTGTCCAAATTTATCACTTGTAAGTTCAGAGTCCTGCACGGCTGTAACCTTCATGACTTTGAGAAATAATCACCGACATGTTTTCCAATATTAGTTCCATTTTTACTGTCATATTGTGGAACCTCTTTGGTTTACATGTTGCAGTCTGGGTAATGCTTGTTGAGCTTCTAGATTTGTCTGTTTCATTATTAACATGTAGAAAACAGGTCAGTTCATTCAAAAACAAAACAACATAATTTATCACTTGTAGCTAGTGGTTTTGAGCCATGTAGAGTTTCAGATTGATTGTATGAGGCTTTTAGATATCTACTACTCAGATTTCTGACATCTCAAAACACAAACAGTAAAACTGAAACTGATTAATGGCATCATACCGCTAGTGTAGCCTGATAATGAGACTGAGTTGCCATTTTCATTTAGGCTGACATAGTGTTCACAGTGGCCTGTTTTGTTATTTTCATTTGACTTGGAAGCTGCAATAGCTGTTGCTGGGGACTATTAACATTTATGCTGTTTTTTTTATGGATGTAGCAGGTAGCCGGCTTTTTAGGAAAATGAACATTCATATTCGTAATCCCACACATTAAGATCGGTCAGACTGATCTATGGTTTCTTTAACTGCAGAAAAGAGCACAACTGCTGATCTATGTCAATCACTGACTAAAATATGCGATTCAGAGGTCTGGAACATGGCTAAATATGTGGCTTTGTGATTAGCGTGAAGTGACCTTGACATATCCAGAACTTAAAAGTATAGAGATAAGATCAAAGTAAAGACAAATAATCAGTCTGTCTGCGTCACTCACTCATCGTGCAGAGTGGATTTCATAACTTACACCATACTAAAGAAAAGTTAAGGTCTTGAAACCATTAGCATATTTCAGCAATATACCATGTCATCTTAATTTAAATCAGGCATCAAAGACAGAGGACAAAACAGAACTGTATTAATTAGATGCTGATGGTAAACAAATATATTGTAGACTCCAGCCCTAAAAGAAGAGCCAAAATTATTGCCAGACACTACATCTGACTGTCACCCAGATGTGCTGTAATTTGAACTCATGGAAGGACTTTTTATTCTCTCTCCTGGGACATGACACCAGTGACATTAAAGCAAAGTCACACATGCTGTGACTTTGCAGAGCAGAACCACTGTGTCTTCTTGTGGGGTTGTGTCATCTAGTTAAATGATGATTTAGTACTGTGTTTATTCTTTTCCTTGATTATTATTTCAAATGTATGTTTAATTATTTCAGTTATTTATGTTTGGTTATATATGTGCAATATATCTATAAAATGATTGGATTTCAAAGAATCCACTGACCTTATTGAGACAGAGACAGGCATTCAGTGTCTGACATCAAGACATGTTAGAAAATAAGAGTGTAGAAGAAATGACGGGAGAGAGATTGTGTTCATATGTAATTTGTACGTCCGATGACTGTTTGGTTTATTTGAACATGAACGCATTTGTCCCAAAGAGAAATCATATCATTAAGAGGGACACAGTTTATGAAATAAAGAGAAATGTTTTTGTTAAAACCAAGAGACAGAATGTATAAATAACAATTTCTTCTCTATAATAAGGAACTGAGCAGAATTATGGAAACAATGAGCTTTTGTAACAATCACAATGTCATTAAACGTTAACTAAGGCTTAACTTGAAATTAAAATTTAAATAAGGCTTTTAGTGTTTGTCAACATGAGAAATCGTTTCATCTTTTGATATGACAACACACTCATTCTGTGTTTTGTATCTTCATTTTCATTATGTGGCCTGTGGAAATGTGTCTTCTCCAATCCCCCCAATCTGATGCTTCAATGTGACTTTCATATCATGCTGTTGTGTTTCCCATCTATTGAAGATTCAATAGAAAAAAAATCTTCTTGGAAGTCATACACAGCCCGCTCTGCACATGACATGGCTGCCTTTTAGAATGTGTTGTATAATGCAGAGCAAATTTAAGAAAACCTTTTTATCACTCCTTGCTGTCAGACCAAGGTCAATGGGAGTGCACAGTCTTGTCTCTTCATTTTCTGACAGCTTAATAAAAATCCTCATAGACTTCTACCCTTTTCTGTGGCCTTTTTTATTGCCCCTATCACACCTAAGGCTTTTTCCAATGCATACATGATAAGCCAGTTTTGTGCAAGTGTCAGAGATAGTTCTTTCTCTTTTTTTCCCTAAAGCTTTGGGGAGAAACAGTCACACATGGGAGTAGAAGACAGAACAAATCAAAAGCTGTGGGATATGAAGAATGTAAGGGTGGTGTGTGTGTGTGTGTGTGCCCTTCGTCATAGGTTTGTTTGTATGTAGTTGTGTGTACGTTTGTGTGCGATATGGGCCCTGACCTGTCACTTGGTGTGCAGCTAC
The DNA here is from genome assembly GCA_024633595.2 of Lepomis macrochirus. Lineage (NCBI taxonomy): Eukaryota > Metazoa > Chordata > Actinopteri > Centrarchiformes > Centrarchidae > Lepomis > Lepomis macrochirus. The sequence goes on along the minus strand of JALXJV020000015.1, from coordinate 6,475,367 downwards.
TATAATAAAATTTGTTGTGTAAACCTACAGACACCAATATGTCACTGACAATAATCCCAGCAAGGACAGTCCGATTTAAAAAAAGAGAGGCTATTATTGAAGAGAATTGTCTAGTCTTGGGCTGAGATGTTATTTAAGTGCTGTTGAATTTGGCTCTTCTGACTCCTTCACCAAATTTTTGACATGATGATATTGCATCTTTGAACAAACCTTCCTGGATGGCTCCTTGGTGTGATGTCACAACTAGAGAACAGACATTTGGAGTCAGATTTTACTAAGAAAATGGTGCTGCATTTCCTATTAAGTTTACAGTGCATTGTGTATATCCAGTGCCTGATTTACTGAGGCAGCTCATTACACTGTCAGCTTCAGGACTAAGCCTTGTACTTCCCTCCAGACACACACTGTGAATAATGTAGAGCTCAGTAGGCGCAGTTCAGAAGTGGGATTTCTATGAGATCACTAAGCTCTGAAAAGAAATGATATTGTGGTGATCTTAATTTAAAAGCATTAACTTTGGCCGTGGTTCAAATGAAGCTGAGAAAGAGATGAAGGACAGAGAAACAGGTTTAGCAGCTCAGAGCAGAGCAGGTGGAGGTGGTGTTGATATTTGGCCCAACACACATCTCCTAACAAAACAAAGTTTTAGTTAAAGCCTGTAGTGATCCAACAATGGATGGATGGTGACATACAAATTCATGTTTGATGAACACAAATTTTCTGTCTGCTACTCTTATGCTCAAAAGAAATCATCATCATTAACTGCTTCATTTCTATTTTTAATAATTGATTTTATTTTTACTGATTTGATTTAAAATGACGCAAATGGCACACAAACATCTGTTTGATAAATCCACTGCATGTGTTTGGAGCAGAATGCATGAATTGCAATACCTCCCGCCAGTCAGTGTGGTGGATCGTGTATAATGCTATTGTTTTGTAAATGAAGTCCGGACTGCCTTTCAATACAGATTAACACTAAGCTTTGAGAACCAAAACTAATTTTGGTGAAACAATTCATGCAAAAAAAATAAGTACCCTCTTTAACATCATAGTCTGCAATCTGAGTTTTTGCTTATGTAAATATGACAACACTTAAATGGTAGCTAAATCTGATTTCGATTTGATCCTTTAGACTTCATCCACACTCTTACTAACATGTGAACAGGTTGGATCTGTAAAATCCGGATTCATTATTTATCAGCATCAGTTTCTTTGAAGAAGGCATGTGCGGTGCATTCACTAAATGGTGACGTATTTTTCCAATAGAACACTGATGAGCAAATGTGCCTTCAACAAAAATGAAGACACACCCTGTTGGCCTTCACTCTATAACAATAATGGACGACATGATGACGGAGCTTAATGCAGCTATGTTTTGCTAGCTAAATGTGGTCTTGGTGTGATGTCAGCAGTATGTGTACCTACCATCTTTAAATTTTGTTTAAGGCCAAAATCTTTTTCCATGTTGTTGATAATTCCAGCAATGAGAAGTCACTATAAAAAGTGTTATCTAGAGGTTATACTATAGGATGTAGGCTTGAAACTTTAAAACAATTAAGCAGTGTTATAAAACAACATTGAGTGGAACATCCCAGTGAGCACAGATTTGGTAAGCTGCAGGTAAATATATTTCCTGTGTTCATGTGACACCTATGTTCAAATTGTGCATACTTTATGAATTTGCATTTCAATGTGAAGTAAGTGCTAAATACATGTTGAAATAAAGTCATTAAAATGCTGCTGGAATGTTGATTTTAGCTTTGCATTTCAAAGCATTATGAACAACTGTAAAGTCCTATTGCTATGTTTTTTTTGAACGATATCCTCAGTTTCTTCAGCAGAGAACACAGAACAACATGGGGTCTTAATAACTGGACAATTATATGATATCTTACAGCCATCAGATCCAATTGTTTCCACTTGAGGTCCTGTTTTTTCCATTAGTTTTGTACGCCAAATGGCTTTAAGTACTACAAAATCCATTAACCTCAGCCACTGTAGCTATGGAGAAGAAGCAGACGCAAAGAGGCACAAAGCAGAGCTGCAGAAAAATAGGCAAATTGCAATTGGGAACAAAACACATCAATGTGGCAGTGTTCTTTAGAAATTGACCCAGAATTAATTTCTACAGACTATTATGCTTAGCTTCAGTTCACCACAACACACACAAATAATTTTAAGCTCTGTGATTGGATGTTTCTTAACAAAATTAACTTCTCTACTTCATTTTGATTTACACAGATTTTAAAAAATACAAACATATTTTAAACACACTTTTAGATCTGACAACCTGGACACCCCAAAACTCTTCCCATTTAACCCTATGTGTGCACTTGATCATCAAATCTGTGGTCACTGGGATGTGCACAATTTTAGTTCACCAACTGATTACACGTGTTTCTGAATTCAAATAAATGTATGTTAGAGATGAGTCACGTGTGTGTGCCTTGCAAGTGCAGGCCTATGTGTCATTCAAACTATACATATAATTAGTACTTTAGTCACACCATGCTCCCATTTAGATTCAATAATTGGAAATGAATAATTCTGAAATGCTGCCAAAAGCTGCAGTATGTAAAGGTTTATGAACTAATTATTTTCTCTTGTATGCCCATAGAGAAATACACTAGAATGAAATCGTGGCAGAGAACAAACTTAAATGACTTTCCCCCAGGACAGTATTTCAACAATCCTCACTCATTCTTTTCCTCCCCGTTCATCGCTGCTTTAGCCAAATGAAGTCTCTGACTTTATTCCTCTCTCTGCATCTCAGATGGTTGTCAGAGTTGCAGACTGTGGCCTCGGCTGTGAGAAAGCACACACACCCCCACCTGAATGTTAATACAGCTCCACATTACTGTGGAATAATGTCATAAAATCAGTGCTAATATTTTTTATAACCACATTTGACTGTTGCTGCAGATATTAAGAAGTCAGCCTCGAGGCAGACATATTGCCTGAGTTGCAAAGGAGGGGGATGATTCCTAATACAAATTTACTTTCCCAATGTCACCTGCTGTTTGGACAAATAATCCTTTTCCTGGTGGATGTGTCCCTTGCGGAATCTTCTCCGATGGCTTGAGATGTTGACGAACGATGGAAAATGCCATGCATAACAAATATTGATCCAGCAGACTTATCTATCAATAAGCCGTGATTAGGGGAAGAAAAAGGCCGGTCAAGCACACGGAGGCTTGTCCACTCACTGATGTGGCTGGGATCCAGAGCATGTCAGGCTATTTTTATCTGCGCACACAGATATCGCACAAACACTGAGACACACAAACAGGTACACAGCGGTGGTGACCCTGGAAGATGAGATTATAGCAGCACAAACACTGAGGCAGCACATGCACAGGTGCAAACAAAGGCAATTAAACACATAAATAATTTCACACACCCCACGATCAGATACATGCATGAGATAAAAATCAATGTTCAAACATGAGCGCAGCCTCTGCAACTCTGCTCGATCCTTCACAATTGCAGAGTGACCTTTCAGAAACATTCCACACAGACAGAAACAGAAGTAAATGATCAGCGGCTGCTCGGGATGAAGAGGGATTACACGCTCAGTGCTGCTAATCAAATGAAAGAGCAGAAAAATTGTATTAGTTGGGACAAATAATTGAGTTAGAGCTATCGAAGGACACTAGAGGCTACAGCTGCTCAGGCTCAATACTGAGTACAGTACTGCACAAATATCTCGTCCTTTGTTTCAACGCACAAACAGCTCATGCTAGAAAAACAGTCCTCACTTGTAGAATCACAAAAATAAAAAATGAATCGTCAGGCCTATTTCTAACTCTGTCTTGCTAACTGAGAACAGAATTTAAAGCAGACATATGCAGCTTTTTTGCATTATAAGAATAGAAAGTTAGATTAGAACAGTGTGCAAACTATACCTTTCGGGAAGCTAACGTTTTTTATGGGTGTTGGATTGAAACTTGCCAAAGGGATCATTTAAAATCCACAAATGATGATGAAGATACAGAAAAATAAATGGCTAAAATGGCATACTGTCAACATTTTAGAGACCCCCAAAATCTCACAAATCATGTATTTAAGATTTAAGGGAGGTCATGGCTTATTAAGTGGCGCCAAGCTCCCCCAGGTCCCCTAGAACAAAGTAACTTAGTAAAATGTGTAATATTTACAATATATTATCTGAGACACAAATAATGCCATGAGTACCAAATAAAGACAGAATCTTGCAAACAATCCCATCAGTCTCATGAGGCTCACATCTCAACACGTAGTCACTCCTATGTTCCCAGAGTGCAACAATTTTAGGTTTAGCGTTAGTGGGTCAGGGTCCCCTTGTCACTCAGCTGTCCACTTGGAAACAGCTTGAGATTGTTTAGCAGCAGCAGATATAACATATTATTTTTCAGTATTGACACTTGACTTCCTGGTTTTATGATTATCTGAACTGTTTGCGCAATTTCACTTTACTCCAAAAAGAAATGGATTTGAAATAGTTTTTCAGTTAATTTACACTTTATTGAAATGGTTTGGTATCTGCCCACATGTCTCTGGTTGGAAAACAAACAGAGCCTATTCAATTCAATCCAATTCAGCTGGAGGAAAGAGAACACAGGGGCACAATGCAAGTTATACATGGATATGTAAAATAATAATAATAATAATAATAATAATAATAATAATAATAATAATAATAATAATAGGATAGAATAATAGGAACATTATGGTAGTAGGCTCCTGCAACCACAGATCCAGAAATGCAGAAAGTGACAGAGGATGAGAGAGATGAATGACCACAAAACTACAGTTGAGGGAAGAAGTTGAGTTAACATGCATTAATTGGATAAGAATGCATACAGATGGAGAGAGAGGAGGAAGGAGGAGCTTAGTGCATAATGGGAAGTCTCCTGGCAGTCTAGGCCTCTAGCAGCCTAACTAATGGTTGGTTGATTAAGAACTCACCTGAGCCAGCCCTAACCATAAGCTTTATCAAAGAGGAAAGTCTACTCTTAATTTCACTCCTATTCTCGAATGCAGCACTAAAATCTAACAAGACAAGTACAGAGACAAGTCCTTTGTCTGATGCAATTAGAAGATCATTTGTAATTTTCACCATGCCTCTGTGCTATTATGCACTATAAATCCTGACTGAAAATACTCAAATATACTATTATATAGAAAGTCACACAAATGACTGACGACTGCTCAAGGATGTTGAAGGTTAGAGATCTATAGTTGGCTTAGTTGGTTAACCCCTGAATCAACAGAGGACTTTTTAAGAAGAGGTTTAATTACCGCTACTTTAAAGGGCTGTGAGACATAGCATGTTAATAGGCAGATTGATCATGTCTAGTAAAGAAGTGCTGACTAAGGTTAAAACTTCTTTAAGCAGTCTTGCTGGGATGGGGTCCATCGGACAGGTTGCTGGCCTATATGAAGAAATTATTGAAGTTAGTTGGTGAATATCAATGGGAGAGAAGTCACCAAAATATATATCAGGTTTTACAGCTGTTTTCCCGAGGTTTGACGATAAAACGGTACCAGTTGAGGGCAGGAGGGATGAATTTTGTCTCTATTAATTAGAATGAATTCATTAAAATCATTAAAGAAGCTTGTGAAGTTGTTACTACTGAGGGCTGTAGGAATACATGGCTCAATAGAGAGGTGACTCTCTGTCAGCCTGGCTACAGTGCTGAAAAGAAACCTAGAGGTGCTCTTATTGTACTATTGTATTAATGAGTAAGAGGCTGCTCTGGCATTATGGAGGACCTTCCTATATGTTTTGAGACTATATTGTCAGATTAAAATAGATTCTTCCAGTTAAGCCATTCTGTTCCATTATCGCGATCTTTGCTTTAATCAGCGTATTTTGGGGTTATACCATGGAGCTTTGTCTTATTATGTTCTTTTTAAGAGGGGAAATAGAGTTAAGCGTCATTTGCAGTGAGCCGGCAGTATTATCACGGAGTCGTGTGTCGTGTCATATTGAGACATGGTATTGAATTAAATGCCAATTAGATTCAGCTACAGCATCATCAGATAGACATAGGAATTCTTGACTAATGGTGTGTAGTACAGTAACTGGAATTCAAAAGTTATTAAATAGTGGTTAGGTTAGATAAAAGGAGATTCTGGAGGAAGACTATAAAGTGTTCAGTTTTAAAGCCACATGCCAGAACAAGGTGTGGTTAAAACAGTGAATTAGTTTAAGAACAGTGACAGAAGACAACTCAATCTAATAATGAGATAAACATAGTACTAAGGCTCTCATTGTGAAAATCACATAGATATAAAAATCACCTACAATAATTGCTTAATCAGTTTAAAGTCCTAATTTTGATAAAAACTTTGAGAATACAAATACAAATTCTGAATATGGACCAGGACTGCAGTATTCTATAACAAATAGATTGGTTAAAAATGGCTGTAGTGTTTTCCAGGTTGGGTGTGAAAGACAAAAAACAAGGCTTTCATATGAGTTATAAATTAATTTAATAGATTAATAGGCTTGAGTCGAAGATATCTGCAACTCTGCCTCCCCGACTGATGCCTCAAGTATTAATATGACAGAAGAGTGGATTCATTTAGACTAACATCTTCTTTATGACCCAGCCAGGTTTACAGTAAGTAAGACAGAATAAATCAACATGATAATCTGATATTAAATCACTTACCAATAAAGCTTTAGGTGACAGATCTGATGGTCGCATTTAATTTTCATATTTTTTAACTATTGCAGCAGTAGTGTTCATTTTTATTAGGTGTTTATGTACAGTTTCTGTTCAGTCACTATGGGGTTCTGGGTGGGTAACTGCTCTAATGGAAGCGCAGAGGAGCAAGTAGGACTGCAACTCTGCCTCCTGGTCTCAACTCTGGGTTGTCATGGTTTTGGTCAACTAATAAACTCGGTCAGATTTCTAGATTTGAGAGCAGCTCTATCTAAAGTGGAATAATTCCGTCCCTTCTAATCAGACTAGGTCTTCCCCAGAAAGTCAGGCAATTATCATAATGTTGTTGGTGGAGTTAAGAATGGGGTGGTTGTCAACTTCCTGTGCAAGACACAAAGCCACAGAAATGGCAACAAAGTGAATGAGAAAGATGCAGCTGTACATGTTGCTGTAAGAGCACTTGCAGAGAAAACTTTTAAATTGGAATACTTTCTTCTAGCAATATGATAAATGTTAAGTTAACCACTCCTTGCAACCACTCAGTTGTGGGAAAAGACATTGGTGGGACGGATACGTTGCTCATTTGTGATTGGTTAACTCCAACCAAACAAAATGGAGATAACGCCAACGTGTGCCAGACATAATAATGAAGTGACACAAAATAGTAATTCAGTCAGATTATTAGCCCTATGGTTTGGTAGCAAGACTGTCTAGTGGCAGTAGGGTTTAGCGTTACAGTTACAGTATGCTTGATAACATAATTCTGCTTGCAGGAACTCCACCAAAACCACTTTTGAGTTTTCAAACATTCACCACATGCAGGTTTAAAGGGTGGAAATTGGCATCTTACTTTTTCATAAAAGACTGCAGCAGCAGTCCACTTGGATTCGTAATAGTTAAACTGAATTCCAACGAGCGGCCAAAGTTTATTTGCTAGCGCATACCTTTGTAGCCTGTGCTAGAAGCTAGCTAAAATGCATCCGTGTACGTGAGTGTTGGAGGGAATTTGCGGCTCTCTTTTAATAAAATCAGATTTCATTATGTATTATGAAGGTGTAAAAGATTATTAATCCAAAGTCTGGTGCTATTAGTATATATTCCCCCAGAGACTGTTTATGCTAAGGTGACCAGATTTCTGAAATGAAAACTGGCTACATGTTTGGTTTGGTGGTCAGTATGTCATTAAAATGTCATTGAAAGAAAACAAGGGGAATAGTTAATATGCCAAATATAAGTCGTCTGAATGAAATCAAGTCATTTTGAGGCAGAAACTACCTTTCAGTCAATAAGGAGATGCTGCAATCACTTTTTGGCAGGTAGAATAATGCATTTTATGTGTTGTTTTGGCCATTTAAAGGTATGTTAAGAGGTGAAAATTACTAGGTGAGTTATAATCTGTCAGCTTTAACATGATGTGTGTGCTCCTGCGGACTGTTAACACCTTATACAGTCTATGATTAACATACAGTTCAAACATTTCCGGAGACACCTCCAGACAGGGACAGTCCACCAAAACGAGGGACTGTCCACGGAATATGGGGACGGCTGGTCACCGTAGATCAGGGCTGGACTAGTAATCTGGCATACCGGGCCAACGCACCTTTGGGAGTGGCGTAACATAAATTATTTATTAACTGTTTTTTAAAAATGGGCCAACGATTGGCCCTTAAAGCATGGACAGCAGCCTATTGGGTAATTTTCTGTACTGACATTGGGCTGGCCCAGTCACATCTCTTACCAGCCCCCACCCCCTCTGATGTCTGTTTCTTGCATCACGAGTCACAAAAAAAAAAAAAAAAACATTCTTCAGAGGAGGCCGCCAAATGCGTGAAAATAACTGATATGTTTGCTACCAGGGTTGCAGTAGCTTCAACATCAGCTGCAGTACCCTGCTTAGTGCAGGCACAGGCACTTGAAGAAGTAAAAGAGCTGTGGTGGCCACTGTCAGGCAGAGGAGGAGGCGTGAGACAGTGAAATAGAGTGACAAAGTGACAGGGCCGAGTTAGAGAGAGCAGGAGGAGAGTGGAGGTGAAGCGGTAAGCCTGCATGAAGGGGGCAGGGAGCAGGGTCATTTACACTGGGGATGCTGGGGACATGTAGGCACCACTTTTTGAAAGCATTTGTTAACCAGATAATAATAATCTACTGATTACTGCATTATATTTTTACATTGTGAATTGTCACCTGCCACCTCAATTTTGTGCTTCCCTTTATAAAAATGAGGACATTTCCACCACAAATTGGTGCAGCCTCCAGAATGCAGGAAACCAGACATCCTATTCATCTATTAAAATATATTCCTGTCTTGTAGTCATGGACACCAACCAATGCCACGTCTCAGTGTTTCATCACACCTCTAAATCTGACCACTATATGGAACGATGGTGTATTGGTGATGTCCGACCGATTTTGTGTGGGCCTGCCAAAATGCCGGGCTGATTTTTTGTCCCAGTCCAGCCCTGCCCTAGGTCATGCAGATATATGGACACAACAAAAACTCTGACAGATTACCCCTTGAAGGAGACTTAAATATACAAAGCCATTTGTTTTTTCTCTGTCATTAGTTTATCACTTTGTCACCCTTGTACCCCTCCCCCTTCTCCTGTCAACTCCCGTTACTCCTTGTGCTCTTCTTCTCTATATGTCTTCTTCACTTTCCTGTCCCCTTAATCTGTTTCTCACCCTCCCACCGTTGATCTTTCTCTCATTCGCATTCTCTGGGTTTGTAATGGCTCCTGTCATCCAGGAAGATGCAATGAGGGACGGGGCAAAAAGGCAACATTCCCTGGAGCACTGGAGTATACCAGGATCCACCTTTTAAGCACCAGGCAAGATCTGCTATTGTTATACTAGTGCTATAAGTAGATTTTTTCAGAACCTTATTGGCTTTTCAGTGATTGAATATCAAAGCCAAAATCAGCCATTTTTTCTTTTAGCTTAAATAGCAAGATAAAATAAATAAATTAATTAATTAATAAATACTCAGTCACATTACAGTTTAGATATGTAATTTCAGTTTATTCCCTCTGTTTGTTGTTTGGGATCATCTCTGAGACTCTGATCTGAGTCACTCTTTTGATATGTTGCACGACTTCCAGAGGTTTCCATTGAAGCTGAAAATACCTTTGATGCCTGAAAGTCCTTACGAATGTCACTTCATTTTGTGAAAAAAGCCATATTAACCTCTATGGAATCACTTATTTGACAGATCGCGGCATTGTGCCTTACTGTGACCTCTAATGTTCTAATGCCTTCTTCTACTTGTTTTCAGATTCTGCAAAAAGTTGAAGGGCAAAACCGTATCCTTCTGTATCCTTCTGTATCCTTCTGTATATGTATCATGTTTACCTTTGCTGTATTACAGGTGTAGAATGGTAGATGCATACGTGTATGTGGGATAATTTACATTGACAGACAAGCACATGCGTTTCTATTGTTTCTTAGATTTGTGAAGGATATTTGATTGTAAATTGTAAGGTTAGATGACGATATCTGTGACCTTTGTTTCCCCCTAAAAACTGTGATGTGTCGAAATCTAGACAAAATAATAAAAGACATAAAAATGGACTCAAGACACCTGCTTGGAAACAGTTAGACCAGGAAGGATGCTTTTCCTCTGCCTCGCATTGAGGAGATTCTTGATATGCTTTCTGGGGCCCGCTGGTTCTCCACAATCTCCAGCCAAGGGGTCTCTACAGACCCCAAGAAATTGATGCTGTAGCTTAGCTAACTGGCAGTGCACCAAACATATTTCAGAGATGCGCTTCTTTTTTGGTTTTGCAAGTAATTACCGTCGCTTTGTGGAGGGCTTTGCCAAGCTGGCAGCGCCTCTGCCTTACTTGATGGCTGAACTGGTTGGTACCAAATCTAAGAAAGGGTCAGGTCAAGCGCTGGTTGCTGCTTGGGCAACTCAGTGTGAAGAGGGATCTGAGGCCTTGAAGTCAAGGTTGGTTTCAGTTCCAGTGCTGACCTATGCTGACTTTTCACGGCCTTTTATTTTGGAGTTCGCCCTTCTGGAAGCAGTTATTTGTTCCAAGCACTTACTAAGCAGTTCCTTGCTAAGTTGCATGGTCTGCCTGTCCAGCCTGATTGTTGTTTTATATTTCTTTTATGCTGTAGTATAATGAGCCGCAGCTCTTGAGGCGCTCTCTCTCTCCGTGTTCTGTGGGGTTGTGCAGTGGATTGGCAAAGTGGTATGTATGAGTCATGGTACCCTAAGATGTTACATTCAATTAGATGATTTAGTTCATTTAGTTAATAATAGCTTAGTGTCTTTTTCTTAGAGACCCTGGTTAATTGTTGGGCCAGTCTTCTGCCTCTATTCAATGGATTGCAAATGCTGTTTTGTCTCGGCTTTCTGTCTTCATTTTTTGTTTGTTTACTTCTTACGTTATTCTCGGGGGAGCCTTGTCTGCACCTGTGTGTAGGGTTGGCAGGGTTTTGTTGACCCTTCTCTGTGAACCCAAGGTGGTAGTCTAATCCCTAGTGGTGGTGTTTCTTCACGAGTCCTTTTTCGTTTTTGGTGTGTAGTGTCACGGTTGGTTAGATAAGGGAGTCCTTTTTGTTTTTTGTGGGCACCCTTCCCTGCCAGTGTGCTAAGTTTTATATAGCATTTTCCAGTATGTGGCATTTTAGAATTGTGCATTGTTTTATGATTAGTTAAATAAAGCTTCCATATATTTTTTGAATGAAAACACTCTCTTGCTCTGTGGTCTGCTTGACGAACCTATGATCTTAGGATGTTAACATTTTGAGTAAAATTTCCTGGGGGCAAAATTCTCCTAGGTGGTGTAGTTGCACACATTCTTGCCACATTCACATTCAAATGAGTTTGTTAAGGTTACAATAATAACCATTTGAATCAGGGATGTGATCGGGCCCGATCACGTTGTTTCAGACTCGATCGGAATCGGATGTTACCTTCCGATCAGGACTCGGATATAAATGCATATATATTCTCATATTTTTATTTACTGTTGCACTAAAGTCCAAAATGAAGAATTTATGTTATTTATTACTTGATGGTTCAAGCTACCTCACAGAAGTGCTCTGTTTGTTAACAGAGTGGTTGAATGTTGAAATAAGGTGAATTAATGAAAAAAAGGAACATCCTGGATCTGTTTTTTAAGTATTATAGAAGTATCGGATCGGGACTCGGTATCGGTAGATACTCAAAATCAAATGACTCAGACTCAGACTCGAGGGCAAAAAAACCTGATCTGGACATCCCTAATTTGAATACAGTTAGGGAACAATCGTGGTCATGGTTAAAAGAAACCAACATTGATGTTTTATTGAACCATCCATTCACCTTGACTTCCTCCCTTAGTGGACTGTAAAAACATCACAGTACTTCCTCATGTGGAATAATAAGAGAAAAGGAGGGACCATGGGCATTAATGATCAACAAATTCCTCCTGTAGCATGTGTACAGGTTCTTTCAGTTTAAAACTGAAAAGATCTGACATGTTGATTCTGCCTCAAAGTTGGAGTTGTCGTGGTTTCCTGTGTAAGTTGACACAATCACACTCTAATGTTCTTTTCAGGCTCAAGCTCAACACTGCCATCGATTGTCCCTGCTTTCACTGTAATCAATGGATCTTAAAGACTTAGCATGAGACATTCAAAGGTCCTTCTCTGCTTAAGAAAAGAGTCTTTGATTAAAAGAATCAAGAACTCTTATTTTGGTGATGTTTCACAAGGACATAGACCAGCCACCTTATTTCTGGCAAAACCAGAGTTGTAAATGGGCAAAATACTGACTGTATGTGTAATGAATGGCTTGCTCCTTTATGAGACATTAACAGTCTTTGCTGGATTTAAAAATATACACTATAATTTCAAGAGATGAAAAGTGGCTCCCTAAAAGCCTCTTCCAGTGATCACAGGGACCTGCATTAATGACAATTGTAAAACAGTGAAAGGCAAATTATAATGGCACTGTAGCTTTGTATTTATTAAATAAATGGAAATGATAAAATGAAAGCCGAGTCCCACTGGGTTTTGATGTAGTTGAACAACAGATTGCACTTAATAATATCACTACTGCAATGCTAGATTGTATAGTACATGATCAGGCAACGGTCGAGTAACGATGGAAACCTGGGCCACCTGGGCCAGTTGTGCACCATGCATACAAGCCAGAGCAGAAGCCGGTTCTTGCGCACAACTTGCATTCATACATACATACTTACATACATACATACACACATACACACACACACACACACATATATATATATATATATATATATTTTTTTTTTGTAAAGACATACATTTATTTAGTTTACCCACATGTCTCCCGTTTATGCCAGGCTGTGACAGGTTTATCTTGCGTCATTACTGAATAGGAAACTACTGCAGTACTCACTGGCAGTAAACAGTTTGTAGATTCATTCATTATAAAAGCTTCCTCATTATGTGGACACGAAGTGTAATCTAGATGGCAATATGTTTCCGTCAATCTGCTACTGCTAATTTGTTTTATATGATAATTCTTATGAGAAGTGGTCACCTCAGGAGTTTGTGTTATTTTACAGCATTGATTAAATATACTTGAGTCTAAATCAGGTTTGTTTTTTTTTAGTCTTTTAGTCTAAGAGGGGGAGACGCAGCTTTGTTTTTACAAACAATAATCCTTCCAAATCATGAACTGCATGGACAGAACATATCCATATAGATACAGTAAGTCACCATGTGAAACATTAAGCCTTTACAGATACAGTTATTACTGTATTTGTATTTTATGTATGACAAATATAACATGTTCAACCAGTCCAGCTATTGAACAGTTGTCCTTCACATCTGTTGTGGCTATGCATTACTAAAATAAAAGCGGTTGCATCATGAAGATAAGTTTCAACATAACTCTAAGTAACAACTAAATAGCTACACATGCCCCAGGATAGGTGTATATCCTAAAAAGTTACAGAATTATACTCACTAATGAGCGTTTTTACCAGCTGAAAACTCCAGCTACTTTTCTGAAAACCCATGGCTGGGAGCGCTAGGGTGCGCTTTGGAGGTGCCGTGGAGGTGATATGCTGCATGTACGCTATCTAAGGGTGCTTTCACACCTGGATCAGTTTGTTTTGTTCCGGAACAGATACTTTGTTCCCAATCAATTAACTACGTCACTTGTGTTCACACCACACTGTTGTAAAGCGGTCCAAATCGCGCACCCTTCCAGGGCTTTCCTTATGCCATTACGTCACTACCTCATGCGTGCAGGTCGCGCATTCCATTGGGGGACATCTTCGTGACAACAGTAACACAAAATGAATCACGGGTGGACTTCACGTTGCAAAAAGGTGAAATAGATGTTTGGTCGGAACAACACATCTCCCAGATGTTACACACCACACACAAGAACACTGAATTCTACAAGCGGGTCAGTGATAAAATTAAAGAGAGGGGTTGTGAACGCTCCGTCGAGCAGCGCCGCACGAAGTTAAAAAAACTCCAACAGCAGCAGGCCTACATAATATAACCATAACAACATACCGCAACAAATTAGCAAAATACACTGCCGAAGCTGTTGAAAAACATCTTTTAGCGTCGGTTGCCAGGCAACACATTGATTTGTTCCTGTTCATGAGTCGTTGTGTTCTCACTGTAAACGAACCGCTCCAAGTTCGTATGGAATCAAGCCGAGACCTCCTCTTCTAGGCGATCTAGGCTCGGTTGTTTTGTTCCGGTTCAGAGTGCGATTGTTGTGTTCACATATTGCCAAACGAACCGAGCCAAAAGGGAAACGCCCCTTTGTTTCGGAACAACGTCTCCAATTGATCCAGGTGTGAAAGCACCCTAATTTTACTGAATGGAAATGTCACCACAAAGTAGGGTAGGCCTACTTGCTCTGGTCCTTGCTCTGGATGAAGGGAAGGCTGAATCATGTAGAGCGAGATGACTGACTCGCTGTACATGATGAGGTCTTGTGATTTTGAGGTCTTGGAAACACCTCGGGGAGGAGGCACATCGTTTAGACCAAGAGCTAAGATGGCTCGGTGTTTGTCCCACCTCTCCTGCATTGTGATTAGAGAGCTAGGTAAAAAGTGACAGTGACGAGCACTGTGTGTTGCCCAAAGTTGAACATTTTTTACACTCTTGGCGACCAAAAAAAACCACTCAGCGCCCAGCGTGGAATAGATGCTTAGCACCTTGTCACGCTGCTGGTGTTTTTTACCATGTTGGGAATATGAGTCGCTCCCATTGCAATTAATTGTTAAAAGACACTGGCCTCAGAAAAAAAAACATTTTGGTGGACACAGGTCCTAAACAGTCCACAACAATGCTCATTGCACGCATTTTGTCTGATTGGGCTAACTCAGGAGAGAACTTGCTGGTGCAACCCAGCACAGAACGCCATTTTAAGGTGGACCAGATTCGACATTTCTGAATTGTACCCAAATTTGACATATCAAACATATTCAGTCTAAACATTAAAACCTCTATTCTTTGTAGTCAGAGGATTTGGCTACAAATAGGGTTTACAGTTCCACATCCATTTTTTCAGATTTGTGGAAATTGTCATCATTTTCCATTACAGGCTTGTCATTTTGTCTAGTCAGTTTCTATTTATTCTCAGCACCACAAAGCTCTTCAGTTCCTCTGTTGTCAGGCTATTCAACAAACAGGGACCGACACTGTTTACAGCCCAGATTCTGTCAGTGTGGCATTAATCTTCTTTTGTTCAGTTACCGTGCAATACACACTTACACACACTCACTCACGGTCAAAATGAAGTTGGATCAGTCCTCTCCTTCATTGCCTGTCTCCAGTCAGACCAAAACTTAAAATCTACAACTCTGAGATTGTGCCTCAATTTACATACTTACAGTTGAGATTTACTCCTTTCATTTAGACATTAAGTGTACAATATAGTGCCCTTATAGCAGTGGGTAAGAGCGTGGTACGACTGTGGTGCATTGATTCATTTTGTACATTTCAAGCATTCATTTTCATTTAGAGCAGGTGTCAGAGCAGTAGTTCCTCCTTAACATTCAGAGCTGCCCTGCTGTTTTTGTCATTTTAGCCATTTCAGAGAACAGATTAACACCTGGGGTGCCAGGTGAATGCAATTAAAGTGAAACTAACGACCTGATAGGACAGAAAACCACATGAAGTCACCGTGGCACATGAAGTCAGGATGGATAACTAAGGCACCAGAGGTTATTGCAATGATGAATACTTCACCCACCAAATGGGAGTTTGGTGGGTGTGCCATTTCACCGCTTCAAGGACACATGTCATTGAACCCGGAAACTACAGCAAACCGGTGCAAAAAGTTTTGAGATTTAGCTCGTCCCTTGGGTACTTTGCCCACTCCTTACCTGCATCTCATATCCAACGAAGGTTAAGGTAAAGGGCAACTGGACTTGGTAGAAGAAACTAGAAGACGTTTTGTCCCTCACCCAAGAGACTTCTTCAGTTCTTCTAGTTTCTTCTACGAAGTCCAGGTGCCCTTGACCTCAACCTTCTTTGGATAACTATGACCTGGGTGACTGAGAACCTTCACAGACATCTTACCTGCATCTCATTCCCTCAACAGTCACTCACCATATATACCAGATCAAGGCCCGTCTCAATTGCCAGTACATTAAACTTACTTACATACTAGCCATCTGCCTAGTTTCCATGTGCTTAGTTGCCTTGATGGTTTATTTTGCTTTACTTGTATCTGCCTACCTGCCTGCTACCTGGTTGTTGCTTTCTTACCTATAGAAAACTCTAAGCAGAGGCTGAAAATATTGAAATTTAGCCTAAAGCGCCAGAAAAGTGCTAAAAAAACTTTTTTTGCATCTTTTAGAATTAATGTCAGATTATCTCAAGCTGTACTATATGAGTTATGTGTCTGATCTGTGCAATTTTGTATCTATTTTTGAATATCTAAAAGAAAATAAACAACTTTCTTTAGCCATCCCACCGTGTTTGCTGTTTCCACTACCTCTAATATTTCTGTTATGAAAGCCCAAACACAGGGTCATCAACCCCTGCAACCTATCAGAAAACAACAACTAAAACCCCCTCCCATACCCCCACTTGTATCCCCATCACACATATTGCTTTTGTCTTGAAAAAACAAAACAAAAACAATTTCAGCCCTAATCCTCCTCTTGGGTAAGCCTTCATAAGAATCAAGAACAACAATTACAACCAAATCCTTAATGATGAGTAATTGCATCAAAAACTCATATCGGTTTCCTCCCAAATGAGTCAACAAAGTAAATCTCCCGAATAACAAATGGCGACATGCCAGTAACCGTTAAGCTATTATATGCGGATGGGCTAATTACTGTACATCTGCAGAGAGCAGGGGAGGTTGCCGTTATTGCAGCATATTTCCCACCGCTGTCAGTCTAGCTAATGGGAACCTGCACCACAGGCTCCCAACTTTGGTGCTCATTTAATCTCCTGATTAAGTGCTGCTTGACCTGCACTTGGAAAAGTATGATAGGAAACATAACTTTTTGTCATGTTCGTGTTGTTGTGCTCCCCAGTTTGAACTCCATGGCAGCATGAAATAACTCATGTTTCATGCAGTGCAGTAAGTGAGATATTCATCAGTAATCCATGCAGCCTTTAGATAATATGCATTCATTGTAAACATTCAGCTAATGATTTTACTTGGTGTATGCAAATTAATTTAGCAGGAAGGATGGTCCCCTCCCGCTCTGCTGTGGCATCAGATCATTTGCAAGTAATTTACAGATTCATGACATTCAGTGCTTCTAGTTAATGGGAGCATAATTGTAATTTTTGTTTTGTCTTTGTCCATAAAGTTAATGTAAAGTTAGTATTTACATTGCAGATTAATAAGAAGATAATAAAGATTTTAATCTTACATTTCAGTCTTGGTTGAAAGTCTATAGAAAGTCTTTTATCTATTATACTAAACTGCAAAGTGGCTGAGACATAATATATGCTGAGTAGAGAGCTCAGCCACAAGCTGCAAGACGCAGTTCAGCTGCTGACACATCTGGATGTTGCTTTGCCCACAATAGTGTAGTTTCTGTTGAGTAACTTTAAGACTGACTGAGTGCAGAGGGCTAAAGTATCAGAAATTAACAGGCGTGCAGTTTCTAAATCCAAACGTGTACAATAAAGAACAACAGAGAAAAGACTGAACTTAACTACATAGAAATAATTCAACAAGAATATACTCAAAAACGTAAGGGTTACTGAGAATCAAGTAAAATCCAAATCACCATCAGTATTTAGTTCTTTGTCAGTTATTGGCCTTGATTGATAGACTATATATGAGATTTTCAAAAAATACTAATACTAGTTGAATGTGTGTTTTGTGAAGCATGTTTGTGTCAAAACAAATACAAAGCCGGTTTATTCATAATTTCACTGTCAACCTGTTGCAGATGCAGTCTGAAGGGGTGAATTTATCTTTCTAAATGCTTTAGAAATCAATGACGTACACTTGCACAAGGCCAGGCTAAAGTTGCCAGCGCAACAGTCCATTTGCGCTCGTTGGCTCAGCTGCCACTCAGTGGTTACTCATCCACTTACATTGTTGTGGCTGCATAAATACAATTACCCCATTCATCTAAACCTCTAGTTCTGTTGCTACTAACTAGCTGGCTAATAAATAAGTAGTCTAGCCTAGAGAGAGAAAGAACTGAGGGAGACAAATATATTATATTAAATATTTCAATGATTGATCAATATACAGAATATTGTATCTGTGGATAGTATCGTGAATGAGTTTCATCTCAAACATAATTAAACATTTCTTTAAAGTGCTAAATAAAATGGATTTGGATAAAAAAGAGAATAATAGCATGTTGCCTGCACTGTCTTTAAATTACTGTCTCTGGAAATTTCATAGACACAAATGTTTATTATGGAAAACCAGACATTTCCTGGTATCTACCCTATCCTATCTTCATTCATGTA
The DNA here is from genome assembly GCA_024633595.2 of Lepomis macrochirus. Classification (NCBI taxonomy): domain Eukaryota; kingdom Metazoa; phylum Chordata; class Actinopteri; order Centrarchiformes; family Centrarchidae; genus Lepomis; species Lepomis macrochirus. Next base: position 6,456,804 of record JALXJV020000015.1, on the reverse strand, counting down.
CTACTCACAATGATCTTCCCTACAAATGTGAGAAATGAAAAAAAGAAATGAAAAAACAACATACAATGTCTTAGTACATGGTTATATACCTGTGATGAAACAGTTGGCTATGCTTGAACCCTGAAGTACTGAAAAAATCAATTTCTTTATCAAAACAGCACTAAATTGCAATGCGTGCAGCACAATCAGCCATTTGCGGCCACTGCTGCTGCTGCTGAACTGAGGGACCTCTAACATGGCTGCCAGGGGGTGCACAATATTCAAAGAAATTGATCATTTATTCCACTAAATGTCATGAGTTATTAGGGAGGAAGTGTTGCAAACTGTTAGACAGGATGTTACATAATACAACTAGTAACAAACCACTGAAGGGTAGTTACTCTCTAGAACCGTGTGGCATCAGTTCATTAGTTCAATGTCTATGGATAAAAGCACCGAGCCTCTTTAAGATGCTCTACAGAGGAGAACTGTGTGAAAAAGATCAGACATAACAAAAAGGAAAGACAAGGTCAGTCGGTCCACACAGCCTTTTCTGTGTTTGTGACAATCAACTCTCTCACCTCCATCTCGTCACAAAATTGATTTGTCCTTCATGTCTTTCAGCAAAGATCTGTCAGTACAGATAAACAGTCAGCACTTTGCATGGCTCATCTACACAACTACAGCTGGGGAAAATGTGATTCAGTCTTTAAAAGTACCATGCAGAAAGTCATAAACCCTGTTCTACTTTCAGGCAAATGTCCAGGCTTTCTGCTAAAGCTATAATTTAAGACTAATGTAGATTACGGCACTGTAATTGGTCTATTCAAGAAAATGTCGGATCTGCACTTTGCTGTGACTGTTTCATTGTGAGAGGTGCCACTGTGACACATGTTGAACATCAGAACTTTAGGGAAAAAAGGACTAAGCTTTTTAAACATCCCCCACTTAAGCTCCCTTAAGTTACAGCCAGTCTAGAAAGGATTATAACTTTCTGCATGAAAGTGCGAAAAAAAGAACACATGCTCTTTTCTATTAGTGAGGCACATTGTCCTCAGCTTTTGGCTACTTTCTGTAGATAACACTGAGCGAAAGGCTTGAAGGAGCTGACACAGTGGAAGATGTGATTTGAATCAGTCAATCCTGCTCACACTCCTTCAGTCACTGTCTGACGCTCATCGTCTACGCATCACCAAGCATGACTTTGCATCTGTATGCATGACCAAACACATGCACAAACACACTCTGTGTGTTTCAATACTTGTGACGAATTTACATCCATTTCCTATATTCTGACATCCACATCCACCACCTCACTGGATTTTTCCTGGGTTAAGATGAAACAGAGATGGTAACTCAATCGTCTAAATCTTAATGATTTTTTTCTGATGGAAAAACTTAAAACTTGCACCAGGTCGTATAACCAGGTCACATCATTAAATGGCACAGTGAAATTCACCTGTCTCTGTGAAATAGGCAGCAGTGTTTCCAACTACAGTATTTTCAATGGAAGGTAGTTGAAGCCTGCTCCAAGTTGTTAAATGTCGCTAGATTATTTTGTGCACTAATTTGCATATTCATGATTACATAATTACATAACTCTTTAACATGCAGAAATTTTAAAGTAAGTTGAGCAAAGATAACCTTAACTGACTCTAACAAGTTTTATCATTAGCTATTTTCCAAGCTGTTTCCTAAACCTACTTCTTATTTGAAAAACATTTTTATAAAGACTGTTGAACAGACTGTGGAACTGAAGTATCGCGACTAGAGGATCAAATTCTCGTGAATTCTATTCGGTTCCATTGTAAGTTATGTCATTGCACTTTAAATTCTGTGTATTTTAAGAAAAAAAATGTAAAATTAACCATTTAGAATAAAAACAAAGTAGGATTTCCTCAGAAAAACAATGGGGATCAATGATCAGTGAATTCTAATCCTAAATCTAATCTAGTCTCTTGAGTACAAGAGAACACTGGCATACAACTTTGGAGTGGAAGATTTTCCTCATCTGATCCATCTTTCATGGCCAAATGTAATCAAAAAGTTCAAGTACAAGGACAAACATACTTATACAAACGTACACACCAAAAATCTGGATATAAACCTCCACAGGGCTCTGCATCTATTAGAAGTGTTTCTACAAATTAAAAGGGAGCCATATGCTCTGTGTATGGATGTGTGCGTTCATGCATGTATGGTGAGTTGTGCGTGTTATTTTGTTCGTATGAGTCTGTTTGTGTATTTATGTGTGTACTTGGCTCATCTGCTGCCTGAGTGTGATGCCAGTGACAGGGGCCATAACCCTGAGCCCCAGACCACTACCAGCAGCCGAGCAGTGCCAGGGGGAGGGAAGCGCCAGCTGGAGGGAGAGGATGGGAGAAATACCCTTCAAAGTTAGAGTGATGATACAGCCATGCAAACCCTCTCAACACTTTGTCTCTACACTTCTCATTATGTCTCCACTATCAGCTGTGCAGATGGGAGGATATGCAACGAGCATCACTCACTCCAAAAGCGCACAAGTGTAAATTTCCACACTGCCTATCAGATGGTTCCTCTCTAATTGTTCTTTGAAAGTCTTTTCAGGCTTTTGAAAAGCTCGCCATGAGAGCCTTTGAAAACACATACATACTTCTTTTGTTTTTGAATTCTTACTTTTATCACAAAGGTCCAGATTGTGCTGGCCTGTAGCAGCCTGGGCAAACAATGCAACAAGATGGAGCATCCTCTTTGTCTGAAAAAAAAAAATCAGTTCTGGGAAAGCGAGCTTACTAAGACAAATGATAGTGCTCGTTTACAGGTGTGTATTTTCCGTCTATGATGGGAAATCTTGGAATCTACAAGTATCCGTGGGACTGAAGCCAACGAGCTCCGCACATCACCTCAACCTCAGTGCTACCAACGACTCCTGGGCAACATTTACCCTACAAATAATTTCTTATGTCACAGGAAGACAGGGATGAGGAGAGTTGACCTGGGGCTGTTAGAAAGATTATCATGTTCTCACTGACCAAAACATCCTGCTGTTTGTGGCTGTCCAGCAGTTTTTAAATCTGCTTCAGCATATATATCTGCTATGTTAATCACATGTCTTGTGTTCAGAAACCAATGATGTCATGATTGTGACTCGTTTTTGCATTTATTTGTTGGGTTTACATAACTGCTTCAGTGAAATACATGGAGAAGTTGTTTCCACACAGACAATGAAATTGTTTCGTTTTAAACCTTATTTGGATACAGCAGTAACATCACCATCATATTATAGGCAGACTGACAAACATACAGCAGCCTGCTGCACAACAGTGTTTGAATTCAATTCAATTTTATTTATATAGCGTCAATCACCACAACAGTTATCTCACAGTGCTTTTCATAAGAGAGCAGGTCTAGACTGTATGTTATTTACAGAAGCCTGACAATTCCCACAGTTAACATTAGCTATCTAGCTAAAACCTCCTTCTTCTAAATTACAACATTCAAACATGAACACAGGTTTTGTCCTTTACCTTATCGTACCACTTCAGTCTATTTAGATGCTGGTGTGGTCCTTCAGTACCACTGCTAACAACATACTGTCTGTCTGTGGCTTGTGATCCACAGATCTACTGTCTGTCTGTCTGTGGCTGTGCCATTTGTTTATTATTTTGTCTCTTGTTCTTGTTATTATGTCTCTTGTTGTTGTTGTGCGAGGCTCAGCCTGCCAGCTGCTGTCAGTCAGACAGAAACACCTCTCCACTGGTGAAGAGCATTTTTGTTATTTTCCCAAGGACCATATTTTAATAGGAAGAAGGACAAGAAGAAGGACAAGGAGAAGAAGGAGGAGGAGGAGGAGGAACTTTGATGTTATTTTCATTGCTGGTGGCATCACTCACATTGGTTATAATAACATTATACTTACCACAGTAAAATAGGCCCAATGGGGCACTAAACACAAGCTGTTAGACAATCACATGTTGTAAACAAACCAACAGTTTAGCCCAATTGTCTAAATCACTTTATTTGGAAGAGAACGCTTTGACTGAGTACAGTTCTAATGTTGCTAATAATCCCTCAATGCACAGGAAAGTAATAATTTTACTATTCACTTTCCCTTCCAAACAAGTCTGGTTACAACTGACCGGTACATTTTTAAAACCATCCCGGTCATATATCTCCCCATTGGACTTCTTTACAGTGATGTTTCAGTGAACCCAGGACTGGACTGCATCAGCCATTCAAAAATCCATTTATCTTAATATGTTTGAACATAAAGTCCTTCCTACGTTCTTAGCAACCTCTAGCTAGTTTCAAACTAGTGATTTACTGTCAGATTTCACCATTACAACGTAACAAACGTCTTAGCTCCTAAAAACTTTAGTAATGTGCCTGTTGGTTGCTAGGAAACATCTATAACGCTGTCCAATCAAGAGCAATGGCTTCTGTAAGTCACATGAAATTGCAGTGCACTCAGTATTGAAATAGGATGTCATGATTTAAATGTAGGTGATCTAAAATTATTCAGCAGAGTACCAGCAGTTTTGTCTGGTGATGATAATGTAATGTGAGGAGACATTGCTATAATAAATGACTCAAAAGAATGCATTTCAGAAAACATTGTTTCATTTTTTCTACCCTGAGAATTTGCAGGTCAAAGTTGAACAAAGGTGAACTTTGTCACACCAAAACCAGAGATGCATTCTTTGTTATTGATGTGGGAGGCAGGGGTGAATATTCAGTTTGGAGAATGTCTTCCTGAGCCTTGAGTCAAAGGGAAGGACTGTGCAGAGAGAAGGTAGGAAGATGCTCATTAAATTCCAAGCTGAATTAGGAGAAAAAGACATGGAGTCTGAACAATAGATAGGCAGCGCATACCTGCCGGTCACCAGGCCTCGATCCCTGCCTCTGTCGCACAATGCCAATCGATTAGCTGGCGCAGACACAGCATGCCGTGGCTGGCAAAGGTCGGTGTACATGGTAACAATACTGGATGACATCATCTTCTCTCAAAAATTGGATTTGCATTTTGGGGAGACAAGGGTTTCCTGTGTCTGTGAGGTGTGTGTAATGTATCAGATCAGACTGTGAGCTCTGTTGCCTGAGTAACCACCCTGTTGCACTGCAGGTTCTCAGTGGAATGTTATAAGATGACACTGTATGCCTCTTTTCTGTGCATTCACTCTTCACCCAACTGCAAAAGCACTTTAATGTCATATCATTAAAGTGAACTAAATCAACAGACTGTCACACAGACTTGCATTATCTGTATGATAATTTAAAACTGGTAGAGCAATGCGATGTGCCAGTTTGAAATCACAGAAGCTTCTCTAGAATACAGAACTGAGGATTAATTTTCAAACGACAATGTTTTTTTTTTTGTTGTTTTTTTTTAGGTAAACAATTTCCGATTCATCCTCCTTCCTCCAGAGTAGAAAAAGTCAGACGAAGTGATGCAAAAAAGTCCCCTGAAAAGCTCCACACTCATCATGAAATCTTATTAAAACTGTGGAATGAGATTATGCCTGAGATAAGAAGATCAATGCAATTATACACAACGATATGTTGTTTTTTAGGCTGTTGACCAAATCCCTTATGTGTGACTTAGTGGTTGCTTAGTGAACATAATCCATGATTACTGCCAACCTGGGAGGTGGTGTTTGATATATTTCTGTGGATTGAAAATGGAAAATCAAGGTTGACAGTTAGTGTCAGTAACATGAAAAATGCCAGTAAAAGGCAGGGAAGACGAGTAAAATAAATCACACAAGTGGCTTTGCAAATGTCTCATGAGGAAGAAAATGCATTTGACACATTTGTTAGATCAAGGATACTCTCAATGCATTTTGGTGAAAAATCACAAAATGAAAACAAGGGCACCATTTATCGCACAAGAACTGTGTCAAGGTTAAAAAAGCGTAATGGTTCATTAAAGCTGCCCTAGGTATTTTTGAATAATGGAGGCTCTAAATGGCAGTTTGTCTCAAACATCTGGAAAGAAAACACCAGTAAATACACAACACAAGCAAATGAAAAGAAGATCTTCTCAACTTTACATATAGGAAAAAAAACAGCAGCTTCAAAATCATTTTGACAGTACACTGACTTGTAATAGGGTGAATGACATCTTTATCAGTGCCACTCTGGGATGTAAGATTGAAATCAAAGACAGCATTTCTATGGCAAGGTCACCATAATGCTTTCTGGTACTACAACACATTAATAAAAACTCAAGCAAGCTACAAGAAGACGCAAAAAGTATAGAATGTACACAGTAAGTGGGAATAGTAATGTGCCAACAAGATGCTAGCGCTGTATTCTCAGTATGGATAACACGGCAGAGACTGAAAAGAGAACAAAGATGATGTCACTGGAAGCAAGTAAGAGGAAAAAGTGAGAGTGAACTAGCTACAGATCGGACAAAAGTAAATATTGGACTGGCTTTTACTCACTGGCTAGAGATGAAAGTATGCAAGACAGATGCCAAGCTGGCCTTCTTTCTGTTGGACAAGTAAGTAATAACTTATTAACTGGCCTTAAGGAAGTTCTGACAAACAGTTTGAAGGGAAAGCAGGGCTTGGCTCATTCTGTGCTTAGCCAGGCAGGAAAACTGCTGACCTGGACTAAGGATATTATAGAGCAGTGGAAAGAGCACCTCAAGGAACTCCTGAACCAGGCCAACATGTCCACTGTAGAGGAGGCAGAGTCTGAAGACTCTAGGAATCGTCACCAATATCCCTGGAAGAGGTTGCTGAGGCAGTGAAAAAACTCCTCTGCTGCAAGGCACTGGGTGTGGACAAGATTACTCCTGAGATGCTAAAGATTCTGGACATTTTAGGTTTGTCTTGGCTGACAAACAGGTACTGTCCCTGACCTTGGCTGAGGTCAGGGACAGTACCTGTGGAGTTGCAGACTGGGTGGTGGTATCCATTTTCAGAAAGAAGGAATGGATGGTATGCTCAACCTTCCTAAGAGACTTTATTCCACTGTGCTGAAAAGGATACGCCGACCGACTGTAGAACTGCAGATTCGTCCTTGCCGTGGTGCAGTGGACCAGGTCTCAGAAATGCATTTCTGCTGTCTGCAGATTAAGTGGTTCTGTTGGTTTCATTAAACAAGGACCCTCAGCAAGCACTGCGGCAGTTTGCAGCTTAGTGTGAAGGGACCGGGACGAGGGTCAGCACCTCCAAGTCTGAGGCGATGGTTCTCTGCTGAAAAACAATGGATTGCTCTCTTCCGGTTGGGAGTTCGTTCCAACCCTCACTTATGGTCATGAGCTGTGGGTAGTCATACCAAAAGAATGAAATCATAGACCCAAGCCGCCAAAATGAATTTCCCCTGTAGGATGGCTGAGCTCACCCTTGTAGAATAGAGCAGCTGCTCCTTTGCGTTGAAAAAAGCAAAGGAGCAGGAGTGGATGCCTTCTGGGTGCCTTCATTTTGTAGGTGTAGAGCACGTCCAACTTGGAAGAGAAGCTGAGGTAGACCCAGAAATCGCTGGAGGGATTTTATATCTCATCTGGCCTGAGAACGCCTTGAGATCCCCCAGCAGGAGTGGGAAAACATTGCTGGGGAGAGGATACCCAGCTCAGCCTGCTGCCAACGCAGCCTGACCCCAGATAAGCTGAAGATCATGAATGGATGGATATAGAGGAGACTTGTATGAATATGAAAAAGATACAGTACCAGAAGGACAAGAGCGTTCTGATTTTAAGTTTCAGTTTGTTATTTTACGGGTTTACATGCAAAAGAAGAGTTTTAAAATTTGTGCAAACAGGGAGAATCCAGCATCTTTTTTAGTCAAAGTCCTTAAGATAATAGCCATAGTGAAACTGACAAACTAAAAGAAAAAAGGCTCTCATTGTAAAGGCTCTACAACTTGCTCTTGGGTTCATGCTTATTTTTCGTGCACAAACAGACTGACGGTGGCAAAAAGCAATAGTAATCTGGGTATTTCTCTGTGTCCTCATCTCCTATGTCTCCTTCCTTTCGTCTTTCTTTCTTAGTTGCTCTAGACAGCAAAGAGAAAAAGCAGACGGAGCCATAGATCAGACGAATAAGAGAAAAAAATAAATATAGAGAGCCTAAGGACAGTAGTGGAGAGCTCTGGCTGCTGACAGAGACCCCATGACGAAAGGGGCCATTTTCTGATGCCAGATTCTGAACCTTAGTTCAGGGTGAAAAGCTGATTGTGTCCACAGCATGGTGAGAGAAAGAGGGAGGGAGAGATGAAACGAATAGAAAGAACAGAATACTGTAGGTGTGGTTGCTCTTTTCTGTTTTGTGAGGGTCATCCACATTATAATCATTATGTGGACATGCAAAGCCTTAACAAAATATGTGGAAAATGTAATTTCCTCTGCTATTTGAATTTATGTGTCTTGGCAAATCATCCTCCTTGACTATTACATGTTACCAGCAACCACATACCTTTGAAATTGTGAGTTGTAGGATATTTGTTTCTTTTTCAACATTAAGCTTTAATTTGTAGGTAATTTTATATTTAAGAGAGCTGGAAAATTCATAACCAGTGTTAACTAATAAAACAGCTAGCGTGTGAGATCTGACAGTCATTTCAGCTTGAAACCACAACTCCATCAACAGTGGCTTAAAGCCCCCAAACCCCAATTCCAATGAAAAACACTGCCTTCACCACTAATTTAAGGCAGGATTCTGTACTTCCCCAGAACCTGTATTTCAGATTGATGCACTATGGGTAATTGCAGAAATAATATCAAGATGATGGCAAGTATAAAACACCATCACATCTTGAGGTCCAGTTGTGGTTGACTGGATTTGTATTCAAAACTCTGGAAATCACTTCAAGCTGGTCTAGAAGCTCAATAATGACATGATGGAGCTCTAGGGTGCAGGCTGTCATGCAAAGGAACAAAACAATAGCATTAGGGTAGAAGCTAATCAAGTGTTTAAACTGAAGGTTATCGTCAAAGCCTAAGACAATGATTGCTGTGCAATGTAAAATGTGTACATAACGGTGATCTTAGATAGCTATAGTTTCTTTTAATTAAAACATTTTTTTTCTGAAGGTTTTATTCAGCGAGTCAAAGTGACATGAAAAAACCTACCAATCACACAGTAAAGGTGAACCACCACATCCCCTGACGATTGAGACAAAAGACAATGATATTAAGGATCAACACTGGTCCTGTACAGCTGGGTAGGTACTATTCACAATTCCCTATACAATCATTAAAATGCAAAAGCAGTAGGTCTATATAACGTTATATTCAGTAGTAAGTTAGCAAGCATTACCTTTACACCCAACCAACTACTAACTTTACATTAGTAACAATCCACAGCCTATATTTTTCTGGATTTATTTTAGTTTTTGGAAAGAGAATAAATCATACTTCTCCTTTCAACTTCTCTGGGTAGCAACTATAACTATTACAAGTGTTCCAGGAACAGGTTTGACCATAGCTTGGAAAAATACAGCAAAAAAAGCTAGAAAATTATGCCTTTTGCATAGAGTGCAGTGCTGTGAATGGCCAGCTGCTTATTCGAGGCTTGGCTTAGCGAAGGGTCAATTGTCCATAAAAGCTAATTTTCCAAATGATGTAACAAAATGCAGATTGTAATCATTGCATTACAGCAGTTCAATGTAATGAAAACATCTGTTATACAGGGCATAAACTCTGCAGTAATATAATAACAAACTCCGCCACAAAAGTTTTTCATGATAAGTCAATGCATATTTTATACTAAGTCAGCATTGGCCAGTCAGCACTTTATTATGTGAGCTTTCAAAGCAACATGAGTTCCAAAGTGCAGGTACACTGGTCAAAAAACCGCCACATTATTTCTTATATTTAATATAATAAAACTAACCAACTAATGGGTGCATACGAAAAAAATGCCACTAATGTTAGAGGTTCATAATAAGTTTGACCTTATGTTTACTTTCACTCTTATGTAATCCCAGAGTGCACTGCATCCATGCCATTAAAGGTGGTTGTTGACTGTGACCCAACTGTGACCTGATTTGTGTCAACAATGCTGTGGTGTTGGCTGCCAGAGTTCATAGACATCATTACCCAGGGACAGCGATGTGCTGGGGGTAGTGGTCACAATTGGATTTGGAGGTCATGTGACACGCTTTGGCCCAAAAAGTGTATTTGTAAACCAAAGCCGGACTCTATTGGACACACTCTTTGGGCCCAGAAGCCTGAAGATTTTTCTTTTGTATATTAGATTTAATTGGAATGAATCTTTTTTTATCCATGCATTAAATGGACATACCTGCTTAAAAGAAGTGTTGCACAGAGCAGATGAAGCTAGTTAGCTTGTCAGCTTATTATGTATATGTAACATAGTTAAAAAGGTTCAAGTTAAATCCTACTAAATGGGACTATTGTGGGACCACCTGCTGTCATTAAGTTGTACCTGCAGCGAACGCTAGTAATGATGAAGGATTATGGGAAATCCTCAAAGTAACGGAGAATTTTCCCTTAGGTAACGTGTCTGTGAATATCCGTGGACTAAATAATGCTATAATAATACGTTTGTGTTTTATAGCCAGTAAAAAAATCTCTCCAGTATAGCTAGCTAACTTTAAAATGATGCCGTCTTTCCAGACAGAGCATGCAGTTTGTCCACATGAGACGGCTATACAACTGTTGTCTGTTGTCATGAATGCAGATGTGGAATAAACCTGCTGTTACCGCAAACCTGACGGGCTCCAAGAGATTAAATCAAATAGAAGACATCTCACAGAGGTAACATATACAATATTTACCTTGGGATAGAGATATTTGGACATGTACCCAGTACTACCCCAAGAATTTCTATCTTGGGAGAACACACTGGTATAGGCACCGCCATTCTTTCTGAAGTAACAAGAGTGGACAATGGCAATGATGGGTGTGGGGCAGATGTGTTCATCCAACTGTCATCCAATACCTGCACATCATCTTCCAATACCTGCACAGAAGATGTGCAGGTAACTGAAGAAGAAGTAAACCAGACAGAGTCAGCTAAATAAGTCAAATACAAACATGAAATACAATCTTCCATAATAACACTACTCTTAATAGTCTAAAAATGATATCAGGATCACATTTTCAATTAATGTTGGTGGGTGTAAATAATTATTCAGTAAATGAAATGAATGAGTGCAGTCACAGCGGCGTAACTGCTAATGAGTTAGCTGTGCTCTACATTGCCCTGATGGTAGCTGTAGGGAGGCAAAGTGGGGGAGGACTGGCTGTCAAAGAGGCATGCAGTGCAGTGCTTCCACTGAGCCCCCATACAGCCTTGATGAAGTGGCTCCATCCATCTTGTTGGCTCCCAGTAAAGAACAGGCTTATTTGGCCGCTGAGCTGATGACAGATGGGAGCTGCCGCAAGCTTTTCTCTGCAAAAGGCCGGGACCCCTGGCTCTCAGATCTGCGGCCTGAACTCTGAGTGTTGGAGGGGGCAGCGACGAGTCATGAGAGTGTACAGATACACAGAGAAGATGATGTCATCTACTATAGTCTGCTTCTCTCTGATTGTTTAGCACATTCATTTTAACTGAGTTCTTCTACCTTTTATGCTGCTGATGCTCACATATGGAATGAATCTGAATGAGAGCTTAGATTCCTAGATTTCCAGCATTACAAGCAATCAGAATGAATGTTGTCATTGGTTGCAATCAAGTACCCCATTATATTAATTCACTTCATACACAGTATCTTGGGCAAAATTGATTGGTGTCCAATCTCAAAAAAAAAACAACAAAAAACTGCAAAAGTATAAATGCTTTCAAAATGGATTGAAATCCAATGAATTGGTCTTGTATGGGTTTATACATCCATGTGACTAAATACGCATTCTAGCCAGATATTAAAAAGGTGTAAATGCATCCATCTCTCCAAGATGTGTATGCTATACTCCGTCCAAGTGTAACTACGTCATTAAGAATTCTGTGGAAATACTGGGTCTGTCTGACAATGGCAGCTAAAGATATACTAAATTAATGAAAATAGCTGATGTTCTTCCTGGTCACTTGACACAGGGATAAGTGAAAGTCTAGCGATTTCAACGCATAAAATCCAGAAAGTGCACTGAGCTGTTTATCTGGTCCTTGATCTGTTCTACCTAACCAACGCAGGCAATTACCATTGAAGTAAACTATATGGTTAAAGTGAGGAAGTTTTTCTTTAGCCATTTTTGACAGTTTCCAAACAGATGCATCACCACCTCTCTCTCAGCTGGGGTGCAACCTCATGCAATCAGATTTCTCATCCGGCCAACAGACGCATATATGTGGCTAAAGTGTAGAATTAAAGTGCTTTAAATGTCATCTGGATTTGGATGCGAGACACTTGAAATGGCAAGTGTAAATGGGGCAAAAGATTTAAAATTGTATGAATAGGTCTTTGTTAAAACTACATTGGTCAAGCAAGCTCATGTTACCCGTTTGGATCCGACAAGACAATGACATAACCATTAGACTAATACAATAGTGCTGCCCATGCAGACTGTCCCGCCTCATGGAAGAGAAAGAGAGAAAAAAAAATCACAGTACAACTTGTTTTTTCTTCAATTTAACCATGGATGTATTATGAAAGCTGGATAAGACACAAGGTGCCAGACTTTCTTCCAATTTGTCCCAGTGGCCTATCACCGTACTATAACAAAAAAATATTTTCCCGTTACACCAATATTAGTAAAGAGATTAATGCCAAACAATGTAAATTATTAGTCTTCTCTAATGACTATTTAAACCCTTACATTTTAATATTAAGAACATTTTTAAGATCCTATAAATGCTATTTTTGTGTGGGACATCATCTTAGTGCATATGTGTATATTTACCTATTGGATTGAATGGATGCCATCTTGGAGTCTGATATCTGTCCCTGGTGCTCTCCAGGATGTAAAATTACCTACAGGTTCAAAAGAAGGATTCTGCATCTAAAATCATGCTTAAGATATCCATGATTTGTTTGCAACCTCTTTCGTGCCAGATATGGCGAGAGTGCTGCTATAAAGGTAATGTCTGCGTTATTAAATGTAATTTATACGGCAGGAGCCATATTTTGCTTGAACAATGTTCTTATGACCACTCAATGAGCATGCGAGAGACATGAGTTGGAAACAGAACTGTGATTAAGAGGGGAGATGATATGTAGACTGAGATAATACTTGGAACAGATGTGTTTCATCCCACAGGTAAAACCGAGACTCTGCTGCAATGAGTGGAGCAGGAAGGTCATTCTGCTATTTGGGAGTAATGAGGGAGTGAAGACAGGAATTATAAAAATAGTTTATATAGTAAGCAGTCAGAGCACAAAGTGGTGGAACAACCAGCTGAATGACTGACATTGCCATCCAAAGAACCACGCGAGCTCAAATGGTTAGACAGATTCCACTGTGTTTCACTGCCAAAAGTTTTAGGACATCATTCCGAATCATTGAATACAGATGTTCCAATCACTTCCATGTATAAAATCAAGCACCTACGCATGAAGACTGCTTCTCCAAACATTTGTGAAAGAATGGGTCGCTCTCAAGAGCTCAGTGAATTTAAACGTGGTATCGTGATAGGTTGCCTGTGCAATAAGTCCATTTGTGAAATTTCCTCACTAAGAAATATTCCACGGTCAACTGTTAGTGGTATTATAACAAATGGAAGTGATTTGGAACTACAGAAACTCAGCCACAAAAGTGGTCGGTCACTTAAAATCAGAGTGGGGTCAGCACATGCTGAGGCTCACAGTTGCCAACTATCTGCAGAGTCAATAGCTACAGACCTCCAAACGTCGTGTGGCCTTCGGATTAGTTCAAGAACAGTGCGTAAAGAGCTTCATGAAATGGGTTTCCATGGCCGAGCAGCTGCATCCATGCCTTACATCACAAAGTGCATTTCAAAATGTTGAATGCAGTAAAGCATGCCGCCACTGGACACTAGAGCAGAGAAGATGTGTTCTCTGGAGTGACGAATAAAGCTTCTCTGATTGGCAATCCAATGGATGAGTCTGGATTTGATGGTTGCCAGGAGAACTGTACTTGCCTGAATTGTGTCAAGCAGGGTGCGAGCACCTACCGTCCGCAGCGGGCCAGTTGCTCCGCGATCTCCTGGCCCTGTACTCTCCACTCCGTGTCCGGTAGGCTACTACGGGTTGTGTCGCTAGTACGGCCGACGCACTGTGAACCTTTCGTGATCGTTCCATCTGGCTGGATGAATATTACGCATGATCCATGCACTACTGCAGCTGGGGGCTCTCTGCAGCGCCTCGCAACAATGCAAACTTTTTCCCTCTCATGGAGAAAAGAAAGCGATAGGTTGCAAACAGCTGTTGTGTGAAGTGTAATTGGAGCAAAATGGCTACATGTGATAATATAAATATATTTGTATAATTATAACAATAAGACACTTTCACTGTCAGCTCAGGCCTACATGCTTTCAGCTATTAATGAATTAACAGTAAGAGTCACAGTCTGCCCCCCCCCCAAGAATGCAAGAGTGGAAAAAAAAAAGTGAGCTCCCATGAAAGCCATGGTATAGTTCGCACACTGGTGCAAAGTATAAAGTTTGATGGAAGGGGGATTATGGTTGAAGATGTTGAAGAGAAAATTCAGTATGGGTACACAAAAGCAATTCCACAAAAGAAACATTCAGCAGTGAATTGTTTTCGAAGTACCAGTGTCTGATCAATAAAAGGGCCTATCAGTTGATGTATTGCATTGTTTGGTACAACCTTTTGATGTTTCATGCTACATTAAGTGACAGTGAAATAACTTTGTGAGTTATGAAAGCTGTGTCTGTGCCTCCACCCCGCTCTCTTCCCTGCAACATTACCCCTAATGTCGCAGCAAAAAGTGAACGAAACACTAATTACATGAACACGGATGGATAATGGCGCCATCCTATATTCGAGGCATTCATAGCAGTCACAAACTTCATCTGCGTAATTACACCTCTCAGTTCCACAACGCTGAGAGCGTGGCACTAATTGCTTTCTGTGTAATTGTGTTACCTTTCTTTGGGTGTCTTTCTTTCACCGGAAGAGATAATGAAAGGTTAGTGCTGACCATCTGTAACAAGCAGACAAACCAGAATGAGAGTCTACTCGGTACAAATATGTTGCCATTTAACATTGTTAAGCAGCTGCAAAAATGGCTGAGAACTATTGATGACAAGTAGTTGGTGAATAATAGGTTTTAAATGCAGTGCACCATGGGTGCATTACACTGTGCATCATTTTTTACTCTTGAAATTACATTATAGCTCCATAGTCGATAAGAAGGGCTTGATGAATGCCATCTCAGACTACTTGTATACACAAACACACACACACACACCCCTACATGTACATCTAATAATGAGGTGTAATTTATCTTATGTTATGATAAATATTGATCATTTACATTCATTTGTGGTTTAGCTCGTCTATAAAATATGTAAATGTATTAACAGGATACAAGAAAAGCTGCTGTTGTGAACTTGGGTGAAGAGCAACAATATGTACCCTGTAAGCCCTAAAAATCTAATGTTATTAAATGTAAATTCAACAGTAATACATTGCACATTTTTAATGTATACGTCTCGTAATTTTTACCAAAGTACATATTTTAGGGGATATTTTAGAACATACAATTTCCTGGTGATGTGGCCAGTGGAGAGGATTTGAGTTCTAAGTTGTTTAAAATTGGTATCGATTGATGCAAAAGCTCAAAAAAGAAATACTGTTTAGACGGAGAAACAGAGGAGAAGTGGCTAACAACATACGCCAGCGTCCTCTCCAATCTGTTTATCTATTACAGGGGTTTTATTTACGATTGCATGTACAAACATTTCTATTTGCCTGGTCACTGTATGTAAACTGTGCTGTACTTAGTAACCTTACCCTAGGTAGCTAATGTATCCATGATTTAGTCATGGTTGTAGCATCATTGTTTCAGTCAAATAATCTCCTTTTCATCCTCTCCTCACAGCAAGTGATGTCTCACCATTAATCAAAATGCACTGACCCATGAGTTTCTTTGGTTTTTGTCTGGTTCTCATATTCTTCAGTATGTTTTCTTGCACAGTATCTTTTAATGTTACACAGACTAATGGAGCAAACCCAACTGCAGAACACAGACACCAAGTTGTGAACTAGATGCTAAAGAGTTTACTGCCAAACAGGTGAAATCTTTCTTAGGAGTCTCCCTGCCTCAGGGAGAGTTAAGGCAGGGACTTTTTATCAAGGAGCGTAACCGGGCGAGGCAAGTGAACAGGCAGCCTAGAGGGAGTGACAAACGCCGAGCTGAGGAATGCAGGGAAGAGTTATGAAGATCCAGAGCAGGTTCGGGGTGAGTGGGAGCGGGACAGAGCAGGAGTCGGACCCGGAATGACTGTAGGCAGAAAGACAGCGTGGCACAAAAGCACTGAGCACTACTAGAGCTGGAACAAGACTAACTGTCGAGATGAATTTGCAATCTGACGGCGTGGTGGAGTGGAAACACAGTATGTAAAGCAGAGGAGGCTGATGATGATGATTAGCAGCTGCCACTAAACTGCACACCTGATTCCACTCCTACAACACACACAATTGTGGCTTCTGTTCCATTAAATGTATCTGAATCACAAGGTAATAAACAATCCTTATCTGTTAATTTAGGGAACAATTGAGGCTACAGCAGAACAATTAATTTGATTCTTCAAAATATGCCCATCACAGCGCTCAATGTGATGTCTTTAAATTGCTTGTTTTGTCTGAACAGTCCAAACCCCCAAATAATTGAATTTATAATGATATAAAAGAGAGAAAAGTAGCAAATCCTCACATTTGAGATGCTGGAACCAGAGAAGGTTTCTTATTTTTGCTTGTGTACTTTTAAGCCCCATCACTCTAACATCTCTCCCCAAGATGCATCTCTCTGAGTTCTTATGAGTTCCAATGAGTTCAGTATCTGTGTATCTTTGTATTTTTGGGCCTATTGTGTGTGCATCTTAAAAATGTGAAATGAAAAATCAGGAATTTCCCAAAAGGCATTAATAAAGTAATTCTTATTCACCTTCTCTCTTCTTCTATTTGATTTTTTCCCAGGAGTTAGATGAGAAGATCGATACCACACTCTTATCTGTCCATCAAATATGAGGCTTTAGCTTGCAGCCTATTAGCTTATATTTCCATAAAAATTGGAAACATGGAGAAACAGCTAGCCTGGCTCGGTCAAAAGGTAAAACAAATGTGCCTACATCTAAAGTTTACTCATTAACATGTTATATCTGCTCTTTTAAAATCTGAAAAAAATACGTTGAGATTTTATCAGGCGTTTTGTAGTAGACTATTTCTTGGCCGAAAGCCATGTTGAAATATATATATATATGTGTATAATTTTAGGTCTGGTTCTCAAACTGGCGGGAGTGTAACTAAATTGAATGAACATAATTTATGTAGGGAATTTTTAAAAAATGAGTTTGTTGATGCTATTGTGCTGATGTCAGTTTACATGTGGTGCGGGGGCATGAAATTTTTCCAGATCTGAAGGGCGACATGACTGACAATGTTTGTGAAACACTGCTTCAGTCATTTACATTTCTGACAATTTACTAATTTAATTACCTAATAACAATTTCAGTAATAGAACCAGGCAATGAAAACTATGCATTGGAGAGTAGAGAGACTGATT
Organism: Lepomis macrochirus; assembly: GCA_024633595.2. Taxonomy (NCBI): domain Eukaryota; kingdom Metazoa; phylum Chordata; class Actinopteri; order Centrarchiformes; family Centrarchidae; genus Lepomis; species Lepomis macrochirus. Next base: position 6,439,226 of record JALXJV020000015.1, on the reverse strand, counting down.
CTTTCATCCAGATACAACAACAAAGTCAGCTAGCAGTTCATTGAAGTTCAGTTCATAAACTGTCAAGTTCAACTTTTAAGTCAATATAGGTGAGAAGTCCTTGAGATGCTCAGAATCCGATTCTAAGCAAATTCAATCTGCTGGTCAGTACAGTGTGATGCAGCTGAAAGAACCAGAACAGCTACTAAATGGACCTCGAGGTGAAATTGTTAAATTGTCGTTAAGTGCTGTGTGAAGTGGAGAAAAAATAAAATAAGGTTAAATGGGAAAGTAATCTGTTTTTCTTCTTCAAGTTTTTAGAGTAAAAGTTCCTCTGGTCAAAGAAATGGATTTGTCTCATTTATTTCATATTTTCATCCTCTTTAAGATTACGAGTTTTGGAGTTAATGAGAGTATACTACTTCAAAGTTATTTGTGATTTAAAGAAGTTAGTGGCTGTTTCATGTGTGCAAAGCAAAGAAAATGTGTCAGTGTCTCGCATCCTGACACCGCATCCACCATATAAAGAATAAGCCGACAGATCATTAAAAGGAACAGGATTTAAACACTTTTGGCCAAATTCAGTCTTCGGATTAAAACTAATAAATAAAGTTTCTTCTTCTTCTGCAAGGATACATCTTTCCTCTCGTTTTTCAGTCTGTATGTGTGTGCGTGCTCAACTACTAATCCCCTATTAAACATTACTCTCGTGTTTTGGCACAGACTGCTGTTTCAACAAAAGTTCATGCTGAGCCCGAGTGCATCATGGGTCTAAGAAGTGGTTTTGACTTTGTATCTCATGCAGCTCATGAAAGTAAACTCTTACACCTGTCACAACAGCAGATGTTAGCTCTGTCAGTGTGTTTTAACATCTGAAGACAGAGCTGATGCAGCATAACTCTACATCAGATGATTTCTTGTCACCACTAGCATACTTACTGTGTCAGAAGTGCCTTAGTGTTTTATAGACCATTATACATAATATGCTGCAAATATTTTACTTTAATTTGTACTTTCCCTTAACATTATATGGTGTATTTGTATCCCACTATATTTTATTTTATTGTACTAATTATGTATTTTACTGAGAACATTTGCACTTGTGCTAGTCTGTAAACTGGGCATGGTTAAGAAATGATTAGCATAAATAAATATATCTCTTATGCAGACTGCTTAAGACCACTTCCTGAACACTACATGATTAGAAGATGGATTTAATTTAATACTATTTTTTTAATAACACGTCTACTATCAAAAAATACTGTGGTTCCTCTATTTGCTTTCAGACCACAATTGGTCTAGTTGTTTAGTCTTTCAATTACCAGCTTTCAAACAAACTCAAACAGACTGAGCAAATGCACTAGGTTGTAAACACCCCAAGGAGACTTTCACATCTGTCACTTGGTAGTTCTCTTCTAAATTTGTGAGTCTCAGTCCAGTTGTTTAGCCCATAGCAGACATCATTGGTCAAACACATCAGAGTTCGCTTAAACCAATCATGTTAGGTTGGTAGGTACATTTATTGTCACAATATAACAGGTTATATAATGAACATCAACTTTGTAACTCCCTTGTGCTATATCACAGAAAATATACATTAATACAGAAACAAATATAAAAATGGTAAACAGAAATAAACAATATTCAATGATCACTGGAGCAGTGCTGAGGATGAATTTCATAACTTGGGGAAAAAGCTGCTCTGCAGTCTGGTGGTGTGGGAGCTGAAACTTCTATATCTCTTCCCAGAAGGCAGCAGGGTGAACAGGCTGTGGCTGGGATGAGTACTGTCCTTTAGTATCCTTTGGGCTCTGCTTAGGCACCTCAACTCACCGATATCACTGATGCTCGGGAGATGGGTACCAATGATGACCAGTGAGCAGATTTAATCACCTCGGTCCTGGGCCGTGCACATGCCGTGCCGGTTTGCGATGTTTCCAGTCAGGATGCTTTCTATTGCTCCTCTGTTAAAGCTGACAAGAACTTGGCTCGGGAATTTGGCCTTCTTAAGCTTCCTCAAGATATATCTTCACCAGCGTGGAGATGTGAGATGACCATGTCAGGTTCTCTGTGATGCTGATTCCCAGGAAACTGAAACTCTTCACCTACTCCACCTCAGCTCCACTGATGTGGAGTGTGTGTCTTTATCTCCTGTTAGCTCCTTAGTTTTGCTGATGTTGAGCGATAGGTTGTTCTCTGTACACCACTCTGCAAGATTATCAATTTACTCCCGATATGAAGTCTCATCGTTGTTTGACATCCGGCAAATGATGGAGGTGTTGTCCGCAAACTTCACAACAGAGTTCACTTGTTGAGGGATGCAGTCGTGGGTGTACAGTGTGAACAGGAGGGGGCTGAGCACACAGCCCTGGGGGGCTCCGGTGTTGAGCACTAGAGTGGAGAAGGTGAGTCCGCCAATCCGAACTGTCTGGGTCTGTTTGTGAGGATGTCCAATATCCAGTTGCAGAGTGTTGTATTTAAACCCAGAGTGCTGAGTTTGCTGATCAGTTTCATCAGGGAGATTGTATTGAATGCTGAGCTGAAGTCCACAGCATGCTGATGTAGGTGTTGTTTTTCTCAAGGTGTGTGGGGTCTGAGTGGAGTGCAGTGGAGATGGCAACCTCTGTGGATCTGTTGGTTCTGAAAGCAAACTGGTGAGGGTCAAGGCTGGCTGGGAGGATGTTGTTCATTATGTGCTGAAGAACCAGTTATCAAAGCACTTCATCAAAACGGGGGTGAGAGCCACAGGGCGGTAGTCCTTCAGACTAGACACTGTAGACTTTTTCGGTACAGGAACGATTTTGGCTGTCTTGAAGCAGATGGGAACCCTCCCCCTGAGACAGTGAGTTGTTGAAAATGTCAGTAACAACATCAACTAGCTGACTGGCACAGGTTTTTTAGTACACGGCCAGGAATGTTATCAGGCCCAGCTGATTTACTCATATTCACTCTCAGCAGGACTCTCCTCACATTTACTGTGGATACTGACAGTTGCCGTTGTTCTGGAGGTGGAGAAAACTTTACAGCTGGCTCCTTGTTGAGGAGATCAAAGCAAGCATAAAATGTGTTCAGTTCATCTGGTAATGTGCCTTCGCACATGATGGGGATGCTCCTTCTATTGTAGCCTGTGATGTTCTGTGATGGCCTGTAACATATCTTTGGTGTTGATGGTGTTGAGGTCTCTCTCCAGTCTCTGCTGATGTCTCCGCTTTGCCTCCTTCATGCCAGCTTTCAGTCTAGCTGCTTTTTTGGCCCTGGATAGAGCCCTCACCTCTTCATTCATACAGGCCTTCTGATTGGAGAATGATTTGATCGTTTCAGGGTGCTTTCACACCTAGATCGTTTTGTTTTGTTCCGGAACAGAAACTTTGTTCTGAATCACTTTGAATACGTCACTTGTGTTCACACCACACTATTGTAAAGCGGTCCAAATCACATACCCTTCCTGTGCTTTCCCTATGCCATTATGTCATTACCTCATGCGTCCAGGTCACACTTTCCACTGTGGGACATCTCCATGCTACTCAACACAAACTGAATGGCAGGTTGATTTGGTGCTGAGAGGAGCTGAAATGCCTCATAGATATTTGGTCTGAACAACACATCTCGCAGATGTTGGACACCACAAGAACACTGAAGTCTACAAAATGTTTAGTGATAAAATGAAAGAGAGCAGTGATGCGCGAAGGCAAAAAAACTCAGACAACAGTACATAATACAATACATTAACCACAACAACATACCGCACCAAATTAGTAAAATACACTGCTGACGCTCTTTTGGCGTTGGTTGCCAGCCAACACATTAATTTGTTCCGGTTCATGGGTCGGCTGTCTTCTCACTGCAAACGAACCGCTCCAGGGTTCATATGGAATCGAGCCGAGAGCACCTCCTCTAGGTGATCTTGACTCAGTTGTTTTGTTCTAGGTAAGAGTGCGATTTCTGTGTTCACATATTTCTAAACAAACCGAGCCAAAGGGGAAACGCCCCTTGTTTCAGAACAAAATCTCCAATTGATCCAGGTGTGAAAGAACCCTTAGTGATCACCACATCATCAATACATTTGCTGATGTATGATGTATATTGCTCAAGGTTGATGTGGCTCTCCTGGGTGGCGGCCTCTCTGAACACACCTGTGATCCCAAAACAGTCCTGCAGAGCTGCTGTAGCCTCATCCGTCCACACTTTGACGATTTTAATTGCTGGCTTGACCTTTTAATCAGCTGGGTGTAAGTGGAAGCAGAAAAATATGGTCTGATAGACAAAAATGGGGACGAAGGAGGGCTTTGCAGCTGCCAGGAATATTGGTGTAGACGTGGTCCAGCAGATTTGTTCCTCTGGTGGGGATGTGGTGATGCTGGTCGAATTTAGGTAATACCTTTCTGAGATTTGTTTGATTAAAATCACCAGCAACAATAAAAACATCATCAGGTTGTGTTCTCATGTGACTGCTGATGACCTCCTACAGTTCTTGGAGCGCATTTTTTTTAGTTGGATCTGGAGGAATGTAAACAGCAACAACAAAAACACTCGAGAATTCTATGGGCAGATAGTACGGTGTGAAAAGCAATGCATGCCTTATTCATTCAATATACTTAGAGGTCAAAATTAGCCCATATTTTTCAATCAAACTCTAGGTCACAGTAAACACTAAGGTTTGTGACAAATATTAGCTATGCGCCTGAAAACATGGCACTTGTCCAACCCTGGATGCCATTATTTTAAGTTTATGGCTTCACTCTCTAAAGTCACACTTTAGGGGTTAGACCTCATTTACGATGTCTCTTGTATCTCGTTGCTGGTTTAATGTACCTCACCCTTCCATCTCACACCACTAAGCTCCCACATTTTTCTGAAGGTTGGACAATGTGAATATAAGTAATTACTCAGTCAAGACATTATAGCAACATTTCCACCTACTGCCAACATTTGTTTCAGGAAGTAAAGAGTGTGTTAATGTGTTGCTTGTTGAACACTACAGAGAACACCATGTTTTATATCCATCTTTTCATGGACCATTAAATTACAATTCATATTTTGATTTACAACGAAGGTAGGCATAGGTGTTTGCTGTATTTCATGAAAGTAATTTGTGCAAACCAGAAAGGAGCAATAGGGATAAACATACTAAATAATGAGGCCTCTGTAAAATAGTGCATCTGTGAATAAAAAAGGAACAGCTGGGAGCAATGAATAAAAAAACATAGTCTATCACAAAATATGCACATCCTACAAGTTTTGAAAAGGGACAAAATGTAGCCCCAAACAATAAGCAGTATTGAGCTTTGGGCTGATTTAGTAGATAGTGAGTCCATTCAGTACATGAACTGGATCCTCCAGACTAATAAACTAGTCTCACCATGGAAACCATCCTGACTGCAGTCAAGACTGGGTCCAAAATCATAACCACAGTATGTCTGGTAATTGTGCCTTCAGGCTTTGTCACTGCGTCAAACAAACAATGAACTCATTATGACAAATGTGACATGATAAAACAGAAAAATTAAAAATGAAAACATTTACAGCACATGTATTATTTTTGCTCTTGTCTGGGTAGTAGTGTTCTGGGTTGCTGCAGTCAGGGCACAGTGCAGGAAGTGAGAAGGCGTCAATACGCCATCTCACTGAGGATTAGCCATTTTAATTACTTCCACCTTTCTGCTATCACCATCTGCTTTGAGTCTATGGGCCTCCTCAAGCAACATGCAATTCAAATCAATTGCAGCAATCTGCACAATGTTAGCCTGATAATTCACGCTGAGGTATTTTCTGGCCTTTGTAATCCAGTTTGCGCTGAACAGATAAGGTTTATTACACCCTGTGGTAATCTTTCCATGTTTGGGAACCTTCTGACTAACTTATTCAAAGGGGGTGTTGTTACAGAAAGGACCCAGTGAAATGAGAACAAAAGGTTTGGGAGAAAATGATATGAGATTGTTGCTAATGCTTTGCAGATTTAATGAGATAACCCTAAATACCATCCAGACATTATGCTTTTATCTCCTGCACTGCTGCTGTTAATGTTACTGTAATGTAATACTGTGTAGAAATCCCTGCTTTTGCCACACTCTTACAATAACCGCACTTTGATGCTTATATGTTTGAGCCGTATTTAAACCATTGATTTTGCAAGTACTACAATTGCAACTAGAATAGGGGCCTAAAATCTATCATCCAAAATGTTTACCTAATTAGAATCATTTAACTCGAATTGATATATAGGTGAGTCATGGTAACAGTCTGTGTGTTTCCACAATACCAAGATAAATGACCTTTGAACCACAAAAAGACCAGGCCTGCTGAATAGAAAGACTCTGGTCAGTGTCTGAGAAAAATAAGGATAGAAGGCTCATTATTGGCTTTTCACTGTCAGTCTCAGTGGCTTCAATGATACCAAGGACTCTGTAATTCCCTTTCAGTCTCTCCCTCAGCCTTCCTCACTAAATCCAAAGCAGACAAAAATAGAGAGGGAGGATAAGGGAGAGTTTGGAAGACAAAAACAGCAACGAGTGAATGAAGGCAAGATAAGAGGCCAGACGACAAAAGAGGGAGCACACTGCGCTCAATGACAATGTGCTAAGAAGACAAGCCGGGGGAGTGAAAAACTTTAGAAGATGTGTGGGATGAACAAGTTCGTCAGCGTTAGGGGAGTGTTAATGAGGATCTCAGGATGGGTGAGCCCTTTGGTGAGAGAAAAAAAAATCTGGGTAGGGGTGCATAAATGGTGGGGCTGCATTAGTCCAGAGATGACCTTATTTAAACTGTAGACAGGATCAATTGGACCTCCTAATGCACCACAACGAGATGGCCTCCTCCGGCAAGAAAGGGTCAAGCACTCAGCTCCAGCGTGCAGAACACATCTTAATTTGACTTAATAATGCAGTTCTGACTTCAGAGAAATGCCTTGCATATGCTGCTGCACATACAGCGTCAGTGGATGAGCCAATTTGTCTTGAGTGCTGATGGCTATTTCATTCTCTCCCTTTGCCCCTTTTTCTACCATGAATAAGTAAAATGGGTTTGTTGTTATGGAAGCGGGTTTCAGGCTATAGCAAAAGTCTATTATAGCAAGTGAAATGGCCATTGTTGATTTGTTCTCATGCATTTCAGAAAAGAGAGCCAGATGCAACCCTGGAATAAGTTAAGTATAGTTTTAATCAGGATGCATTTTGTTCCTTGAAGCGCCACTTATCAATATTTTGCAAATTACCACTGGAACAAGTAACCACAGGTAATATGGAAGGGGTTGCTCATAGTGATGAATCTACATAGAAATGCTACCGCCTGTGCAGTTCTACGCAGACATATTAGCCTTTTTCAGCTCATGGATTTAGGGCACATGTACTCTATGGTTCAATCTTAGGAGCACTCTCATCAACCCTTTTCCCAGCAGCTACATGCAGCTGTTTTCCGCAAAAAGGCTTTGATAAACCCATTATGGCTACATGCCCAGCACCAACAGCAGACAGGCAAATTTAGTGGCTAGCTAGTGAAGAAATTGGAACATCTAGTAGATAAAAAGTAAGATATTTCTGTCAGGACTTGAAGAAAAACAGCCCTTAAAGGTGGAAAAAAACAAGTGAATGATGTTGCTTGTCTTCTGGAAACAGGCAAGTGATGAAAATGACAATTTAGGAAACAGGCTGTGAGTTTTGCGAGCTTGTAGTACAGTTCTTCTACCCTCAGTGGCCAAAAATCAATGCAACTTTGAAGTGACCCTACATAACTTTAAATGAAACAGCACATTCATTGTTAAAGTAAATGGATATTGAATTTCTAATCTTTATCAAATGTAACTATTCTCATTTTAACTAAAAACTCAGAGGTTTACTAACTTTAGGCAGTTTGCTGGCTTTCCTACTTTATCTAGTATTGTAGACTGTCAAAGTTTTTAATTGAAGGGTTGTTATCACAAAAAAGAAGTAAAAGACACAACACATTCACTGTTTCTTCCTTATGGTCCAGTCAGGCTACCTAATGATGACAGTTGTTAATTTTACACATCATCAAACGCAAACAAGCCAATAGAAACCATCTTTTTCATATTCAGTTTAATGTTCCATTACCCCCTCTGTCTCATAGGTTTTCTATAACTCTTCACAAGGTGTTGTAGTTATGTGTAATTAGTGGCATGCGCAATGGTGAAGTGAAGTGATCAGTGTGGACTGAGAGGGGGGAGATTGCAGGCAGGGTAAAGTAATGTAAGGATGGAAGGAAATGTCTGACAATGAGTGAACCCTTTAAACCTTCAACCTTGCATTTGTTTACAATATTTATACATTTATAGACCTGTATTGTTGCACTATGCCACACCTATAATGAGTTTAATTTATACCCACTTCATGGAAAGTTTTCCATGTACTATTCTAAATTCTCACTGTCTGGTATTCTTTGTCACTGCATTTGCATTTTACATTTACAGTGTTAAGTTATCATGATCAATAACTACCATTACTTAGCAGAAAACAAACAAAACTGAAACCTCATTAAGAGAAGAACAAGGAAAAGGATGGTACAGCCAACAAGTTTGATTGACAGAAGATCAATAAGAAGAGCCATGAAAAATTACCACAGCAATAAGTGCTCAGCTTGTTATCATGGAGACTAAATGAAACATGTTTGTAGACGCACAGTGTCGTGTTTATGGTGGGAAAGCAGCACAGTGTTATTCTCCACCAATCTTCACTCTAACACAGTTTCATGTTCATTTTCTTTATGCAGGAACAGCAGATGGTGTTTGATTTGTTTCCTCTCAGCCTGCACTACACTTCTTTGCAAATGTAATTCATTCATTAATGAACCCAAACACCATCTACAGGCAATGCCGGAATCTGGTGTTCCATAAGTGGTGAAATTTGCTGCAATTGGGAGATATTTTAGTCCTCCAGGTACATCAGGAGTCTCTGTTCTGACTATACAAGTACATGAATGTTGCACAAATGTTATGCAATTAAAAACTCATTGTTACATCATTTCCTGCCTCAGTATCCATAATGAACATGTCTTAGTCCCCTGCCAAGACTGAACTGAAGAAAGTCTGCCAGAATAATTAATATGTACTTGTTACGGAAAAGTGACACCCTGTTCCTTTTGTTATGTTATTCATTTTACCATTTTTAGTGCTGTGAAATAGAAAAGAGCAGATGTATGATTCTTCTTCTTGTTGTGCAGATTTTTGACGGGGGTGGGGATACTCGTATAGAGCTGAGTGGTGAGCAACTGTGACCATTTAAGTCGTGGTTTTTCACAGGACAGTACAAGGTAAAGGGCTTTGTTAACCTTGATGACGAGTAGGCCGTGCACTGCAAACCACATTTATATGAGCAGCTCACAGTGAACTTGTACTATTCCTCTCTGCAATAAGTGATCGGCTGGCCAAATAAGACAATAGTGTTGGATCAATCAATATATAATGTTGCCTATTGGGTTTAGCTTTCACAGCAGGGAAACAATGTGCAGGTGTTGAATGAGTGTCATCTTGGAGTACAACTTTCTAATGTTAATTTATCACGTCATATAGTCTTATAATGGCTGAGATTGTTAGTAATGGATGGTGACTTCACTCAGTATTTATTAATAAATGACTCCCCCTGTGACATTAAGATCTTGAAGGCAAAATGAGCCATCCTGTGATCAATCAAAGTGTTTAATGATGACAAAATAAATGTCAATGAAATGTCAAGAGATTTAATTGTTGCTGCTAATGTGGATAAATCAGAAATAATTCACACATTAATGGAAGTGTTTCATTTATTCTAAAGATGTTTTGCTCCAACACTAGTTTTATGTAATTTCATCAGCCTTTTCAAAGCTTCAAATGGCATCTTTGAAAGGAGCTCTGAAGAAATGACATTTGGCTGTGTGCCTAATGTCTTCAAAACATGCCTTGCTAAAAGTAGTTCCACCATTATGAACAAGTCATTGCTAGACCCAGAATCCATTGCTTTTGGAGAGAGCTTTGAAGTACTGAGATACAGTTTACGGTTTAATTCTGATTCTGTGACGAATGAAAAGATGCTTTGCTGCCAGCAGAACGGATACTGTCAAAAAGTTACCACTGAGAAAACCACATGGGTAACATTATATTTTATCCCTCAATTTAGCATTTACAATATATAATGAGGCGGGTGTTTGAGTCGCAGAGGCCTAACCAGTGTGATAAAAAGAAGCAGACAATGGCACACTGGGAATTTCACCCAAGGAAATTTTCAGACCAAAACTAATAATTCAGAAGTTATACAGGGTTGTTATATGAAGGGGCAGGAAACATAGATCCAACCAACAATAATTCTTTATTTAACAATATCAAAACACTAATAAAAGTGCCAATAAACACATTCTACACATTCATTAGGGAGGAAGTCAAGAGAAATGTCAAAGCTGAGGCTTAGCAGTGAAGGGGTGGAACGACAGGAATGAAAGACGCACACACACACACACACACACACACACACACACACACACACACACACACACACACACACACACACACACACACACACACACACACACACACACACACACACACACACACACACACACAGCCTAGTTGGAACACTGATTATCAGCAATTACAGAAAAGAGGTTTTCTGTCTTTAGAGCAACAAATCAGAAAAAGAGAGATACATTTTTTTGAATTAGTAAGTCATTGTTTGAGAACGTTTCTCATTATAATGACTTACAGGATCTTTTTTATCTTTCATCACAGTTGTGTAAATGGGCTTCCATACAACTAAGCAAAATACAAGACATGACTGACTGAAAGCTCCAGAAGAAATCTAGTAAACGGACCTTGAGTGAAGGATGTTTTTGCTAACCTATTTACAAGATCAAGAATGAACAACATACACAATATAAAAAAAGTTTTATACTTTGTTCATCAGTGCTAATACTTTCCTGAGTTTATATACGTTTATTTATTATATTCCAAAAGATCTGCATTCCACTGATTGTACATGAACACTAAATGAATGAACGAAGGTGAACCCAGGTAAAAGCTGTCATCCCTCATTGGTTTTCCTTATCAAATCAATACCAATAATGGCAGAGGAGATGAAGATATTGAAAAAACTAGCTGCAACTAAATATCAGGGAGACCTACAATAACATGCCAAGTCACTATATATGTGGATCCATCTAAAATCTCCTGATTTCAGAGAGGCATTGCTAAGCAACCTTGACCACTTCCATCCCTCATTTATTGATGACAAAAGTTTGTCTGCAGCGAAACTTTTGGGCTTTCACAATGCCAATGACTAGGAGTGCCATTATTCTCTGGTTGGCTCTGTGACACTATTAGCGCTACAGGTAGCAATCAGTTTGGTTGAATAGACCAATCGGGGAAAATGGCTCTAAGAAGAATTACCTTATTATTTCTGAAAAGGATTTTATATTACAATCTTATCCAAAGCAGTTCATCAGTGTTACAAGCAGACTAAAGCGAATACGAAGCAAAAAGGGTCAAACTGACATTATTCATATAGAAGACCTAATAAATATCCCAGAATACGGAGTCTTTTTGTGTGAGCCAGTAAAAGAGCCTGACAGAAACACACACAATTTTGAATGTGTCAAGAATGAAATCACAGTGAAGGCAACAAAGCAATAGATAACAACATTTTGTTTGACCTTCATCAATCTTTCTGGACCAGGAAATTATGATAATTATTTGATAACTGCTCTAAAGAGAGTGTAAGTGATGTTTTAAATAAAAATTAAATATAATTGCTTTCTCCATAATCACAACAAACACACACAAACACACATACCGAATTACCAGCACACCTACACAAAACAATCAAACAAACTCACACATGCTCATACCCACAAATCAGACACAGGGAAAAACACATAAACAAACACATACACACTCATGATCTCTCAACTAGCCCTCCCACCCTGCAGTTGAGCACATTAAAAAACAATTAAGCCTCTCTGATTTGTCTGTTTTTTCACCACCTCGCCTCGGCAGCGTCCCACAGAGTCCAGCTGCTTCCCTAAGGCCTATGCAGAGCGGGAGGAAAGAGAAATGCTCTTTCAAAGAGAGAAAGAACACACAGAGACAGAAGGTGGGGGACTTGGCTGCATCTGAAGTGGTGGACAATGAATTGGGGTGGCGTCTTCAACGTGTAATGGCAGTGGAGTAAGCATTCATGTGTGGCAAGTCCCGTCGGGTGGATACTGTGTTGTTGGCTCTCTAATTATGTTGCCAGGCTGATGGACAGGCAGGGAGGACGCAAAGACTCAGGAGAGTCCGGATTTTAAAAAAACAACAAACAAGCACAAAAGCAAAAGGCTTCTGCTTTACAATCATTGACTAATCTATTAGGTAACTCACTGCTTTCTTTTCCTTTTTTTTTTTTTTACAGGAAGGGTGAAGGTAAATCTGGCTAGCGTAATTTAAAATGCAACAGAAAAGTCAAAATGACATTCCTCAAAAGGTAAGGACATTTTTCATGTCTTTTTTCCTTTATTATAAGTCCACCTCACTCTATTGAAGTTCTACCTTGCAAAGTCGCCTACCAGTGTAACAATTTGAGCAGAATGCAATGTCAACGTGATACTGGAGCGTCAAGGCAAGAATTAAACATGCAAGGCAGTTTTTCCCGTCTTTGCACTGATTTGTCTTTTTTTTTTTTTCGGTTAAAAAGACAGGTAGACTTATGTATTTAAACTGGGCTAAATTTGACTGAAAAGTAAACCTTTTCTAGACATCTAGGTAACGCATGTGTAATACATGATCCACTACTTTTGCCATTTTAAGGTAGTTGATAAGAAATTGTTTTTGTGAGCTTACATAGAGTAAACCAAAACAGATACCTCAGGACAACATATACGCTGAAAACATGAAACAAGTAGAAAAAAAAAATGAACATGAAATGACCGTAAATCAAATAATCAAGATGGAATCAGATGATTAAAATGAAAAAAATAAATCAATAAAACTAGCACCATAAACCAAGCGTGATTTATGCAATTACTTACATAACATGACAGTTCCCTAAGGAAGATAATAAATACAACACTGGTGTTTTAGGTGTTTTAGGAGAATGTGGTTAAATGATTGTGTTTTAAGGTGAAGTTGGTCCTATCTACGTTGTTACATCTCCTGATCTGGAAATCAGAAAATTAGTACTTACTCGCATCGTTTTATGATGATGTTACTGATCATGTTGGAAGTTTCATTCTACATCATGTGTTGGTAGGAGCAATTCAAGAGACTGTCCCTCCACTGCACTCCACTGTCTCCTCTGATGTGTTATAGATGTGTATTCATTATCAAAGGTCAGTTGCACTGTGAGTGTTCAATTGAGACATAAATATTATTCTCCCATACGTTATCTCTCCATACACACACACACACACATTCTACTGTAAAGAAAGATTAGAGCCACACTCAAATCATTTTATGGGCGATAACTCACTCACAAACCTTTTGTGACCTGAGCTGCGAGTCAGGAGGGATGTTTCCACTTCTCAACTCTCACTTTTCAGGTTGATTATGTGTCTAGATTCCAAGAGGCCTACTGGCTAGAAAACTTCAAAGCTTTAATGAATCACTCCCATCACCAGTAAAGTTTCTGTCAAAATGTAGCACAAATTTCAAACTGGAGCAGGAGAGAAGCAGACAGAAAAGCTTTCATGAATTATGTACAGACTAAGTAACTATTTTATCAGTTGGCAATGGAAAGCAAAGACAGCTTTTTTTTATTTTTATGAAATTTGATTATTACTTGCGCCATTTTTGCAGTTTGTTTGAAAGAGAAGGCAAATCATACTGGGCGTCAAGTTCAGGGACCATGTTTTAACAGTATGTTTGAAAAAAAGAAATCTATTTTTTTATATTTTACATTCAGCAATTTTCACCCTCACAGAAGACATTAAGCATCACACTGTAGGTGGGGTGAACGCTCTCTGGTTGCAGATTGCTTTGCCACCGACATTCTCAGCTCCATCAGCAGGTGACTTGGAAGGGGGATAATCCCTGCCAATCAATTACCCTTCACAACCAAAGTCATCAGACGGCGCCGGCCGGGCGTATTTCAGCAGCCGTTGAATCAAAGAGGCAAAATGAAGGGAAGCATTTAAGAGAAACGCTCACATTCCAGAAAGCCGTATAACTTGCTAAAGGAGCAGCACATACAGTAGTGGTGAGTCCCATGCGACCTCTGCACTCTTGAAATGATGGATATAGGTGATTTAAAAGTGCTGCTTTGTTGCAATTTACCTCAAATTAGACAATTTGGTTTTAAGCTAAAGCAGGATTGCTGCATCCAGAGTCGATAAACAGTTTTCTCCCACAAAGCAAACATGAACTTGGGTCACTGAGGCCACAGCGTGTAATCCCTGTCACTTGGACCATCACTAGTGAGTTTAGTTACTTACCATTCAGGATTTAGTCGTCATTGTAGAGGTCGCCTACAAATCACCCATCTGACTGGTGGTAGTGGTGCCGTCCCTCTGCCACAACTCCATCTGTATTTCATAATCAGGAGCGAACATCACGCTGAAGAGACAGGGGAGATATGTATTAAAGCCTGGATGATGGCATTCATTTCAATCGCGGCCAATTTATTCTCCCAAATAATACAAGCGCTAATCTAATAATGACAAGGAAGGGAAATTGCTTCCCACCAGCGCTCTGTCACAGAGGCGTACACTCTGCAAAATAAGTGTATGTGTCCATGTGTTGCATTTGCTTCTGTTGTGAAAATGTGTGCACATGTGTGACTATAATTTTTGTTACAGTTTGGGCTTGGCAAGATAGATGACAGTGCCTCTTTGTATGCATGTGTGTGTGTGCGTTGTGTGTGCTTGTGCATATGTGTGAATAGTAGGTTGAAAGTAATTCTTCTCACCATTATCATTATGAGACAGGGTGAGCAGAGCTGAGAGGGGATTACTGTCTTTGTCATCCTCTACATCACTTACTTTAATAAAACTTCAAGCCTGTGATTACATTTCATATGCAAATACAGTACGCTGCGTGAATACTAATGAGTAGTAAGACAAGGTTAACTCCTGTGTCACTCCACTTTCTGCGCTCTCTGTTGTGCACATGTGCTAACAGCAAATGTACACTGGTGGACGAAGTACTTAAATCATTTCATTTGGGTAAAAATAGAAATACAATAGTCGACAAATGCCGGTGCCGTGCGTGTGTCCACCTGCTGAATGTAAATCCAATACTGAGAGCAGAGAGACTAAACCAAGAAGATAAAGCTGTGAAAGCTGTAATTCGCTATAAGGCTCTGTAGATTTGGAGTTGGGTGATATTTCTCACTGGGTTTATCACTAAAATGATCCCTTTACACAATTGACAGTAGTTTGATCCAAAATATACTAAAGTATCAATAGTAAATGTACTCAGTGTGAAGAATGATTCCATTAGGGACTCCTCCTGGCTCTGACTGGTTGTTTTGTCCAGGGAGCAGTGGATTCTGAGAACCCTGATTTTTGAACATATTATCTGTCTCATGTACTACTGTCAGGATACAGTGACAGTTTTAGCAAATATGACAAAATGTTATTTTTTAAAGTATTCTGTTCTGCAGCTTGGACCAAATGTAGGCTACAGAAACATTATCAGCAAAATGGACTTTGGATGTCTGTATCAAATGTAAACCCTTCCAGACTGAACTATATTCAGATTCACTTGTAAGTGATTTTATATAGTGCTACCTGTTGCTATTCCAAACTGTTTACACCAAAGGTATAAGTCTAGATTTTGCCAAGAATATTTAATTAGGGGAAGTTCTTGTTTGTGTTAAATTTTAAAAAAGGGTTTTCTGGAAAAGCATGTTTATATTTCTTCAAGTCAGGTATCAAAAAAGTATTGTTTTAATATCAGTACCAAGACTCAATGTAACTCATTGAAGTAATATCACAAATGTTAAACAATACCCGGTTCTACATATTATGTGAGTTTAGCATATGTTTATATATGTAATCTGCAATGTATGGTAACTAGTAGCTACAGCTCCAAGTACAATTGTTTCCTATATTGTAGTGAAACAGAACTATAACTTCAAACACAAAATGGAAATACTCAGTTATAAGCTATAACTGAGCTGTATCTAGCGTACTAACTATAATCGTTAGTACGCTAGATACAGCTTTCAAATAAATGTGGTAAAAAAAAAAATGCAATATTTCCCTCTGAAAAGTAAGTTAAAAACCAAGTTACTTCACATCTCTGCTAACAAACACAATCACACGCTGCCAGGAATTTCTTTTAACAGAATATTCCATCTCATTGCTCAATCCTCTCCCTTGATAAGGTGCGATTCTCAAAAATAGTACAATCATGTCAAGCTGACCCGACTGCATCGGTCTTTTTGACATGCCTCCCCCGGCGGTCTGCCCTCACATAAAATTTTGTGTGTGACCGTGTGCGTGTTTCATGCATGTCAGAGCTGTATCAGGTTGGTAGAGTGTGTATGTGTATCATTCCCTTGACACACCTCGCAGGGAGAGGCGAAGGACTACAGCAGAGCTGACAGTGCATGACTAAATGCCCCCTGTGAACCTGCCTGAATGGAGCTGACTGCTCCAATGAGGCAGGGCAGAGGAGACAAAGCACATGTGGGCGAGGGACCAGAGAGCGATGGAAGAGGCTGGGCTAGATGTGTCAATCTTTCTCGCTGGAGGACAAGGAGACTTTGTGCTGAGGCTAAAGGATGGGAAACTCGGCATTGACCGGGCCATAGTGGGATACTGAAAAACCGGAACTATTGTTCCTTGATTTGGATTTAAGGGCGTTTTGTTTCTTTGAAAGGGATGGGAAGCTTGGTGACAATGAGCTTGATGGATGTCTTCGCCTCTGCCCTCTAACATCTGTGGATGATTATTCTTTGTGCCATGGCAAGTCTTAGGTTTTGTAAGAAATTGGTGAAAAGGAGAGGCTTGATTCTTCAGCTGATGGGCCTGTTCTTCACAGAAGAATCCAGAGCCATTTTCTCACAAGCTTACATCTATTTCTACATTGTCATCTCCTGAGATTAGTTGATTCCCAGCTCCAAAAATCAGCACAGCAACCAAGACGTTCACATAATGGGAAGCATTTTCAAATTTCACCTTCTCTGATTCATGCAAAGTCAAGTGGTGGTACTTGAAGCCAGAGTTTGGGCAAACCCATATTGAACTAATCAATCACCTAATTCAGTTTCTCGTTGAAATTGTCTAATTGTCCCGGAGCCCAGTGCAAAAATCAATCCTGCTGATGACTCTGATTGGGCCAACCACACTCCAGTTGATTATAAAAGGGTTGATTGAGTAAGAAAAGGTATAGACCACCTGCTGCCATCGGAGACAAACAAAGAACACTGCCCTGTTAAGTCCAAAATATTAAATGACACTTGAACATCAGCCATCTTTTTCTTCTCTTTAAGTGGGGAAAATTACAGGCAGAGAAGTAGGCTACTTAGCTGCTGAATATTGTAAGTGGGTACATTGCAAGTAGGCTGTATGCAAGGGTGCAGAAGTGTCAACTTGTAGATTCAGAACATTAGAAACATAAAATCTTCTAACCCATCTCCATGTTTTACCTAAATTGATGAGCCAATGTGAAATAAACAGAACTAACGGGGCGTTGAAATGACAAACTGTGTCATCAGCTCCTCACAGAGAAAACGCTGAATTGATCCTTGTCAGCACTCCTCGAGGTTTTTATTATTAAAAAGCAAGTGCAGATTAACTTAATGTATTATTCAGTTTTGATAGATAATCTCTTTTTGCTAGACTGTTTTTACAATCAAAGCTAAGTTTACTGCAACGTTTTCTCCTCATATTTTATATCCTTCTCTGCTTCCAAATAATACAATTAGATTATTTTCTGAGTCCTGTCATTCGGATCATGCTTCAAACTGACACGCTGCAATCTCAATCTCATTAGCAGAGAAGCAGAGGCACGCATATTATGCGGCATGCTCGGTTGGCAGTGGACACTGCTTTGCCTTTAAAGTTCACTGTTTTCCATGCATGTATTTTGGTTTATTTATCATTTTGAAGCAAACAACCAATTATGCAAATAGCACTCAAAAGCAACCCATTCAGCAGATTTCAAATGGCCTTTTCCCTGTCTTCTTTCAGCGTCTCTGGTGCTCTTTGTGTATTTTTGATAAATCAAGTAAACCTACAGGCTATGCATCACTCTCTGTCATCTGTCAGCAGGAAATGAATGGTTACTTTGAGCTTTACTCAGGGCTTTTGTGTCATGTTCCCTCTGACGACAGCTTCCACGGCAGAGCATGTGAACAGAGATGAATAAAAAAGAAAAATCAGATTTAAAGTACACCTCTGTGAAATCCATGTGCGGTTATTATTAACATCTGATATCTGAAACATAGCTGCATCTGTGTACATCAACACAAAGTACCCTTTAAATCTTCCCAGGATGTGCTACTGAGTCTGGATTGGTAAGTGAAGCTCGGGGGGGGGATCAATATAAACGATGGGGTCTGTCGCAAATGAGGGAAAAGAGATTCATGCAGCAGTCCACTAAAAATAGATAACAACCAACAGAGTAGATACAAGCCAGGCAGCTCAGAGCCAGAATCTCATGAGCATGCCAGTCTTCTTATGTCCTCCTTAGGCCTTTAAATCCCTGACTATGCGGGGAAGGGCAACGCCAACTGCCTGCAGCGCACTGCTCCCGTCCCTCCTCTCCACCTTATCGTTCATTTCCACTCCTGTCCTTGGAAGGTCACGTAGTCTTCACGTCCAACTCCTATCCCTTCCCTTCCTCCGCCATGCATGTCTCTAATCTAACAGTCAACATTGGCCTTGGAGCACTTGTCAAACACATAGATGGAGCATGCACATATGGCAAACAGCACGCACACATAAATGGATACAGCACACACACACACACACACACACACACACACACACACACACACACACTCTGACAGCGCTTTCAACGTAAAGTGACCAGAACATATGCCTGTCAGCGCACATTGACAATTAAGGGCCAGACTGTGATGAGAAGCAGTTGGGTCAGTTTTTCTTCCAAGCCCTGAAATACGTATCATTTATTCTTTATTTGAGTCTTAAAGGGGCTCCATTTTGGGAATTCACAGTTTCCACCATTTCCGCACATTAGTCATCGAAGATGTTTCATAAAGGCATTATTAAATCTGGTTTGGGTAGTCTAATAAATGTTTAATTCAATGTTATTGCACTTTTCAGGCACTTCAGGCTAACTCCAGGAATCAGAGCTGGACTTGGTCTGTACTTAGGTACAGAGTTGCGATGATCTAAATGCTAACATCAGCATGCTAACATGCTCACAATGACAATGAAAATATGCTGATGTTAATCAGGTATATTGTTGACAATTTTTATAAAAATCCTGGAGGAGCACACTGTCCTGGTGGCCGGTACATGACAATCACAGAGACCTTTACCGAAGTGGACACCAAGACAGCATGATATTCGAAGGAGGCATATTGATTCGTGGTTAGCAGCTATGTGAATTTTCATTTGTTGGAAATTAGGAGCCCAGTCCCATGACCCAACAGAGAAGCAAACAGATGTGGGTGCTGTCTGTTTTAAAGGATTGAGGACTGCCTTATTTTTGTGCCTAATGGCATGATACCTCTTTCGTGCACCAGAAAAAAAACAGGAATAGTATGGTAGCACATGGCCTGGGTGTAGTTCTAGCCGACAGCTTTAAGTGAGTAGGTGTGCTTAGGAAAGGGAAAAGCTACTCCTGTAGGTGGCCTTGCTCAGTGGACTCGCACAGGTAGACTCTCTGGTCTTTACCCAAGTAGGTCTTCACACAAGGAGCAGACACTAATTGTATACGGGTGTTGTGCATTAAGACTGATTGAGCCCAGCTGAGATCGCCGTTCGGATTAAAGGATAAAAGGTTGGTTTCAGTGGGTGGGACACACACCCAGTTGTTTGAGCTTGCTCAGCCGGCCTCCAGATTTTAGTAGAATGCTCAGTAAAGTGCAAAGTGATATCACATCAAGAGTAAGAAAATAGAGTAAAGTATTACCTCACTGCTGCAAACTCTTACTTGCCCAATAATTCTTGTTCTGTGGTTGTCTGTTTTGTTGAGTACATGTCTGCACTGTAAAAAAAAAAGGCTTTATCTAATAATTATTTTTCTTATTATTATTATTATTATTTGAGGGGGCTTAGGACCATGTTAGGGTCATGTCAGCCCACCTAAAATAGGCATAACAACGTCAACATCTTAATTTAGCAAATTGGTATGCTAAAATGTGCTAATTATGGCCATAACAGAGCATTATTGTTATTTGTTATTAGTAACATTGTGCTTTTCTTACTATGTTTGCCCCTTTCAGTCTTTATGCAAAGCTAAACTAATCGCCTCCCGGCTTTTGCTCCATAGTTAATGCAGACATGAGAGTGGTATCAACCTTCTCACCTGCCTTGTGGAAAAAAGGAGAATAAGCCTTATTCCCAAAATGTCAAACTTTCCTTTTAACCTTAAATTGAACTTCATGGGGACCAGATATTTGTCTCAACATAGGAGTCACAGTGAGTCTACACAAGCAACAATGTACATTCCACAAACTACTGAACAGTTAATGCACAAACCAACTTATACTCGTTTACTTGCAAGGACACTCATTATGCATTTCCTAGCCCTACCCTTAACCCATAATCTTTCCTTAACCTAAACATAATTCGAAACCCTAGAACTAGGTTATATTTCAATTTCTCACAGCCATCATGACGACTTATCCATGTTTCTGCAGTGAACATGCCTAGTATGGAAACCACCACAGACTCCCAATCACTGCGACCAGATCACCCTCTGTCTCTCACTGTAGTTAACACTGTTTCAAGGTCTCAGGAACACAGTTTCAAGCATACATAAAATATGAGCACTAATGACCAGTTTCACCATTACTGCAACGTGCAATTACCATCATAATGATTTGCCATTTATTTGCTTTCACAGCAATGTGAAGAATTGGGTTTAATTAATAATTTGCTAGTGAGGAATTAATTGGCGGATGCGGCTGTCGCAGCTGTGTGAGTGTACCCTTCCTTGCACGGAGGGCACAATTAAGTCATGATTGCCAGGGTTGCCATGTCGAAATGTGACCTGCTTTGAAGACCAAACGAAGGGGGAGGATGAGAGTTTGGGAGGAAGAAGTGACACTGACAGAGAAATGGAGGGTGTTTGGTTTAGCAACTGTCACTGTGTCCTCTCCCACTGATGCTGTCTGATGGTCTGGGAGTGCTGCTTAATAATATTTTTTAAACATGCGGACACACACAAACACCGAATGCATGTGTTTGTGTGTCCCCGCATGATATTGTTTATATTAGAGGTCAGCTCTTAATATTATGGAGTCTGTAGTTCATGAATCACCCTCAGCCTCTGCATTGTCAGAAAGCCATTAACACCAGAGAGTGAATGTTTCTGCACCAGTGCCCTTTAACATTTTGTAAATTTTCGCTTCATGTTTTGGTAAAGCAAACCTAGAGCTATATGCCCAAAATGCCAAAACCTTCCCTCCATTTTACGTGACTGGAAAAAGACTGAAAATGTGTTTCCAGGGGAACAAGGAAAATAAATTACCCATCAAAAACAAACAAATGTCTGAATTGGTTTGATTTGCAGAGGATTATCATTGTCATGGGACATCTGTCATCACTGAAATATGGCAGATCATTTCTGTGTTTTTTTTTTTTTTTTTTTTACAGATTCAGACAGGATTCAAATAACTGTCCACAATTATCATAAATTAGTGGTTTTCCCTAGGTGATGTTTTGGCTGTGCTTGTCAGGGCTTTTCTCTCACTTTCACACACACACATACACACACTCAAAATTTGTTCAAAAGACAAATATCAGATTGCTAGTTTTCTACTGAAAGATGATTTGTGGCTTTAATTAACTCTAGCGTGCGGGACTTTAACATATAAAATAATGTCTGATATAAATCAAGCCCTTGCCAAACAAGTTCACAATGCTGATTAAGCTTGTGCAGTGAAACCCCTACAAATGGTCCATTAGTCAGCGACCTCCAGTGGCTACCCTTGGCTCACTAATGCCTATAAACAGAGTGACTGCTGGGTCTGCAGTCTACCTCAGATGGTAGATGTTCCTTCTTGGCCACTCCGCTCCTCCAACAAACACCGCCTGGCTCTGCCATCCCTACACACAAAGTGATCTCCGTCCTGGCTGTTCCCATTTGTGACGCTGCGATGGTGGAACAAGCTACCACACGCCATCAGAGCAGGGGCGTCCCTCTCTAACTTCAAGAAGCTCTTGAAAACTCATCTCTCCCGAGAACACTTTATCTTTTAACACCTCTAACCCCTAACATGCACAATCTGTGCTCTTCTTTTTCTATCCTCTTACAGTTCTCTAGTATTGACTGCACTATTTCATTAATTCTCACTTCCTTCCCTTGGTATTTACCCCATTGATGCGATATGTGCTATTAGCTCTTACTAGTATTTATTGCTGCTCTTACTAGTATGTTTGTCAGTTGTAGATCTCTCGCTGTATTGTTGCTTTGTTGATGAATGTTGTTCCTCAGCAATTATTATTAACCTGAAAATTGTATATATTTGTGTTTGAATTTAAGGAGAAAAAGAATTGTCATTGCGCTAACAGAGTGAGTTTTCAGTGGACAGCATGGAGGAGGAACGGTCGTGGTTAAGCTAGTTGCCATTTTGCTGCTTAATTGTGCTTCACACAACAGCTGTGTCTGTGTTTGTGACCTGATCTTTCTTTTCTCCGTGAGAGGGAAGAATTTAGAAAGTCGCGTGGTGCTGCAGAGAGCCCCTACCAGCAGTAGTTCATGCGTGATATTCATCCAGCCAGAGGGAATGCTCGCGAACTGTGTTGTTCGTACTAGCAACACAATCCTTACTGGATAGGGAGTGGGGTTGACCAGTGATAGGAGATCACAGAGCGACTGGCCCGCTGCGGCCGGTTGGTGATCGTTCCCTCTGGCTGGAGGAAGTCTGACGCTTCACATGATCCATGATGATAGAGAAATATAGAGATTGATGTCAATAAAGCATGCTATCAATATTTTAGAGACCCCCCAAAAATATCACAAACGTCTTATTAAGGTGGCTCCCCTGTAGTTCACACCCTGGTTTTATGTTTAGAATGTGCACAATGATTTTGACAGATGTGTAAAGACAGGAAGTAAGTTTGCCCTGTCAAAGTTTTGCCGCGATGAAAAGTTAATGGCGGGAAAATATTGTGATGGTTCCTATACACTAGATATATTTCAGATGTTTGTTTGATGTTTAATATGCACTATGTTAAAACGCACCTTGCCAAAATGATAGACTGTAGGTACTTGAATATTGATAAGTCTGTTTTCTGCTAAATATATGGTTAAAATATGTAACAAGCATTTTCTAGTCAATACATTTCAGTGAACTTCAGTTATTACAGAAGTTTAATGCCAATGTTGACACATTAAAGGGTCAGCAAAGTCTTTGCTTAAGTTATATTTGACGTATATTAGATGTAAATGGGAGTGTTTAAAGCAGTTACATACTGTAAAAAGACAGTATTTAAATTACTAAAGATGTTTACTGAATGTGAAAGTCAATGGAAATGTGTTTATCACAGAGGCATTAACTGATCAGAGGGAGGAACGGTGAGAGTGTTGAATATGTGACGAAACATTATTGGGCCTGGACATTGAACTGAAATGCTTAAAACAGAAACATGTTTACATCATTTTGAGTTGTTTAATAAAACAACCAGAGAAACAATCTGGAACACAACACAGATGCACCGTATCTTCATCAGTCCTGCTTCACCTGCTTTCATAAAGGTTATGTGCTATTGAGGTACCGATCCCTGGGACCTGTAATGCCTGTCACCACCAGGTAAATCTCTCTGTATGCAGTAGACCAGAGCTTTTATATCTGATATTGTGGAAACATTCATGCGCTCGTGAACCAGTAATGAAGCGTTTTTTGCTAACCAGCAATGATTGGTTTGCCAGAGCTGAAGGGGAAGCAACCCAGAACCATACAGAGCATTTATTTAGAATTCTTTATTGCTTATTTATGTTAATTACAAGTGTATTGTTTGGCAGTGTTGTATTGCATGCATCCATCCCAATAAGGCTACTTAAATTAAAACTGATCAGAGATGACCACTTGAGATGATAACGCTCTCTCTACATGGCTCTGGAGCAACTGTACCAACTAGGAGTATGGCAGAGCCTATGGCGGAAAAACCTAAGAAGCATCCAAGAAAGGTTTCTGATACACCAGATAAAAAAAACAAAACGTGGCATTCAGAGGAAGAACTGATTGATGGTGAGGACAAACCTGTATTGCTGTAGCTTTTCCTCCTTGGAGAGCACTGAGAGAAGAGAACAAACCCAGGACACACTGATGTTGCATTACTGATCTTGGACAGGTTGGTATTTGTAAAAGATTTAGAGTAGGTTATGTATTTATTACATTTACTCTACCTAAATAATTGATTATTCTCTTGGAAATTTCCCTGTATTTTTATAACTATTTTGAACACGAGCCTGGGGCAAACTCACCTGTAGGCATACAAAATGAACATAGGTCAACAGTGCCGGAAAGGGGAGACAAACGTTTACACTGCAGGTATAACTTTCTGAAACCTACATAAATACCTCCACAGCACTGAAACATCCACAGTGACTCATCTATATGACTTATTTGTTTAGACAACCACAAATCTGACCCTGGCCCTTAGCTTTGCCCTGTGACACACATGGGAGGTGTATTCATAATTATAATACAACAAGAAATATTGCAATGAACTCTTAAAGAGGACATGAAACATTAATGCTTTTGGTACTGGTAAAAACCACCTAGCTAAAAATCTGATTCAAAAATGTTGTTAAAACAACAAACAGACAATTTTGTTTTCCTAATATCTACCTGGCTATTTAGCTATTGGCATTGCTTACGTAACATGGTTGGTTAGCTGAACACACACTAGTTTGGAAATTCAATTCAGTTCAGTTTTATTCAGCCGTGTCTATTATGTGCAAAACAGCGATTTTCGCTAGCTAGCTAGCAATGTTTTTGTTTGAGGAGTTGACAACCCCCCGAGGCAACTTCCCTAACCTCAACCATGGCATTAGTTAGTGCTTAAACCTAAGTCAGTAAATATATGCATGTTGACCGGCTAAACCCACAGCTGTACGCTTCGGCTAGGCCGTACTCTTTTGTAATATTTCTTACATAGATTTACAAAGATCCAATAATTCCCACCGTGAGCAAACACTTGCCAACAGAGGCAAAACTCCCTTTTAACAGGTAGTGAGAAAGAGAGAGAGTATAAGCATTTTTTCTCTGTAGCTCAGACCGTCCCTGCTATTTGTGTGTGCTATTCCATTCTTTCACCCATATTCTTTGCCTTTATAATTGCTATCTTTATTATAACAAACAACAGCTATTTTGTCTGTAGGTTCACGTCATTTTCTGCTTCGCATTTCACGTGTGTTGTCTTGACAAAATGTGGTTTGGAAACCAGCGTCTGGTGACACAGCCACTGTCAGCTCGTGTCTGTGCGTCCAGTCAGGTAGTGTGAACGCCACAACGACTTAAAGACTCCCGCCACAAGACGGCAAGTTGTGTAGTGTGAACGGCACGTCAATCGGCCAATAATGAAGGTCGTGTAGTCTGCATGAGCCTTTAGCTTGCTGTGTGTATGGTACAGATTCAGCAGGCAAGAGACTCCGGAGTGGGCATGCACAACAGCTAGTCGATTTCGCAGAAAATCCGACCCGGAGTCTTCACATAGGAAAAGGCACGCTGGCCTTCAAAAAGCAACAGAAAAACCTGACTTTTATGTGAGGTTACAACCCCTTCATACACAAATTGAAAAGTGATTCATTTCATTTGAAAAAAAAAATACACGTAACTCCTTTAACAAGCATGCTCTGGTTTTAACAACAACTGTGGACAAAGCAGGTGGAAATATTGCTTATCTGCTTTCTCTACTTGTTGTAAACGTAAAACGTTACTTTAACTGTCTCCACGGCAACTTCTCTGCTCAGCTATCTGCTGTATGTGTGTGTGTAGGAGCAGCTGATCCCCTTACTGAGGAAAGGATAGAGACGGTAGCACCACCATAAAATATTATTCATTCAGGTCAGATCGTTGATTGCTTATTTCTACCTGCTGCATTTGTTTCTACAGTGATGTTTGAGATGGCTGTTATGTCTTGTTGTATGTTTAGTCGTGGCACACCGTTCACTTTAAATAAGACTGGTTTTGTGCACGTGCAACAAATTCACTTCATTTTTCATTCAGTGTTACGCTTGATCTTCCTAATGTTTAAAAAAAAAAAATTGTGTATTGCCCTGTAATTAAAATCCACTCCAAAATGTAAAGGCTCCTTCCTTGGCCCGTGCTATACCCTTACACCAAGTTTCATGAAAATTGAGCCAGTAGTTTTCCCATAATCCTCGTGACAGACAAACCCAAAACATGGTAACAGGTAATCAAGGATATGTATACTTCCTCTACCACTGGTCAGCACCAGCTGATCTGAACATCAATATTGCATAAGACTAACATGACCTTGGTGAGCTGTTACTGCAAATCACTGTTTGCATACACTAAAGGCAGCAGAATCATTTATTATCCTGTGATCATCTGATGGAATAATGAAAATAAACACAAGTCCAATCAGATTTGTATTAAAAGCAAACAAAAATGGCCAGACTGTGTCCACCTGCTGCCGAGTGGTGGTCACTGACCTCAGCACAGCCAAACACAGAGGTAATAACCAGGCACGTTCCCTGGAGGTCTCCACTCTGTCCTCCAATCCATGTGAGACGTGCTGCACTGCTCCAGAGGAGATGAATAACCCCAGCACTCAGCTTTAACACTCTCACAGGGGTTGTGTGTCAAGATCACACACCAGCAGGCTTCCTGTTTATTACATGAGCAACCCTGGACACAGCGAGAACAAATAGGAAAAAAAGAAAGGAAGGAGAAATAAGTCAAGATGTGGGATCAGCAGTTCAGAGGCAAACATGCTCTCCTGGACAGACAAGTTGGAATTTGTCATAGTGATCACGATGAGGGACAGGAGATGCCAGCAGTACCGCTCGGCTTATTGTTTATTTTTGCCGCTGGTCCGAGCCAGACAGAAACTTGAAAGGATTATGCACCTATCCAAACTCTCCTTTATAATCCTTAAAGAGGACAACAAATACCTGAGGCACTACTCCTCCACAGAGTCCTCACAGATGAGTGTATACAACGCTGACAGGATGTTTGTGACTTAAAAAGCTGCTTTCCTCATTTACATCTTTTACAAGTTTTTTTTCAGTCAAGGTCGGACATCTTTCCCGTAGGGAAACTAGCAGTAGCACTGCAGATGAAAACAACTCCAAGTTCTCATCTCTGAACAAGCTGTCAGATATAAGGTCCAAGATTCGGGGAACAACATGTCAAGGCTTTAGAAGAGATTTTCATGAAGTCATTGTTTGCTTCTCTGCCTTTAGAGCTCTTTTATGTGTTTGAGTGAATTAACACAAGTAAATATTTGACGGGGAAATAATTCCTCTCCTCCATCCTACAGTCACTTTTCCTGTAAATGTGAGTTTTTCTTATTTATTGGGAAGTGTTTGGCAGGAAAAGACACAATTGCGCTGCAGGATGAAACTGATGTGGTAATTTGTTTGACACTGACCTATAAAAACGTCTTTGCACTTCCACTTTAAAAAGTCCCACTAGTGTGGATACACCAGTCGCCCTTGTAATTTCTCCCTTGTACGTTTCCTTTCAAGCAGCTCGGTTTATGGATCACGGAGGGGCCGCTGACCCAAACAGCTTCAGATACAATCAAGGGAGTGCACTCAGCCTTTTTCCCCCCTGATGATTTGTTGGAGGTGAAGTAGCTGTCTCTGCACTCTACTCAGCATCAAATTAAGGTAAAAGTAAGCAGCTGGGGCTCTGATTCAATTTTAACAGA
Source organism: Lepomis macrochirus (assembly GCA_024633595.2). NCBI lineage: Eukaryota > Metazoa > Chordata > Actinopteri > Centrarchiformes > Centrarchidae > Lepomis > Lepomis macrochirus. The sequence continues at coordinate 6,411,305 of JALXJV020000015.1, read as the reverse complement.
AAAAGTGAAGCCACATTCATTGAATTTCAAGATCTTCTTGACCTCTGAATGTCCCTGCTGGAACGCAACGTTCAATATAGTCTCACATTAGCGACCTGTCTCCACAGCGTATTAAAGCGCTTTGCCAGAACAGGACAATGACCTGCCAGAAAACATTGTCATTCTGCTGAGGCTGAACAAACAACCTTCTGGGTTGTAGTCATAAAAAAAGCATGTACCATTACCAAGAACATAACGCTCTATCTTGCTCACCAAACAGAAATTTGGAAGTGGGCAACTTTTCAGAAATCTGTATTACATTCAATGACATGGTTTATTTTTTCCCCCATGAATTATTCCAAACTACCAGCAAATTACCTACTTTATGGTAACTTAAGCAACTCAAACCACATGGTTAAATCGGTGGTCTGAGATAAGAGAGTAAACTCCAGCATTTGGGTGAATATGAACACTGAACAGTACTGTCAAATATATAAGTAGTTTGAATGTAAACTAGGCTGCAGAGCTAAGAGGTGCTTTTAAAGGGGTGGTATTATGCTTTTTGGCTTTTTCCCTCTCCTTTATTCAGTTATACATCTTTTTTGTGCATGTAAAAAGCCCAAAGTCCAGCCCAAAGGGAGTTCCCATCTCCCACAGAAAGCTGTGCTCAGAACCACTTGAAAACAGCTCGTTTGTAGTCCAGCCCTTCACTTCCTTTACTTGTGACGTCACAATGAAAACGCGTCATAAAGCTTGCCAAGCGTCTGGCGGGGGTCAGGCACGCCCTCAAACCAAGCTAGTCTGAGCGGAGGCCCTTTGGCTCGACTCACCTTTGTTTGGGTTTCCATTGTAGAGAAGTTGTACCTGTACCTGCTTCCAGGTTACTTTTCTTAAGGTGAAAACAGACAGACTGCTGATTGGTCAAAGAGAATAATCACTATTCACTGCTTCATCATTGCGTGCACCAGACAGAGGCCAGCAACAGGAAGTTTATTTTACAGTTTTTGTATGGAATTTCATCATCAGCTGTGTAGACTAAGAATATTGACAGTTTTTACGAGAAGTGATGGCGGAACAAAAATGTGATGAATATTTTTGGAGTTGAGGAGCTCCGCAAGTGGCTGCGAGGGAAGCCTGCGGCGACCCGCGGGAGGAGCGTGTGAGGCCGGCCAGCCGCCCGCTCACAGAGCCCTCTTCTCCCGCCATCACACAGACCGCTGCAGCAACAACGGCAGAGGAAAACACAGCTGGAAGGTTTTCATACCGCTTATCTGTCTTTACATTCTGAGGAAGGTTCAAACGTTTTAACCGTAGGCTGTATATATTTTAAGAGCTGTGTGGATCGCTGGTGTGTGTGTCACATTGAACATTACGTCACGGCCGTTGTGTGTGGCGTCGCTATCTCTGGGTTTTATCTGCAATGGAAAACGGAGCAGGGCCGAGTATAGTCGAGTCTATCGATTTGCGCTATGGAAGCATTTTTCAGCAAGGCAGCATAGATCGTCAGAACACCAGGAACAGTTCAACGTTTAGTCCTGATGGTAAGATGTGGAACAATGATGTTGTGTGGTTGTGGACTGGTAATAACTTAGACCATCTGCTAGGTTACAGTCGCTGTCTGAAGCGGCTTTGATTTGGATCACACTACCTTGTTTCTTACGACCCGCCCTTCTCTGCTTCTGATTGGCTAGTAGTCCTTACCTGGGAACTGCGCATGTGCAACTCCAACAAAGATTTTGTACCAGTAAGACGCATCACTCTGTAGCTCAAGAGCGGATCGTACAACAGAGAGGGTGAAAAGAGGAGCTGCAGCAATGTGCATTATGAGAAAAATATGGTGTTTTTTGAAAATTAAACCATGTAAACCTGTTCTGGTACAACCCCTAATTAGGATTTTGAACCTTAAAAATGAGCTTAGTACCACCTCTTTAAAAGCACTGTTTGTTCCACACTGAATTATCCTGCTTTCTTTGATGATTCCTTCACCGCCACCATGTGGTTCAAATTTGTGTTTTTTGGTGAAATGTACTTAGAACTATTGACCGTTTTGCCGTGGCATTTGGTATTGCCATTTATGTTTCCTTTAGGACGACTTGTATTAAAATATTTTAATATTAATACCACAAAACAGCATGAGAACTGCTCAATGGTACAGTATCTTCTTGTTTCCAAACATCTGCTACCACTACATGAAACTGCCAAGTACTCCTCTTCCCTCAATCATTTATCTTTTCCTCCCACAGTGTGTTTTCTGTATTTTGTCAACTTCCAAATTAATCACACATTTACAGCATCTTGTTAGTAATGTGAGACATGCTTTCCATTGGAAGTGTTTACTAGCTAGTGTCTTATCCTGCTATGTTGTTGTTTCACCTGTAGCTCCACCCTGGAGTGAATCCACTGTCGCAGTAGACAGTAGTGCATTCAACTCAACTCTTGCATGGGTTTCACTATTGGTTTTAATAATGGCTATTGTTTGCTAATATTGTCAGATTTCGATAAAGGCTACAGTGAATTTAAAGCATACACACTGGAAATGGAAAATTATTCAGCAGTTCACAAATTATAAAATTTGTTTCCGGTTTCCTGTTGTTTCTAAGTGGAGCACGGACAATGTCTCCATGAGAACGAGTGAGATTTCTAATTAGACAAAGCAGATGGTGCTGTGGCAAATCTGTGTCGAATCTCTGTTGAGTCATGACAGCATGATTTTTTTTAAAATGTACTCAGTAAAAAGACTGAGAGAGTCCCAGCCCTGATAGTACCCCATCGGCTTCTTACACCCAACAAATGAACAAGAAAGTCTGACTTGTTTATTTCACTGTTGGTCAAGCTTTGTCTCTAGAGTGTAAAACTAGAGACTTTGTGGCTTACAGTAATCAGTTTTAGTCCTTCGGATTTTACTAGTTAGTTAGAATCTGTATAAAGAAAGTCTGTAGTTATTCATTTGGTTAATTTTCTTACACAGATTTTTCAAGCATGTGCAGCTGACAACAGTCGTCTATCGTATTTCATCACCTGTCCCTTTATAACAAACCCCCAAATCTTTTCTTGCACTTTCAACCCATGGCTTTTATGTAGCGCTTCCTCAGTTTCAATGACATTATCCTCGCATGGTAAAACAAACTGAATTAACCCCTTTCCATCCACTTTTCTAAATTTATGTCTCATTAAGCAGGTTCAAGGTTAGAAAATTTACATAAAACATATAACAAATCTGGATCAAACTGACCAGCTTGTTCAATCTCTTCATCGAAGGTACATAATGTTTAGAGTGAGTGGAATATGCAAACCCAACTCCATATTTTTCAACATTAATACACATCTCTTCAAAATTCAGCCATTTGGTTTACTGGGATCTTCAGAACATTCAGTGGGTTTGAGCAATGTTTGGCACAGCATGAGTTTGGAATAACTGTCCCACCAGTGAGCCAGTGCGGTTTAAGGACTCTCTACAGTAAAGGACTATAGAGTGAAATTAACATGTGATTGATGTAAACATGCTTGTATTCTACTGTTGCACTTATCGTAAGCTGGCCTTGGCAAGTGCGCCAAGTAAATGCAGTAAATGTAATTGGATGCATGGCAAATCTCGTTATCCATTCTGAGAAAAGAAGCTTGTAGGAAGTATGCTATCCATTTGCAACAGAAGTCATGAAAGATTATTTCTCATCTGGTAAAGTGTTACTTTAAAGTACTGCTACCACTCTTCATCCTGCACTCATGAATGACAGAAAGACAAATTATTTGAAAAAAAGGCAGGTACGACTTAAAAGCAGCACTAAAAGGGAGAAGTCAAGGATGTAAACCAGGAAAAGAAAATGTAAAGTCAAGTCCGCCATCTAAATGCCTGGAGAAATAAATTGAGGCATACAGTGTATCTGTGCTGCTCACTGTTTCCACAGGCCAATGATGGATGGAAGTCAGCAGATTGTTGCAGCACCGACCGATTCATCCAGGAATGTTGTGACATGTACTTCTAATGGCATCTGCGTTCTATGAGAATCAAACCTAACACTGTCTGACAGAAACATATGTCTCCGTTGTGCCTGTATGACTCCAGCTCTCCAGGCTCATCTCTACTGTAGGGATGAAAAGAGGAGGTTTGTTTCACAGGTCGCTCAAACATTCAGTAGGTGCTCCTCTGATCTGCCAGCTGCTCACATGCGAAACAGCTGACTCCTGATCGAGGGGGTTAACATATAAAATCAGTCTCATGTTCAACATCCTATATTGTACAGCAACCAGTACATAAACAGATGTTACAGAATTATCTGAGCCAGATGCTTTGGAAATAAATATTAACTGGAAAATTAAAAAAGAATTTTCAACCTTTCAAACTTTTGCAAGATCAGGCAAAAGGTGGTTCCAACTTTGTGCAGCCAGAGAAAAGAAACAGTCACCTTGATCCCACGAGGTTTCAATGTCGTGCGACATGGTGACGTTAATTGATAGTATTAAAAAGGCAGACATGGGGAGTGAGTAAGTGGGAATCACATGCAACAAAAGTTCACAGCCAGACTCAAACCGGGACAACTGTAGTTAATGTTAAGAGCCGGGTTTTTATATAAACTATTTTGTGTGATACAGGGGATATTTTCCATGTGATTTTGATGTGAGAGAACAATATCAAGGTGAAAATCAGTTTTTTTTAAACTAACACCAAAATGCCTCACTACATCACGTTGCTATTCACCTCACTTAACTATGAAGCTGCAGTTTTGAGTGAAAGCACTGACTTTTTCATATTAGGAATTTTTTCAAATTAAAAAGTTACTTTTCTTTTCCATGTAGCTACAAAATGTAAAATTTGTGATTTTATATATTTGTTTTGCCACATACCTGAATTCTTTCTGCTGTAGCAGAAAATACATTTGAGAATCAGCAGAGAGAAGAAGTGAGGGTAAAACCCACAGATCGAAGTCTGTCAGCTGTGAGATACTGCAGAAGAAGAGTGTTACACCGGGTGTAAGTGATCAATGCTTTGCTTTGAGCAACCAGCTCAGAGACTGTGTTTGGACAAGGCATCAGAATCATTCTTAAATCTCTCAAAAAAATGACCAGCTATTTGTCTTTGAACAACACAATCAAGTCCCAGTTCTGTCCAGTGGAATTATTCAACAGAGTGACAGTTGAATATTAAGTTTCCAACAAAACACAATAACTTTGTGTGTGTGTTTATTCAGGGGACAAAAAGCTTGTTTATACAGTCCCATTGTGGAGACTTGTCTGTCATCTGGGGACATTGGCAGTTATTCCGGATTATAGCTGGGGCAAGAATTGGATGTTTGTAAAAGTGAAGACTGAGGGAAGCTACAAGTTGGAGATGGTTCGGTTAGGTTAACCGGTCAGTATCATTCGAAGTGCTTGTTTGATTGTCAAAAAACATCTGATATCCCAACACCTTTCTGATGCCGGAAATTATGGGGGGCTGCGTCTTGACAATTTTTGTAACTTTCTCATTTTTTTTCCATTCATTTTTCATTGGTACAACTGAATGCAACTCCATGACTACATATGAGGAGAAACTGTCCAGAATGTGTGCCCTGTCATCCCCATGATTTATCACATCTTGGCGACAAGTTTTCCTTTATTTAAAGAATACACTAACGACTTAGCATTGCACTCTGTCAGACTTGCGATCAAAATCAGTGTAGCAGATCCAAACATATTATCCCTTTTATTCCACACATTCTTCTTACTTGTCAAAACTTGGCACCTATACTACCCACAATGCAACTCAACCGCTAACAGTTCCATTTGAGATTCGAGTATGTTATGCTAGTAGCCGCTAATGTAGCCTCTAGGTGTTAGCTTCATGCACAGATGAGGACTGGGCTACAGAGATCTGGTAACCCCACTTATTTTTTTTTTTTTAACTCCACACCCTCAGATTCTTTTGCATTTTCAAACATCTTCAGCCCCAACTGATGCTGACTGAAGTGACCACTTTAATCTGATCACGTACAGCTCCCTCTGGAGCCACAAAAGGTTTTTCACATTTGCAGTAAAACTCCCCAAGACCTGTAAAAAGACCTTGGTGTGTAAAATTGGCACAATTCCTCTTAAAACGAACATAAATAAGTCAATGCAGTGTCAAAAACAAGTGTGTGTATGTGTGTTTGCATAGCTGGGCTATTGAAAAGGAACAATGTAATGACCGACAATTGCAGAAATGAACAAACTAATGCAGATTTACAGATGTTGCAATGTTAGCTAGCTAGCACATCTGGTCTGTACGAGACGCCAGAGAGTCTCCCTCAAAAAACTACGCTTGTCACTTTTTCTGAAAGCGTTGCAATTGGACACTGTGAGATGAGAATGGTCTGAAATGTTCACATATACAGGCAGTAGGAATATTTTTTCCACCCACAGTATTACAAGACAGAATGGGATGTAATACAGTTGACACAGAATTTGGAAAGAAATTTTGAAAGTAAAACTCAGGAATGCTAAATTTGAAATTGTGCCTTACATATTTCATTACTAAGTTAGTTTTGTTTTGACAACTGAAATCTAATCTCTGATAATCTTTTTTTCCCCAAAGAATATTTCACATAGTAAATCTACACTGTCAAACTACTACCAGCCAGAGAAAACTTACTGTACCTCCTTTTTAATTACAGATAAGGAACAAAATCTACATAAAAAGCCTGATGTAGAAAGCATGACGTGATTTCTATGACAGCTGCATCTGAGGTAAAACACTCAGTAGTACTGTGAGTGTACTTTATTGTGACTGAATTTCAACTACAATACCCAACTACTCCACCAACTCACAATCATCTCAAATTACAGAATTTCAGTTTAATCTTACTGTAATCAATTTTACCCATCACTGCATTAACAAAAGGTAATTCTAGGTCACTAAATATTCTATAAATGTGCTGCTTGCTCTTATGGCATTGTTCAGATTCAGAAATAAAAGGTTTTCTTTCTCAAACCTTCTCTATTCTTCAAAGTTTTTATTTTATGTAAGCGTGGACTGAGAACACCATTTTATCGATGTTTGTCTTTTATGACCCCTGCAAATCCCTTGAAAGGAAAGAATTATTTCCCAGGTCATATTTTTATTATCTAAGAGATTAAATGAAAGCAGAGCTGCTGTTCAAAACATTTTAATCTAATTTCCGCCCTCTTCCGTTTACAATTCTCATTATTGTTCAATAATGTATTTGAGATCTGGCTCAACACCTTTCCCTCTGAAAAGCTCTTTATTCATTCAGAGAAGTGCCACCCCCTGCTCCCACTTTCCCACTGACTCAGCAAGGCAGCGTGAAATAACACTGCTTCAATTTAGACTGCTCCTCCAATAACCAGATAGAGTTCAAAGGGTGCTTAATCTCACCTGTCACTCAAACGGCTAGGAAGGAAGGCCGACATGAATGAAGAACAAAACGGCAGATGAAAGTGAGTGAGGGATAACAGCACGTCGAGGTTAGCTGGAGGTCTTTGATTACTTTTCTCAGCTGACGTATAATGTGGATTTATTGTCCTCTTAAGAGAGCAGGACTTGAGTTATCTGGTGATTTTACCTCTAGAGTTATGCCTCTGTCCATCACTTCCTGTTGCATTTCACAAAACAAAACGAAAACATGTTTTAACTGTAACTAACGTGTTGAATTGGCATTTGCACGTCTGACAGATGAAAGCAACCCGTTTTGATGTTCACGTTTTTTGGTCTTAAACATGACGAAGAATCTACAGCCACTGTTGTGTTCACAAGACTGTCCAGTACTGTGGTGCTTTGCGTGAAAGGATATCAGAATGCCAGTATGTTCACATGAACATGTTAACGTGTTGATGTTTAGCAGATAGTGTTCACATTCATGATCTTAGTAAAGAGTTATGCTAACATCTGTTAATCTGCACTAACCACACATCATCAGAAACCATCTACTAGTTGTTGAGATATTTCAGTCTGGACCAAAGCGGTGGACGAACCAACCAACCAACATTGCCATCCCTAGAGCCATGGCTTGGCTAAAAACGACATGAACATACTGCTTTTGTCTTCGCAGGGGTGTGGTAGTGTGGTAATTTAACCAAGTCGACATAAAAGCATCAAACTTTTGCAATTCGTGCTTTCTTGCACTGAAATCCGATAAATATACTGTATAATTTAATAAATATTTAAACAGATGCGATTGTAAAAGTAAATCTTTGGCCAGTAAACACATTTTTGAATATTGCAATATTTCAATCGCATTTCAGTTATTATATTTTAAACATGTTCTACAGAATTCTCCTGGATATATTTGTAAGAACTGCAATAAATATGATCACAAAGCTCTTAGAAGTTATCACTGTAACAATGAACTAAACCCCGCAAAATTTAAGTTGGAAGTTTTCTACACAGCCAACAGTCTTCTTTAATGGATAGGCTATTATGTAGAGTGTAGGATCTGCATTAACAGAGCCATACCTTTGTCTCTGTGTGTGCCTCAACTCCTTAAGACCCATCATTCCTTTCTGTCGCAGCCTGATAAATCAGGGCACATAATCAGTGTATAAATATTCATGAGTCCAGCTCAGAGTGCTTTTGAAGGTGTAACTCTTCACAATAGCCTGGCGCCCAGCCTCCAGTGGGCAACAAATCCTGGCGCACAGTGGCAAAGTTGAGAGGTGAGGGAGAGAAGTGTGCAACTGAATTCACCCTTTTAGCATTTAGAGTAAGTTTTTCACATGGGAGCACCCTAAACTCTTTTCATTTTTTTAAAATCCCCCAGGCGTACTTTTCTCTCATTCATTTTCAAGATTGAAATATGAGGTGTCAAAACATGAACAATTATGGAAAATCATAAATTTGTGACCAATTTGGAAAAGGGAATGAGGTTGTCAGCTGTCTGAGATGTATGCGTTTTCAATTTGGCGTTTCTTAATGCCTGCCAGCTTCTCTCGCCGTACCGTTAAACTGCCATTTCTCCTTGTACTAATTGAACGCTCTGCCGTTCTCTGCTCACACCATCATGTATTGCTCATCTATCATTGTTTGTTGGGAGCCAGTGTGGTTGTCCTTTCCACTGACTTTGAGAGAGCACTTCATCTTATTTGTTTGTTCCCTGACATGGGAATGATGCACTCGACCAGGCTGGCCATTTAGAAGCTGGGTACCGTTCAAGAACAGCCTCCTTTATCATCGTGTTACCCAGCGCAGTGGCTTTGTAAAGGACCTGCACACGGAGGTCGTTTGTCATGTGTAAAGTAAAACATTGGCATCTAATTTACTTAATAGATAAGCTCCAGAAACAGACCTCAGAGTGGCATAGACTTGTAATATCTAAAGGGCTGTAAATAACTGCATTCAGCTACTTTTATTTTACGGGTTTTAAGAAACACAAACCAATTGACCAACAACAGACATCAGTGAAGACCTCTGTTAGTTAGATGTGAAAAGCCACTGATGGAATGACAAATGGCACGACAAATACCATGATATAGACCAAACAACGACACAGCAAGTAATCTAACGAACGTTAGCTGAGTTCTGGGTTGGCAAACCACTGCTACAGCTGCTGTAAGACAGAAGAGAAACATTCAGAGAGTACAACACAGCCCCAGAATCAGCACACCAGCTCCAGACAGCAATACTCACGACTCTCCTGCTACATTTGCTAACATCTGAACAATAGCATGTCTTGTTGAACTAGAAAGTAAGCTGAACGTCCATGGGAAAGTCATTTAAACGCTCTGGGGCGTCTCATACAGACGCTGAAGGGTACCTTTAGCGTCAAATAATTACGCTGTGTCACGCCGTCCAAAAGCATTGGTAATGACGCACTGAGATAGGAATGCGTTGTGTGTGTGTAGGGGTCTGGGCCACTTTGTTTTCCATTTACAGAGCCAGGGCTGAGTACTGTTGTGGAAATTGTATCTTTGCCGGTGACGGATTAAGCAAATAATTGAGTTACAACAAACTTGTTGTCTTTGAACAATTTATTAATAAAAGAGAATAAACAGAGAAGTACTAAAACACATAACAGCTGGTCCAGAGACCTGCTGCCTAGGGCATCTTTGGGCGTCTGGTCCCAAACAAAGGGATGCATAATCATTTACACAGTCTAGGCTTCTATGTTTTGGGGAACAGAGATCGTCTCCCAACCTTGAATGAACATTGAAGGAGAAGAGAGGAACAGCAAGAGGGGAAAAAGAGCAAAACAATATCACAGCTCTGACCGAAAACCCCAGTAAATGTGGACATACTAACATAAGGAGTATACAAGAAGAAAAGGTTAAGGATATAAAAACATAATACATATGAGACATAAGAATAATAGTAGAATTAATAGAAATAATAATAGTATGAACATGCATAGAAGATTAAATGTAAGAGGACAAAATTTTCTGCCGTAACAAGTACAAACACCAGATTTGTTTTTAACGCATACACAGAAGGGACATCAGAAAGATATTTGCTGAATTTGACAAATCATTTACATTAAAATGACAAACATTAGAGACATCGGGAACTTATTTTTAGGACAAACCACTGGAATTTGACAGAATGCAGTTTGCGTCACACATTCCACATTTTGTTAGACTTAGGTGAGTGAGGGCAGGATCACACCTAAAGGTACGGTTCCTGAATCAAACCAATGCGAGGATGATATATTTTTTCCAACTGCTCCAGTTTGTGTTCAAAAAGGCTAAAAAGGTCCAAAAACCTTAAACAAAAGCCATATGGTGGAAATGTGGTTTGATTACTGATCACACAGTCGGCGGTTACAAAGACTTCATCTGAGTTTGTAATTCAAAAATAATTCAACATGTTCCGTTTTGGACCTTGAGAATTTGTTACCAAGTCATTGCATTGAATTTATTAATTAAAACTTGCTATATTTAGAGTTCTATATATGAAAGGGTGCTGGCTTTTCATCAACATAATGGGTAATTATAATAATTAGCCTTTATTATTATAATATATTCTAAGTACTTATTGTCATATTATCTAATTAAAATGTTCTATTCTCTATAGTCATACTGAAAACCAAGATCAAACAAGCTTTTGCCCTTCTGCTCCACGTGAGGTTTCTGTCCTAAACTCGTCTTACGACACCAGCGTTACCGTTTGACAGGGTATGATACCACCCCAGTCAAACACCGCACCTTTTGTTCTTGACTGTTGAAGTACCTTGCCTTTCTTTTTATTATCTCATCATGTATTCATTGCATAACACCAAGGCATGTTGGAAAACAGTGAAAGCCTACTTGGTAGTAAAACATATTCTGATAAATATGAAATATTATAAATAACAACAATAACACATTCAATAGTACAATAATAATAATAACTATTTTAAATGACATACAATTGTAGGTTTCAGTGATTGGTTCAAATGGCGTTCACACCAGAAATGAACAGCTCCAGAGCTCAATTAGCATCGGTCCGAGACCACCCCTTCGGGGCGGACCAGAGAGCTGTTGTTTGGTCCACACCAGAGTTTGAGTCCAGTGTTGACAGCAACCCAAATGATCTGCACCAAGGGGGTAAAAGCTCCAGGGTTCAGTTCAACTGGACTAAAGCATTCAGTGTGAATGCAGCCTGAAGCACAGGTGAAGGGTCAATTCTATCCAGTATTTTAAGTTGGCTTTGTCTTTCTCAGCATTTAACCACAAAGAAACATGTTGTGAACACAACATTTGAAATCACCTTTTAAGTTTTTATGGTAAACTTATCAGCAAACAGTTGCTTATTTACCCATCCAGCAGTTATGGCACATGATCAGTTGTGTTTCTGGCCATTTGGCGTGTATCAGTCCAATATGTTCTGGTTTTGGGTCTCTACCAACTCCTGAGGGAAATATCTGGTGTTCTTTAACTGCTAAATACCCCAATATGTTCACCAGCTAATCGCTAACTGTTTCTGTCTGCCATTTAGTGCTGAGCAGGTGTAAAGCACTGCGCTGAAAGCGCCATGAAAGCAGTGTTTGAACCAAAACAGAACAATTGTGGGCCAGACAGCTAAACAATGAGCTGAAACTCACTATAAAGCTCTGTAAAGCCAAGGGCAGCTGCAGATTCGGTTAAGGTAACTTTCTGTTGCTTCATCACTACAAGTGGCCTCCTTTCACATCGTCACACTGCTGTCACATCGCGTGTCATTTCATACCTTCCTTTCAGTCACATTACACAAGAGGACTAGGAATGCTCACTCCTCACCCAAGTAAAGTGGACATGACTTTCCTAGCACTCATTACCTTTTCCACCTTGAGCATGAGGTTGCAGGGTTCAAACCCCATTTCCCTTAACTGCTACACAACAATAAAAGTTGCTACCACTCTATGTTAACACTGGTAATTAAAGCTGGGGGGGGTCATGATTTGTCTCCAACTCAAACTCTCGCAGATTTAAAAACAGTGAAGTGTGTAAAACAGAAAGTTTTACACTGAATAACAAAGTTTTTATGCCAACTTTCTGAATTTCAAATGTTCAACAACTCAAATGTTCAAGAATAGCAAAGCACCAGGTTATGACAGCTTATTATCCTCTACAAAAAGGAATTCAGCTGATTATTAAAGCTGTTAGTGTGACTGGCACCTTAGCATGACATTTAGAAATAGTCCTATAGCTTAAAATCCGCCCACTGGATTTATCAGCATTATGTGTCTGTGTATTAAGGTCACTGTTTCAATCAGGGTTGTGGCTTCAGGGTTATTCTTCTCTTTTCTTGCTCTCTGAATCTCTCTGAATTGTGTTTCACTGATGATATTCGTTCACGTTGGAGCTTTTATTTTGACGGTTTGTTCTCTCCCCTCCAGGAGATGCTGTGGAGGCGGAGCCAGCACTAATCAAAACTGCAGGGCAGCTCTTTGCAGGATCCAATGGTTTCTCTGAGGAACAGAAGACTGGGATGGAGGCGAGGTGACCTCGGATGAAACTAGCTCAACCCCCGACCACTTAGACTCGCTCAGGGCAATGAAGCTGCAGCCAGGCAGAGACAATACAAAGAAAAAAGCAACTGACTTCAAGGACAACAGAGATAAAGTATATAAAAGTCAGAGGAAACTTTGCTGCAGGAATTAGGCTGCATGGGGGGGAAGTCACACAGCTTTGCAGTTGGATATTTTCTCATTAACATTCATGTATTAGAGAAGGCCACCGGCGATGATGTCAACTTAATGTGAAACATTTATTCCAACAAGACATTTTCAAACACTGAAAAATAGATATTTATGAGTCGGTTCAGATTTTTCAATAAAGTTGAAAGTGTATCATTATTAACTGTGACCTTACTGTGCACAAGGTTGAAAATTGGCTTTGGCTCCACCACACAACATTAATAGACTTAGTTGTAAATGAAGGTATGCAGCTGTGGTATGTGAAATTTGCTAAGAGTTTATGCAGCACTTATCATATAAATGGTAACTCAAAGTGATTCACATAACGCATGAAAGACATTAAATAAGAAGTAAAGTATAATAGATAAAATGCAAATTAAAAAGGACTGAACAGGAATAATTTAAACGATGTAAGCGACAGAGAAAACAGTGAGATGTAAGTGTAATGTGGAGAACCCAAGATTTAGCCAAAGGCAGAGGAGAGATGTCTTCCAACAAGTTTTTAGTCTGGATTTAAGGGTAGTCGGGGCAAGTCTTATATCTGTTGGAAGTTTATTTCTGCTTTGTGGAAGAAAACAAGTACATTTTTTTTATATATCCCTTGATTCAGATAAGTAACCTTCCCCAAAAAAGCCTTTAGCAGGAAAAAAAATGAAAGAGACAGCTTCATTAGCTTACATACTTATTCAAATTTTTAAACACTATTTTTGACTTTTAACGAAAGCTTTAATGATGAGGACTAACTGGTGTGTTTGGCAAATGTATCGCTATCTCGGGTGGCATTCGTTGGGATTGCTGGAATGTAATCTTCCCCAAATCTTATAAAGACAAGGACAGAGCTGCTAGTGTTACCCTAAACTCTAATAGCATCCAGGAACAGCCAGCAACTGAATTGTCAGGTGCGACCAGCTAAAATATTGGTTTAAACTGATAAATACGTTAAAGCGAACATATGGTTTAAAACAACGAAGATCATGGATACTGTGAAAAAGATAATTTGTTTTTTTGTACAATTATTTTTCCATCAATAAATGTAAAATTGGATGCTAAAGATACTAAATAACTATTCTCTAGAATTCAATAATCTTAAATGTTGTTTAATGTGCTTGTGATTTGTATTTCACAAGCACAAAGTAATAATTTGTTAAGCCTATAGACACTCAAGGGAACACTTGCCAAAGCTATAACTTAGAATAAATAGAAATATATATATTGTTACAAATATTTATATACCTGACATTTTTTGGGCTATTTTGGGCTAAGTTAAAAAAATGTATTTAAACACTTTAAAAATATTATTTAACAAATAAAACTTGTTTATACACATTGTTTAATAATTTAATATGAATTATATTCATTTTGAAAAGACTTTTTAAAAACATTTTTTGAAGATTTGTATGTCATTGACCCATTTGTCTTCCTAATACCGAAATTCCTCTGTATGAGGTTATAGCATAATTATAGGAAAGGGAAAGTTATGTGATTACATTAGGCACATAAGTAATGCAGGCATTGACAGCACTACAGTTAAGGTGTTATTTGGATTAAGATGTTTATACAAGCCCTTCACACCATGAGATTGTCTCTGTTGCCATGAGCAGATGACAAAATACGTCTATGAAGTGCACACCTGTAGTTTTTCCATCCACAGACAGAGGAAGATTGCCAGTAGAACAGTAGGAAACAGACGCATCCAGCATCTACCCCCTGCCTCCTGGACTGAGCATCAGGCTACACCTTATACACAAGATAAAAAAGATAATCATAACAGTAAGTGAGAGTGCAGGACTTTAGTAAGATCAAGGTGTTAAAAGCCTGGTATTTTTAATTCTTACCACGCATTCACCCTACTAAAACACTAATAATGTACACAGCTGTTAATACATTTCATCACTCCTCCAACTTGATAGGTATTAAGTGGCAATTACACTTTCCTTTTCAGGGTTTACATCCTCTCAAGTGCAAATATCTTAGACTGAACACAACCTAATGGGTGAACAAGATCTAAAATAAAAAATAAATACTATTGTCTCATAGGAATTGAACAAGCTGCTACAGTTATAGTTGCAAAACATGAATTGTGAATAGAGGCAAGACAGCTTCAGAAAGATCCTGCAAAACAAAAACAATTATAAAATCTTTGAAAAAAACATTTTGTTTCCTTTTTCTGAAGTAAATCCAACTGGCAGGTCATCAAGCCAGTGCTTTGACATGCCCCTCTGCGTCCCATACAAACACACAAAGTAGTAGCATTTGTATGAGACGCCTTTTTAACGCGTGGTTATCGTGAAATGATCCACTTTGGTTAGCTTGAGGCAACAAAACTATTGGGTTAGGTTTAGGAAAAGATTGTGGTTTGGGTTAAATGAAGCGGTCATGTGGGTCAATTCGGTAAGTCAACCCAGGTTTTCCCAATTTAGCCATGACAACTTTCACATAAAAGGGACGGTGTTTGCAGCATATGACCAATTTCAAAGATGGACATGGAGTCTACTGGCAGGAGAGCGTCACATTTTACAAACAAAGAGCAAACTATAATATTTGACAAATAAATATGAGGAAGTTAAACATATTATCCAGGCTAAAAGCAATACAATTGCAGCTGCCAAAGGCAGGAAGGACAGCTGGCAAATAATTGCTGACTGTATGCAACCTTGGCAGTGCAAAACAAACTTGGGAGCAAATAAAAACTAAATATAAAATATAAATCAAAGAGGTAAGTAGGCTTACTTTTATACCTTAAGCACAACAAATAAAGGCTTTAGTGCTTCAATCAGTCTGTTTTAGGATGATATTGGTATACAAGAGCACAATTAAATGGCTATGATGTTGCTTGCAGCCAACAGGGGAAAAATGAAATGAAGAAGACAGGAGTGGAGACCATCCTGCTGCTCCTGCTCACGTAAAAACTCTTAAGGCAAACGCTCTTGCCGAACTCAGACCCTCTGACCATCTGTGCGCCGAGCTCCATGGGATCTTTACTAATTGTGATGCCATTTCCCAAGAGAATGAATTGGTCAGTAGGCGGTGCTTTTATACACGATGATCCATAATCTCAAACATAACATGCTGTAGAGCAGGTTTGGCATTTGAGGATAGGTGACCTTTGGCCATCAGGACACGCTTGAGGTTCAGGCCCTTCCTTCAGAGGTGACAGCTTATTAGAAGTAAGAAGTTAGAGGAAAGTGCAGATCTATCCTGCAATTTGAAGAAAATTCAGATTTTTTTTTTCCACACTTTTCTCAGGGACTCATTAAATGTTCTCAGCAGAGGCTTAGCTTTGTATCAGAGACACATAGTGTCACGTTTCTTTGTGTCTGTATAACTGTAACATTCACATAATAATTTAAACTTGTGTAGCTGACACAATGCAGCACACAATGCTGTCTTGGTTCCCTGTAGCTGCTTGTGGAGTCTGTGATCTACAGTATATAATATGAATATGATATGCTTCATAGCCCACTATTTCAGAATGGCATTTCTGAAAGCTGCAGTCATATGATGTTGTTGTCACACCATAATATGATATAAAATGCTGCTTATTGTTAATGTCAAAATGCCAGTCCCTCGGGCACAGGGCAGAGCTTTCTGAATTGTTTATACCAGAAATACCTTTCTCATTGCAAGAAAAAAAAAAGTTAGGTCAACAGAATTTAGTGGGTGGGAGGAGTGATGAACCTCAGTTTTCACAGTGAGTTTGGCTGCTGTAAAAGGTGAAGACAAACAGGGTATAAAGCAAAATCTCGAGCACTCCCTGCGAACCACGGGAGGTTGTCTCAGGAACATATTAACATATGAATCAGTATGAAATGAATGAGTCATCCCTGAATGAAATATGTGATGAACCATATGATGTCTGCTAATGAGGCTGAAAGAGATAAGTGAGATGAAAATAAGAAATTCAGCTTGGAAAGAAGGAAACTTTGCTTTCACTTATTGAAGAGACTCAAAAAAAGATGCAAGATGACGTATTTTAAAGTGACTGTAGCAAAAAATATTAAATGCAACAATGACATTACAATCAGTTATGACCAAAAACATTTCATAGTTGTATAAGGTGGGGTGTAATTTGCATTAGTCACAAAGATGATTATGTAAAAATACTCCTATTACACCAGAATAAACTACAAAGTGTGGTTTTGCCAGAAGAGAAGGTTCTATATAAGGTGGGGTGTAATTTGCATTAGTCACAAAGATGATTATGTAAAAATACACCTATATTACACCAGAATAAACTACAAAGTGTGCTTTTGCCAGAGGAGAAGGTTCTATATCCCACTGTCAATTTGCCTAAATCATTATTATCATCATTATTTATTTTGGTATCAGCTAATGGTTACTGGCAGCTTGTGTAGAGAAGTGCTTGGGGAAGTGTGGAGCCTCTGGTCATTAGTGTGATTATCAGCAGGTGTGCAGATTGCAATTAGTACGTACAACTTGAGAACATGCAAAGACTCCACAAACTGCTTTTTGTCCACAAAAATGTACTCAGAAATGGCAGATAAACACATTTCTAGGACTTCTCTTCACAGTCTGTTTAAAGGAAAACACACACTGCTGAATTATGGCAATTCTAATCAAAATTACACCACAACGAAGTGTAAATTATTTTTACTACCTCTTAGATCTCAATCAGTATACAGACATCTTCCCTGTGTTCTCTCTGGTTATACACTGCTCAAAAATTAAAGGGAACACTAAAATAACACATCCAAGATCTGAATGAATGAAATAATCTCATTAAATACTACTTTCTTTACATAGTTGAATGTGCTGACAACATCACAGAAAAATGATTAATGGAAATCAAATTTATCAACCCATGGAGGTCTGGATTTGAAGTAACAATAAAAATCGAGTGGAAAACCTCACTACAGGCCGATCCAACTTTGATGTAATGTCCTTAAAATAAGTCAAAATGAGGCTCAGTAGTGTGTGTGACCTCCACTTGCCTGTATGACCTTCCTACAATGCCTGGGCATGCTCCTGATGAGGTGGCGGATGGTCTCCTGAGGGATCTCCTCCCAGACCTGGACTAAAGCTTCCGCCAAATTCTGGACAGTCTGTGGTGCAATGTGGCGTTGTTGGATGGAGCGAGACATGATGTCCCAGATGTGCTCACTTGGATTCAGGTCTGGGGAACGGGCGGGCCAGTCCATAGCATCAATGCCTTCCTCTTGCAGGAATTGCTGACACTCCAGCCACATGAGGTCGACCATTATCTTGCATTAGGAGGAACCCAGGGTCAACCGCACAAGCATATGGTCTCACAAGGGGTCTGAGGATCTCATCTCAGTACCTAATGGCAGTCAGGTTACCTCTGGCGAGCACATGGAGGGCTGTGTGGCCCCCAAAAGAAATGCCACCGCATACCATTACTGACCCACCGCCAAACCGGTCATGCTGGAGGATATTGCAGGCAGCAGAACGTTCTCCACGGTGTCTCCAGACTCTGTCACGTCTGTCACATGTTCTCAGTGTGAACCTGCTTTCATCTGTGAAGAGCACAGGGGGCCAGTGGTGAATTTGCCAATCTTGGGTGTTCTCTGGCAAATGCCAAACATCCTGCACGGTGTTGGGCTGTAAGCACAACCCTCACCTGTGGAGGTTGGGCCCTCATACCACCCTCATGGAGTCTGTTTCTAAACGTTTGAGCAGACACATGCACATTTGTGGCCTGCTGGAGGTCATTTTGCAGGGCTCGGGCAGTGCTCTTCCTGCTCCTCCTTGCACAAAGGCGGAGGTAACGGTCCTGCTGCTGGGTTGTTGCCCTCCTACGGCCTCCTCCACGTCTCCTGATGTACTGGCCTGTCTCCTGATAGTGCCTCCATGATCTGGACACTACGCTGACAGACACAGCAAACCTTCTTGCCACAGCTTGCATTGATGTGCCATTCTGGATGAGCTGCACTACCTGAGCCATTTGTGTGGGTTGTAGACTCCGCCATTCAAAGTGACCAAAACATCAGCCAGGAAGCATAGGAACTGAGGAGTGGTCGTGGTCAGCACCTGCAGAACTACTCCTTTATTGGGAGTGTCTTGCTAATTGCCTATAATTTCCAGCTGTTGTCTATTCCATTTGCACAACAGCATGTGAAATTGATTGTCAGTCAGTGTTGCCTCCTAAGTGGACAGTTTGATTTCACAGGAGTGTGATTGACTTGGAGTTACATTGTGTTGTTTAAGTGTTCCCTTTATTTTTTTGAGCAGTGTATATCACACAGCATCAAACTGAAAGTCAAAAGCAAATTGCACCCTTGCACAGCACCCTGAGAAAACCAGATTCACCAACAATGGGCGAACACTTAATTAATCCCCTAATTCACGGAAAACCTTTAAAGAACTTTATAGATGTTTACAAGTAATATATAAGGTGTGTAATGGTGTAATGCTTCTATACAAAAATCACCTTCTCAGAGCTTGAAAATAACGTTATTATGGATTTTCCTAAATTGTAGAATATAATATAATACAATGTGATAGTAACTTCAGACCAGGTGGAGGGAATGTGCTAAGGCCCATCACAGCTGATATCACTAATAATCACAAATTCAAGTAGAGATTGGACTATGTATTTATTGATGCAAAAAAAGGCAAAATACATCTTACTCATGGCCATGATATACAGTGCATGTGAAATACTGATCAACTATTCCGAGGCATTCATTTTTAAATATCAGTATATATAATGAGAGTCTGAATGTAGAAAATGACTTAAATTCTGAATGACATATCTCATCACTACGAGGTCTGCAGCTTATAGACCACCCCACCTTGTTCTCCTCTTGTGTTGTCGCAGAAGTTTCAAAGCGACAGAGTCCCCATGACCATAGTAACTCACTCTCACTCCAGCCTGCGTGCGCACCGTACAAGAGGAGAGTAAGAGATGCTGACTGAGATTACTCTGAGCAGCATGCAGGGGAATGCATTTTCCTACAATATAACAGACTTTTGTATATTTCTCACTTTGCCTGAATAACTAACTAGTGGCTAGTCACTTTTTAGAGGGTCTGAAAAAAAGTTGTGAGGCATATGAGTCTGTAGATCTGAATAATTTCTCTCGAAACTTATCGAAATACATTCTCGATAACCAGCTGTGTCAGCATCAGCACACTTAAAGTATACAAATGTAATACTGAAGTAATTGTTTTTGAATATACTGTATATATTTTAGGCTGTGATGGTCTTTTGATTAGCTTTTTTATTTAAACATCTGATTGGTTTTAAATCATCATTGGGTTAATATTATATGTATTTGCTAGTGCTAATGACAGTTATTTGTAATGTAATGTTTCAATATTGTTTGCACCTGCCCGGGGACTGCAGATGGAAATTAGCGTTTGCTAACTCTGGTACAAAACATCTTTTCGTAAGATTAACGTATTTTGTACATTGTCCCTGACAAATAAAAATAAAACAAACAATATGAAGCAGGAGGACATAATCTTTCAAAACTTAAAAATGCATTGGAGTTGAGAATGAGACCTGTTAACCGTTTCTGTACCAAATACATTGACTAGACACTGATGGACAACAGTGGTAACATTAAAATTAAAATTAAATTGGCATTATTCTTCAATTGTTTCCTCTGACTTGAGTTTGCAATGGTTTTTTTTGTGATGTGAGAGGGTCTCAGAGCAATAAAACTAGTCAATTCTACACATAAATCTTTATTATAGGTTATACTGGTCAGATTTTCAGGCAAAACCGCGCTTGAAAACCACAAGCGTGAAACTGGCTCTTGCACCGCTGATACTTTTCACTTGTTTTCCCAAAGGATATGCGGCACTCTGAAATACATCTTCAAACACAGTTCTGTATGTGTGTATACCAGTCTACTGTGTATGTGTATGTTGTGATTCATCGCTGAGCCACACTGAAGTACACTGTGTGCCGCCACGCATATATGAGAGAGACCGAATTTGCACATTGCCTCAAGTGTTACTTTACCTTTGCCAGATACAACCGAAGGTGCAAGACACTTTGGTTTGAAGTAAGGTGCTAAATATATGACAGCAGAGCAGATACTCCAGAGAGGGCAGAGAATCTACAGCTTTTAGAGAAAGTAACACAAAACAGAGTTTTCTTGGCACCAGCTTTTCCTGCCACACATCCTAATTAAGGTCATGTCTGGGTTATGATGGTACAGGCATCTGCTTTTCCTGATGAGAAGTTTTCACAGTGTGAACAAAGAAAGTGAATAGTGTTTCTTATAAAGAAGAATAACCCATATAGCAAAACCCAACTATAAGAGTGAATGCTATATACACATGAATGTGGTGTTTACATTTTTTTTATTTGTCCAATACTTTGTGTTATAACAAAATATCTGCAAAGTTCTTACTGTATTTTGTGAAATAGTGGCTATTATCAAACAGTAGCATGCTATACAGCTGAAGTAAGATGGTGAATATGGTAATCATAAAGATCAGCATCTTCAGCATTTACTTTAAACCACTGACAAACACGGACTAGCATGGCTGTAGACTCCTGGGGGGATATCAGTAGTCACAAGTTACCGTCAAGGGTGCAAATGATTGTGATTTTTTTGTAGGGATAATAAGGATGGCGTCAAGCAACACATACAGACACACACACACACACACACACACAGGGAGACAGACAGCGAGAGTGCTCAGCTTCCAAATGACTGAATACTAGTAGACTTAAAAATAATGAGTAATATGTTAGCTGTACCTTTCCCAGATATTTGGCCCTGAACCGCCTGAAGATTTATTTAGCCTGGCTTATAGCTGGTAATGTATTGCCAGACCTATCTCCTGAGAGTGCTCAAGGCGATAGTCGCATAAACTATTCAAGTTTTTATATTTATTGACTATCTGAAAATCATGACCCATCCTGATGGCTGGCTATTTTGAAGCAATGAACATAAAGTAATGAAGCTCAAAGAAAAATATTCTCTGTGGTTGAACTTGTTGTTAAAGAGAAAATAATTTTGGAATTGCAAGCATGTACTTCCTGCGAGAGGAAGTCAATTTCTGAGGATATATTAATAGCTCAATGTTTTCAGGTCAAGAAAAATATCAGTGATTAGATAACTTTGGGAAAAAAGTAATCCTACTTAAAAAGTATTACTGGTCATATTTTTTGGTATATAAATCCTTTTTTGATTATCAGTGTGAGTCTGAAGATATTGACATTGGATATAAATCACACACTGTCATATACATTTGTGGCATCAAATCAGTTCTATCTGCTGATAGCCTGACCACACAGTATTAAATCAAACCACTGCCATCATCTTGGTAGGTCCAAGAAACCTCTGTAAGGAAACAAGTAGTGGCAAGTGAAAGCCTCTACTCACAGCCTGACATTCTCCCTCTCTGGCAGCAGGGTGACCTTGACGAGAAAGGTAAGGCGTCGAGTTAGGGGAAGAAGGGATGGGGGCGAGGAGCTGACGCCAGCCCTCCACTGTGGTCTGTCAGACTGTTATCAATGCTGCTGAGCTGCATTTGTGGACGCGACGGGGAGGGTGGCAGAGAAAGGCAGAGACAGTGATAGAATAACCACAGAGAAAAAGGAAAAAAGGAAAGCAAGGGGGGATTGAGGATAGATGGCAGCAGGAAAGGTAGCTCCAGGAGATGGTGACCATGCAGGGTCGAAGGATGCCATTTGTCCCCCTTGCTGACTTGCTGTCAGCCTGGAAGTAATGAAGTTAAATGAGGGCACAGGTTCGGCAGAGAGCTCCCTTGAAATGGGTGATCACTGGTGGCCAGGAGAAAAGAGAGCAGCAAAGAAAGGGGTATGCAGGTGATTGACAGAGTGCAGAAGACGCAGTGCTGGCTCAGTCAATCAATAACTACCTTCCTCTGGGGTCAAAATCCCCTCACCGGCTTCATCAGTAGCCCCCATCTCTGACCTGACAGGGGCCTCTCTCCATGTGTCATCACACTGAAAGGAAAAGTCACCTTCTTCTGTCGTTTAATGGGATTCTTTAATAATAGGGGGGGGATCTGGGAGCAACAAAAGAGACCTGCCTTTTCATTCTTTAATGGAGCTGCTCCTGATTGCTGACAGAGAGCCAACAAGACTTGGAGATCAGGGCTTTCATTATTCATACTGTACGGCTCCGGCTTTGAGACAAGGTTAGCTAAATGTAGTTTTTGTCAGTCCAAATATTTGAATAGTTTGCTAAATTAACTGACATTGAGGGGAGGAGGTTTGTTGCGCCCAAAACAAGTCAGTGACGTATGTGCTCAACTTTTAGGCCAAACATGTTAGATTAGTAGTTACTTGAGATTTACATCACACTTTCTAAGTCTCGACTCTTATCCAGGAATTGGCCCTGGTTTTATGTCAGAAGCAGATATGGCGTACCTGGTTATTTTTCTGATGTCTGCCTCATATCCATTTACAGTAACTGCATTATGGCAACTCCATCACACTATTTTGTTGCAGAACAAAAGATGAAGACATTGGGGTTAAAACTGGGTAAAGTAAACAAGTATGTTGTAACGTTTAGTTAGGACATGTTTCATGTTGAAAGATATGTCATTTAAATGCTGTTAAAAAGAACATTAGTTTTGTATGTTTAGACTCATGACAACGTTTAGGAGGCATTATTAGGTTTTCATTGATGAGCATGCATTTTACAATACGTGATAAGATAATAAGATATTTGGAGTTAAAATAAAAATGTACTTGTCATACAATGCTCATTACATTACATTTACGCATTTAGCTGACACTTTTATCCAAAGTGATATACGATTGCTATATATGTCAGAGGCTGCACACCTCTGACATATATAGCAACTATGGGTTAAGTGTCTTATTCACTGCCCCATCGCCACCCTGTGAATGCTGCCTGTGAATTCAAGGTCCATAAAACTGTCACTTGTCTCGTCCTCTTTTGTGCTAGGTGATTTAGGAGTTATGCATTTTAATGTAAAACTTTTAATTTAAATTTTAAGACCAGGACCATTAAGATTAAAGATATTTTGGTGTTTACAGTTGTTTTTATTAATATAAATAGGAAGAAAACACCAGCAGTTTAGAGTAATACCTACAGTTCAAAAAATGTACAAAATGTTAGGAAAAATACAGCATTCAACAGGCATGACTAACTACAGTATAACACTGTAAGCCTTACATTGTACTGTAGAATACTATACTACGTTTTACAGTAATAAACTGCTCATATAAATTACAGTTGTGAGACTAGAAATAATAACAGTGCAGTGCTGGTGACCACTGCTGCCAGTAGTTTAAAAGGAAATTTGATAAAGTATGTGCTCACTCACCACAGTTGCTTTGCTTGGTCTGTTTGTTAATGCATGAATCTATAGTCAATGAAAGTTAAAAACAGGAATGTATACAGGATGAGCACAAAGTTAGGTTAAGTCTTTGGCATTGTGTCTATTGCTCTAGGTATCTTAATTGGACAAGGTCACTACTTATTCCAATATGGTCACGTTGCACATTAGGATTGCCTAAGCTCCCGATCACGCACAACAGGTGCCTATGATTGGTATGACTAACAATCCTATCAGCTTCCTGCAGACATATGGATTTGTGGTTCAGGTTGTTATATTAATTCTTATTCTAAATGTACTGTTCTGCACAGGTATGTAAGCCAATACATTTTGAGCAGACATCAAATACTGGCGATATACTGTATGTAATGATGCAATGCAAGTTGTGTTTCTAAATATTGTCTTGTCTTATGTGCACTTCAATGGGTTGCTTTGAACCAATATACTCTTATTTTTCCTTCATAAGGCCCATTTCTCTGCTACATACCTGGACTGATACAAAGATACTTGCCCAAAGGCTATGAACTTCAGTCAGTTTCAGACCTTAACATCTAAACATCAAAGACAGTTCCTTCTTACTTGTATGGCCAACTTGGTCTCAAGAGGTCAGCAGATTCACTGTTTCTTGGTTTGTTCCCGTCCAATTAATGTGGTTCGGTGTGAACTTTGAGGGGGAAAAAAATACAGTTTGCTCAGACAGTTCCAAGAGATGAGCATTTTAGAAAACCTGATTTAAGTAATATTGTTGAGAATCCAGACTGGCCAGTACACTTCAGATGTGGATTAATGATATATAATGAAAATAATGTTGTTTTTTGTTTGTTTTTTTACAGCTTGTGTGTGAACTTTTCCATGATACTTTAATGTTAAATTGTCTTAAATTCTGACTACCTGCTAACATTGTCACCCTTCAAATGCTGATTGGACCGGAAGTTGTTTTCTCTTTGATTTGCTAAATCACTGTAAAAGAAGCACATCACAAAAACAAACCACAAATGAGAATTTCCAAGTGAATGCCAGACGCTGCACGGCCCAGCTAGATATTTTTAATTACCTTCAAGCATCTTGCGTTCGGTCGAGCCTGTCAAAACGCCCTGCTCTCTCTTTTAGCACTCTAATTACATTTTCATTGAGAACAAGGTCCAATTTGCAATAACAACGAGGGGAAAAGGTTTTCTTTAGTCCTTACAGTGACAGGTGGACAGTTTATCAGAAAAATCCATCAGAAAGATACAACACAAGTGTGGATCACAGTATCCCATAGACGTTTCAAGGAAATCCTACACAATACTTTATACAGGAGCTATTTTCCTGAGTCTGTGTTCTTTGTTTGTTCCCTTTATTATCCTTAATTTGCCATCCATCCAGCAGTGATGAGGAGTCTCACTTTGCTTGTTCCATTAACTTTATTGCTAATAATATATTTCATTATGGCATGTTATTGGAAAGAATATTGCAATCTGCTCATGATAACTCACGTCCAAAATTGTTAATTAAGTAAATGAATGGTGAAGCCCAAATAAATAAATAAAGAACACAAATTAGCATAACATAATTGAATGTCACTCTTGGTTATTCTGCTCTTTGAACTGATGGATGGGTACCATCCACGCCACAGGCTGTAAGGAGAATAGCTTCTCAGCAAACATACACAAATGCAACATTCAGACACAGTCACACACAATAGTTATCTCCATGCATTAATCTAAAGCATTGACAACAACACTCAAAACAACATGAGGACTATGAGGGCAAACAGCCTGGATCTGATGTGTTGCGACACATATAATCACATCTCAGAATGCAGCTTTGCTGTCAATGGATTGTCCAAAGGTGGAGGAAAAGAAGTTGCCAAATAATTATGCACACCTTGATATAAGGTGTTGATCTTCTCAGGCCAAACACTCCATCATTACACATATTCACATTACCTGGTATGCTTAAACCCAATAAGCATTTAACTTAATACAGCTTGGAGTTGGAAAATTTGCATAACATTGATATTATGGTCAAAATACTCACTTTCCTAATAGTTGTGCATCCATTTAAGTAAATTCGTTGCCAACGAATTTAATAATCAATTCGTTCATGACATCATCGGGTCGTAATGACACCATCAGCTTCACAGAGTAAAGTGATGTGAACACTAAAACACAACATCAGCACTGCAGAAACCCCTTCATAACTTAAAACCTCCAAAGTGTGGGAGCAAAAGGTTAACTGTAGCATCTGCAAAGCTCAGCACCGGAGAAATGTTATAGCTCTGTGGATGATGACGACTCGCCTCGGTAAGCTAGTTAGCAAGCTAGCTTCATGTTAAAGCCTTGTTACTTCGCGTTATGAGCTGTAACGTTTTCTATACGGTTCCCCTTGGTCAGTTTGATTGATTGATTGTTAATGGCGCTGACAGTAGTACATAATTATGAAACACAACAGCCGCGTTCACATTCCAGATGTGCCCTGACTTTACAATCATAAACGGTGCATCGCTCATGGCGACGATCCCAGCTGTACAACATGTTGCTGCTAAGTGCGCAAGATCAGACAATAACGTACAATTTCATACTTTCTAAAGAAGAGAAAACAGTTCACCTGTCTATGTGTGAGGCGGCGGGTAATCTGACCCAAACCCCCTTAAAAAAATCACGGAGTTTTGTGAATTGTTGAGTTAGAGGGCAATATATAAATGTTATGAAACACTGTCTACTTTAAAATCGTTATTATTGACCCCCCCTGTAAATTCGGCAAATGTAATGCATGACATTATTCCTGTCTTTGTTTTGCTGCAGCAGAAACGTTCATTAAAAGATGTATTTTTGAAAGCAGCATTTATTTTATTGTCGTGATTGTTAACTAGCACATGCCTAAAACAACCTCAAGTTTAATTTAAAAGCTGATAGCTAAATAAGACACATTGTGTAATTTTGCGATTCATAATCCGAATTGTCGATTATTTGTTTCAATAATTGGAGAGCAGAGGTTCACTTCAGAGATTTTAATACAAACAAGGGAACAAAGCTTACTGGTAGTGAAAAAAATCCAAAACGGCAGGGTACAGGTACACAGGAAACACACATCTCATTCCCTGACAGGACAGGGAATGAACAGAGAGGCAGGCAGGTAGAGTGAACTGGGGGAACAGACACAACCTACATTATTGGACACTAAACACAGACATAAACTAAGACACAGAATCAAAATGCAGAGCTAAATATATGATACATGACAGACAGGCAGAAAGTGAGCTGAACAGAACCTGTGAATGAACAATGAAATAAACCAGGCTAAACAGAGAACACAAGACAAGGAACAAAACTACAGACAGAAAACATGGACCAAGTGTTACACAGACCTGGTGAGTAATAACCCAGACTAAATAACAGATACCAAACTCACAGTGAGCTAAACTCAACAGAACTAAAATGTAGATGCAAACCCCAAATCAGAAATCTAACCAAAACACAGAAACCAAAACCCAGAGAAGCAGACAAGACAGATCTCCAAAACACAACAAACCAAGACAGCAGATAGTCAATTGACCAAAACTCAGAGTGCTAAACTAAAACATGGCCAACAGGCAGAATGTCCCAATAAATCAACTATCAAAATAGTCGTTGGTTGCAGCCCTACTGTACAGGGGACAATACTGAAATGTTGAATCAAATTTGAAAATTAAAATGCAATATAAACCATGTAGCATAATTTCCCATCTGTGCAAGCATTTTTGAAATCACCATTAAATGAAAATGTGATTTCTGTACAGTGGACAATATGTAAATGAAATAAGTGAAACAGCACACCAGTCCTGCATTACCACACTATTTTATCAGTCCTTGCATCAAGAGCAGACCTTCAGTTATGATTTCCCTTCCTTGTTCAGTGACTTGGTTCATTAACATTTCCAAGTTCTACCTCCTGACCCGGGAGATCTTAGGAGAAGTTTGCCCTTTCATTTTAAAATGTAAATGCGACTGTTTCTATTGCTATGGACTTCATTTTCTCAACCATAGAACTTCTGTATTTGTACGCAATGCCAGCAGAGATCAGCTGTTTGGATCAGCGGTTTCTGGCAGAGACAACAATGTAAGAAAATGTAAACAAAGTGTAAAAATGAAGAACATTGGCAGATAGACACTGAAAGACAGCGAGAAGACAGCGTCTGGGGAAACATTTCTTTACTAGTTACTCATTTATTTGTTTAGAGCTGTTACCTGATGGTTGGGTACAGCAGTGCTCGTCAGCAAGTCTTTTTTTTTTTGGTCATGGATTTACATAATCCTCTTCAGTGAAGTAATAACTGCAAAGGTGGAATTGTCTCAATGCTGCACGTTGAGTGTCTATAAGTGCAATTAGCCACAGCTTCCTCAGTCATCCCATAGATTGTATATAAGAATCGTGACGTCACCCGTTGGTTTGCGGACTTTGGCCGATAGGGCGCCGCCATGTCGAGTTTTTGCAACCAGGAAGCGCCCGGAAGTGACGATTCAGCGGAGCTAACCATAGACATAGAGGTAGATGCCTCATTGGCCGCCGGGACGCGAGAAATGCGGCCGCCATCTTGGACCGGTCAAACTCCCAGTTGCGCAGCTGAAGAAAGCAGAATGCCAGAGCGCTGTGCAGCATATTTATGCATAAATCGGCGGACCATCGCCAGCAGGGCTCGGGAGATTACTTTTCACAAGTAAGATTTAACATTTCCTTACTATTGGTTGTATTTTGTGAATAGAATATTACCAGAGAGTTGAGAAGGAGCGAGGATCTTTGAATCACTGTACTGAAATCGTAGCCAGCTAGCTAGGCGTTATGTTTACTGCACCGGCCAGTGTTCACCCGGCTATGAACTGTTTATATACAGTCTATGGCGAGACTTGATAAATTATATTCCATATTTGTATTTTAAGGTTGCTTTGTTCTTATTTTCTCTGTTCTGTAACGTGTCTTTGTAAAGCGCTATATAAATATAATGTATTATGTTTTTGTATTATTATTATTATTATTATTATTATTATTATTATTATTATTATTATTAGGTGCTGAGAGCTGCAGAGACTATGAGCTTCAACAGTGCAAGCTCCTAAGGTGTCAACAGTCACACACATCGTCCGGGAGGAGATTGGAACGGAGGGTGTTTTTCTGCTCGGGGACACATTGAGGAGACAGTTTGGCATCGACAGCCATCGTTCTGACTTGTTGTCATTGGTTGTGTCTGTGTTTCTCAGGATAAGGCTGCACCACATTGCCAAACTCACCTCTCTTGAACTGCAGAAAGGGAGCACGAGAAAAAAGTTCTGTAAAACAGTCCTCTTTCAGGGCTTTTAGCTCATGCAAAGTTTTCGTGTGTGTGTTGGGCTGCTAAATGTCAAGGGCTGGGAGGAGATGGATGTAGAAGAACGTGTTAGTACAGTGTGCGTGTGACAGAGAGGGACAAATATTAAAAGCTTCAAGTAGACTGGAGATATAATTTAATCATATGTTGTTTGTTTGTTAATCATATATTTATTGTTTCAAATTATTAAAATATCTGACTCTATCTGTTTCTGCTTCTCTATCATATTTATAGTGTGTGATTTGCAAAGCCTACATCACATATCATAGGGTGACCAGACGTCCCAGACTTAATGGACAGTCCCTGTTTTTGGCTGCCTGCCCCTGGCTAAATACAGAAAAAAAACTTTGAATAGAAATAATAGTATTAATTTAAAATGGAAAAACAATTGATAGTCAATTCAATGGAAATGTCCCCGTTCTCGGGGATTATGTTCTGTTCTCGGACGTCTGGTCACTTTATATCGTATATCAGAATATTCTATTACTGTTAAGCCCACGGTGTATTTTAAGTAGGGCTGGTCCGAATACCATTTTTTGAGCTTCGAAGCTTCGATAGTAATGAACATCGATTATTCGAAGCTTCGAAAAATCAATTTGTATCATTTATATTTAAATTTTCGAAGCTGCACAATCTCTTTAGGCTGCCTGTCCGTTTGTGTTAAAAAGGCCATCTGTTGCTGGGAGGCTGTAGGGCATGAATATACAGTCACTGGCCAGTAGGGGGCTCACACGCTCCATTCTGCCCAGCAACACGAAAAGTGAGAGGCTTGTCTGCAGCGGAGAATACTGGAGAAACTTCACACCGCTGTTAGGTGTTAGTCTTGGTTCGGGAGTGATTTGTGCGTTCATAAAACCGTAAGTTTCTGTTTTGTTGCTGTATTTACTTAGCCTGTTTCTTTGGCATTTTTTAAGTCATGTATAATCTGTAGCAGACAAGCGAATGAGAAGTTTGCCATCATTGAAGTAGAAAGTACGTACATACGATAGGATTACACAGTGTTTCTTTTGTCTTTAGATGTTATGCTTTTATTTGTATTCTGTTTATGGTTTCAGAAACCACAAATCTCCTCAATGCCAATAGATAAGACTGTAATTATGCACCTTAAGGAGAAAATAAAGGAAACGCTCATTGCAACAAAGCCTGGCTACTGGAGCCGCTCTCTGTAAAGGCAAACCCAGAGTCCTGACCCGACTCTCCACAGCGATTTGAATTATCCACCACAACACATGCACAATTTTTCAGTTTGCATTTTGATTATTTCCAGAAACCGTTCATCCAAACGGTTTGGGGCACTGAGACGATGACGTCGCAGTAAAATCTCAAAGTCTCCTATATTTCGCAATAGATTGATTTAGATTGATAATAAGGGTAAAACACGCGTAAAAGGGACAATCCATTTTGTTTCTATTATTCTATTTTCCACAATGCAGCTTAACCCAAAATACAAGCTCAGGCATGCACTTCTGTCTGTCCATACAAACTCCGTTCTGCGCTTTTTTGAATACTCCCGTTGCAGGAACACTTTCAGTAGTCCAAGAAGTAATATATATTTATTAAGTAACTATAACGAAGCTATATGTTAAGTATTATTTCACCAGATTTTATAGTGTAAAACATATATGCACGCTGTGCAAAAAAAAAAAAAAGAAAAAAAAAAAACGAATGTCAAATGTCACATTTTCAAATCGAATACCAGCCCACCGAACGAATATTCGAATATTCGAATATTTTAGTCCAGCCCTAATTTTAAGCCCATTAAAATACACCGAAATGTATCCTATGTCATAGCTACATGTATAACCTTTGCAGCAAAAAAACCTGCGTGAAAATCAGTTCGGTATTCAGTGAGTTATGATTAATTAAATGCGCTCACAGCTCGTTGCACCTGCCAAACAGATTAGACTGAGTGGAGCGGTTGACCGGTCCAAGATGGCGGCCACACGGCTCGTCAGCGCCAATAGGCAGCAGCGGTCGATGCGGCGTCTATGTATATTATGTCTATGGAGCTAACGGCCGTGTGCGGAGCTAGCTAGCTAGCTTAGCTAGGTGCAACTGTAACTCACATGAACTGTCATTTTAACTGGGGTGATAAGTTTGTCTAGAGAACAACAGTCTTAAAACTAAATGTACTCACCAGAGAAAGTGAACAGCCAACTCCTAATAAGCTTTTTCAACAGCGCCGGTTAAATTTACACAGTGCCGAGGTTACGAGTCGATTCTAGCCTGATTGACAGGTCGCCATGGTAACGACTTGGTAATCATAGATAATCCCGCCCTGAAACAATCTCTGCTTTGTGGTCTATTTTAAAATAAATGGGATCATGATTTACTAAATGAACACCATTTTGTATTGAAGAAGACTTGAAACTAGCGACTGAGACCATAAACTCATCAGGAAAGTGTTTACTGGGGTAATTATTCAGCTGAGAAGTAGGGTCATTTTCCCATTATTTCTAATGGAGCCGGACTTCTTTTTGCAACCAGAAGAGTCGCCCCCTGCTGGATTTTCAATAGAATGCAGGTTTCAGGGACTTCTGCATTTGCTTCATATTGTAGACCGGAAGCTTCCCGCTTGAGTCATCCAAAGGAACATCTATATGGTGACCAGGACACGTCTTTGTTTGAACAGCCCGCAAAAACACAAGCACGCACCATCTCTTAAAATTTTTAGAAAGTTTGATTTCATGCTGATCTCGCAACAGCACTTTCTGACCCAGATAGCTGATGTTTGGTAGCCTAATACAGTGCGCATGGTTGAGAAAATGTAGTTCCAAAGTAAACGGCTCTTTGATGGCGCTGAAAATATTAAACACATAGCATGCACTTGAACTGAACCTTCTTTATGTGGTTAGAACATGTTATCTGCTGACCCTGTCCACAGCAGTGCATTACTTAGCTTTGGTGTTGGTGCAACTTGCCCAAAATGGGGAAATGCTGCCCGCCATCTACTGCAAGTAATCCACCTACTATGGAGTACCTCATATAACCCCACTTCAAAATCCTAATCCTAATCCAGCTATCCCTTTAAAGGGGCTGTACAATGTAAGAACTAATTTGTGAATTAATAAATGTTATTTTTTGTCATTTTGACATATATTCTTTACACAGTGCAAGCCCAACATTATTGCATAGCACATTGCAGAGCTCCCTTTGTTCCTTAAACAGTGGCCGCTTCCTCACTCCTGCACCTTGAATTTGAGTAGGAAAATATGTGTTTTGTGTGGACAAACCTAAACATGTGACAAATATTTTTATACTGTAGCTGGTCAAACTATTCTAAAAATGTATCAATTATAACAAAAAACAATTATCGCTCTCAGATAAAGTTGTTGGAAAAGAAAGTACTTCTTTCTGAAATATGGTGGAGTTAAAGGTCTCACAAGAAAAAGAGCTGCACCCCAAAAGTATTAAGGCTGATTGCATGGTATAAATTCTATTCTAAAATTGTTCCCACTGCAGCTGAAACATGATAAACACCTCTAGTTTTCACCGTTGTTGTGTTGCCAAACTCCAGATGGCTGAGACTACACAACAGCCAAACTAACTACTGACGTTTTGAAACGAGAAAAGAATTGTAACTACCCTTGCAGAATTTATAGGGCTGTTAAATACTGAAATGAGCTTTAAAATGTGAAATGACGCCTTCACTACTTGATTAGTAGCCATTCCTGCTGAAATTACGTGTGACTGTGAATACCACGCCGCAGGACGTGAGAGCTCAAAAAGCACATTCATTTCCCTTCCTCTTGCTGAAGTACCTTTTTCAGAGCATCAGTATCGCTGGAGAAGATCACACCCTGTATGGCACCAGCTCCATCACGACTCCCGTTGCCTGGCCTGGAGACAGATTTAAGAGACAAAGGGAGGCAGGATGGCCACAAGGAAAAAAAGGGGGCTCTTTGCTACAGCCTAATGAGGATAAGAAAAAATATGGAGTCTTTTCTTTTCTTTCCTAACTTCTTGAGATGTCTGGGTAGGGGTGATAAAGACAGCAAGAAAAAAATTAGTTCATTTTATGGAGCTGGCTGCAGCAGAGATGGAGGTTTCTAGAAAGAAAAGTTTAAAGGGTGCTGTTGCCTGCACTGATGGAAAAATTGTGTTGAAACAACCTTCAGGTGCTTCTCCGCTTGTTCTTGATCAAGGAAACCTGTCCACCTAACTTTAGTAAAGAGCTTGCTGGCTCATTTTCACGCACTGATTTGCCTTTTACCCCCTTATAGGTTGTCTTATTCTTTCATGACATCTTTTTTATTGTAGTTGGATGCTGTACCAGCTACCCTGCTCTAAATATCCAAAATTCAAAACCAAATGAAGAGTGAATATTTATTTCGGTGACGTGCTGACAAATACAGTGCAGTTGAAAAACAGGACCATTCATTTAGTGACAGGTGGACACTTCATACTAAATATTAACTAGGCTTGTCGCAGACCATAGCTGAGCTTATTTAGGCTAACAAAGCCCCAGAGGGTTTGGCTGTAAATTTGCCTCTGGAAGCACATCCCCACATGTACTGTGACCTTTATGTCAATCAGAAACAGGTTGCTCTTGCAAGTTTGTATGAAGCCCCAAAACTGACAAAAATATTGTTAATTTTCACTTGTCAGATAACCTTTTACAACATTTTGTTCCATAAACTTAAAGGATATCTAGCTTTGCTTTGAGACTGTACACACTTACAATGCTTCCACCATCAGTGACTTTACTTGTTACTTACAATATACAGATAGGTGATTGCTCACTAACCTTTCAGCAAACCCTCTGGAGTATAACACCCTGGCATTTCATTGAACATACTGTCTGCACAGTCCTGGACCTGCAATGTGTTTAAATCTCCTTTTGTTCTGTGTGCGAGTCCTCCCTTGCTGTACTGTACATATTAAGAAATATGAGTATGTGACAAGTAAATCATTGAACCTTGAACAACTTCAGGTTTTTTTAATTTTCTCTTTCTTAGTCTCTGAAACTGTTCTGCAAGGTTGAACATCATTCTTCCAAGATATTCCCTCCTTCCACTCCCATCATTTTCATAATAATGAAAACATTGGTGCAATATCCACTCATTTATTTAGGGTTTTCCTTTAATTTGTCATCCATCTGTATAAACCCTGCTGAGGGTTGAGTTCACTGTCCTATTCTGACTTTTTCAGTTATCTTTGGTTGGTTGGCTGTAGTGTTTTTTCTTTTGCAGAGATAAGAGTGTATCTACAGCCATAACTAAACTTGGTTATACTGCAACATCACAGCTGTGACTGTTAAACTAATGCCACCTAACCTTAACCTCAGTTAAAGTGCATTATTACCAGCTGCAAGCTCTAGCATCACCTTTGTGGGAGCTCCTGAGGTTTAGTATTCTATTACCCTGTATTCATGGCTGATGATCTCTCCTGTTTTTGAGAAATCTTTAGCTACTGGACTCTGAGCCCTAGCTAGCTGCCCAAGCATGAATTTGGAGAAATAAAGGGATAGTAAACAATTATGTACTGTGTTACTCCCTTCAAGCTGCTTGGTAGTTGATAGAGACTAACTGTGGCTGTACTGGCAAAGAAAAAGAAAGAGCTACTGGAGAAGTATAGTCAGATTACCCCACAGATCATTCAGTCCCCCACCCCCCCCCCATTCATCCATAACAATTTCCTGGTAAACACTGTGCGAGCTACAGGTGCTGTCCTGTCACTTCCAATTAGATGCCAGCAATCCAAATGTAGAGCTCCGTTAAGCAAGTGTCAGGACATCATTAGCAACGGGTCAAACTGCATTATGCTCAGACACCCCAATCGTTATGGCCAAACACGCTGGCTTGTACATTGTGCAAAGAAAATAGGTGTCAGCGGAAAGTAAACAAAACTTCACTCAAACATGCATAGCATTGTAGGCCAATTTCCCCACATAGAGTATAATACAGTAAACTGTATTTTCTCCTAAGACACCAGCTCAAATGTCCAGCTTCAAATACAGCAGTGAGCGTTTGAGCGAGCATGGTGTGCGGTGAAACTAAAGAACATGTTTGATGTCCTGCCAAGTCTCGAGGACATAAGGAGTGCTTCAGCAGCCGTTTTGCTCACAAGGTTCCAAATGTTTACAGATAAACCTGCTTACTGATGCTGGCTCACTAAAAACGTAGGGAAGCCAGTTGAACCGACAGGATAAAGCAGGATGTACATGCAGTGCAAGATAATTACTGCACGGCTGTCAGAGCTGCAACAAGTAAATAACAAAGAAAATGAGTCACAACCTGTCTTTAAACAAAATACACAGCTTTCAAAGAAGCCAAATCCAAAGCAGTATGTCTTTATGTTTTAAGCATTCCCAAACAAAAACAACTTTGTTTAAACAGACAAAACATATATGATGCCATCAATAAATTCACACACATCTTCAAAACGCAGACTAACCACACTTTGGTGTGTTTTTTAGGTCTATTTTTTGGTTGTATTTCTGCACACACTGTATGCATTTACATGAGGTACAAACAGTACAGACGTTGGGAAGATACACATCTATGTTTAATGTTTACTTTTATTAGAACAGGACCCTTTGGGTGGGGGTGATGGGCTGAGTGTTTTTTGGAGTGTGTTTGGAGATTTGGACAGATAGAATGTTGGAATAGTTGGTCCAACTCTACTTTTGCAAGTTAAAGGGTTCATAATCAGGGCACAAAGTAAAACGAGCAAAGGGTTTGTTTTTAGTCAATAAGCGCCAGTGAGTTTGCTTACGATGCAAGAGATGACACAGCCCTCCTGCCAGCTGATCCCTCAGTGCCAGGGCGGCTGCTGGCATATTTGGGTTCAATGGCATCGGTACAAGCACTACAACATCAAGTCCTGTAATGTGCCCACATTTATGTCCAAGAGACATCTATGACGCATGGCAATGGTGTGCAACACACAACATGCCACAAAGAATGCTACGACTTTCTGAGGGCTGTATTGTGATGTTCCACCTGACCTATCCAAACATCTGAATCACAAGTTCAGCGGTCCAAATGTTTTTTTCTACAGCACGTGCTTTTGTGCATGATTGAACAAAATATCACACTGCGGTTGGCAAGATGTACTGTGTAATTAGCCATGCCTATAATGGATAGCCATTGTCCCCTAACAGCCACCGCCATGCGTGCAGTCTACAGCACCAAGGACCCCAGCTAACCCAAATTTCACCAAAATCTTAACCCCCTCATGGCTGGCAGATATCTTCTGGAATGTAATGGGATTATTAGCATGTGGGACTAGGCTAGTTGTAACTGAGTGTTTGGCCGAACTTAGGGTAAATTGTGACGATTGAGTTTACAGAGGCACTGATCTTCGCTGAGGGACACATTTTGGTTTTCAAAAAAGAGAACAGTGGGGGCTTGAGGCAGACGGACACTCGAAGTGGGTGGAAGGGTTGGGGCTGGATGGGGATTTAATTAATTGGTGGTAACCATCTATGTTACTGAACTTTAATAGGACCTACATGTGGGCGTCTGGATTGCTGGCACCTTCATTTGACACTAACAAGAACGTACCGGCTTTGCATGTCATGTATTCTGCTTCAAGACACACACAAACACACACGCACACAATTTATACTTCAACAATAATTTTAGTAAAACAGAACAAGGGGAGCGTGTTGCTCTAGGGAATCGAGGCGGTTAGAAGAAGCACATATGGCATCCTGGCTCTGGCTAAATCTACATCTGTCCACTGCAGAGGCACTATCCTCCTGGAGGAGAAACAAATATAAAATGCATGTATTAGTACAATATTATAACTTTAAATGAAAAGTTTACTGTTAGTATAATACTAATATTGTTATAGGTTACACATTATTATTATTACATTATTACATATTATTTATATCTGCCTACAGATTGTTTATATTAGCCTATTTGTAAAATTTCAACAGCTTATTAGTTCAATCAACTGATTCACAAAACAGTTTTCTGTCTTGTTAAGGTTTGATTTGGGCTAATGTTAGGGTTTTCAATATAATTTTAAATAAAAGTATCCTATATAGCTTACTTGTGTTTGAATGGGTTTTGCTGTCTTTTGATCGAGTGAGGGATGTCTGTGTGTGTTGGCTCGGGTTTGGTTTTCCTCTTTCTCTTCCTGCCTCGCTCTGGCCCTCTCGTTGTTCTCCCTCTCTTTCCTAGGGCTAAAATTGGTCATAAACCAAAGTATTTTGGCCACCATCATTTTGAAATGACGGTGTCGCTGGATGAAAAGTCAAGGTATCACACTTTATTTTATGGTGAACATGAATGTCTAAATTTCATGGCAATCCATACAATCATGGTTGAGGTTTTCCAATCAAAACTACAAATAGGAACATCACGGTGATGCTAAAGGAAAAGTCAGGTGATCATTAACGTAAATAGGATATCATCAGGATCAAGTCAGAAGGAATACCAAGTGTTATGGCAATCTATCCAACACATGTTGAGGTATTTCAGTCAAAAATAGTGACCTAGCCAAGCAACTGAGGGACCAAGTTTGCAGAACCATGCCACGCGCATTGCTAATAAAAAAAAAATGAATGAATACATAATTACAAAAAAAGGCCTAACATGATAAGTCATTGAAGGGTCAGTTTATTTAGTTTTTGTTTGATTTCTTTTGAGAAGTCTTAAGGTGTTTGAAATAAAGTGGCTAAACTGCCTGGATAACTCAACTCATCTCTACTCAACTCTACTTTCAAGTTAGACTGACTTTAGTCTCCTGGACCAAAACATAAACTGTGTAATTTCCTAATTTACCTCATTAAAATCTCACAATTCTCATCTGGACCGTCATCCTGTTGACTTTCCATTGACTTTAGTTTAATAAAAAATATTTACAACATATTGTGTGTACTGGAACATGGCACACCTATAATGACAGACGATAATCTCAAAGCAGCTATCAGTCAAAGAATTCATTAGTAATCATCCCTCGATGTTAAGCGATCCGGAGTTTTGCCTTAAGGCACTTTCCATTAACCTTCAGCTCTTTTAAAAACACACCCATTAATGATAACATTCCCTCAGTGCAACTTCCTATAACAAATCTATTAGTGCCCAATCCTGTATATTTCTTTAGGCACGCCCCAAGCTAAATAGTTTTCAGAGCTACCATTTCTCATTACAGTAGTAAACATTTGAAACAGAATTACCTGTTAACTCAAAAAGCCCGTAAACGGCTGTAGGGCCAAATAATTCTCTCTATTAGATCTGCTACCAGTATAAAGCCACAGTCAGATGAAAACCTTGTAGCCTCTAACAAATCTAATCTAATTTTCTGGATTGTAGAGAAACACTCCTATTCCTTTCCTTTGACTGATAACGATGCACATCTGAAAGTTTTAATTGCGTTTCATAAAACCACTAAGAGGTCACATTCAAGTAAAAAATAGAAAAGAGTTACGAGGCAGACAGGAGGAGTTTAATACTGTCCTTCCTCTGTGTGCCTGCCCGGGAGAAATCAAGCAGAGCAAGAGAAAAGCAGCGGGGTGTTTTGAAATGGATTAATGCTCCCACCGTTTAAGGTTAACAGGCTGTCGCTGAGCTTCCTTATCAGATGGCCAAGATCAATGGCACAAACACATCCGCTCCTCGCACTATCTGCAATGTAGCTGGACACTGCACTGAGAATGAAATAAAATCATTATCCAGCTGCTCTCAAAGCTATTTTGTACCCATTTGTCTTCTGATTCTCACACAGTGTAAAGAGCAACATCCATTTACCTGGTTAGGAAGACTGATATTCTTGTTGGAAGATGGGTTAAAAACTTGAAAACAAGGCGACACCTGACACGAAAAAAAAAACAGAATCTTTTTTTAGATATACATTCTGATTTGCACATTTCCTAGCAACAGGAACTGGAGTCTAGTCTGTGGTAAGTATATGTTACAAGTTCTCATCAGTGCTTCAGTTGTTGCAGTTCACACCATGAATGGTCTGATC
The DNA here is from genome assembly GCA_024633595.2 of Lepomis macrochirus. Classification (NCBI taxonomy): domain Eukaryota; kingdom Metazoa; phylum Chordata; class Actinopteri; order Centrarchiformes; family Centrarchidae; genus Lepomis; species Lepomis macrochirus. Next base: position 6,371,742 of record JALXJV020000015.1, on the reverse strand, counting down.
AACTAGTTTTACTGGTGTTTTGCAAAATAGGCCAATTCCTGTTGGAACATACAAGCGGCAAATATTTGCTTATGCATGAGGCACAATATGTGTCGTACTTCAGCTGCAAAGCTGGTGTATAAGAATCCAAAATAATCTGGACAGAGCCCAATTGTGATCATTTATACCCATGTAATACTATAAGTATATTGTATTACTAATTAGTAATGTGTACCATCAAAATAATATATCTTGCATGATTTGTGCCCATAAATGTTGCAAGCACATGCTGTAGACTGCTGATTAAAGTACTGGCAGCCTTTTTATTCCAATTCAAGCCTTGCCTTTTAGCTAAATATCAGTAAAAAATTAGTATGGGGAAGTTTGAGTGTTACACAGCCTCTGTACCAGGTCTACAGTTTTCAAGTATGAGCCATCGTGCACCCTTTACCACCTCTCTAACAGATTGTGGAGGTATTAAGTGGAAGTATATAAAATGAATGCCTTCTTATTCTTTCTAAATACTCAACTTTAGACAACTTTAAGTGTGTGTTTTACTTTACAATTCTGATAATTGGATTGTACTTATCAATTATTTCCCCTGTAAATAAACAACACTACTGAGTCTAGAGCCATGCTAGCAGTTTTATGTTTCTTGATGGCTATATTGGCATTGAGGCGCTTTGAGCTAAATATGCTAACTTTGGCTAATTAGCACTAAACATAAACTACAGCCGAGGATGGTGGGAATGTCGTCAGTTTTATAGGTATTTGGTCACAAACCAATAAAGTACTGGAGGGCTGGGAAAGGAGCTCGTATCAGCAGCAGCCAAGTTAAGTAAAGTATGTAGTACTGAACAATCTCAGCAGTGAGATTGTGAGCATACAGCTATATTTAGCCCCAAGGGTAAATAAAATGTGTCAGTCGGTCACCACCCGCACTATTTGAAGCAAGATAAACTTGGTCACACATTGATGAGTAAATTTGTGATGCTATGGCATTTGCATGGAAGCAGTCCCAGAGCAGACCTCGTACGTATAGCGAAAAAGTACGAGCAGGAAAGTTTTGTTTGTGGCTTTTTTTTGCCATTAATGGTAAATGCCACTCCGTAAAGGCAAACTCCTCATGGGTGGAAAAGGTGACAAAGAACATGCAAATCCCCCAGAGGATTGTGCTTTTTACTCCTTACAGCTATTACAACTGCTATTTGGTCAATTAAAAGACAAGGCGTAGATATGACATTTATACATTTATTTCACAACTACAAATAAAAGAAAAAACTTTTTTTGACAACGTAGAAGGCATAGTTCTCATTTCATTCTCTGTCCTCACAGAAGGTGACAAGTTTTTCTGATTCAGCCAGAGGAACACAGGTGAGCAACCAGAGTTAGCCTAATTTTTGAAGGTAAAATGAGGCAATTATCCCTTCAGGCTGTGTAATAGAAAAGCAAAACATCTCGGGCCTGCAAATGTATAAATTAATATTAAAAGAAATAATTTACATGCAAATTTATTAAACCTGTGTGTTTTATGTCATAGTTTTTAGCAGTTTTCCTTAATAATCTTTGTTACTCAGTTAAGATTACAGGTTAGGTTTGTGTGATTTTTTTTGTGTCTGTCTACCACCTTAACAACTCACACAGTGCAAGACGACATCCAATCTCAACTGTGAAAAGCCTCAGCACCCTCTTCTCTCTCCTTCTACAGTGAAACACATAATCAATTCCTTCATCACAAGTTAAGAAAGTCAAGATCCTTCTGTGCCACCTCAGTCCCAACAGCCTGACAAGGATGATTCAGCAGGAATCAACAAGTGATCCTGCAGGTAGTAAAAAGGTAGTCATCTGCTAGCAGGCAGCTGAGCCCTGCGTTTCATTTCTGAAGGACTTATTTTAGTCCAAGTACAGGTGAACTGAAACAGAAGCCAAACAGTTCAGTATGGTGCTTCTCAACTATTTGACTAGCTGAATAATCTGGTTCAGAGCATCAGATGGAAATGTTTCTTTTAGTGCATGCTGTCCCTTATAAATAAAGTGATTAATTGTTCATATAAAAATACTGATTAATGGATCTTTAAATGCAAGATGGATTAAATGACATTTAGCTGCATTGTGCAAACTTGTGTAACTGCACATACATAACTCAAGTACATCATTTTCAAGACCACCATATTATTATAAGATGTCTTTTCAGCATTGCAGACTGAAGTCTGGTAACATCTGAGTGGGGCGCTGTGATCACATCTTTTGTATTCTTGACATTAATCTTGAAGTAATTGTGTTCACTTCACTTGATAAGGCGCTGAGCGTCTCTCGGGAAATCAAATGAGTGCTACGTTGTTGAAGTGGGACATGTAGATGAAAAGAGAAAACTTTGGGGGACCTTGATAGGACAGCACTACTCTAAAAAGAACCAAAAATGTTATATTTCAACACAAACCTTTCACAGTCAATATATATACAGTGAAACACATTTTGCTTTCACAGTCAACAAGTAGAGTGTAACTATGTAAACAGAATCAGTACTTTATCATTGAGACTTCTCCCTGGAAGGATGACAGCATCAGATGTTTCAGCAAGGGCACCCAAGCAATATGTTCACGCTTAAGTGACAAAGCCCTGTTGCGGCCATAGAATATATGATGGAAGTAAACAAGGAAGTCAGGTTATATTGTTATAGAGCGACAAAGTCTGCATTTGGAGGAGGTCGGGCAGGATGGATGGGTCTATAACAGATCATACTTTAACACGGGCTGTTCATTTCCCATTTACTGCCAACAGTCAATGTTTTTTTTGTTTTTTTTCATGACCGTGATTTTTTTCCAACTACAACTAAAGCGTAATTCACACTACACGATTTTTAGCCTGATTTGCCGGCGACCGTCAGGCTGCGATTGGGGGTAAATCAGAGGTTGATCGCCGGGCGTCGGTCGCTATGTGTGAACTACTCAACGACGCATCAAAACGGCTTCCCAACACAATTCTGACACAGCAGGCAGCTACTTTTTCACCACAAAACACTTTTTACACCCCTCAGCTCTCTCTGTAGCACAGGCAATCCCTGCTACCTGAGTGTGCTAATCCATTCTTTCATATAGATTTTTTTGTCTTTATAATTGGTATCTTTATAATAACAAACAGCAGCTGTTTCGCGTAGGTTCCAATCATTTCCAGTTTCACATTTCACGTGTTTTCTTGACAAAACATGGTTTGGAGACCAGCGTCGGCTGACAGAGTCACTGTCAGCTCTTGTAGTGTGTGACCCCATGTCACCGATCAGTCACGTTGTGTGAATGCCACAACAACTTCAAGACTCCTGTCACAAGATGGCAAGCTGTGTAGCGTGAACTGCACGGCCATCGACCAACACTGAAAATCCCGTAGTCTGCACAAGCCTTCACAAAGTCATTTTTGTGCCTGAACTTAACCAAACCTTAACTACAGCGCTGGCACAGTTATTTTTAACTGCGATTTGTCACAGTTTTGGAAGGCACATATGATGTTGTCATGCTGAAAGGGGCGTCAGATCAGAAAACGCTTTTATGTGTTGCTCTAGAGAGCATGGGCAAATTATTTGGTGGTTTCATTTGGAGGACTTGTTGCTATCATCATCTTATCGATTTAGAGCAGGAACAATGGAATGGCAGAAAGTCCATTTGCTAAACAAAAGGGCGTAAGGTTAGTGGCAATACTGTGTCAGGAGTGCAACTGATGCTGCATTCATGTCACAAGAGAAGCAGTGTAGAATAACAAGAAAATAAATCCAATATGGCCAGGGAAAGGTCAGTCAAACTATACAGGTGATTTTTCATTTCCTGGTGAGATGTCATTTTTTAGCCCAGCAGCTTTAAAATGCAACGCCTACACTGTTGCTGACAATTCTCCACAGAGTTTTAGATAGATTTTAGATTTGTTTCATTACTGTAGAAAATTGATTTGCACACCATTTCTCACCTCTAACCTATTCATTTATGGTCAAAGTTCCATCGTGTGGTACTGCTGAGATCATTTTCATGGCTCTCTTTGGTGATGCATTAAAAGAACAATTACACAAGTGCCAAAAAAGTGTGCTGCTTATGAACACTATGTAGCAACAAGAAATAGTTATGAAATCTGTATTGTGATGAACTAGTATCTCAAGTCTCTCCAGGTTATTTTCCTCACTGGCATGAAATAAACAGAAACCAGTGGCTCCCTGGAACGTAGAAAACCTTACTAGAAACCTATGGCGTGATCTGGAAAATGGATGGCAATATACGTGTATATATAATGTACGGAAAAAACATCTGTATGACTATTTTAAGGTTAGAAAAATCAACTGTAAACAAACTGCAGCATAGCAGATGTTGTATAATAATTGTTTATTATAATTGCATAATTGTATGACTGTGAGTATAACTGATAATTTTAAGTGTAAGCCACATTTGCCAGTCTGAAAAAGAAGCAAACAAAAAGTTCCCTCCTGCACTACTTTATGCTTAATAAGTATAAAGTAGGATATTCATACTCTTCCTTTATTAGCTGCTCATTCTAGATACGATCATGTCTGCTAATATGTTTATATAAATTTAGAAAGTCGGATTCTTATTGTGCACACCTTGTCCAGCCAGAATCAGGACAAGTTAGTTACTAAAGGAAGGAGTCCAGCTAAAAAGAAAAGGTCATCTGAGAGTGTTCAGCAGTGGGATGCCTTAAAGGTTACCTCCATCAAGCTCAATCAAATATTAATGACATCAGAGCCCCTGACAGGACCCCCCTGCAGACAAACAAGTCCATTTAGCAAAGGGGGTGCTTTAAGCACAGTTTGTTGTTGTTCTGCTTCAACCTAAACCTTTCTGTTAGATTGTCACTTTGTGCAGCTCTGTCTGTAGAGCTTCAGCAAAGCCTCATCTGTCCTGTTACGTACCATTGTGAGGCAGCACGAGGTGTTTTCAGACGCAGCTTTCCAGGATTTCTTTTAAAAGGTCACAGGAATGTGGACTGTGACTTCTTGCCCTTATATTTCCAGTTCTTTTGGTTAACTTATCGATCCAGTTATGTCAATGAGGGAAGCATAAAGGTTACAACCGTGCTATCCTTGCACCCCTGCCTTATGAACTATGGAGCTGGTAGAGGGAGATATTATGCCTGGCAGTAAAATGTTCAACTGGGAAAATCTGCCCATAAATAAACCTTATGTTGTCCTTTCTAAAATGGAATATTGGCAGTTCTCCTAACATAAATCATCTGAAATGGTGTAAGCGTTTCTCTGCTTCATTCTAAAACATATGTATATTTTACCTCGGAGAGGGCAAGATTGGTAAACATTGCAATAAAAGAGGAAAATGAGGATTCATCTTTTCCCTGGAAATCACATAACAGGGTGCTTACTTCTTTTCCAAAGTTGCTTTTGGCTTATTGTAACCTGAGATGAATTCTTTTACCTGTGGAGTATTACAATACAGAGATGCAGCGAGGCAGATACAGGTGTTGGCCAGATGTTCATGCAGAATGCTGGGAGATGCAAACAGTGTTTCAACTTCATATTTCTCATTGATATCATTGTTTTTGGCATTGGAAATCTATTTTTCTAAGGATTCAGGGACATAAAAGAGATAAAAATCACTTGACATAAAGTAAATTTGTACACAGTGAAGACCACTAAAATTACTGCTAGTTGCTGCATAGTTTTGCGCAATAATAAGTGAAACCGCACAGTATTTTTACACACACACACTTCATTCAATGAAGCCACTGACAAACTCCCACAATTTCTTCTGATATTACAGGTTACATGAATTATTTAATATTATAGCACAAGTTCTATCTATTTTCACACTAAGATCTCATATTATATATATTATAATATCCTGTAGTTTCCCTGCTTTAAGTGTCCCTAGCTCTGAATCTCGGATTCAGACTAAATGCAAATCAGTAGAAGCTCAATTTGTTGCTGGAGGCTGTTTTTTTTTTTTTGCTGCTCTCTCAACTAGTACTTACAGATTTGAAGCGGAGCTGTTGTGCATCTTGTTTGGGTTATTGAATATATGAAACATCTTAATATGGTGCAGGCTGCAGAACTGTGGCACTGGTAAGTAGTATTTTTAATTGAAGAGAAGTGTTTTCTTATTGAAGGTAGATGCAAATGGATCAAACATGGGCATAGATAAAGAGGGGAAGTGTCAGCTGTTCTCTGGTTTAATTCTAAAGAAAAAACATTAAAACACACACACACACCAAAAATGAACTCAAATCAAACTAAAGCATCACATATGTTGAGGATGTGAAAATGTGAAATGAATGACTTGTATGATTGCTGCTAAATTCTCAATACCTTGAACCCACTGAGATCAACCCTATCAACCCCAACAGCCTCAGCCCTCAGCTCTGATCTGATGCTTAATGATATATTGTGGTCAGCTAGTCAAGTCTTCCTCTTGCTTAGGGGGGCCTCCAAGGCCTGCAGTTCCAAGGCTACTGTACTCTTTATACATCGCATAGACCGGGAAAACTGGCTTCCCTGCCCACAGCTACTTGTCTGCTTTCCTGTTTGTAACAGTTTCTGCTGCGGCTCAGGAGGCGAGTCGGAGGTTCGTGCAATCACAATGGGGGACTCTAAGAGAAGAAAATCTGCAGTTCATTTCCATGTGAAGAAAAAAAAATAACCACAAGGAATTGCTTTATGTAATCTTTTGCGTCTGCATCTTCAATTTATGAGGCTATAAACAGTATGCACATATTTTATCACTGCAAGGCGAGAGTGTGTGTGGGTGTATGTGGATGCGTATGCATGTGGTAGAGAGAGGGGGTGGGGGGTGTAATAGCATTACAATATTAGAATGTGAATAATGCATATAATCCACCTTTTTCAATGTAAAATAAGAATGGGCCATTACAAAGCTCCAAACTGAAATTGAAATTGATGATAAGCATAAGCATTGCTGGGCAATCCACTATAGAGGAGCAGCAGCAGCAGTGTGAGTGGTCTCTGAGTAGTTACATGAAGCTGTTAAGCTACAGGTATGATCAAACAAGCAGTGATTGACTATTACCAGGCAACGCTCTATCTGGGACAGCTGCAGCCTTAGTGCTGTATGGAAAGACATCCTAGTCTTGTGAAACTCTGTGTAAGAACATGATGTATTAAGTTTAAAACTATGCACCATGCAAGAAGAGAGAACTGTTATTACCGTCAAAGGTAGGAGGAGGTAAAACAAGAAAAAGGCAGCTGTTTGATACTGAGGTGAGGTCACTGTTTAGACTGGCTGATACATTTACATTTATCTATCGCATTTTTTCCAAACACACACACACGCAAGTACCACAAGTACTGATCAAGACAGAACATTTGTGAAACTTTCTCACACCATTCCTACGACCCGCCCAGGGGCCGTGAGGTCCCGGCGGCAGCTTTTAGTATGTGCACACAGCTGCTAAAGTTATGTTAACTTCACACTCATGATTGAAAGCTAAAATCCTTGAGATTCGACCAATGCAAACCACTTCAAGATATAATCGCCACAGTGGGTACAATTAGCGCAGTCAGACTAACCAGTACAAGCAAAATTGACGCAACTTACCTATGAAGCCTCACACGATTATATTCCAACAAAATGGTCTCGTTATCTTGTCGAGGGTCCAGACGATCCAGTCCCGTAAAATATTTACTCCAAAACACATTATTCCATCAGTAAATCCCCAGGGACTGCTGCCGCATTGTTTCATATTTACCGGCAAACGTGGCTCGTATGTCATAACCGCAATAACTCCGATTTGAAAGTAAACATCTACGATAGCTTGTTTTGAAATTAGCCGCTGAACTCTAACCCTACGGGTGACACCAAATCCGACCCAATAGGCGCTCACATGTCCCTTTCACAGCCTACAATAGCCAATGAGAGCCCGCGCTGTTATTTCGTGGGCGGGCCGAGCCAATTGCAAGCAATTGTTCCGATGACTGGCACTTCGCGTAGCCAATAAAATTCTGAAAACAACTACGTACGAAAGCCGCGTTCCAGACTGTTGATATATCAGACTTCCAACCTTAAAGCGCTCCAGGTGCATGGTGGTGCATGGTGGTGCATGGTGGTGCATGGTGGTGCATGGTGGTGCATGGTGGTGCATGGTGGTGCATGGTGGTGCATGGTGGTGCATGGTGGTGCATGGTGGTGCATGACGCCGAAAGTGAACGAAAACCGTGGCTGACCGTGACAAAGTTGTAGGTTACACTTCCTAATATTTTGGCATTTTTAACAATAATTTTTATGCAGAGAAGATGACTTTATGAGATTCTTTACTGAAGCCAGCTACCTAATAGGGCTAACATGTTTCTACATCAATGTACACGCAGAACAGTTTTACTTACTATATGATGGAATGTATTATTTTAATTTAAATACATGCAAATATACTTTTTGTTGCCTTTTAGTTTATGGTTTACCATTTACAATGTGTGCTTCCATGGGCCCTGACATTGTTTTGTGACGTAATTCAGCTGCTCCTCCTGTTCACAAGTAGGAAGTCCGACTTCAAGTGGCGTTCCAGGATAGTTTTTCTAGTTGGAGGTCAGAAATTTCCCTGTTCCGAGTTGCCTGAAACACAGCAGAAGTTTATGATCTATCAGCAAAAAAACACATCTTCGGCCCAATCCCAATGTCCTCCCCTAACGTCACTTGGAAAGTGATTGAGTGCCAGAGGCTGCAAGGGCTCATAATGCTGTAAACAGGAATGGGACAGCACTTTGCCACATTATGTTATCTTGACGATGCTGAAACACGTTGCATGCTTTTTATTTTATGCTTTTGCCTGATTTTTAAGTCCTTCAGGCTCTTGCCCTACAGAGTGGAGAAGAGGTAAATGTCAATATTTGTCAATGATCAATACACTATTGTTGGTCAAAACAACATAATTGTTTACCGTTTTCTTCTTCTCATATAACGCGGATTTGCCGTGATTTTTGTCTCGCTTAAAGGCTTGTACCAGTAACCTGTGTTTCATGTCATACCGCTATGAACTGTGGGCAGTTCCCTCTGGCAAAGTCTGCAGAAATGCGGACTTACGAAAAGGGTCTAAAAAGGGCTCAAAACGTCCACGAGAGAGCTCTCGCAAAAACAATTTGACAGTGGGACAGCCTTCAGCCCTCACGGACTTCCCGGGAGCGTGCCTCCAAATCGGTGAGTCTGTGAGGGTGGACATTGGGATAGGGCCTGTGTCAAGTTACCAGCCAATACAGAGTGATGCAGCAGCAGCCGCCTGCCTGTGTAAGATAGCAATCTGTCATGTTATTGGTATGAAAGGCTATATGTTGTGTCCCTACAGTATTTTCTAGCAAGTCCCAGCTATAGTTGGCTGCATGCATTTGTTTGCAAGACTGCCTAGTCTTTTTGACATTACCACAAGGTGGCGCCAGTCAGAAATGTTGATATCCCACAGAAACTGGCTTTTAGATCCAGTTAAATGAGTTGAAGGAGAGTTTCCCACTTTTTCAAGTCTGTATTAAAACAATAGCCACGTGCCCGAATGAACATTGAAACAGTTTTTGCTTAATGTAATCATTCCTCCTGTTCGTCCTGAATTAGTAGTTACTGTAGTTGTCCAGTGAAACTCCTTTTATCTAAGTCTGCTATATTTTTGCATAGCGGTTTGGCTATAGTGTGTACTTGTTTCACAGACTGAACTAACTGGATCAAACATTCAGATGACAAGTGAAACTCTAAAATTTAGCCAAACAGTGTTTTTGCCATAAAGAGGAACAAAGGAGAGTTCTGCTTGAGTTTGTGCACATATGTATCATGTCACGTGTGCGTGTATGTCTGCATTTATTGTGATAGGTGTTCATTTAGCCCATGCTGGATATCAATTTGGAGTGTGCACTGGAGAAGTCTGAGAAGAGAGCATTGACGTATTGACGTATGCGTTAAGGTGAGACTGCACCTTGAGACGATGGGAGCCACATCCTGTTTACATGTGAATCAATACAGTTACAAGTCTAAATGGTGAGAAACGCTGAGGTCACACAGGGAAGGGGAAGTCCTGGTTGAGGATTGTATAAAGTAAGACAGAGGAGGCCAGAATGTGTGTAAGTACATGTTGTTTTATATTCATAAACAGATATGGATAGAAAGAAAGAACAGTGTGCTCTTTGTAAGTCTGAACACTCAGTGATATAAGACAACTAAAAACTACACTGTGCTTGGTGAGCTGGATGACAGACCAGAGAGTGGAGAGAGGTAAATGATTGTAATATACGGTATACGGGCTGTGAGAAAGCTTTGTGCGAATAAAACCCATCAACATTTTATCACCAAATTTCAGAGGCGACATCAACTTCTCTAATTAAGTGCCAAAAACATCAACAACAACCTCTGTGGGTCTCAGAAAATGGTTCACTGACTGTAAGTAAAAGTGGCTTTTCAATGTGTTGTCATTCAGGTAGAAAACTAAGAAGTTCTCACTTTTATATGCTGTCAAAAGAATGCTATGCTGCGCATGCATGCTTTTTCCATCTCTGTTTGACATTTATATTATGCACACCTGGTAGCTCATACATCTTTCTACAGATTTCTGCTGTTGGCCAATGAGTAACTCAGAGGAGTTGGGATTGAAGCACCTTGCTAAGAGGCTACCCTGTGGAGTTTTCATTAACATGTTTTGTTTGCATTCAACCTTTCTCATCAAAATTCACTTTGTGTATCATTAACACCTAACAAACATCATGAATCCTGCATCCCTGGCCTTCACTCACTTTGCAAACAGACACTGCAGCTCTTTCAAATGCTGCAAATTGAACCAATCAGATATATTCAACATCAAAACACACTCGACTCGTTCTATCCATGAGAGCAAATGTAAAATCTTGATATAGCTCACTTGGGTTTCAGACAGCTTTTCTGTCTAATTGGTTGTTGGTGGTACTAGTCTATAAAATGCATAACTCTATATACCTAATCAAAGAAATTGGTTGTTTTAAAAAAAACTGAACATTTGCTTACTAGCTTTATCCAGACCAGTCGATGAAATAGGTTGTACTAAAACTACTAAAAGCAACATAGAATACCTTCTATCCTTAGACCTTCCTCAGACAGTCAGGCCCAAGAGCCACAACTACATGACAGCACATTCACTGAGAAGTATTGGTGGCTCTCTTCAAGGGAGATGAGTTACGGTCTCCCCAAAAAGTCACCGGATTTGTTGCTAAATCTAGCAATAGAAAAGAGTCCATCGGCTTTTCTGACTATTTTAATGTCTTTCAGGTCATTGCTTTGGTTTTATATCCCACAACTTTGCCTCAGTGTCAGCATTTTAACAAACCTCATTTCTGTCACATATATTTCTCAGGAGTTGATGAAGGAGAACGAATAGGTGAAACTCATGAATGCTGATGCTCTACCTGATGGATGTTTTAAGAACGGTTAGGAGTCTATGAGGTGAAGTTTATTAAAAAAAAATATTAATGAAACAGAAGGGACATCACAGAAAGTTCAACAAAGCAAAAAAATGGGGAACAAAACAAAAATGTAGAACAAGCTGCCGCGACTCCCACAGGACCAGTGACTGGAGTCTGTTCAGGTGCATACTTTGATCTAGATAGGTACAGTACAGTACTTTGAAAAAAAATACACAATAACAATGAAAGAAATAATTTAAAAGCAACTCTCACACTGTAAATCTCTCATTATTTTAGGTTTGTGCTCATCTTAGCTAGTAGTTGCAACAGTAATAAGAACACATCCCAGGCGAATAGAGCTATAGGCTAACACAAGTCATATAAATAATTACTAAGATTTTTTGCTGAACCATAGTTTCCTTGTCAGGAGCAGGGGCATTGATACACATAAAGCTCTACAGGGGAACAGGCCCCCTCACTCCCCATGTAAATGTTTGATTTAGATATATTTTTAGTATGTGCCTCACCAGCTTCCCTCGCACTGTCATGTCAGAAAGAGCTTTGGCCAGAGCATAAGCACTTATACCTATGTTACCACCTAAGAAAAATTCTGCTGTGCGGCCTTCATTTCTGACTTGTGTGCCATGTAAACAATTTGCCACTGCTGCACAGGCACACCTGACACTGCATTGCTCTCGCTACTACATCTCCTTTAAACAGTCTTTGTAATAAGACTGAATGGAAACCTCTTATAGAAAATAACACTTCTGATTTCACTGGACTTCTGCACACTAACTCAGTCCTCCATTAGGGTCTGGGCTGCTTGTGGCTGATGCTGCCTGTATTTCACCTAGATCTGTGTGACCTTCTAGAGATGTCTGGACTGGGTCTGTGCTGGAAGAAGAAAAAGACGAAGAAGAAGAAGCTCTGCATTTAACCCATCATTCCAATATGTCATTTGGGCAATACATAAGCTATTTGGGGTGTGTAATATCTCATTGTGCAAGGGTTATGCTACATTGCGGGGAATGCGGCTGACAGGGTTGTTCAATCAAAACTGGCACTGGAAGGAGGAGTCAATGTGCTACTATATAGGCAACTGTCTAATGTATACAACAGCATGTGTTGTGTTGCATGAATATGTGTAAGAGATGCTTTATATCTGTATTTTGTTCAATTTCAATTTAATTCAATTTTATTTATATAGTGCCAAACAATTCCCACCAAGAGCAGCACTAGGTGACACAGTCAAGGAAAAACTTCCTATTAAGAGGCAGAAACCTCGAGCAGAACCATGGCTCAGGGTGGCCGGCCATTTGCCTCGACCGGTTGGGGGTGAAGGAGAGAGAGAGAGAGAGAGAGGGAGAAAGAGAGAGAGAGAGAGAGGAACAGGGATAAAGAGCGAGAGAGAGGGGAGGGAAGCGGCCTACACAGTATACACACAGAGGTACAGACAGTAAAGGTAATGTTGCTATAGACTGAATGAAAAATGGTACAAATATTTATAGTAGTGTTAATGATAATAATCTTAATATCAATGATAATAATAACAGTAATAATAGCAATAGGACTTGTAACAACAACTGCAGCAGCGAGTGTCGAACAGGAACACAGAGGCAGCAGATGGCCCGCAACCACAGATCCAGACTCCACAGTTTCAGAGCCAGAAACACTTGCAGGAAGTGATAGGAGGAGAGAGGAGAGGGACGAGAAAGAACAAGACTACTGGAAACGGAAGAAGTCAAGTTAGTAACATGCATTAATGGGAAAATGGGATGAGGTTGCATACAGAGAGATAGAAAGAAGAGGAGAAGGGAGCTCAGTGCATCATGGGAAATCCCCCGGCAGTCTAGGCTTACAGCAGCATAACTATAGGATGGTTCAGGACTCACCTGAGCCAGCACTAAAGCTTTATCAAAGAGGAAAGTCTTAAGCCTACTCTTAAATGTAGAGGTAGTGCCTGCCTCTTGAACCCAAACTGGAACCTAATTCCACTGGAGAGGAGCTTGATATCTGAAGGCTCTGGCTCCCATTCCACTTTTGGAGACTCTAGGAACCACAAGTAACCCTGCATTCTGTGTTGTCTTGTAAAGCTGCAGAACAAAACAAATGTCCCTTCAGGGACAATTAAGTATATCTTATCTTATCTGAAACCTTCTTGCTGTGAGGCTACAGTGTCGCCCATTAATGTTATCAGCTGCTTCAGGCCCATTCAAGCTGGCTCCCCAGGTTTCCTTTAAAACATTTTCAAAAGGAAACTACTACTACTACTATGACATGACTGAGTTTGTGATCTTAATTATCTGAAAGACGTACATCCATATTGCACAGTCTGCCCAGCAAATCAACATTTTAATAGTCAATGTGAATCAACTACTTTCCATCTGCAATTAGTCTATTTTTGTAACTTAACCGTCACTGAGAGATAATTATTGTCTCCATTTAAAATGATGTGCGCCTATGAGGAGTGCCATCACAGTCCGTGACTGGACTGGTCCCACTAATGTTGCTGCTACAATGCCATAAGGTCCGGCTGCAGACTGTAGCACCTCTCAGCCAGATTCGAGAGTTTCCTTTTGTGCACGAACATGCGTATGATCGCATGTTCATGCGCAACATGTTTTCTTTTCATTGCATCAGTACATAAGCATCATTGCACATCAGCTGCTCAGCGGAGTTAGCAAGACAGACAGAGATTCACTGCAGCTACACATGCTGCTCACATCAGACTTTGAGAGAGAACACTTAGTTACCTGACTGCTGTTCTCAAAAGTCACTCTCATGGAGTTATTTTCTCTTTTTGTGCACAGAGGGATAGTCCCTCTTAGTCCTCTCATCAACGTTGTAAACACTTGCTTTCAACATTGACTCATCTTTTGTGACATTTCACAAGGTAACAACATGCCTTTTCATGCCTGCTAACTTATACGGACGTTGCAGATGCTGCAATCGTTGCTAACTTGAGTGCGAAGTCCTACACGTCGCCAAGGGATCTTGACAATTTCACTGGGGCACAGAACATGAATACAGGGGCACATGCCCCAGTAAAAAGTGTCTAGTGACGGCTGATGGTCAGGAGTAAATGAGCAGACGATGACAAACAGAAAAACAAAAATTTTGCGCATTACTACTTGACATGACCCCTTTAACTGATGGAACACAAATTAAACTAAGCAAATTCAACAAGTTTGGGTTGTGTAAATGAATTATTTAACACAAAAGAACCGATCATGTTGACAAACAAGAACTACTGAACAGCTTTTTTCACATGGATTATGAGCAACGCAGTGACCCTTCCTCTGAACTATTACACAGAATAAGAGCAAGTGTAAAATTATGTATTGTAAAATATAAAATAAAGGAAAATTCTGGTTTTCACTATGCAGGAAGCACACCTCACTTCTTTGAAAAAAAAACTGCCTGACACGACTGACAACGTAGTCCCTTTGAATATTTAGTTACTGTATATCCCCTGGCTAATACCACTGTTCTAAATTTGTATGATTTTGATCCCTACATCAGCATGGATTAGAGCTTTCCATCACTTGCGTCTTTTTGAAAGAACAAGCTGGGATGGTACCATGGCATCAATTAGTCATGTAAATGTCATCATCGTTATTTAGACTGGGTTTTGATACCTCTATTCTGAGCGGCAGGGTTTAACTGAAAGCTTAAAATGAAACAAGAGGAATGAGCAATCTCTTCTGATGGTATCCACACAGCTGTGGATAAAATATTAAACACAGACCTCCGGGGCACGACGGCTATCTGATTGGCAATAAAAAACCACTTGAACAATTTTAAACAGTGCTAATTGGAATGAGAAAGACAATGAGGCATGGCAGGAGGGGAGACACAATGAGAAAGACGGCAGATAGCATGTGATCACGGATCAGTTTGCATTATATTCCCTTTATTACTTCAGATTTAATCTTACACAAAAACAATATGCCATGTCTTCCCTCCTGCTCCAGGACGCCTCGCCATCTGTTGTTTTTCTGACTGAATTGTTCTCTTATGTTGCACTTCGCTCTTTCGGCGGCCAAGATTTTCTAACTGTACCTCAATTTCTACAAAGATGAAACAATGAAATGAACGAAAGACCTATTTCTACACAGACACATTTTCTCTTGGCCCAGAATGGAATGAGTCTATCTGTAGCCCTAACAGAAAATGTAATCACACTTCAAGAAAAAAAAAGTGGCCAACTTTGGCTCCGGGCAATGTGGACAGATAGAGCTGCATACCTTCTAAAATTCTGATTGCTGTCAGTGCACGGCATCAACAAGGTACTTTTCTCAGTGCTTCCTCTCAGGCCTTTGATATGCTTTAATAAATGTTAATAGAATACGGAGTGCTCAGGGTAGAGTTTAGGAATTACAAATTGCTGAGCTCGTTCGCGGGCATCCTCAAGGGACTTTTTGGACTCCAACACCTTGACGCATTCCCTTGAGGGCTCCAAACAGGAAGGAATGAGAATACTGCAAGAATGTAAATTGACTGGAGGGAACGGCTGCCAAGCGACCGCGCAGATGGTTTTGTCAATCTGGCAAAGGACAGTGGTGAGGAGGGGGGTGGCACGTGGCTGTCTTTGGCACACCGCAAGCATCTGGCACCGGTGGGACAGGAAAAATGTGCATCCCCACAACACCACTACCACCCTCATCACTGATGACAACCCAACCTCCCCTGTCTATATTTGGTTTATCTCACCGCCCAGCATCCAGGAAGACAATAGGGCTGTGAAAATCAAGCCTGTGTGTCCCCTTGCTGCAGGGGCCTCTATTTGTGCAATAAATGTGGACGGCTCAAGGTTTACTGTAATCTCATCGCAGGACAGACAGTGTTGTGCAGGACTGGGTGGTCGCAGGCATGCGAAGCGTAAAGGAGAGTTGTTGCTGCAGTAAATGAGATTGTTAAAGATGGAAACTTTACTCCTTGCAGCTCATCTTTCTCTTGAATCAACTGATGAAGTTGTACACAGTGAGCAGCCAGTGGCTCAGCCTTACAGACTTTATGGTTCATCTTGGTCTGGCAGACCTTTTGGGAGTAATGACGGTAATAGTGGTGGCGGTGCAGTGGCATGGTAGTTAAGACACATGCCCTCGGTGTGGGAGTCCTGGGATCAGTTCCCATTGTGTCCATCCACCAATATGTCCCAGAGCAAGACACTTGACCCCTAATTAAAGGTGTGCGGCCTCTGATGCATATGGAAACTGTAAGCTGCTTTGGATAAAAAAGTCAGCTAAGTGAGTGAATGTAATGATGGAACAGTTTTCCCAGTCTTCAGTTTTATTGGCTTAAGATGGCTGTAATGTTATTCCCCCTTTCAAACACACAAAAAACAGGAAACAAATTAGCATTTTTTGGCTTCTGTGCAAGCTCGGGATACAACATTTTCGATATTTAAAATGGATTAACAGAGCTCCAGAAAACTGACCGATCCACAAGGGAATATGTGATTGAGCAATGGTAGAACAGAGAAAAGTACATTCAGTCAAGAAGTGCTTGTGAATACAATTTTCAGGTACAAGTGCTTTACTTTATATTAACTATGATTCTACTCCACAAATGTATCATTTACTGTGCAATATTTGTGTTATTGGCAGATAAGAATTTTATATTAAAAGTTTATACAGTTCCAACCAGGGCGGAAAAGAAAATATACAAACTAAATTATCTGTTTAAATGTATGCCTCCACCAGCGGACGCTCCTAAGATATACTGTACTGTCTGTCTGACCCATCCTATCAGTAAACTTGTTGTTGTTTTGGCATTTTGCATCCAACACCGTAGATTGAATATTCGTGGATTAAGTGGGCTGTTTATTGATCTTAAAATCTTGTCAGTCTGTAGTAAAAAAATTAATTGATAAAACATGAAAACATAGCATAAAAATATGTTAGCTCAAACCTGATATTTCTTTAAGTGACAGCCCTAATATTTAATAGTCAATTTTGCTTACTTTTATGTGAGTACTTGTACTTTTAATACATTTGCTGCCCCTACAGTAGCTGCTTTTTCATTTGAATCTTTATTGCTAACTTTACTGCGGAGCCTTGCATGTCCAAATGACGTGAAATGTAGCCACAGTGTCATATTTTGAAGAGGAGGACCACTGACCAAGTGGCAGTATTTGAAAACCCGTCGTTATGACTGCCACTGGCCCACATCTCTTTGATCAGACTAGACCTCCACTTGACATGGAGTATTTTTACATTGTAGTATTGGTACTTTTACTTTAATAGTAAAGATCACTACTGTGACTGAAATACATGGTCACAGCTAGAGCTAGACAGATAGAGACTAAAGAGATTGAGAAAATAGATAGACATATACATACAATAATAAAAGTACTTGAACTGAAGATAGGGAAAAACAGCCAGTGGGAAGCATGAGTCATACTCCCTCTCATGTTTTACACACAGAGAAAACACCGCTCAGTGCTCTTGCCCCCCCTGTGTCTGCTCTATTCTTTTCCCATTGCAACAAAACTCATTACAGTGCTCACTGCAAGGAAATATCTACCGACCTGAAATGTTTCATACTTGCAAACTGCCTAGCGTATAATGTTATTAAAGTTATACTCCAACTCTTGGGGAAATTCACTTTTCTCTAGCTTAGCAGCAATGCTATGATAAATCCAATTTCCTTAATTTTTCAGGTTGGAGGTACAGCCCGGGTGATTCTTGAATATATGACCATCTTGCTAAGATATAACAATTAAATAAGACATTTTGCGTTATTGGAAAGGATGTCTTGTTCACTTTTGGAGAGGCTAGCTGTTTCATCGGTAACCATTTTTTATGTGAACAAGATACTTTTCCTCTACCAAACTCACCTTAGTGCAAATCACAATTTTCTCTTCTGAATAACATTGGGTCTGAATATAAGATATTTAAACCAACACAAATTGATATGCAACTTACCAATGATATGCACTCCATCTCCAAATCATGCGTGTTCCTGTCATTTATTTTCATTAATGGCAAAGACAGAAGCAAACTGAAGATAAGTTGTTTCAGATAACAATAACCAAATAACCATATAATCATAGGTGTCATTTCCACTGGGGCGCTGGTGACATGTTCCCACCACATTTTGAAATAGCTAATTTTGTCCCCATCACTATTTGAAAGCATTTTCAAGCAATTTTCAGAAAAATAGCTTGCACCAAACAAATGAAAATGCTTTGAGAAAGGTTTATTTACACAATAAGAGAACATTCAATGCAGAACAAACAAATGTGCAGTCCAAAAAAAGTAACTAGCAAAAAAAAAAACAAGCTGCTGGTAATATTCTGTTATATTTTTATATTTAAAAAAAATTCACCCCCTAGATTAATTATGTTTCCTTTTGTATAAATAAAATACTTTCCACTGTAAATCGGAGCAGAAACTGTCTCTAGAGCGCAAGTGCAAGTGTTTAATGTGCCAATTCTCCGGGGGAGGACTTACTGATCACACTCTCATACATTTCAGCATTGCATATTTCTTCAGAATATTGTTAAAAGTCTTCTTGTCTTGTTTTCGTGCATTGTCACATCTTGTGACCCAAGTGTATCATCACTCCCCTAATCTGAGCCCTTATGTCCCCAACACTTTCCAACACAAAGTGACACCATTGCATATAAACTCAAAAGACTACTTCTTCATGATACATTCATCCCGGCCCTCCCCTACTGACATTTGTTCCCAAAATGTTTGAGTAACCTCACATATAATGTGTGATTTAGTCCTAATAATGGGTTTAATTTGCAGGGAATTTATAAAATGATAGCCTTTGTTATTGCATGCTATGTAGTATACTTGTGAAAAAAGTCCAAAATGTATCATTTATCATCTCATTTCATATAGAAGCTGTACACAGACAGCATGTTGGCACTTTAGCAGGCATCTCATTAATGAGTTTAACGAATGAGACCAACAATCTGGTATCCATTTACCCCCTATGTGGAGATTCCTGCTAAGACCCAATCACTTGGCAGAGACCTGGCTTCGCAGCATCCAAAACCAGCCTCACAGTGATACACTGAACACACTTGCAAAACACACAGCAGCATCTCATCTACAGTGGCATGCAAACAACTCCACACATTACAAGGACAAACAAACAAGTTTAGTGTACTTGTTTTATAGTCAACAGTTTAGTACAAGATTTAGATGAGTTCTACACAATAGCATTACACAATGTATCCGTCTTTGTATCGCTAGAACTCTTCAAGTGACTTACTATGTTTAAAGCGAGCATAGAAAAATAACACATCTCTGCACAGAAAGATGACATGGATTGCTGGAGCACCGTGAGCACCAACATCACACCCAGTCTTCCAAAGTTCAAAGCATTTGAGTTTTTCATGGATTGCAGGTAACATTGCTCACAGACAATAAAAATTTGTACAGACTGCTTCAATTGCTTCAACCTACCTAGTTTTAATGCATAACTGTAATGTGAAATGTCCCATGTTGATAATTCATATTTGGTACTACCCCATAAAAACATTATAGTTGTAGTCTCAGTCTCATGCCCAGAAGAAAATGTACAGGCAGGTTGCTTTTGTGCACCAGAGCATATGGAAATAAAAGTCAGAGCAATTGTAGTCATACCATACACATAAAATGCACATACTATGAATGCACATAACTTTCCTAGTGCCAATGGTATAGAGAGAAACCAAACAAGATATGTAGGTTTTCCTTTTTTCTATCTTTAGCTGCTTTGCCCTCAAACACCAAACTTCTTAAGTAAAGGTGACATTGCTGCAGAGATGTGTTGCCAACTGACAGTTGCCAGCAGATGCTGATACACACTGTCACGAATGATATAAAGACCTCCCCACCACAGAGGAACAGTGTGAGTCAAGTTCAAATTTTTGTATCATCTGCTCTCCAGAAGAGTCTTCTGAGACACAGGATTATGGATCTAGTCCACACTCATGCTGCTGGGCCTCACACCACCAGCCACTTTTCTGAGGAGGAGGTCTGCGGGGGGCTCAGAGGGACTCAGACCACTTCCAGAGCTTCCAGAGAGGAGCACTGCACTGGTTTATCCAGCAGGGGGTGCTTAACCAGCTCATCACGCTTAAGAGTGCAACTGGGACTCATCAGCCACCAGATGACCTGTGCTGCAGGCTGCCAGGATTTAAGGACAATTCCCACTTTGGCCTCTTAGCCCTGTGATAATCACTGTATTCTGTGTTCTGCATTCTACTTGTTCTGTAATCAAGTGCTGCGATTTAGTTCTTTGCAACACTTGTTTCTTACATTTGCCAGAATTGCTTTTGACTGTCCACAGAGAAAGTGCCCAAACTCATTTGCATTAGCTGTGGGTAGAGGGAGATATAATGATAATAACTGCAGTAACAGAAGATGAGCATACTTTTCTTAAAACATAAACCACCCTATGGCTGCGTTGTTTGGCTGGTCTACTGAATGTAGTAACTTTGACTTGGACTTTTTGCCCTTTCTCCAATAGATTTCTCTCTTTATCATTGTTGAGAAACTGTTACATAAATTATTGCTCTTTTATTGTGAGGGACTAACATCAAAATTTGACATTTAATGTTGGTTTAGATTACTGCAAATTTGGAAACAGGAAATATCTGAATATGTTGCATATCTGTGTTTGGTCTCATATGTACAGCAATACAACAAGATTGATTTCATGAGGCTATTTTCCTTTGAGCCCCTGATTTTTTGACAGCTGGAAAAACCCCATAATCCATTAGCTCATTTGGGATTGCAATATTTGGACAGTCTCCAGCAGGTTGCCATCAGTCAGCTGTCGACCCATCAGAGGAAAGTATCAAGATTTTGTCACCTTTGAGGACTTTAAAACTTTAATGTGCCAATACTTGCTCATGGTATTTCTGAAATAATAATAGATCAGCTTTGGACCTAGTGGATCTCATTATTACCTATGAAGAATTTCATCAGCACCATCAATGACCCCCCCTAGAAAGAATTCTTAGGCGTCAGGCTATGCTAGATAGTTTGTGGGAAATGTGGTTAAAAGTGAGAGTGAAGTTCATCCATTATTTCAACATAAACAATCCTTTAGCCACGATCTCCAGGTCTCCGCCGTGTTGTGGTATGAATGGTTTATGACAGACAATGCTGACTGAACTGCTTCACCGTTGGAGGCTTTTATTATATACTACACAACCCCACACATACACACTCATGAGCCAGCCTAACTCAGCCTGGCCACGACCCTGTTTTGAATTACCACTTTCTGATGCAATTACCTCCCTTGCTGTGCAGGGTGATGTTGGCTTTTTGTTTCACCACCATTTGTTTTCTCTGTGCGTTCTCTCTGGAGCATCCTGACAAAGACTCCATGACCTTGCCTCGCATTTAAACATTGCTACCCAGCCGCGCAAAAACCTACTGTGTGGCGGGGGAGGGGGATCACAATTGAAAAACGATTCCCAGCGGAAACTCTGGAATAAGACAGGGAAATGGGATGTTCACTGATGTGCTGAAGACTGTGTGTGCATGCATGAGGGTTAGGTGTGTGTGTGTACATACGTAATTTCTGTGACTCTGTGGAAGTGTGTGCATGTGTGTGGCAGTAGGAAATTACAAGAGAAGACAAAGCAGGGGAATCGACATCTTTTTGTTGGTGTCTTTTTGGCTTCCTGTGTTGTGTGGACACACATCACACATTGGGAGAAGCAGCAGCTGGAGAACTGCTTCATTAAGCACTTCTTCAAGTTGCTATATCAAAATGTAAACTTTTGCGTCTCTTTCAGTACATACTCTTTGCCTGCCACTTCACAGAAGTGGAACTACATCACTGGAACAAGGTCTGTTGCTACATCTTGTGCCCACAAGATGGGAATTTACAAGTCAAGGTTGTGAATTGATTCATATGAATAACTGCACATGTAAGGTGCCAAATGGTTTTCATTTTTGAAAATACATGTGAAGTCACATCCTGATTTTAGAAATCAAACGAGATTTGTTGCCAGTATTATCAACAATGGGCACAATTATCTGGTCTTTGGTTTCATTCAGTCCAGTGTGGGCTGTTCGGCCCATAAAAATGAGTGTGGGCAGATGGTAGATCAGTGAATTACATATAAAAAGCAAGTTATTGCTGAAACCCACGGACAGAAAACAGATAAAAGGAGCAAATGAATAAAGGTCCAATAGTCATTATCAAAATTCATTTATCACTTATGCAACGGCCCTCTGTATCCTCAGTTCACCCACTGCAGTGATGCAATGTCTCCTGCCGGTTAATAACACAATCAAGGTGTGAAATCAACACAGAGCTGCAGCATCTGTTAGCAGCCTCGAGTTACTTCGGGAATAAACACATTTAACCAGTGCCTTGGTTGGAAAGAAAATACTTTCTTGGCAACTTTAAGTTGCCGAGAAATTGTTGTTCATAAGGTAGCCATCAATGCATTGTTTCAAAACACCACTGAAATCCATGTCAACTTTTGACCATGTGAATGACAGGTTGTCTTTGACCTATGTTGGTCATTTGTAATCATTACAAAAATGACTAATTTAAGGATTTTCAGATCTGCCACTGCTGTGAATGTGATGAAAGTTGGGTTACGGTTCAGACACAAACATTACTTCTGGTTAGGCAAAGATTATAGTGGAGGTTAAAACAAAACAACGACTCTTGGTAGGAAACAGGAAATGAAAAGCAGTCTCCCATGCCCAAGTCACACGCTTTGCTGACTAATCCATCCACTCAGACTTCTCCCAACAAGGCTTAGCAGCTTTAACAACGCCATGCTGTTTATGCTTTTGTCACTGACAAACAAGATTACTAATTCACACGGTAACTGGAGGTCCTTGTCAGTTTAACTTGAACATAGGAGCTGTAATAAACATATGTACATGCATTGAACATACGTACAGTTTTAGGTAATTTCTTATGTGAGGACAGTTACAAGAGTGCTCTTGCATTGTACTTGAAAAATAAGCATTTCTGTGTTTTTCAACACATCATAGTTAAAAAAGACATCAGCTTATTTCACTTTGTTGCAACACTTCTGATGTAAAAGCAAGATTAGAAATTAGGAGTAACAGTAGTCTCCAATCCTGTGTTTTGAATTGTGATCATGAGACCTGGTTCACATTTTCATTGTACCTTTAAAGCACTATTTTTGGTTATACCTTTCCTTTCTTGCCAGTTTTGTTGTTTGGTGGTGTATTTTTCTCATTTCCAGCTGCAATAATAGAATTTCTAAAACATCATTGGCAAACGTCAGGCTTTGCTGTGAGTCACTCAGAATCAAAAAGCCAAGGGTTATTACTAATCTCACAATCCTGCATCAACATTCAATTGTCAAACAACTGAAAAAAACATCATAGAAGGTGCACAGAGACTAATTTCTCCACCAACAGTTGCCCTAAGAGACTGAGTGTAATATAAAACATACATGTGGGTACATGGAGGTTCATTCTTGGCTGTGGGAACACGTGCTGGAATAAAAATGACTGACTATTAATAAAAAGCTATACCCTAAGCTTTCAGCTGTATAGGGTGGCAGCTGAAGTCTGAACTATGAAGATATCGAAGCAAGTATCTGCACAGCTGGATACAGTTAGGAGTCAATTTGGATTTTGGATTTTTTGGCTTAACTGACCTTCTGTACTCTCTAAAAAATAGATCCCCTCAGTACAGAGCAGATCTATCATGTTTGGTATTAGATGAGGTCTGACTGTCTGATCAGTCAGACAGATCAAGATGTCCAGTAAAAGACGCACCAGACCTTAAGTATGATATGAAAGTCACGTGACACTAAACAAATGGTTAACATCGTGAAACAGTCCTAGTTTGGTTAGGTTTAGGCAACAAAACTACTTGGTTAGGTTTTGGAAAAGATTGTGGTTTGGGTTCAAATAAATGTTAAGTAATCATGTGACGTAAGTCAGTAACGCCATTTAACAAAACTTGTCAATGCTGACTTGGTTTCAGATGGACTCACAGGAGAAAGTCCTGTGTTTCTTTGACCATCCATCCACACTATTACATGGACTTTCTGCCTCTTTATACTACATCACCTGACCTCCTCTTTTGTTACCGTCATACGGGCCACTAGGACACAGCCTAACAATGAATGTAATATGGGTTTTATTAAGCTCCATGAACAATCAACCTATATGGCTGTTTTTCTGGTGAGGGTGAGCTGCACAGATCAAAGGCTTATCTATTATTTGTTGGCTGGTGTCATTTAACTGGTGACAGACAGAAACATTGTTTATGGTTCTAGTCTGTGTTTTATGTGCAGTCATTGTTGGATCGAAGTTTTTCTCACATGTGTGTGTGTACTGTATTGGGCACATTTAGACAAATGAACATGAGTTGGCATCAGTGTGTACATTGTGTATAAGTCTGGATATTTTAAGTGACCTTTTGGAGTATGCATGCACCACTTGTGTGTTTGTGAGTGTGTGTGAGTGCACACGGGGGGTGGAATAGGTACACAAAACCACGTTAGAGCTGTCACAAGCAGAGCTGAAATTGGATTAGTGTCACCCGTGATAAGGCAAAGGGGTGAAAGAGGGAAGAGGAGAAAATTGGAAGAAAGGAAACGGCTATTTCACCACCACTACCTCCCTCTCCACCTCCTCCATAATTTCATTTCAAATTCCAGGCACTGAATGCATAACCGCACTGCCATGCCGTTATGGAGCTGGCTGAAGTTAATGGAATATTTATATGCAGACCGTGGCACCCTGGATTTCCTTTCTTTTCCCAACAACGTGCAACCTCCCCCACCTTTCTCCTGTCTCTCGTTCTAGAATTGCATTTGTTAAGATTTGACACTATTTTTACACCTCCAAGAGCAATGTATTTCCATCGGCTGCAGTTAAGAGGGCCTGTGGAGAGACAGAGTGAATGTGAGCAACTTTTGGTCAGGTGCTATTAGCCTCACTGCACTGTACTACACAGAAATCAATACAAAAGGAGTAACAACAGACAACCCCACATTACATACTTTTTAAACAGCTGTGGAAGATTCAATTAATGCTAATGCAGAGAGAGACACAGAGGGAAGACACAGCTGTACGCAAGAATGTGACCAGGACCAGCAGGTGCACTTCTGCCACACTAGGCGAAAAATAATTATGCCGCCCCCCTATTTGCAACATACCATACCAGCAACAAAATAAATAAAATATATAGGCTTTTTTGTAGATCCACGTACTTATAATACACCAAACAGGTCTGCATTAATAACTCCAATATTGTTCCAAATACTTTACAGCAGAGTCATAACAGCACATACATATAAATAATCCAATTTCTCTTCTATATACCACCTTCTCATGTGTGCAAGCACATGTCATCAGCATGATGTGACGAACAACAACAATCTGGTAACTGATATTGCCAAAATGCGGCATTAAATAATGATGGATGGAATAATTGAAGGCTGTAGAGAGCCAGCCTCACAGGAGATTGAGAGCAGGTCTATATAGAGAAGCTGAAAAGAGAAAAGAAGCAGGCTGAGTTAAGGATGTTGGGGAAAAGATAGAGATGCTGACAGGTGAAACTGAAAAGAAACAGAGAGGGAGGAAGCAGTGAGGGAAGGAAGGGGGAAGAAATCCCAGAGGAGCTATAAATACAGCGAGAGAGGCCCTTGGTTGCTGCATAAAGCCACAATAAATGCCCCAACATTGTTAGCATTCAGCTAGCGTAGCATTATAGCCCAGCTCCTGGTGTGTCTATACTAAAACCAATAAGAGGGAGGTATCATGGGATTGTGTTGGAGAAATATGGCACATTCGTTTGCAGTAAGGGGGAGGCTGGGTGCTGAACGAAGGGATTGAGAGATAGGATGACTGGGATTCGGATAGACTCCCATTAAGTATTCAGCCACGGGGTCACAACAGTTACAGCTCCTCCACAGAGGCAGAGATTTCCATTTTGCTACATTCTAGTATTCATCCCTGTTGCTTTTGTGCAGTCACAGTCCTGCTACACAGAAGGGATTTACATTTTTATCTGGAGGGGCTGCTGGTGGTAAACAATAAGAAGCAGTTTACGGCGTGAGTTTGTCACCCAATAACTTCTGACTCAGTCGAAATGCTCAAATAACCTGTTTGTGCTTCGTGCTGATGCTTTAATAAATGTCCCATGTTTGAATAGTGAGCTCTTTTCCTGGTTTGGTGATATAAAAATGATATCAACCCCTTTGCATTTTGCTGGAGTTGAATAGGGCTGACTATGCATGGTTCTCTCCAGTGACCTGAATACTCCGCAGAGATTGGATCTCCCCTCCATTAGGCAGACTGAGCCTTTAACAGATAACAAGCAGGGACAGAGAGGAAACATATGAGTAAGAGTGAAAAAGACACCACGTGTGTTGGAGGAAAGCAGGGATGTGTGTATCTGTGTGTGTTGTGCTGTTCACGGCAAACAATGGGAGAGAGTAGTTCCTTAGCTCCCCGTTAGCCACATGAATGGGCACCTTTTCAAACAATGACACCACTCTCTTTGTGGGAAAGAAGGAAGGCAGGGTGTAATATTGGCAGAGCGAAAGAAGATGAGTCATGTCATCTTTAATGAAAGCACCTGTGGCATCTGTTAGGAGCGGTGGTTGGCACCATCAGCACATTGTTATCTCCCTCTGTTCCCCGGCTAAGAGGCGTCGGAGGGCCTCCCAGGCCGTCGTGTGGCACCATCGCACTAGAGGCCATTAAAGAAAGGAAGCAGCACCTGGCAAATAGGAGAACACTGGGGAGAGGAAATGGAGGGAGAAAGAAGCAAAAAGCCACACAAGAAATGGAACAGAGAGCGGCTCATTATCGCTCAGAGCAGGTATTACAGGCTTTGTTGGTACCTTTGGTTCCCTAGAGGAGTGTAGGTGTGACAGGGAAATCGGTGGCTGGAAAAATTAATTCTGGCTGAAAGTGTTTTCTTAATTAGACATCTTCATGGTAGGTGAGAGCCTCCTAACCTTCCAGGTCAGAATTTAAATATAAAAAAGTTGAAGTTTTCATTGTTCATGACCAAATCTGTTTTTTTTGTGGGGGGTAAACTGTTTGAATCAGATATGTGTATTTTTCCAACAAGACAGATATAAAAGGGCACAAATGTCATAAAATAACAGAATGCCTGATCTTCCTTGTCTTGACTCACCGAAAGGCCACAGTCACACATTTCTTCTCATTTTCAAGCTCATATTCTCCAGACAAAGATAAACAAGTCATAAATCAAGGGTGTTGTAAGAGTGCCCCCTGGTGGACATGATGAGAAAGGTGGTAAAGATTTACCTTCAATTTGCAGATGCTCTGTATGTGACCTTTGACATCGTGAAGCAATCACACTGGTTAACAGTTGTTTGATAAAGCTTCAGCTCTTGTTTTATTATATATGACTGGTTTTATGACGACAAATTTCTTTTTAAACATAGAAGTAGTTTCTGCAGGTCAAAACAAACATCATGACCTGAGTCAAAACACAAATTTTTGTCACATTTCAACCTACACTGATCAGTGGAGGATAATGGCAGCCTTAACAGGAGGACTAAATGGTTTGAAAGGATTTATTCAGCCTCACTTCACAAAACAACAAACAATCCAAAACCTTTCAAATGCCAATCTCAACACAATGCCTTGTCAGTTTAATGCGCACCTGACCGTAATTATGCAAATTTCAGATAATTAGCCAAGAAACCTGGCAGCCCTAATTAGATATTGCAAAAGAGCACAGGCTAATTTCAGTTAATGAATCTCACATTGTGCACTCCTGTTTACATAACACAGAAACTAAATGTCTTTTTTTAAGGGATTCCCACACAGTATGCAGCCACCCACAGACTAAATCTCTATACAAATACCTTACAAATTACACCCAGTATGCCAGTTCATCCAGCTGAACCTGAAAAACATTTTTATTTAGCCTATTCTTTTCTACCTGCCAGAAACATGCCTCGGTACTTCTATTTTGGCCCAGGTCGCCTGTTGACGTGACAGGCAAGTGTCAGGGGAGAGCACACATGTCAGCTGCAGGTGGAAACTCTCAGCAGGGAACGATGCTGTGGCACTGGTTGGCACAGTGGGAGCCCAGGATAACACACCACTGAGGGACTGCAGGTAAGGGAACTTCTCTTTTCACCATCACATCCTGTTTTTGGTTTAATTTTGTGTGTTTTGCTTTAGTTAACTGATGGGATGGGAGCATAAGTGCAGCCTGATTTCCCTGCGATTTTCTTTCAGTAGCTCATATTTGCCACAGTGGTGAAATTTCATAGTTAAGTGCAGAACAAAACAGCAGCAGACACACAGTTTTTACCTCAAGAAATACTTCCCTTTTGAGAATCTGGCTCTTTTTTTAGATGTAGCTGAGGTTTCATGAGGTTGTGTGATCTTCTTTCCTTCCATATACGCAGGTAGATAAAACAAAGTATGCCTTTAAATGTTCTTTTAACACAGCAATAAATCTTTACACACACAGTGAAATGGCTTATTTTAATATCGTGATAAGACAGTGGAAATGGTCAAAGAAAGAATTTATTTTAAGAGGTTCTCCCATCAGTGATATTCTAAAATGCTGACCATAAAGGTAACTCCAACCTGTATTTTGGATATGTAAATGTTTCCCCTTGTCTCTTCTCAGCTAAGCAGTTAACTTCGGCATCAGTCTGGAGGTTTCTAACCCTCTGAAGATGTACGGCCTGTATTTGGAAGCAGTGAATGATTACATCAATGAATCCTATGGAGAGGATGTGTGGAGACTGATTGAGAACCGAGCAGAAATACCCCACCTCAAGTTTGTCAGACATCAGATGTACAAGTAGGTTGGTGTTTTTGTACATCGTGTTTCCCCATTATACTGTGGAGACTTACCAGACGCATATTGAGAACTGTCAGAGCATACAATTATAACAGCATGGCAGCCTTACAGTGCTTAGACTATTGCTCAGTTCAACACTTACAACACTTTTAAACCTGAAGAAAAGGCAATACATTTGCTGCCAGACACATTTACTATGACTACTTAAGAGCGTAAGCATTGGTCTGGAGCTGGACTGCTGACTAGATGTTGTTAACTATGACGACGCACTTCCACAAGATGAACACAATGTCATAATCAGCTGTACAATGTAGCGCAATTTAGCACAGTAGTACAGTAATTGTGCATTTGTAAAGCTTGCATTGTTCACATTTTGTTCTATTCTGAGACTGTGTGAAGTTGTGCTGCATTTGATTTTGATTGACTGAGATTATTAGAGGTTTCACATGGCGTTGCTACTGTTTTTGGTCATGTCTCTACTGTTACAGATTTTAAAATCTCACAGGGACAGCTAAGCAAGAATAATTCTTTAAAAAAAAAGTTAATCAGAAACTTTCCTCTTCGTTCACAGTGACAACCTGATCCTGAGGTTGGCAAAGGCAGCAGGCGAGGTTCTGGGAAAGACCCATGATGAACTGATGTATGCTTTTGGAGTCTATATGGTTAAGAGGATTGGAAACTACGGATATGAGCGAATTCTGAAGGTGATATAATGTTCTGTGTGTCGTCTTTAGCTAACAGCAGCAATAAAAACATGTCCTCCTTTCTACTCACCATCACTAACTGATAATATAGTAGTGACTAAATGCATTACCTGCTCATCTGGCCTTTACACTTGGCAAGTGATACAGCATTCGACAGCGTTTGACATTTCTAATAAATGGAATAAGAACTGGGTGGTTAGCAGGCATATAGCTGAACAGAGAGTAAAAGCATCTCTTTCAAAATACTTAAAATTAAGGAAAATACATCACTGTATATATCGTACATTATCTGTATCTATAGTGGAGATGAAAAGTGATTTTGAAAGGTGGTAGGTGCGGTGTAAAATGCAAAAGCAATGACTGCTTAGCACCAAAGAAACATGAAAAATATACACTACCATGTATTAGGACAGCATGAAAAATAACTTGTTTACATTCTAAATATCATCGCCATCCATCTTTTCTAGGTGCTGGGGCGAAATGTGCGCGACTTCATTAATGAGCTGGACAACCTGCACGAGTACTTTCGCTTCTCCTTCCCCAAGGTGCAGCCGCCAAGCTTCTGTGTGGAGGAGGAGTGCGAGACGAGCCTCACTCTGCACTATCGCAGCACCCGCAAGGGCTTTACTCAGTTTGTCAAAGGTAAAATGAAGCACAGCGAGGGAAACACTGGGTGTTACACAGTTTACCACAGTGACAGGAAACCGGGTTTGATCCCCAATCCCTGACCTCTCTGTAGTGTAAAGTTTACATGCTCACCCACCGTTTATGTGGGTTTCTGCCCAATGCATGCTGGGATAGGCATGAACATGAATGTGATTAACCAGATAACTTATTACAAGTACAGACCATTAACAGAGAATAAGCATTTGCCTAACACAGGTTCAGATACAAATTACACTGTTAAAGGCATCAGTATTTTTGAATATTTTATAATTTACTTCAAATTGCTCATTACCATAGTGTATAAGGTGTTTTAATGAATTCTCCTACCTTCCTGGGCCACAGGAATGCATTAATTTTAGAACAAGTCAAAATTTCCAGAGAAACTTGCTTGAGAGAGACAATGCAGTGTACATCAATGTTCTGTTTTTGTTGAGTTATAATAAACTGCGGATAAACCAAAGAGTTAACTGATCTTGGATGACGTATCCAAGACTGTGATGGACAATGTGTTGATATGCAAGTCTTGCATTCTGTAGTGAACTGAGGTTGGAAAAGTCATTCACAGCAACGTAGTGCGATTTCCAAATTAGTCTGCAGTAACGCAAATTAAATGTAAATTGCTGTAAACTGACTTAGACATACAAGACGGGAATGAGGTTTTGACCTCATATTTAGTTTCAAGTGTTTGAATTAAGAATAATAAATAACAGGTGAATTGGATCAAGGAAATTAATTATACATTACTTAAAATTTTTATGTGGTTAATAGTTTGACCCCCAACCCCCCTCCATTTCTTCCTCTTCTTTTTAAAACTTAGCATTTTGAGAGAAGACTGACTAGTGGTGAGCCTTATGGATAGTGTGCTTTGTTGAAAAAGTGACAAGTGAATTGGTTCAATCGTCACGCCATAAGGCAAGGCTCATCTATCCAGTTGAAGTAATTGATTCAAAATAAAACAATAACTCTATAGATAACTCCTCAGTTTGTCCTAAAATTAAGCTTACACAAGCCCATTTTGACTGAATCCCTTGTAAGCAAGCGTTGCCCTCTACACGTTCATGACTAGTATGTGTAATTGACTCCTGCAGGACAGCTCTCTCAAGTGGGACGGCAATTCTACAACACAGATATTGAAGTGGAAATCCTGTCTAAAGAGGAAACCGAGAAGATGACATATGTGGTACGTACTCTGGCTTAGGCCCAAGTATCAGTGGGGCTGTCAAACGTCTGACCTTGACCCTGTGTCAGTTCTATCAGCATGGAAATGATTCCATCACCTCCAGGCGGAGTTCTTGTTTACACTCAGGCAGCAGGTGTTTACTGGATGGAGATAAGTGTTTATTGGTATGGGATTCAGGGTAAACTCTGAATTTACAGCTTAACAAAAGTGAAATGTGCAACCTCATATGCACATACTATCTGGCATCAGCGAACATCAATGTCACCTCTGTTGTTTAAGATTTGTCCCATAAGTCACAGTTTTTACTCATGAAACAGCCAGCGAGTCTGTCACTAACTAATAAACCCAGAGTTGCTCTTATTATCATAATTAGGTCCAATGGTATTCACATTTTTTTATTCTGAGGCAATAAAGGGTTTAATGGTTGCAACAAATTACTTTATTGATGTGAATAAGCATTAAATCAGAGTGATTAGCTTTTGAAACAACATGGATTAGGGTGAAGGCCAGATTCCTCACAAGATTTTAACTGCAGACTTGATGAGTTATACCAAGTGAAAACCCACAACCTTTAATTAATGACTTGCTAACATGTGTAACATTAGACCTGATAGCTTCTTATAAGAAGAGAAAGTCATTAATAAAGGGCTCTTCCATTATAATCCATCAGTTCTGGAAATCTAAATGTTAACAAGTTGTAATTAAAAAGATTATGGTACAGATGCTCAGGATCTCGTTTGTAAAGAGATGTGACAGCAAAGAACCGACTGGTTATACCCTTAACCCTTTTAACAGATGTCAAAAGCTCTTGAAGTCTTGAAAATACTCCATTACATCAATGATTTTGGTTTATTGAGAAAAATACCCCAAACTGTATTATTTGTTATTCAGACACAAAAATATTTGTGACTTGTATTTCAAAGGTTCAATTAACTTCTCTACTCATCCAGGTTTATAAGATGAACTTTGACAACGCCGCCTTCAAACACCGCATGCCCCAGCAGAAGACAGCACCGAGCTACGAGAAGCTGCCGATGAAGCGAGGTATCTTTTTTGACATGTTCCCCTTCAGTGTCATCTTCCGCCGGGACATGACCATGTACCGCATCGGTGACGGCCTCAAAGAGGTCTTCTCCGACTTACAGGGCAAGAAGGTCAACGAGGAGTTCACGCTGGTCAGACCCATGCTGGAGTTCAGCTGGGATAATGTGAGTTTGTAAAAAAATGGTAATGATAAATTGCTGATCTGACTCAACTACCTTGCTGACTTACCAAGCCACAAAAATGTGCTTACTCTACACAGATCTACACCCATTTGAACAATGTGTTTGAGCTGTTGTCTAAAGCAGTGGTGGAAAGCAAGCAGAAGGTCAACATCCCAAAACTGAACAAGGAGGAACCAGAGGAGAAGGAAGAGAATGAGAAAGCAAAGAGGGAAGAAGAAAGAGGTAAGATATATTTAAATTATTTCTTTCATTTTATATGCATAATGGATAAAAAAAGGGGTTCATTTCAAATGGATGGAATCACAAAATGTCTATCCCCTTATTTTTGTCCAAGGTTATTGCATCTGGAAAGACCAGAATAAAATATTTAAAACATATCCAGGCAAATATCAAATCAAATTAATATCAAACTTATTGAAGAGCCATACGACTACTGTTAATTTAACAACAAATACTCTGCATACTCTGCATTTAAGTACATGTGTAGCTACATTTAAATACACAATGAGAAATATGTTTTGTATTTCAATGCAACAAGGATGCTCACGAAAACAAATAAACAAAAAATACAGAGCCGCTGGATGGGGGTGATGATTTGAGAAAAAACCCTGGATATTATCTGAGATTAAAGTGGTACATTTAATAATAGAAGACAGGAGTCAGTGCGAACATAAGAGAAGAGGTGGAGCTAGGCAGATATGAGAGACGAAAACAAAGCCACTTGAAAGCATGCGTCACATCTTAATCATTTATAAATGTCTGCTGTTCTTCCCCAATTTTTGGGAGGATATTTTGAAATGGAGGAAGTATCTCATAATACTGGTTGGTGAAAAAAACTTAGATGTGACAGCTGTTGCAAATAACAACTGCGAATAACTTGCTTTTCACAGATTAGGCATACAGAGCCGTTTATAACACAAATCACATCTGAAAAATAAGAAAATAATATTCTCTGTTCTCAGTTTTTCTCTGAATATTACCTCCGTACATCCAATGGCCCAGAGATCAATTTGTTGTATGTCGCTGAGGATGTAAGGATGCACCATCTCCACACATTTACGCCCTTGTTAACTCACTTAACACACAGCCTGGTTCATTCGGTCATACATCCTCTCACTGTTTCTGTCCTTCCATCAGAGCCGAAGGCAGTGGAGGAGATGAAGGGCACAGACCAAGAGTACAGCAGTGCTCTCACTCAATACAACAGCTCTGCCAACTCTGGAGGGGAAGATATTGAACTGCTGGCTTTCCAGACTGTCACTGGTCAGGACATTTCACGTTAAAATCAATTTCCGCTTCTTGCTACTATGTTTTAAAAGAGCCGCAATCCTGTTGACCTGTCCCTTATGGTTCTTCCCAGGAAAGTGTAGTGAGACCATCTTTGAGGACATGCGTGAGCCTCCAAAGAAACCTCTCCATCTGAAGGGCCAGATGAAGTATGTCCCCCAGTGGGACTCTCTCATATTCCTGGGGACACCCATGTAAGACCACAGTCTGCAGACTGATCATGTTTAATGGTTTTGACTTAGAACAATAGGTCTTCACGGTTCCACTTGGTTCTTAGAAACTGGGACTCGACCATGGGCCAGGTCAAATTTCATAGTATATTTGGGCTGAAAGGGTCAGGTAGGGTCCTGTTCTATCTATTAATTTTCTATTGCTGTAGTCTGATGTTAACACTTACTCAAAACTTAATCTATTTCACATCCAAACATTTCAGCAATTCAGCAGGTTTCCTTACATAGGCTTTTCTGAGTAAACACAGTAATGTGTAATAATTGGAGCTAAACAAAACGAGAGAATAGTATTTTCTATGAAGAGGAGACTCTAAAGCGTTAGTGGTGAGTATGGCATGACTAGTGTATGTTGTTGTACTGATGAAATTAATGCTGTGGACGTAGATTGGTGGTGTATGCTTAATTTATCATGTGAGCCATTACAGTACAGGTAATCTTCTTTTTTCCCCAGCCTATATTAAGGACAAGCCTTCAGTTGTTTTGTACAGACAGCAACCCACAACTATTTGAGAATTTAAGGTAATTTAAAGACTGCTCAGATAGATCAGTGTGTTAACCTGTCTGAATGTAGTACTGAAAAGTCAAGGCACTTTTTTACTTAATTTGCATTGCAGAAAAAAATAATTTCTGTTCTCTGTCATTGCCTTTAATGTCTGCCACCCTGTATATTCAATACCAATGTGTTTCACTGAAATTAAGCTCACTTTTCCCCCCAAATCGTATCTAATTTTGGCGACTGGATTTATGCTAATTTAGTGAATGAATATACATTCTCTTGTCTTTCTTTCCTTTTCCAGTTCATGTATCTTCATTTCTTCTCCTTATTGTTGCAGTATAGAGACAGTGGAGGACATGATAAAGATGGGTGTGTATGTGAATGATCTGAACCTGCATGACTCCAGCAGAGAGCTGATTTTAGCCGGGACACAACAGTCGGCTGAGCTGCAGCTGGCCCTCGATCAGGTGAGGACTGAATCCTTTGTCTCCAGAGATAGAGCATCGTACTAACAAAGCAGATTCCTGTTCAATCAATCACAAACCAGGGGCAGTTTGAGGTGGTTCATATTGCCTTATAAAATGTACAGAAGA
Organism: Lepomis macrochirus; assembly: GCA_024633595.2. Taxonomy (NCBI): domain Eukaryota; kingdom Metazoa; phylum Chordata; class Actinopteri; order Centrarchiformes; family Centrarchidae; genus Lepomis; species Lepomis macrochirus. Next base: position 6,336,244 of record JALXJV020000015.1, on the reverse strand, counting down.
CTTGTGATTCAAAGCAGAAGTCATATTATATGATACACTGAGAGCACACAATGTAAGAACGACCAGTTCTCTCAATGAAACAGCCTGACCAAATGAGCCCAGGTGAAAGCTCTGCTCCCCTATTGATTTCACCCATTAAATCCACTTCAGTCATGCAGAGAGAGATGTGGATTAAGAGGATTAGAGGAGGCAAAGAGGGATCTTTGAGCTTTAAGAGAGGTGCGACTGTAACTGTAGGCTGCTGTGTCCCATTTCTGATCCTCTAGGAGCAACAGAAATATGCTCAGCTACAGGAAATCATCAAGAAACTGGACGAAGAGAAGAAAAGAGGAGATTCTTTGCTGTATGCCATGATCCCTAAAGCTGTGGCCGACCGCCTCAGGAAGGGTATCACTGCGCTGGAGACATGCCAGGTACAAGATGGTGCTGCTAAGGATAGCGGTACTTGGAAACCACAAAATATCAGAGCATCAGGTTCTGAAAAACTGCTAAAGGGAGGCCATAGATTTTTTGTGTGCAATTGAGTTCTTCTACTAATATGTTGCTGTGATCATAGCACCCACTTTATTAAAAAGGAAGCGCACGCCTTGCAATTGAATTACTTTTTGTTCCGTCGACCCACTGCACATGGAGTTCAGGGGTCAGCCATGCCACAGTGCCCTTTACATGGCCGTGAACCACACTGAGCTACTCACAGGCACCTCTGGTATGGGCCCCTGTTAAATATACTGCTGTTTTATACTGCAGTGTAAGATTTCCATAACTTTATGTTTGATTGTATTCCAGGTTTTCCCAGATGTCACCATCCTATTCAGCGACGTGGTCAAGTTTAACGAGATCTGCATCCACATCACACCCATGCAGGTAGTGGACATGCTCAACGAGATCTACATCGTCTTTGACACACTCAGCGAGAAGCACAACGTCTACAAGGTGAGTCTTAGAAAGCAGCACAGCCTGATGTATTTGCATATGATTCAGATGCTATCAACAGTCTTGTGCATTTTGACAGTATATTTTTGACAAGTTAGTAGGTAAAAAATGTTTTTCCCCGCAGAATGTTAAAATGATAGATGATGATTTTCTTTACATTTGATTATTGTCCTATGGAGTATAAAATTCTAGCTGAAATTTTCCTATTTCTTATCAAAGTGGGAAAACCTCTGAAACAGCATATTGAACTAAAACCTTGTACTGTATAAGTCTCACTGTAAAGTATAATTGTACTAAATCTGCTGAGTTTTTAAGCGGTATTTTAAAATACTACCACAAAACATTCTGCTGCTTCAAAATCTGATAAAGAAGTTACGCATGCACACACCTGGAAAATACACTGAGATAACACTGAATGCATGCTTGATAACTGACTTTGGTTATGCAGTGTCAAAAAATCAGTTTACAGTCTTATCACAATCTAGAAATCATCATTCTCCCTTCTGTTCAGGTGGAGACGATTCGTGATGCCTACATGGTGGTGGCGGGCGTGCCCAACAAGACCACCTTTCACGCACACCATATCTGCGACATGGCTCTGGACATGCTGAGCTCCATCGACCACCTTAAAGACCCCTCTACGGGAGATAACATCCAGATCAGAGTTGGTGAGCTGTACAGCTGCCTGGAGCTTTAGTATCTTAGAAACAGCACTCAGATTATTTTGCTGTTTGGGGTTTTGCCTGTCGCTGGCCATTGTGAGGTCCCAGCTCAGGGTCAGCCAGCTGCGGTCTGTCATCGGTATGAATTGATTTAGTTTCTACATCCTTGTACTTTAGATATTTCCAGTTTGGGTTTTTTATCCATTTAACCACACCTTTAAGCCCCCAAAAATATAATCGTGGAATGTTGGGTCACAACAGAAAGATTTTTTCTTCAACCACAGAACCCAGGTAAATGATTCGTTTTTGTCACAAGGCGTAAATGTCCTTACATTTTCTCTTTTAGCTGACGCTTTAATGAAAAGCAGTTTACACTGGCTATATACGTCAGAGGTCGTACACCTCTGGAGCACCTAGGAGTTATGTGTCTTGCTCAGGGACACTTTAGTGTCTCACAGTTGTTTCAAAGCAGGGTCTCTCACACCAAAGGCATGTGTCTTATCCACTTTTCCATCACCACCCCAATCCTAACCACTGACATCTTTGGAGATTTTCCCAGTGTGGACCATAATCATTTGTACATGGGTAACTGTGTTTGGGATTTAGTCAAATTATTTTACTTGCGGGCTTGAGACCATCAGGCAGCTGGAAGTGAGGTCTGTGAAAACATTTTAAATTAAATCCTAATTAAATTAGGAGCATTAAATAGGCTGTGAGTCATCATTCACTTCTGGAAACCGGCATTATCTGTGACAAACACAAAAATCACAAGTCATGTCTCTGTCCATTTGAGCCCATTTAACCCAACTACTCAGAGAAATGATCTGATCGACACACAAAGTGAGGAGTCAGTTTCACTGTACTAAACATAAATTTATTCTATCCTATAAACTGTTCATTCTGATCAGGGTTTCGGGGGCTCTAGCCTACCCCAGCATGCATTGGGTATTGTTTGTAATGTTTGAATTGTAATTTCCACTCCAAACACAGGATAAAAGTTACAGTGTCTGCAGGTGGAAGTTTTGATCCTCACTGTTGTCACTACTGGTTATAATGACAAAGTTGGTACTCAAGGGTTTGGATAAATGACGGCTATGATGTGTGCAATTTAATATACTCCTATAAATGTAAGCCAGTTTTTGTCTGTGATGAAAATTTGCCAATAGGTGCAATAACAAACATGGGTTCAGACAGTTTATGAATAAATCAGTGCATGTTTGGTTCTATAAACAGTTTTTCTTCCCTCAGGTATTCACTCAGGTATGGTGGTGGCTGGTGTGGTGGGTCTGAAGATGCCTCGCTATTGTCTATTTGGTGACACTGTGAATACAGCCTCAAGGATGGAGAGCAATGGAGTGGTGACTACACTAACATATTTAATAACCCACAACCCAGCTAAATGTTCTAAATAACCCACTGAAATAGTATAAATAACTGCAATAACATTCAAGATTTCCCTCAGTCACTTCATGTAGATAACTATACGAAACCTTTTACTGACTAATGACGCCATTGTGCATGCTGCAATTTAGTTAATGCAACGGGCTCACTTCAGTTGCTTTCCAGTGCTTACAGTAATATAAGTTAATTTCATGTTTGGTGTTCTATGATGAAAGGAAAATTAAAAAGGAAAGAGTTTTCAGGCTTAATTTCCCCACTACATATTCCCATAAAGGATGAAAACCCTGAATGAACTTTCATTTTAGAGTCCAATAAGCAAAATGTTTTCACTTCCCTTCGATGATATAAAAAGGTCTCAGTACAGATGGAGCACGTATTTCAATACTCCGCTTTAGCAGTTGTTTTCTGTATGTGCGTCTGTCTGAGCAGGGCATGCAGATACACATCAGTCAGACCACCAAAGACCACCTGGAACATGAGCCCTATATCATTGAGGAGAGGGGCAAAATCTTTGTAAAGGTGAGTGGTTGTTATCAACCATGGACACATACCTTTTGCTGGTCTCAGTATTTTTTTCCTGCAAATTTTGGCTTTCTCATCCATCATCCACTGACTGAGAAGGACATTAATACTTTACATGGCAGATTTTGCAAGTCATGTTGTGGTAATACTTCAAGCACTTTAAGATGAGGTGTAAGATTTGAAAAATGGGACACCAGCCTTTGTTCGGAGATTGTTACTGAAAATACTGAGCCAATTCTGAGATATTTTGGACCTGATAGTCCAAGTGTTTTAAAGGGGTGGTATTATGCTCATTTTTAGGTTCAAAATCTTAATTTTGGGTTGTACCAGGACATGTTTACATGGTTTAATTCTCAAAAAACACCATATTTTTCTCATACTGCACATTGCTGCAGCTCCTCTTTTCAGCCTGTCTGTTGTACGCTCCGCTTTTGAGCTACAGAGTGATGCATCTTACTTGTACCATATCTTTGTTGGTAGTTGCACATGAGCAGTTCCCAGGTAAGGACTACTAGCCAATCAGAAGCAGAGAAGTGCGGGCCGTAAGAAACAAGGTAGTGTGATCCACATCAGAGCCGTTTCAGACAGCGACCGTAACATAGCAGACGGTGTAAGTTACTACCAGTCATCAACCACACAACATCATTGTTCCACATCTAACCATCAGGACTGAACGCTGAACTGTTGCCGGTGTTCAGACGATCTATGCTGCCTTGCCGAAAATGCTTCCATAGCGCAAATCGATAAACTCGACTTCACTCGGCCCTGCTCCGTTTTCCATTGCAGATAGTACCCAGAGATAGCGACGCCACACACAACGGCCGCGACGTAATGTTTAATGCGACACACACCAGCGATCCACACAGCTCTTAAAATATATACAGTCTACGGTTAAAATGTTATAACATTACTCAGAATGTAAAGACATAAGCGGTATGAAAACCTTCCAGCTGTGTTTTCCTCTGCTGTTGTTGCTGCAGCGGTCTGTGTGACGGCGGGAGCAGAGGGCTCTGTGAGCGGGCGGCTGGCCGGCCTCACACGCGCCTCCCGCGGGTCGCCGCAGGCTTCCCCCGCCGCTACGCGCGGAGCTCCTCAACTCCGAAAATATTCATCACATTTTTGTTCCGCCATCACTTCTCGTAAAACTGTCAATAGTCGAAATCTACACAGCTGATTTCTCACCTCAAAACTTCTCAGAAGTGGATTTAGTGATGAAAATCCATACGAAAACTGTAAAACTTTCTGTTGCTGGCCTCTGGTGCAGCAATGATGATGAAGTGAATAGTGAATATTCTGACTAATCAGCAGTCCTGTTTTCACGTTACATTTTAGTTTCCCTCAGCTCGATTGGAACCTCGACAGAGGTGAGGTGATACGAAAAAAAGTACCTGGAAGCAGGTACAGGTCCAACTTTTCTACAATGGAAACCCAAACAAAGGCGAATCAGCCAAAAGGCCTCCGCTCAGACTAGCTTGGTTTGAGGGCGTGCCTGACCCCGCCAGCTGCTTGGCAAGCTTTATGACGTGTTTGCATTGTGATGTCACAAGTCAAGGAAGTGAAGGGTTGGACTACAAACGAGCTGTTTTCAAGTGGCACAGTTTTTTGTGGGAGATGGGAAATCTCTTTGGGCTGGACTTTGGGCTTTTTCACTGTGCAAACCTGTTACATGCACAAAAAAGATATACAACTCAATAAAGGAGAGAGAAAAAGCCAAAAAGCATAATACCACCCACATAATACTACCACATATTGATTAATTCATTTTAGATTAAATGTTCTTTCCAACATGTATATACAGCATTTATGATCAAAAAATGTATCTTGCAGGGAAAAGGCTACATGAAGACCTACTGGCTGAAAGGAAAGAAAGATCTATCGTTCAAGACCCCGGCAGAGCTGCGCTATAGCAGTGAACTGAAAGACTCTGAGGACAAGAGCTCTAATGGGTGAGTAGACAAAAGAAGTCAGCACCAAATAATCACTTCTCATCTGTACACAGAGTGTACTCAGGATGCCCCCTGTTGCTTCACTCAGCGCTGTGCTCATTCCCCCCCGCAGCACCAGATAACAATCGAACCCGAAAGGCTGTTTTAGGTGCTTTTGTTTGCTTGAAGGGGTCATGCTGACCACCAAAATTAATAAAATTCACTCAGATGGGTCAGTGCAACCCTTCGGTTACTAAAGCAATACACAAAAAACAAAACAGGGCGAGACAAAACACACAACACAGCATTAATAAAAGTATTCTGATATCAAACTGTTAAGATTTATTTTTCATTAAACAAGAAATGATTCTTCCACTTAACACAATTCCACTTGTTCCCAGAGAAGTTTACCTTGTATCTAGATTTGTTTTGGAAAATAGGTGTCAGTATCTTCAAATAAAACAGAAAAAGTGGAAGTAAGTAACACGAGAATTATACTGTTCTGGAAAAAGAAATGGGTAGAATAGCAAACCCTGAGGCAGGATGTATTTGCTTATTTGAAAATGATTATTCTAGGACAATGTTAAGGATTTTTCTGCAGTGTGAGAGAAGCTTCTGGCAGGAAGAGAGACAAGTGTATTTACTATCATCTCACGGGCAAAAAGTAAAAATGTTTGATTTCTGACAACTTGATTACAAATCTTTTGTGTTTTCTTTTGTGAATCACTGAGAAACTCTACTAACGTGTAACTGCACTAGTTCCACAAGCACCAATGCCAAACGCATGGCCTCCAACCTCCACATCACCAGCAGTGAAGAGCTAGCAGAAGGGAAGCCCAGCCCCAGTGATCTCCCCATGGACACCCTGCCCCAACCTGAGGCCGCTAACGAGCCCCCCGCCATTTCAACTGAGCCTCAGGAGAAGGAGAAAGCCAAAAAGACTAAGAACAACAAGGGGACCAAGTTGGATGTGCCCCAGGGAAACGCAATGCCAGAGTCTTTGCCGCCCACAGACGGGCTGGAGAACCCGGGTCCTCTACTCAACAACAAGAGAAACAGCTTCAGGCACCAGTACACCAAGCTGCCCACCAACCTGCCCATGCGCAGCGCCGCCTGCTCCATTCTGTGAGCAGATGGTTGTAGTGTGAGATTACAAGACAACTTCAACATGTGACAAGGGTACAACGCTAAAAATATCATTGATGTTTAACCAGGGCCAAGACAAAGCAAGCATTTCAACGTTTTCAATATTTATGGTTACTGACAGTCTGCATTTTTACTGTCAAGCCAAGGGGCTGTGAGAGACAAAGGCTTTTGTGAAATTTTGAGTAAAACATATATGTTAACTTAAACTGAAAACCAAACTTAAACTTTCCCCACTAAAGTCCACTTGTATTAAGGTAAACCTTGTGCAACATGTAAGGCTCCAAGAACTTGATAATTGAGTGTTTTCTTGATTGCTTAACAAAAAAACCTCAAGTCACTGCATTTAAGCATGTTGTTTCTTATTTTATTGATTCCATGCATCAAAGGATATGTCTGGTATAGAAATTGGAAAAGTATTTTTTTTTAAGATCACTTATGTCAACACTCTGAATACTTATAATGTATAGGTTTCACAACCTGACCTCTTTAGGTTGACTGTTAAAAAAAGGAAGTACAATGACACAAACAGCACACGCTCAGAGAAACAGAGAACTTCAAAATTATTCGGCAGCCAGAACAAAGAGTTCTGATACTTTTCTAATATTCTATTTGCTGTATTATTATCCAGCTCTACAAGCCATTCCTGAAGGTACTGATATTATTGCTACGTGAATTCTGTTCAAATGTACAATGAAATGTACAAATTACAAGATGTTTTGGAAAATTAAAGTGAGACATTTTGTGACAGGGCTTACACAGTTTTTAACAGAAGCGAGAGCTTCCACAGAAAAACTAATTCTATGGATGCTTCATTTAATTCACTGAGAGTAGACATCTTCAGAGGTTTTATTTTGTTTAAACTTGGCATATGGTAAATTCAGTAGGCATTTGGCTAGACCTTCACAGCTTTGTCTGAAAGTGTTCTGGTTCTACTTTCTGTATGTACCCGACTGCATTTGTTTCGCTGTATGATAGCATTTATTTATATAAAACTGTATGTACAGCCACTAAAACGGTCATGTTTTCGTTTTTGGTAATTAGGTTAACGCTTGTACTCATTTACTGGTTCTAGTGGTTGGCGGTTTCAACAAACATTGACCTGCCTGTTACAGGTGTAACCAAATTATTTATTATTAAAAACATAACCTGTGAATGTTTAACTGCTTGTCTTTGGACAAACTTTGCATCTCTGTTTGCATGCATGTCATGTATCCAGCCGTGGACTACAGTAACTAAAAGATTACCTAGGTTAAAACAGGAATTCATTGGAAGAAATTAATCAACAATTAATTGTACCATGGGAACACCATGTCCATTTGCCCTAAAATTACTGACACATAACACTGTTCTCTCCACAAAACATATTGGGAAATTATTTTGAAATTGCAAACCTTAAATTTCTAAATTTTGACATGTGTTACCATTGTCATTTGATTTTTTTTAAATTGAATGAATCTATTGTTAAGTGAAGAAAATGGGAAAAATGCCCATTACAATTCCCACGTAAAAATAAGCATCAATCTGTCACGTTCAGTACAGGAGCCCAAACAGGTCCACAAAAGATGTGAGTTAATCATCCAGTGCCATCTGTAGACACTGCAATGTCATTGAATAGCCACTAGGAGGTGATGGGATAACTACAAGTTAATGAATAATTTAATTAGTTAATAAAGTCAGGGACTTGGAACAATAAGTGGACATTATTTTCTGGTTCCCTGAGGATCTTCACATCTAAAAAGACAAGTGTGATACAAGGGTTTCATATCTGATCATGCCATCAGGGGGTGAAGGGAGTGAATCCCTGTTAGCTGCAGACAGATCAAATTAAATATCTGGCATCCCCTGAACCAGCATCTGTTCTCACCATCTATCTTATAAAGCTGCAAGTGGAGAGACAACACAAGAGCAGAAAGCACCTAAGCTCACCAAATCCTCCATCCAATTCAGACTCCAAATCTTCAGGCACAATTCCCTGACCTCAGTGGTTATGAGGTCAGTTATTCCCGTCTTAGTCATCTGGTGATAACACACTGCTATTATGTTAGTGACTGTGTGTGTAAGGTTGGAGGCTAAAGGTCTATGTGATCTTTTAATGAAAGATAAGTGACTTAATTGAAGTTCCTCTTATTATCTCATAACCAAAAGAGGCAAGTGTGGAAGATGTGTACAGTGGTGACAGGTAAGAGCTCATTTCAGGGCAAGAGTGCTCCTTCACTATGCTCACTTATACGCACAAACACAGCCAAGTATGCACACTCACACACACAAATACAGCTGAGTGTTCCCTGCTGATGTTTCCTTGTGAGATGTCATTACATGATAAAGAGGAAGCTATCAGGAAACCGCTTAAGCACTACTTCCTGTCTGTTGCCACGGAGACAAACCTCATTCTGCAGTTGCAAAGATTACCATGACTTTACTCTGGTTAATTTCTTGCAGAACGGGTGAGTGGAAAGCAAAACACAGAGGCAGTTGTGTTTTGGTCTAGATCGCACACTGGTGGGCTGGTATCCTGTCCAGGCACTCCTTCGTCCAGCTAGGTCTCAGTGCGACCTTTAACTCCGACATCTGACAACAATTTACATTTGTGAGAGTTCATTGGGCTGGTCTTTTTTGAAAGAGCTGAGTTTCAGCCAACAGCCCTTCAGCACAGCTGGTTGCCATTCAGATAAACTTACAGATAAACAAAGAGCGTTAGAATCAAGGAACACTTCCTCATTTGAAATGAATTGTTGAATTCAGACCTGTGGCCATGTTGCAGTAATTGCCAAGACTGATTGCTCTGTTGTGAATCACAATCACAGGCTCAATATTGGTTACTCTGGATTATATCCTATATTACCCTCATCTATATTTACATTTCACTCACTCAAATTAGACTTTAAAAGGTTCACAGGTTTTATGGCTACCAGCTCAAACAAAGCTTCATTCATAACAGTGATAGTGGCCTTTAGATTTGATTTGCCTACGCTGTGATTATAATAAAACTCACCACTCGAGGGGGAATGACTTAATGAAGTTTATTTTTCACCATGATTAATTATCAGGCACAAAGTGCACCAATTCACATGATTATGATGTCAGTGTGACAAATTTAGTCAAGTGGCTTTTATCTGCAGCTAGTTTAAGTTGGGTTTGTCATTTCAGTTTTAAAAAACTGAATAAAATACAATTGCTTCAGAACGAAAAACTTCACAGCATCCATACACACACAATTTACAACAAAAAAAAAAACAATAGGCGGGCAACATCTAAACACCTATAAAATGGCATTAATAAAAAAGTCTTAGAAAAGAATTTTATGAAGCGCATATGGTGCAATTGCTCTGTAACTTTAAAACAGACTAAACTCTAAAAAAGACTAAACATTTAAAAGGACAAAATCGTAGCGTATCAAGAGAATATAAGAGGCCGATAATACACAGACGAAAACAGACTTGACACTGATGCATAGAGCGGGATGAAAGTACTGTATCATCTTGGAAACTGTTATGTTAAAACTATACAATACAGTACAAACTGTGACTAGTTACTAAGGAACAAGCAAGGAACGATATTACTTCATTAAGTGTTAATAGAGTTCCTTATTAACAATTTAGCCACCATTTAGGGGCACAAAACCAGTAACAACTCATTAATTACTCATTGGTTACTCTTTGGAGGTCTATATGTGTGGTACATAGACCATGTGAAAAGGTTAAGTAATTGTCAAGTAATCATGACGTAAGAGGGATTACTTAGTAACGACTTCAACTACTTAGTTTCTGAGTAGTTGAAACACAGAGGGGGAGGACACAGTGCTCAGCGATACTGACAGGAGCTACATTCCAATGAAGGTGAACACAAAAAAGGGATTAAGCCACTCCCTTTTCAACTGGCTGCATCACTGGATTATTGCTGAATTCTTTCTGGGGTTTTCACTTGTCAGAACAAGCAGAGGCACAACGTCAGCAATACAGCGGAGCTGGGGAGAGACAGACAGATTCAGAGAGTGACCAGATGTGATGAACGAGGGCAAGAAAGAATTGTAGTTTTACAGAGTTTGAATTTGAATTTCAGAGGGAAACAGATAGAGAAGCTAGAGAGAGAGAGAGAGACAGAGAGAGAGAGACACTGAGGGGTGTGTCATAGCAATTTAGTTCCTCAAGGAAGTACAACTCAACATTATCTTAAGACAGGGTGGCGGCACTGACAGAAGCGCTGCAGGAGGGCTGTTTTTTTTCTTAGTTTTGGTTCAGATTGTAGTGAAGATGAAGGGATCTCATTAAATCAACTGGCCTGTGCTGTCAACTAAGACACAGAGCAGATAGAGAGAGATATCTGACACAGACCAGGAGGGAGGGGGACTCAGCACACACATTTTCAGGTAAGACACTTCTGCCATGTTCATGTGCCAGTAGAAAGAAATCCTCTGGGCACAGATTAGTATTATATGTTCCTTTTGTTGTTCTTGGCAAAACTGAGAGTATTTATTGTTGGCACCCGGAAGAGACAGACTGAGTCGAGGGATGATTGGAACAAATTGTGTGACTTCTGTCCACTTCCCCATCTTGAGCGCAAGTTGGGAGATATGCATGTATGCTCGCAGTCATGCTGGAACAAGTACAGTGACATGCACAGATATAGAGCTCAAACTTGTGTTTGCACATGCTGGGAGTTGCTCAACTCAAATCTCAAGGCAGTGGAGTTTTCCGTCTTCACTGGCCTACTTTGATTTGAAGCACTGTAAGTCAGGGACAAGACAGTGAAAGGGCGCAATGTCACACACATTTCGGTGCGGATACAGAGGGACAAGTACAACCTGTGGGCCTCTGCTGATGACACCCCGCCGTTTAGCCAACTGCTGTCTGTTTCGCTTCCCTTTTGAGGCATTGTAGATGGGTAAAACGGTTGAGCAACAAATGACAATTCAAGAGTTGTGCAATGTTGAAAGAGAAACTGCAATATTTGCAGGATTTCAAAATGATTTAGTCTGGAACTAAAAGACTCAGAGAAATTTTTGTCCAAACAAAATATTAATCACCTTAATCATTATAAATTGCATCAAGAATTCAATGTGTCAACATGACAGTTACAAGTTACACAAGAAGTTAACAACAATACACAGCAACAACCTTAAGGCCTGTTACTACCCAGTTCAAAAACAGTTGAACACACAGTGACACTTCGTCCTGGCACCCTCGTCATCCTGCACAAGCTGCTGTCTAAGACACAGAAATATGGTTTCTGTTTCTTTCAAGCTGCTGTATGGTTAGTGTTTCATCCTCTTTGGTTCATAACCAGGAAACAATAAAGGTTTCTACAACCATCCTTGTAGCTCAGTGATGACGTTTAAATAATTGCCTCCTTGTTTTCATGCCATGGCTTTTCTGTGTCTTTTTTTCTGGAAAATTCTCATTGTTCAATCTGATCAAAGGCTGTGGGCGGCTAAAAAAGACCTAACCCCCCTCCTCTCAGTCTCGCCAGCTACAACTAGGCCTACCCAGCCCCAAGCCTGGTGATGAAAGTCAGTGTGGATGTCTATCTGTCAAGCTCATAGTAATGTCCCTGCTGCTCTTTAATAACAGTAAAAGGCGCATTTTGATTGGCTGAGTCAAAAGGGGCTTCGAGAATCCCCTCTAAGACCTGTGTGAGGATTTAGCTTCATACTTACACATGTGCATACACATGCTGGAAAGGGCATGGACCAAGCACACAAAAAAATCTTCTATTTGCAAAAATATCTGAACAAAAACACTGCTTTTACTCACAAAATGCACATGTTCATACATGAACACAATCACTGAGGCTCACGCTGGAATCATTTCAGGAATGCTAAATATTTACCTCTCTCCTGCCTGCCTGGATGGCTCAACCAATCAGCAGGCTCCTGTTCAATACCCATTAACCTAACATTTATAGATGAATCTTCATCGCCTGATATTTACAGTAACTCAAAAATCAGGTACGACCACCTTTGCTGTTGTAGCTCCACCTCTGCCATGTTATTTTTCATTTTGTATTAGGTCTCACACAGTACACAGGTGCAACTAGGAGGGAAACAAACACTTCATCATGTAATGCAGTCACTCCCTGGTGGATGTCAACAACGAAACAACGCTTAAAAGCCCCCTTCAATCTATCTGTACCACAAAATTGATGCTCAACATTGCAAGTGTCCTCGATGTGACCGACTGAATGACGTCCATTACACAAAAGTGGTTTCATGGCAATGCGCTGCTGTAACACAGAAATGTTTTAACGGACTCCAAACAGCCTCAACCCCCTGATAGATCTGCATAAAATAAACAATGTACATGCACAAAAAGCCAAGCAGCGAGCCATCTCCAGCTGCAGAGTAACATTTGCCAATGTGGAATACTGGCTGATGAGTACACACTGTGCATGTCCCTTAAATCCCTGTAGTCTTTTTAGCAAATAAATGAGATTGAAGCATGAATCTGAAATAGTTGTCATGCTGCTCCACTTCCATTATCACCGTTAAGGGAAATTAATCCAATGAATGTTCTTTAATTCCCCACAGGGAACCCGAAGCTTTTGTAACAAAGCGAGCTATTATAAATCTGACATTTGTTCAAAATGGTTGTGCATGTAAAATGGAACCTAGTGAGATATCCTATAAAAGTGACTGTTAACTTATTATGGATGTTGCAGCTGGGTTCGGTGTGCACACCAGGGATGGGAGAGTCACAGTGAGAGCTGCCTATTTGCATGATATGATCATTAATGTGAATGGATCACTTTTTCATTTATTAGTGAGCTGTGGAGTCATTTGCAGACAGTGCTGACTGTGCATCACTGGATTTAGACGACGAGAATATTATTTCAAAAATGCTGTCAATTAAGCACAAACAGACATGGTAGAAAGACATTAAAGTAGCCATCAAGCAATGATTTAATTGACAGCTTAGAGACAATATGCTGTTGCTAATGCACAGTGTGTTTAAAAAATAGAGTAGCTGATGTTTTACCCAAAGGCTTTACCCAGTGAAGTTGGTAAAGTAGCCATTGAGCTCGGCGTGCTCTCTTTACTTACTGCACTGATGAAATCTGGAAACAGCAGGCATGGACTTGCCTCAGCTATGCAGCCTACCTGCTCCTCTAAAATACTTGTCCACACAGGTCAGAAGTAAGATTTACTGGAAATTTACACCGAAAGATGCTCAACATCTGTTTTTTTGAATCTGAGGCCTATTTGTATAAACTCCACGTCTATAAAATGTGTCCACATAGGACCAAACTGAACACAGGAAGTAGGAGAGGATACACAGCAGTCTCAGTGGCTCTGATGCATGCAAGATATACTGTATGTCTTTGCTGATTCTGTCTTTCTCCTTGAATACTTTGTGTTAAGGTAAAGGACGAGTTTAGCATTAAAGACTTAAGTTGTTATTTATGTGCGTGTTTGTGGAACTTGTCAAGCACAAATATTCTAGCATGGACACATATTTGCTTCATCTGTGTTATGAGTCATGTTACACTGATCCTTTCAATCTTCTTGTTGATGTGGGAATTTAACCTTATTTTGCTTTGCAGTCTCTGTACGCTTCTCTAATAAGATCATCAGCTACATAAAATTTAGTTTTCCTTTGTGATTGATACACTCCTAATCTGCCTGCTTTCATGTGAGAGAGATTAGAGGAATATTAAACGTAATTAAAAAGGAATTAATTCAAACTTTGTTGACAATCAAAGATAAACAGTGGATTCTGTAGTTGTGTCACAGCATGCTGAATGCATGCTGATGACCTCCCGGAGGATTCTCTGTGGTGGATACTAGGTGTGGATAAAATCTCAGGGGAGAAATTAAAAGCCTCTACGGAGTCTCTTCCATGGTACTTTTCCCTTTTGGCATCATATATGCTTGTCAGATACAAAAACAAATACTGTAACAAACATAAAATAATAGCAGTGTCTCAAATGTGACATGATACATTGTCTTTGCAGCGTTTGCTTTTACCACTGTTTAATTTGGCACATGGGGATTTAAATGGACACATTTTTGAGCTTAAATGTGTGTGAAAAACTGCGTTTCTTAAATGTACTTTAATGATGTGTGTGAAGATGTGTATGGATAGGTTGCAATCTGAAGATTAGAGAGAAAAAGTAATAACTGGAGGGTTGCCAGTTCAAATCCCCAGATGATCTGGGAAATTTGGATAAGAGAAGTTAACATGTGTTGCCCTCCCTAGTCTTCATAATAACAAATGGTCAGCCCTTTAACATGGCACTTAACCTTCAACTATTCCATTGAAGATGTTCTTTTTCTGGCAGTAAAAGACTGAACTTGTGTCAAGCAGCAACAAGGTGTGAAAACGTTCACTTAAATCTGCATAAACATCATTTTTTGGCAGTAGGCATTCTTCTTATGTTTAGCACTTTTATTCATGCAATGGAGAAAAAGAAACAGTGCAATTTCTCCTATACTTCATTGGCTCTGGATTAGCCATAATCTGGTAACAGAACAGAGACAGGGAAGCCTTTTTCCGACGGCTGAGAGACAAATCATAATTTGGGGTGAAACATGACAATCTCTTGCACAACAACGGTCTCATTCCACTAAGAGAGTGGAAGGTATTATATGCAGTTACTGCATACTGGATGTCACTTTGGAGGATTTATGGGCATCTAGTCCTAATATATTATAGCTCTCACTAATGCTGGAAACTGTTAACTTTCAGTTTTAATCACTAATCTGTCTGTGTTTATACACAATTTATATAGTGGGTGAGCAATGAAATATTTATTAGGATAACAACACTGTAATTAACAACAATTGTTAAAAAATACTTTTTCCTTCTCCTTGGTAAATCAGGCAACCATGGACCACTTCAGCTCAAAGGACATGGCCTTGAGGGCGCAGAAAAAGATCCTCAGCAGCATGGCCACCAAAAGCTCTGTTCAAATGTTCATTGATGACACCACCAGTGAGATCCTGGACGAACTGTACCGTGTCTCCAAAGACTACTCGGGTAATAAAACTGAGGCCCAGAAGGTGATCAAAGACCTGATCAAGATTGCTGTGAAGATTGGCTTGCTATTCAGGAACAACCGCTTCAGCACAGAAGAGTTGGGAGTGGCTCAGGACTTTAAGAAGAAGCTGCACCAAGGGGCCATGACAGCTATCAGCTTCTACGAGGTACATTTCCACATATTAACTTTTTTATGTTCAGGATACGTGCGGGCTTTAGACAGCCAAAACATTTTTTTGCTCAGTGATCATAATGTTCTTCACTCAGTCAATATTATTCAAAATTTAACACAGATAAATCAGTTCATAAATAACTAAAATAGGGATAAGGACACTAGCAAACTAATTCTTTAGGGACAACTGAGTGGAAAACATCCATGAACACAAAAAAGTACACAAACACTATTTCGTTTTTTCTATCCTGTATTCAAGAGTCAACGTGTCCTATATGTGGTTCTAAAATTGCTATGAAATGCTTGTTTGTTTTGTCTAAGCGTAACTGCACGATCAATGACCTTAATTTAACTATGTTCCATTTCTGCATTCATAACATATGCGGGAACATAAATAGGGTCATATCAAACTTTTAAAAAGACAACTGCAGGCTGTCATCACTAGATACAAAATTAAAACCTCTAAAAACCGTAACAGTAAATTTAAAGGCCCCCTCCAGTGTATTTTGACATTTCCTGATATTTCATATTTTTCTGAGTCACTTCCTTACAATGTTGATTACCCACATAGTTCGCCAAATATTTTTTGACAAATAGCTTAATTTTGTGCTCAAAGTTGCAAAAGTTGCTTAGTTGTTGAAACGGGGTGGTGACGTATGACTATAGTAAATTCCATAAGTCATACGTCATTCTCCAAGCTTGCGCAGGCGCACTCGTCATGCCTCCGTAAAACTGTCAGGGCTCATTCAGAGCATCAAACCGATAAACAAAAACGCGTCGCACTTTCACCTGCCACCGTCTTGTATACAGTCTGTAACATGCATTTTACCGACGGCCGTTTTACCAATGCATCGGCGGAGACACCCCCACCTCCGCGGTAAAGTATGTGCACCATAAAATGTAGCGGGAGTTATCGTGCAGCGTGCAGACATCGACTGTGATTGACAGCGCGACGCATCGCACATAGTTTCTATCATGACTAAATAACAGCTGCTCCTGCCAGACAGTGAAGTGGACTAAACTTTACAGTGTAGTGATGTTAACGCAGCATGTCGTTAGTGAACACTCCAGCCGGTCAGTTTTTGGTTGTCATGGTAATGTTACGTCCGACTATTAACCACACCCCCATTCTCTGTTTGAGAAAGAACGGTCGCCAAAAACGGCCGTTAAAACTGGCTGGAGGGGGACTTTAAATTTATTCTTCATTGTAAGAATGTGCAGATAGCCCTATAAAAGGACTTGATTAGTTTGCTACTGTATCTACTGCTTTTATATTGTTCACATATAAATATCCCTTATTAGATTATGTATTTTGCCAAATACAGATTTTATCAACAAACACAATAAACCCTCTCTGAAAAATGTTCTTACATTATACTTCCTTTACTGGTGCAGGTGGATTTTACCTTTGATAAGGCAGTGATGGAGGAACTCCTGACCAGCTGCAGGGATTTGCTGCTGAAGCTGGTCAACACCCACCTCACCCCTAAATCCCACGGTCGCATCAACCATGTCTTCAACCATTACTCCGACCCTGAACTCCTGTCCAAATTGTACGACCCCAGCGGCCCCTTCCGACCCAACCTCACCAAGATCTGCAAAGGACTCGACAAACTGATGGAGGAAGGGACAATATGACACAGAAACAGTAAAATGTTCAGTCAAACACTGGGAGATCTACAGGCAGACTCACTTAAGACTCAGAACTGTTGGACAAAATTGGTCTTTCTGCTGCTGAGGACTGGCAACGTAAGACTGGTGATTTGAGAACAAAACTGCTGCCACATCGTTCTCAAAGAACATGTGGGATAAAAAGAATGTTGGTTGAGTCATTCATTCATAATGTTTAGGTGATATATACTGTATTGTGATACCTAGTTGTCTAGTCAGACAAAGTTCACAGAAACCAAACTTGAATATAAACCCGTTTTCTACTATATCTGCGGTTTAATTAGATAATGATCCTCCAATGTTAATATTTGAGACCTTGAAATGTTCATTCAGAACTACTGATGTTATGTATTATGGAGAGGAGGAGTTAAAACAGATGGACAGATTGCATAAAGAGGACAGAAAGGGAACAATGCCACTGTAATACAACACTGCCATCTGGTGGTCAAGATGACGCTTCAGCAACTCGGTGTACTGTGTTTACTGATGCGTTGGGAAGAGAATGCAGCAAATAATAAAGCATACATGGCAAACAGTGGACAATTACTTAAACCAACACTCTGTAGTCTCGACTTTAAAACATGTTTTGAAGAATCAAGAAAAAGACTGACTCTTAAATGGTGTTGTCTGTAAAAGCTGTTGATGAGATGTGAATCCTATAATTAATGTTTTTCTAAAGATTAAATCACCAGTGTTATTTTTTGGTTTTACATTACAAAGAAATTGAATATCAAAAGACAAAGGTAAAATCAAGCCACAACTGGATACTCCCTTTTATATAAGTCAAATATTGTAATTTAGTGTTTAACTGCTAAAGTATTTTTTTTCTTTGTGTAAGCAATAATATGGAGTAAAGCCAGTTAAACTATCAATCTGTAAGCTGTTTAAAGATCTAATGAGTGTCGAATGAGAATCAAGTTTCTGGAGTTGCCTTTATGGAGGGTCAAGAGAGCTCAACCTTGTAAGACAAGTGTGAACAAACATGTATTTAGACCTGAAACTAAACATGGGATCAAAACATTTTTTTAATTCTAAAATGAACTATACAAAACTTATGAAATAAAAAAAATGCAAATAAAACATTGCTGTCAAAATATATTCTAAAAACATCTCTCTTTTTAAAACTTGGTTACATTTACACATTTAGAGTTTAAATTCATCAACTGTAACCAACTTATGAGGAATTCTGTGCTCTTAATATTACAGTGAACATGACATATATATAAATATATATCTTATACCATGGCTAAATGGTTTGCATTATCAGGCGTGAGGTAGCATTACACACAAACCACTTGTTGAGTTGACCATATGAAGAGCCATATGACTAAACATGTGACTGCAAATTTTTAACATTCCATGCTTTTATTTCCTGCATGTGAAAACAAATCAAACACAGTTATGGACCATATGAAGCTTTTCATAATCTACAGTACAAATAAAAGGCTACACAAGTGCAATATTACTTTCAAAAACCTGTTAAAAGACAGTGTAACTTCCAATAATAAGTTCTATTAAATGGCACTATGAAAAGACTTCAGTCCATTCAGCAGCAGGGGATCAGTGTAGATCTATTCCTTTTTGTGTAATGCTCTATTCTCCTGGAGGCCAAACACTGGCTTTCTGGGAAAGTTGCTGTAATGATCAGAGTGAGACAGCAGAAATGACACGTCACAGCTGGAAGATCTCATCTTCCCTGTCTCTCACTCTCTTAGTGAGTTTGGTTATAGTTAGGGGTACTGCCCCATGTGCTTCCTGCTGCTGCTGCATTCTGGAAGATGAAATGACACTCTGTGACCTTGTAAGTGGTCGCAAGTCTGATGTCCTGGTGCAAGCTGCTTCTAGGGCGGCAACCCTGTGAAAAATAAACAGATGAGAAGATACAGCAAGTCTGAAGACTGATATGATTCCCACAGTCAGCCTGCATTCATCTTTGGCAGCTTTTAGTGATAGATTGACAGACTGCCTCTTGCTATGAGAGTCATGCTAAACTATCAAACAGCTTACACACCTTGTGTAAGCATAGTGGAAATTGCACATTGACCTATAGAAATGCAGGATTATATATTTTCAGTAGATCAATACTTTTATAGGTCAACCTGGTGAAAAATGTCCATAACCAGCACCAACTGGTTGTTCTTTGGAAGTGACATGAAAATAAGCAGATGCTGTTATGCTATGTGGAATATTTTAACACTTGGAATGCCCAACTACAGCATAAAAATGAAAACAACGGCAAGACTTGAGGACTCCGTCACGCCACAAAGATGGAGCATGACTGTGTTTGAAATAACCAGTGTTAGGAAGCAGGCAGTGCAGACATACCTTTGCTCTGCTTCCTGGCATCCTTTGACAGCAGCCTGCTTGGACTGACTTATCAAGCCATCCAACCTTTTCAAAAAATCCACTGGATTAAGGTCTGACGCCCTTTCTTGGCCATCATCTTGCTTCTTCTCAGCACTGTCTTCTTCAGTGTCCTCTAAAGCTAAACCCTCCCCGTTACTGCAGTGGTCCATGTCTGACAGCACAGGGATAGACAAGGACTTCTTCAGGAATATCGAGTCATTAGTGTACATCCTATTTGCTCTTTTGATTTGCTCCATCTGTAAGAAAAGATGACCATGACAGCCTTTTGTTGTTTTAAGGTTGACTTAACCTAGTCTTTCTTCATTCCAAAAAGGATTTTGCATTTTGTTTTATATTACTAAATAAACAACTTGTACGAACATGTGCAAGACATAACATTAAATATTTATTTTGTATATCTTTATACTGCACACAAGTAGGGCTGGGCGATTTGGCCAAAAATGTTATCACAATAAACAAAAATTAATATAATTCCATCAATCATTTTCACACAAAATGTCAAATAATTTTTGATTTTGAAGTTTAAAGGCTGATTTTTTGCTCCTGGGTGAAAGCTGAAGAAACCAGATAGTTAATTGTGGTTTTAAACTATTTTTTATTTGTCAAGTGGTCAGAATGTAACACTTGACAAACAATGGACCACTTAACAAACCTGAGGTAGAACATTCAAAATAGTTATTATAAAATATTATTTTTAACAAATACGTATAAGAAAAACTTAATAGAAAAATGAAGTGCTACTTTGTTTGTAATTCAAATGAATTAAAACAAACATTTACTGAACATTTATTATATTGGTATAGAGGCAAATTAGTCCACAATAATTATAATTATTGTTTTATTGCCCAGCCCTACACACAAGCTATATTCCATTGGTAAAAACACATGATATCACGATATCGTATATTTCCAATATCGGTGAAAAATAAATTGTTGAAGGAACAATAATGAAATAAAAAATGTTTCATGAGTAACTAATACTTACAGAGACTCCATATTTCAGGGCCAAGCCTTGTAGTGTTTCTCCGTGCTGAATTTTGTGTTCAATGCGTCTTTGATGCACCGGAGAGAGCTGAGACCGGACCAAACTGCCGTAAGACCTCGTACGGCTCCCGCGGAGTAGGCTGTTTCCCCCGTTTGGCAAAGGTGCTCGTTCCCCTGACATGGTTGTAAGCCTCTTGCCTATCGCTAAATTGGCAACCGTGCAAACGGTGGTAAATTGCGGTTACCAGCAAACTTTCATGGTGTTCACATCACGATAACGCAGCTTAATTAGCCTACACACGCGTTACACGAACCACACTAGCAGATTAGTTAGCCTGCTGCTAGCTAAATCATCAACTTAGCTAATTAACGTTGACACTTTTTTTCTTCAGTGTCAGACTGTGCTTGCTATCGTCACCTGTAGAAACCTCTGCCACAGTCAGTCACAATAACTTTATTCGACTACAAGTTTAACCTACCTTATCTCTCACACAAACACTTGAAAAGTTGATGAGAAAGTTGTTAACGTGAATGTTTTCATGTTTCCTGTTTCCAGCTGTAGGTTACCATGTTGAATGTTGAATGACCAGTTCCCATGGTCGTCACAAGCGACGCCTTCAAAACAATAAGAATTACCGATGCGCATTTGAATCATTATTTACAGTCAATGGGTTTAAAACAGAATTGCTTTTTGAAACAGATTAAATTAACATCTGTTCTTATTTACTGTTTTACTGTACGTAGTTGAAATATATATTGGTGGTAATGTTTTAAAGGGACATATATTATTAAACCCTAGTGAATACAAAATATAGCAAGTGCCTTTGCCTAGTCAGTATTTTTTTGTGATTAAATGGAATTCAAGATAAACAACTAGAAATCGGTGCCCATATCCAAAAGAGGTTTAACAACTTATCGCCTAAAAACTGATATGAACTATAAAATCGGACACTGGTAGTTCCCATTCCCCCAGTTGACTGTAAATGCAGCGCTGCTACCACAGTAAGCTTGTCGCTGTGGTGTAGTAATGTAAGCTAGTCAGCTAACATGTTTCTGAGTTCTGTTTCAGAGACTCAACCTCAATAATTATGTCGTTTAAAAGGGAAGGTGATGACAAAAGTCAGTTGAACATCCTGAAGGTAACATTTTATTTTTTAAGTTTTTTTAGAAGACACTTTAGCTGAGATTACATGTTGTTATGGTTAGCATCCTGCTAGCTAACTGTAGCCGTGTTAGAGATGTAGCGTTATCTTTGAAACTGGCGAAATTATAAAACGAAGTCTGAATTGTTAATTACTCTTATTGCTGGGTCAACGTTGTTGTCTTGTCTTTCAGAAACGGCGTGTGGCAGATCTTCTGTCTAATTTTATTCCAGAAGATGAAGCAGCTCTTCTGAAAAATGGAAGGTGAGACGAACTTAAACGGCACTGATATGTTTGGGAAAGAAAACATTGTAACTTGAGGTTGTGAAAGGCTCTAAAGCAGAAGTGTGAGGCTGCCTCCCTAAGCGGGCTCCAAACAGTTTCAGGGGAGGCTCAGTGAATGGAAGTGAAACAATATTAAAGTACTTATTGCATTAGTTATCAAAGGAGATTACATAGAATAGCCTACATGTGTGAGAGGTCAGAGATACAGTAGTTTTTGGGAACTGTTTCCTCCCCATCAGAGTCAGAAACTAATAAATGTCTTTAGTACAGACATTTTTTAAAGCTATTTGGTGTAGTCAGAAGTTATATCAAACAGCAATATTAGGCTATTTTGACTCAAATGTTGAGTGTCTATGGGATCAAATAATATAATCATGATCCCATGGAACCCAGGAATTGAACGAAACCAAAGTCTCTGGCGAAACTTACCAAGTAAACTAAAGATGTGGTGGGGAGGCGCCGTTTCCCAAGCTTTGTCTGAGGTGAGGCCCGCAGTCTCAGACTTTGGAAACCCCTGCTCTAAACAAACCGTAATGGATGAAGCTACTACAGATGGAAATTAGCTTTTTGCTAAACCTTGGAAAGCATCTTCAATTCTTCTCCTTTTTAGATTAAAATTGATGTATTTTGTACATGATCACTGACATAAATACATGTAATAAACTGAACTAAGTTGAAATTAAACCTGTGCTTTTGGTTTGTAGATACACTTGCCTTGTCTGCTCCTACCGCCCAGTGTTTGATACAGTTGATATGCTGACAGTCCACAGAAATGGAAAAAGACATCTGGAAGGTGAGACAAAGTCACTCTTATTTGTGATATTTAATTTATTCCAGAAGTTATTTTGTGGTAAAGCTTTGAGGTAGTGTTTTCTTATCTTTCCTAGGATGGGGTACTTACAATACAAACGGGGCTAGTTAGAGAAATATGGTATCCTAAAGTAATTACAAATGCTTTGGAAAATAAACATTCTTTTTTATGTTGTATTTCTTCAGGATTAAAGTCATTTTATGGCAAGAAAGCAAAGCTGAAGAATGAAATAACCAAAAGGCAACATGAAAACTATGTCCAGACTGAAGACAGAAGACAGGTTGGTAAATGCATAATAAGGCATGTTTGCTCTGTCAAGTTCCTGTTCAGGCAGCTCCTAAGCAAACCTTCCAGAATCTGTTAATATACTTATTTGTTGTTTCAGAAGGTCAATTAATCATCATTGGATCAATAACATTAGTTGTACAAACTTCAACAGTCTCAGCCAGTTGAAGACTTCTTCAACTGGCTGAGACTGTTGATCATTGTCGTCTTGCGCCAAAGACATTGTGGCGTCGCTGTTCCTACCATATGACCCTGACAAATGACATCCTGCATACCAATTTAAACTGGTCTGTTGTGGAAGAGATAAACACTTGACCATCTGACGTCTGACTGAACTCTCAGTGGCATTTGAGACACTTCTACAATTCTAGATGCAGTTTTTTGTTGTGCTTTTTTAGGAACCCTCTTGTTCAGCCCCTTTACTGGCACAAACACGCAAGATTACACATCATGCTTTATTGACTACCGTACCATACAACAGCTGCCATAGAAAAACCAGGTGAGTAGAATGATTGTTTAATATACACATTCTCACTCATATTTTAAACCTTAGAAAAGAAATAAAGGAAAACACAATTTTAAAGATAAATCTGTCATTATCTTTAAGTACAAAATCTGAAAAGGGACCTCTGAGCTCAGATCCCAGTGACAACTCTTCCAGCAAAATGCCATCTGAACAAGAAAAGGCATGTCGGAAAACTGAAGTTTCAAGCAATTTATCGCAAAGCAGTTCTAGTAGCTGCACAGCAGGTAAAGTCTGTCATGGGAAATCTTTTATTTTCAGATTTTGTGTTGAAGAAAGCCCTTAATTTACTTTAACTGCGCACATGTTTTGTCTTCTGTAGCCAATGAACGGCCACATGCATCAAAAGACATTAACGGATCTCAGACTGCAGGGACACAGGAGGCAGAGCCTATAACAGCCCAGAGGAGAAGAGAGCTGGAACACTATCTGAAACTGAAAAGGTAAAAACTGAGCAGTTTTTTTGTTGTTTGAAGTGAAGCTAAGAATTACTGGTTGAAGTTGAGCATTCTCACTCCTTGATGTCAGTTCAGGGTATCTGTACCAACCTAATGGTTTTCAGTGCATTTCATCTTGCTTTGTTTCTCTTTTAGTGAGGGCTGGTTGCAAGACCGGAGCGGCCGGTGGGTTAAAGATGCCAATGTGGAGTTCGATTCTGATGAGGAGGAGCCTCCTTCACTTACCACCCTCCCTACAAGTCACTGAGAGGACTAACTTTGGGAAAACACAGATGAACTTGGACCGCGGTGGTGAATTCAGAAGCCACAGTGCTGTTTGAAACAGCCGAACCTCCACCTGCAAGGACAATATCAAGGACATCCGCCTTTTATTAAACTCCATGGTTTTCCTGTGCTGGTTCTACAGCACCTGTGTAATCTCGGGACTCACTCCTCAGTTGTTATACAAGACTGCTACTCACCAATGATCATCAGCTGCAACTTTTGATGCTTTTATATAATAACATACAATTTACAGAATCAGACTAAACTGTAAATGTCAGAAAAACACAAACATGTCCTTGTAATTTTTTATATTAAATTGCTGTCACTCTAGCTTGCTGAAATTGTTTGTTATTGTTTTTGTTGTTACATTAAGAGTCAGGAAGACTGTAAAACAAAGATTTCAAGAGAAAATGATATTTTTTACAAGGCTTCTCTGGCAGTGGTGTTTTTCTTGGTGTCTATTCACTTCAACCATGATCATGTCCTTTATGTCTGGATGACATTAAAGGATAATTTTTTTACTACTATTTGTATAGTTTTGATCTTAATTGTATTAGTTATGATAACACTGTATTGACAAAGTAGATGCTGAGATCTGTGAACACAGAGACATCGCTACAATGTAGTCCGACTTGGCACTAAAAATAAAACAAACGTCAGACGATCACACAATAAGCCAACACTTCTTTCAGATTACCTAACCACTTTATTTGTATGTAAAACAAAAAGTGAGTGCACCCAAAATGACAGTAATAATCTGTCATTGCACAGGAAACTGTTCGCAACTACAGCAGGTACAGCAGATAAAAGTTGAATCAGGAAGTCAGTTTGTAAACTGTGACGTGCATGTTTGCAACAGACTGTTTGGGTAATAATTTAATTAGCTTCCGTCTTCAGTTCAGACACTGATCAGCTGTTAACTTGGCGAGTACGGTGTGGCTTTTAAGAGTGGCCTATGTTATCCTCTCCAACATCGGCCATATGTGTTGTTCATGGACCCTTCAGGATTGGAAAGCAGCACTTAAAGCTGAACAAACACTTGACTTTTCAGGTGAACTTAACCAAACAGAGTGAGTGAGACTATTTTCATCACCCTTTGTTGTCTATAACTCGTTCCATCTCCCCTCTCGAAACACTAATTCTCAGTGAGCTTTACTATAAATCAGCAGCACATCGGCTGTATTGGTGCTAATCTGGGCAGTGAAGCCACCAGTTAGCATTCTTCACAGGGTGTTCGTTCAGCACAGTTGGTATAAATTGGATAACACCATCAGGGTCAGTGGGAGGGGCCGAGGGACTTAACATGGGTTAGTTTCTGATGACACCGCTAATATGTGTCGAAAGCATGCTCACTTCATTATTTTGGAGCTCAGAGCGTCACCACCACATGGGGAAGTCCTTAATATGTTGATATGTTGACGATCTTTCTCGCTTGTTGTGGAGACGTGGCAGGATGCCATGTAAACTAAAATTTAAATTCTGATTACGTTTTAATATCAGGTCTGTGAAGATTGTCAGTTGCTCAGGTCATAGTTATCCAAGGATGGTCAAAATCAAGGGCAACTGGACATTTGATTCTGTGTCTTCTGTTTCAGTATTACAACTTGCACAGTCCTCTGACGCAAATTTGACAGTTAAAAAAATAAAACAAATGAAACACAATATTGTATGTACGTCTGTCACAGCATTCATGGCACCCAGCATGACAATCCAAAAATACACCTGTGTTTTACTGTGAAACAGCAATCAAAGGGAAGAGAAACCTCAGAATAGACTGTGGCAAGGCAACTTTGACTTTAAATCATTTTCAAAGATGCCAAATGTCAGTGAAGCCTGCAAAATTTCAAATTGTGACCTTTGTGAAGTCTAAAAGGCTGTTTTCTGCTTATGGGTGGTCATGTCAAACTTGACATTCAGTCAGAGCGCCTTAAAGAAATTGGAAAATAGGTTAAAGAAATGAGGGGAGCTACTTCAGGAACCACAGCAATGCTGTCAAAATCCTCAGAGGTTAGCAGCTGTTTCTGCTCATAAATCTCTGCGGGTGCACACGGGTGCAACCCTCTTAAAGTTGGTTCCTTATATTTGGAACAAGGTAACTTAAGCCCAGTGGACTAGGTTACATTTCCCATCAGGCTTTGTGGGGTAAAAATAGCTCAGGTGCTTGAGGGAAGTCAGAGGATCAGAGCAACTTTATGGGATCAAAGGGCTGTGATTCTTTACATGAAGGGTTCATCCTTAAAATGCTGCAGTATATGTCAGTCTTGGGGGTGGGGGGCGGGGGTTCAGCTGTAGCTACTTAAATGCACCAAACTATGTGCTGCTGGGTGCATTTAAATCATCTGTTGAGAATAGTATTCATAATTCAGGTATAGAAACAATAAAATTAAACTTGCCAAACATTTACAAAAAAACTTGAATATATATTTTTATTTAAAGTATTTACAGGTTGTTTTCTTCCCACAAATAGCACCACATTGAAAATGTTTTCATGAAGAAAAGAGTTTGACCTTTTGTTTGGGATGATGTTGGCGATGCACAAACTAAAAGCACAAAAAAAGACACTTCACATTTTGCTTGTGACCTAGACATGCTTTTATGATGAATTCAGCAGTCTACAAAAAGCTGGCTGCGGCAAATGAAATGAAATGTTTGGACATGGATGTTAGGTGGGTTACAGCAACCCAGCTTAATTTACGAGGATTCATTCAGCTCTATGGCACCACGTTGAGAAAGCTGTCAGGAGGCTGTGGGGGCAGTCTGTTTGCAGTCTCCAAGGGGCCGAAGGGGTTGTTCTTCTGTTTGCTCCTTGTTGCTTTCATCTTAATCTCTGCTGGCGAACTGCGGAGAGAGGAAAAATTGGCTTAGAAAAGATATGACACAGAAAAACAGTGATCAGTCAAAAAGGGGCTAATTAGCCGTTAAAATTAAGCTCAAATATCTGTATTTTAGTATACATTTAAATCTTCACACATTAGTGGTTTAAAAATGGCAGCCATTCTTCTCCATATTTTAATTTCAACTGGATTTTACACTAATCTTGCCCAGTGCATCTTAAATATTTACTCCAATCTTTCCACAATTCTACATGGACATTTAGAATGATTTTCTGTTTATGCAGTCGGAGCATTTCTCACTCATGTCGTTGTTTCTTGTGATGGCCATGGCAGCTCTGGCGCGGGGACCCTGCTGGGTGAAGTGGTAACCAAATTTGAGGATGCTAGAGTTGTTTTCCAGCATGGAGGCGATCTCCATCTCAACTGAGTCTCCCAAATTCTGCCTCTGTACCAGAGCGAAGAGGAGAAGCAGCTCATTCAAAAAGAGATCGCGACCATTTTTGGGACACAGATGACACAGCTAGCTAACAAATGGTACACGGTTACAAGTATAAGTACAAGTAATTCAAAACACATTAAATCAGATTTTTTAACTTCTGTGTCACCCATCAGTCAGTGAGGTGAGATGTACAGTACATCCATAGTTTCACTTATGTGTTTCTGACCTGGTTGTCAATCTTGAGCTCCACCAGTGTGGCATTGTTGGCCATAGCTTTGATAATCGCCATCATGCCGTCTGCAGTAATAAAGTTGGACTCGATATTAAGACTCTGCAAGCTGGTGTTCTCCTGCAGCATCTCAGCACATGCCTGGTACACACAAACACGTATGCACATATTGGGATTGTTTCTAAACTCCTGCTTTGTGACCTTTGGAAAGCATTTTCATTGCCCAGTTTTCACACATACATGTGCAGCTATAAGTGGTATGTTTATCTGAAATATTACATGCTAATACAACATGCATTTTATTTCGAGATAGATGAGATTATGGGTTTAATACCAGATATTCAATATGAAATCAAATTCCTTCTATACCTTCACTATTGGTAATGCCATACTAACAGGTATAAATAGCAAAGATGCAGAAAATTATGTGCTTGCAAGGTTTATATATCTATGTATGACATCAGTGGCTCTAAATTTGTATAAATTGTGAGCTGTCCGGTTGCAATGAAAAATCTGTCATTTAAAATTGCACTCACGTAGGCCACAGGGTCGTTGCTACGGGTCGCAGCGATGCTCAGAAACTCCACGTGAGAGTTTCCCTTCATCGCCTCAAAGATCTCTTTCAGTGTTGGGATGGGAATGTCCTGCAGCGCAGACAGAAGGACCCTTATGAGGTTGGATTCTCATCCAAGTACTACTGAGGCTCACGGATATGGAGGTTTTGCACTCTAATCAATAGAGCAGCCGATTTGAGCTAACTCCCACTATGAATATTTGTTAATATGGAAAATAAACAACAAAAAGTAAAACTATGTAAAGAATATGGAAAGAGATTTGGGAAATCAGCAGTTCAGCTGCATGGTTTACTTTAAAACACTGTTTACATGACAATCTTTCAAGTTCAGCTGACCTTGATGTTGTTGAGGTTGACTTCAGTCAGGCTACTGTCGTTGTTGTGGATTCTCTCCAGGGTTTCCTCCACGTTGGTGGTGTTTGGCGGCTCATCGGGGAAGATTTTAAATGGATCTGCTTTCACTACACCTGTAGGATACAACATCACAGGAAAGGTTACCGTACCCAGCGCCGTAGTGGCATGCAGTATGTTCACCATACAGTAGATTTAAAAGAAATATCTTGCCACAGATTGTGATGGCCCACTGTAAACTTCTTCAAACCTCTTTGAAACTGCCTTCATTTAAATGACACATACAGTGCATAATGCCAGCGATAACAAGAAGCTCAACATGTTAAACAACTTCCGATCAGTTCCTGTTCAGTGTATATATGTGGGTATAATTTGAAATGTTTGACACCAGTGCAAATATGATACAGGTACTCATACAATGCTTTTTATGATACCTTATTGTGAGCAATATAAAGATAGTTTTCACCTTCTCAAATGCATCAGTGTTTGATTTTGTCTTAACACAAAACAGCCCTGTGCAAACATTGCCTTAATAAAATACAGTGTAAAAGCAAAACTATGATTGAAATAAGGGAATATCTAATATAAAGAAAATTAAGTATGTCTTTGAATCTCGGTTTCTAAAATCTTCTTTACCAGTAAAAAAAAAAAAAAAATTTTTACGTACTGTTGATGCCCTCTGTGTTGGCAATCGTGCCTGTGGTGCCCAGAGCATCGTAGTATTGCTTGTTGCTCATCAGCGTGTACATTCCAAGGATAGCTGCAAGTACAGAAAAAAATCATTGGGAATAAAATATAAATATCTGTATATATTGAATAGGATCCGACTTGAATTCCTGGATATGTTGTTACAGCCCCTGCTGTTGCTGTGTCCCTGCACTGATCCCTGACACAAATTCATGCACATGACCCAGTTCTGAGTCCAAAACGAAAACACAGTTAGGGGGTCCCTCGTCTGTTGTGTGGCTCTAATCTGTGACTCTGTTTTGATGAGATAAAGATATTGATGTCTGAGCTCAACAGGAAACTCAGTCACTGGTTGCAATCTCACAGTGTCCAGAGGAAGCTACTGTGTGATACCACACATTTAAACACAAGTTTTAGGGTTGGGTGTGGGCCGCTATCTTTACAGTGTTATTCTAACTGATACTGATACCTATGTGACCACACACATTTAAGGGAAGGAGTAAACTGCTAGAGTCTTGCACATGCAATCTATATTCATGAACATTAACAACTGTCTTTGCACAACAGAAATATATATATATCAAATGAGTACAGTACATGTCTATATATGGATTAACATTAGTATTCAATTGGAGTTTCTGGACATCAATTCCTGAGGAAAATATCTGGCTCTTTAAATGCTAAATGCTCCACTATGTTCACCAGCACTAAGTGCCGTTTGGCGCTGAACTATAGTGTACAGTGAGTTTATTATAACTTTTTTATTTTCCAAACAGCTGCCTACTCCTTGAAACTATGCTGATGAGAGCATAGGGAGTTAAAACTAAACAGTAAAGTTACAAACCAGAACAAAACTAAAACAATGAATGGAAACTGGATACTAAAATGCTTTTTAGAGCTGATGGGAACTACAGAGATGGATGATGATTATCTATGGGCAACAACATTCACATTATGCATAGTAATATTAATTACTGACTATACAGAATTAGAGTGTTTTCTGACGAATTTTGATGTTAAAGTTAGTCAAGAAGGATCTCATTTTCTTGTATTCCTTACTTTGTATACTGCTTGGTAGTTTAATCGATAGCATTGCATCATATTTTATTAGCAGATCATGTGTTTTATATGTAAAATCTGAATGTGCAATGTTAAAAGTAACTTCAGCCGTCAGATAAACAGTAATGTGAAGGGAAAAGTACAATATTTCCTTCTGAAATATAGTAGAAATTAAGTAGAACACAATGAAAGTAGCACGATACTGATGCATTTTTTACTTGTATCCATATAGAAAACATTTTTTACATACTGTATACCCAGAATGAATGACATTAAACTGAATATCTTCCACATCACCTTCACTAAACAGATAAGTGAAGTTTTCTCTTGTTCTCCTGTTGTTACTGTTTATGACCAGGAGGAGGCAGACCTGCTAGTTTTTTCTTGGTCTTGCTGTAACCTGCCAAACTGTGTCACTCTCTCCAACTGCTGTGACAGCAACCCCTACTCTCCCCTCCCCTCCACCCTCACTCCAATATCCCACCCACCAGCTCCCTCGCCCTGTGTGGGGAATCACGGGAACGGCCTTGTGAGAAAAGGGAGACCAGGGAGACAGCTGCCTACTGGTGGGGGGGGTTACCAACCATAAACACCCCTATGTCATCCGGTTTGGCCCTGAGAATAAACCACGGTAGCTTTACAACACAAACTAGACTCTAGTTAACTAAAAAGCTCAATATAGCAACGTGTTCAAAAATAACACATAAAAATTGAGTCACCAGGGTGACTTGTTGCACTATTCTCCCTCTGAGCTCATGAAGCGGGTCGGCCAACCTATTCGTCCCCTTTTATTCTATTTGCCAAAAAGCCAAACAAAAGACTGACAGAGGCTAACTGAGGTTTAATCCTCATCTGGACTCCATCCAAGGTTAAAACGGCGGTCTCTCTCTGACAGGCTGACGGAGCCGGACAAACAGGCACCCCTACGCTGCCTTTCAGGATGCCTGCCTGTCTGTTTGGCCTGTCAGGAAACAGTGGCCGGGTGTAAAGGATCAACCTCAATAAAGAAAACATGTTTTATGATTCAATTTAACCTGATATTTAAAGTGGTGGTTTTAAGGTGAACAAGGAAGGACTATCTAATGCAACTTTTGTAACTTATGGAGATGCGTTACAGGGGTTCGTTAAGCTAGTCTACCTTTTACCTCACTATGCAGCTCTTCTCTGTCATACCTGATCCAGGTCCAGAAATCTTGCACTACATCTTGACATAGTTATTAATCAGGGACAACACACTTTGGGTGAGGCATCCCTGTCAAGCACTGGATTTCTCCACATGCCAAACTACATGGGCCTGTAGTATGAGCGATGCTCTGTATTTCAAAAGGTTGGAGGTGTTTTTTTCAAAACCAGAGCCACAAGAGCAAAAGTGCAAGAAATGGATGGAAGGAAAAAACAGTCTGATCTAAGGCTTCTACATGGATCATGAACTGATAAAGAGGCTGTTTTAATCAGTCAGTTTTTTTAGACTTCATGTATGTAGCCATCACGTCCATCAGCTTGCTATATACAACTGATAAAATTTTTCCAGCGATAGTTAGGCCAAATATGTTGTCTACCTTTGTCTGAAATCAAGGATCCATTGTTTCAAAAATTTAGAGTTTTAAATCTTCCATCATTACCACTATTGTTATGTTAACTGCATATGTGCCTTAGTGAACACTTTTATGTCATTTTGTCAGATTTAGTTAAATGGCTGTCATCTGCAGTGCAGTCAGTTACCACTTACCCCTTAGAACATTGGTGAATGAGGAATAGTACTAACTACTACCATCACATTCAGGTCATATTTAAATAAAGTATGATTTCCAGAGGACTCCGACTCAATTTCTCACATTACACTGTTGAATAAACTTAAGAAAAATGATTTTGAGCTTCAGGAAACATGAAGAAATGACTTTTCTATCTGTGAACACAGTAGCTTCCCACTGGTCTGTTTCAAACAGATACAGTATCTTTGCCCCTACCATTCCCATGTCCACTCCACCCTTCCTTTGGTGGCCTTGCGCCAGGCTTATTTATTTTCGTGTTGCTGAGCATGGGGAATTGGACCCCATCGCATGTCTGGCCATGTCTGTTAGCCTGGGACTACTGAACTGTCTCAGTGTTGAGGGAAACAATATGAAGCAAACAGAAGAGAGATAACTGGGTCTGTATAATCGCACTATGTGGGTCAGAGCCACTGTGATGAAACACTGAGGTCACACTGTGCTGTGTATTATTATTATAGTGGGTATACATTCTTAATTCAATATGTGTTATTATTTTAAGTGTTGTATTGGGTTTCTTAGTGATTTTGTGTAAGCATCCGGCAAACAGGACATCGTAGTAAGAATAGACCTTTTTCACAGCAGACATTTTGCATGATGAGACTCACCAGTTTTTTCTTTTCTTCCCTGGCAAAAAGTCTATCTTGTACTTTACATAGCAGAAAAGGCACAGGTGAAACTAATGACATCAATGATGGCTCCGGTCCAGCAAGTAATGCATTGCAATGAATCAATTTATTATGTTAGTACTTAAAATTATATTGCCTGCTGTAAAAAAAAAAAAAAAGGTCTATTCAACTCTAGTTTTATTGCACAGAACTGCGAGGCAATAATGGCGTAATAATGTTTGTCTAACCTGCGATATCACACATCTCTGCGTCGGTGGCGTTTTTCAGAGCCTCCTCCAGCTCCGGCTCCAGTAGCACCTGCTCGTGCTCAGGGATCTCTGCTGCTTTCTTGGGCACAAAGGCCCTTCCTGAAAATAGAAAGAATAAATAGATGATAGTTGAGAGATGAAATCAGAGAAAAAAGGCAGATGGACAATCAGAGATGAGAAAAAAGGAGAAAGTTTTGAAAATAGATGGCAATTAGAAAGAAGGAGGGAAAAGCGGACGCAGACAGAGTCAAACAGGAGGAAAGAAAAATAAATATGTAAAGAAATGGATATGAGACAGAGTCAGACAGTGTATGCATACACCCATCTGATGTTCGTGTGTATTTACTCATCAGTCTGCAAACCTAATTTCACAACATTTTTTCTTTTTGTAAATCTTAATATGGTTTCTTTGCTTACATGTTTTCAGTTATAAATTTGTGTGGTTTTGGTAAAAGCTCTGTTTGGATCATGTTTCCAAAAACACATGCAGGCCAGGACTTCTCACAGATTTGTAGACCAGCTCTAATAAATTAAAATTTCCACTGGATACTAAATTGTGCTTCAGACATGACAGAGACATGTCTATTGTACTACTGATTTCCATTTATTAGATGAGCTGTACAAGAACTAAAGTAGAAATATTCTCCGCTTAATTATTTCTTGGTGGAGGGCTGAACATGCCTGCCTGTTGGACTATGATGGAAATGGCCCCAAAACTCAGTGAGCTGCAAAAACCCCACACAGACCTGAAACTAAAAGCCTGAGCGGCTGTGCAGTGGTGCATTGCGGAGTACAAAAGTGTACAGCTGTCTGAGAGACAAGGAGAAAAGGTCTTTGGAGATTGAGGTCTTTCCTATGTGTAAAGATTAGAGCTATTGTATCATGCTATATATCCAGTGTACATATGTGGTCATTTTATGTAACCTGCTGATGTTCATCAAGGCAGAATGCGGTCTGTTCAAACACAAAAATACAAAATATAAAACTGTGGGGAATATCTTCTCTTCCCATGATAGGATCATGTGATTGAGACACATGCAGCAGCTTTTACTGTGTTTGACATGACAGAGAAATGAAAACACTGACCTTTGTCTGTGTACAATTAAAAAAATCCTAATTTCCTTGATATCATGTGTTTTTTTTCAATTACAACATAACTCTGTGTTGTTACATACAAATTAGATGAATATTTTGTGGCAGTGTATCTAGTAGAGTTCCTCACAGGACACCTGCTCCCCTACCTTTCTTCTCGCCAGTAAAGGGCACCAGGTCGTCCCTGTCCTCGTGCTCCAGGGCCTGCTTCTCCAAGTGCTGCTGCAGAGCTTCACGGTCAAATGGACCTGTTGGGCTCTTCTTCGTCTGGTCACGTTGCCGGAAGCCAGCGGGCAGCATTGCATTCTGAGAGAACAAAAGTTGTATTGTTCTGACATTAAGACTCGAGAACATGGGAGAATAGATTCATTGTTATGACAGTGGATGGATGAGTGAGTTGAAACTGCATTATCCCTCACAGTTCTAGAGATATCAAATGATCTGCTACAGCCAGGTAGTACATTCCTTCCAAAATGAATGTGCAGAATTTTCCTTCCTCAATCACTGTCTGTAAATTTAATTT
Organism: Lepomis macrochirus; assembly: GCA_024633595.2. Classification (NCBI taxonomy): domain Eukaryota; kingdom Metazoa; phylum Chordata; class Actinopteri; order Centrarchiformes; family Centrarchidae; genus Lepomis; species Lepomis macrochirus. Next base: position 6,301,287 of record JALXJV020000015.1, on the reverse strand, counting down.
GATGCACAAATACCTATAAGGCATGAATGAAAGTGAAAGGGAGTTTTACTGCTTAAGCCTGACTGCTTGATTTCACAATTCAATTTATCTTTTGCTCTTGTTCTCTTGCTGCTCATTTCTTGGAACAAATCACTGGTGGAAAAAGACATTGCAATAAAGTGGAAATAAATGTGCCTCTCATCTTTGATGTCCTGTATCCTGCGGGTTTGTTTTGATGACAGTGCACAAGCTACACCTGGTGTAAGGTAGTTTATCAGACAGATTAACCACTAAGGGGAACAAAAACCTGCTGGATTTCTGGGCCTAAGGGCACCAGATCTGACCAGCAAGACTTTGTGGCATTGGACTAAAGTGATAAGCAGACCACCTGGCAGGTTAAGACAAATCAAGTGCTTCCCCGTACCTCCGGGTCCATCTCCTGCAGCTCATACTCCAGCTGATCCAGCTCCTCTGCACTGAGGCCCTTGAGGATGGCATCCTCATCGATGTCCCTGGGGTCCGACATGTTTCCGGCTCACATACACACACACTCTCTCATACACACCGCTGCACACCCCTGGGCGAGAAGGCACTGTGATAGAAGGGATGAAAGGGGAGAGAGAGGAGGGTTGAGTCACAGTGAAGTGAAGTGAGGTGTGCAAAACATCTCTGCTCATCAAGAGCTTTGGGATTTTACTGAATCTGCACCCCAACCTCTGTATAGTGTAAATATATTAGACATACCTTTAACTGAAAGAATGACTGGAAAGTACTTTATTTAAATCAAACTCCATCACAATTATGGGATGTAGAAGTTCCTGTACTTTTTATGTTGTGTTTTCATTTTTTACATTATATAGCAGTTTTATATAAATGGTGAAGGATGTTAAGGTTTACTTTTGACAAACTGGTAAACTTGTTGATGCAAGATAAAAATGAGACAAGGCATTGCATCAATGAATCGAATTACATCATAAATTATTGTACAGATTGCATCTCACTGAATTATATTGTACAGCACTGTTATGTTTTTATTTTATTTATATTGTATTATTGTATCGTGTAAGGTACAGTATTGTATTGTATCACACTGAAATGGACAGCATTGCATATTTGTTCATCGTACCATAACATACACTTTTATCATATTATGTAATATCATAATTATGTTAAATATTGTATCTTCTTTGGTGCATAGTATAATTTTCTATCATAATGTACAGTATCATATTGTATTGTGTTCATATCATATTGAATCATATCATGTCTTATCGTATTTGCAAACCAAACAGACAAAGTCAATACCTGCTTTTTGGTAAGTCTCAGTCATAGAGGAAATATCTAGTACCTTTAATGGATAGCTGACATTAAAGAGTACCTGGTAAGATGTGACCCAGAGTCGCTTCAGCTCACCCCCCAGGTTTTTGAACTATTTGACAAAATTATAAATCACTCTGTCAGGGCTCCAGGGGGGTCCCCTGCCCACATTTTGGGAACCACAGTCCTTGCCAAACAGTTTCATGATCTTCATTGAGCTTATGGGCGGCCCTATCCAGAGCGCTTCAATAATGTGATGATGATAATAATAGATGCATTTCCAATAATATATCTGCAATACTCAGGAGGGCAGAGTCTGTGTAAATATGCTGCAGCAGCCTCCAGGTCACACGCTTATATAAGCTTCATTTTCACCTTAAAACACACAAGAGGTTTATAGCCACCCACTGATGCATTGCAGGTTTAAAGGTGAAGAGCATGGCAGAGAAGTGAAGAAAGTGAAAGAGAGAGAGCAAAGTCTTTGTAACTCTAAACCCTTAGCTCACCACATAGAAACTAAGAATAGCAGAATGGAGAGAGAGGGTTGGAAAGTGCAATCCCTTATTTATCAGTGAAGGACACTCGTTTATACAGTAGTGGACACACCCGACGCATATCTGCACCCAGTGATGAAAAGGCACAGATACACAAACCCATAATGACAAACGGTCTCTGATACAGCAAAGATCAGCAAGTTCAAACTACACAGCAGGGCCCGCAAACAAGGAAATACCACAACGATAACTCTGGTTTGAAGTATGAGTAATGCAGCTATCGGGTTTGTGAGGCCCAATGTTTTCATTTTCATTCCAAATTTCATCCCAAATTGGCCAGAGAAGAAAACCCACCACAGTTCAGGTCACAGAATGTGGTCTCCTTCAGCCAGTCTTCTTTTGTAATGTCAGAAACCATTAACATCTGTGATGGCAACAAGAGTTCATGTATTTTACAGCAGGCAGCTTTCCGCATTCAAGTATATAATCATATTTATGCTCGGGGGTTAATTAAAGGGATATTTAGTAACATCGGCCATAACTTTACCTTAATGTGAAATCACATATCATCATCCTCTTTTTCAGTCAAAATGATGTTAAGGTGATTTTTAAATAATTTGCTGTTAATATTTTTTATTATTGAAAGGAAGAAAAAATGTCTTTGAAGGTACATGTGTGAGAAATTTGCCTTTAGCCTTTCAGCTTCTGAGTGGGAAAGTCCGTGTAAATTAGCCAGCATTAGCTGTAGCTTGCAAGCGGACAAATGTTTGTTAGCAGTGATGATAAAGAAACAGGACCACTTAGCATCTAAACTGACTCTGACTGGAACTGAGAGATTAGAGAAAAATAATGGACAGGCTTTTCCATCCAGTACAAACACAACGTACTACAGCCATTTAGATGTTGTTTTAGCTTTTAGCAACTCTCTGGTTAAGTGAGATTTTAAAATAAATTCTAAATTAAACATCTTAGATCACATTAGCAGAAAATCAGTAGTCCAACTTATACAAATCACGAAAGTTTCTTTTGGTAAACCGATAAAAACACATTAAAACACTAAAACACATTCCTTTGTGTGCGGCAGCTCCTCCTCACCGCAATGATGGGGTTGGGGGGGGGCTAGATGCTTCTAGAATGAATAGCCATGCAGGGACGGGCTAATAGAGAATGGCTTTGTACAGGGTCCAGAATTTTGTTCTACGCCCCTGTATGTGAGTCAGAGGTTTTGTTTAAAATTTTCCATTCAAATTAAGTTAATTTGAATGTAAGGCTTCTGGATATTAATCAGGACTACAACTTGTCTCTCTGCTGTAAAATGTAATAGAGATTACATACCTACATTCTACTAAAGGTGGATTTCCGCTTTTCCTATGAAATGAAAGATTTTGCATCCCTTCTGTTCCAAGACAAGCGTGCAGGTTGAGAAGTTAGTATTTAAAACCAGAAGTGTGTAGTTGTCAATGAGTTACCAGTTTTGACCACAAACCAACCTAATGTAGAACTGAGTCAAGATAACACATGATTGTTTGTGTGACTTGTTTGTGATGTCAACAAATTAAGTTCCTGCACAAAGTCAAGGACTTATACAGTATACTCTATACAGTAGTACAGTATGAAGTCAAATGATAAGGTTTCCTTGACAGAAGCTTGGTCCCCATGGACACAGAATTACACAGCTGTTCATTATTATTCCAGGATGTGTAATGACCTTGCAAGTACTTGAAAATATCTATTATTTTGTTTTCTGTGCAATGTATCTAGCACTGCCCTGCTCTAGTGACACACAAGCCATGTGACCATAACCTTGTTCTTCTCAAGGTAAGGTGTTTGGTTGGAGTCACTGCTCAGATTACACTTAATTAGAGAGGACACACACAGACATACATACTGTACATACACAGATTTAGAATATACACATTTCTTGTGACTGCCTGATGATGACTTGGAGTGTGTCTGTGAGGGTGTATGTCTGTCTGTGTATGTGTGTGTGTGTGTGTGTGTGTGTGTGTGTGTGTGTGTGTGTGTGTGTGTGTGTATGCATGTGTTTCTGTTTCAGATCAGCAATTTTACAGTCATTGAGTATATCTCTAAGCTTGAAATGTAGAGGAGCTTTACTATGAGTTTCTATCTGACCTTACTCAGTTTTCATGATTGTATGTAGGTATATTCCAATTCCACCACATTTTGAGAAAGCAGTTGCCAAACAGCTGTGTGACTTTCTACATAACAAAAGTTTATTTGAGGATTTTTTCTGTCAGGATTTAGAGTTCATTGCACAGAGACTGCCCTGGTGAAAATTACTAATGACCTCTTAATTGCATCAGACAAAGGACTTGTCTCTGTACTGGTTTTATTAGATCTTAGCGTTGTATTTAATACCATTGACCATCATGTTCTATTACAGAGACTGGAACATTTCACTGGCATTAAAGGAACCGCTCTAAGCTGGTTTAAGTCCTATTTATCAGATTGATCCCAGTTTGTATGTTAACGATGAATCCTCGATGCATGCCAAAGTTAGTCATGGAGTTCCACAAGGATCTGTGCTCGGACCAAACCTGTTCACTTTATATATGCTTCTTTCAGGCAATATTATCAGGAAACACTCCATAAACTTTTATCATTATGCAGCTGATACTCAATTATATCTATTGATCATGCCAGATGAAATTAATCAGTTAGCTATACTTTAAATGTGCCTTCAGGATGTCAAAACCGGGATGACCTGTAATTTTCTAATGTTAAACTAATGTAAAACTGAAGTTATTGTTCTGGGGCCCAAGCACCCCTGGCCTCCAGCACCACTGTGAGGAATCTCAGATATCTTTGATCAGGACAAGTCTCACATTAAGCAAATTTCAAGGACCACCTATGCAATATTGCAAAAATCAAGAACGTCCTGTCACACTCTCGGCATATCTGGACTCTTCTGTTTAGTGTCATTTTTATTCTGATTGTTCTGCTAGAGACGTCCTCGTTATTAAGTGTATTATTCAGTTTGCCAGTCTGTCCAGTTTTAGTTTTGCCTTATTATGTTTAGTGTATTTTCTGCATTTAGATTTGCTTATGTCTTTCCCCCCAGTAATTCCTCTGCTTGCTTGTCCGCTAAGTACTAAGTGTTGATGCTAGTCCTATTGTTTATTAGCATTAACATTATGACTATTATCATAAACATTACCATAAATATCTGTACCATTATTAATTTAGTCTATAGCAACATTACATTTACTGTCTGTACCTTCGTGTGTATGTTGTGAAGGCTGCGGTCTCTCTCTCTCGCTCTCTCTCTCACTCACTCACACCCCCAACCCACCCACCCTGAGCCATGGTTCTGCTCGAGGTTTCTGCCTCTTAAAAGGAAGTTTTTCCTTTCCTCTGTTGCCTAGTGCTTGCTCTTGGGGGGAATTGTTGGGTTTCTGTAAATATCATCAGAGTACGGTCTAGACCTGCTCTTTTATGAAAAGTGATATCATATAACTGTTGTTGTGATTTGGTGCTATATAAATAAAATTGAATTTTAGAATTCAGCAAAGACAGCTCTCATGAGACCTTGACAGCATGGCTAAGGCTTAATTGGGATTTGAATTGTTTTATTTTGCTTTAAATAATGACAGTCTTTACAAACACAACATACTGCAGCCATTTAGATTAGAATATGGACAGAAACGCCAGGGAAATGTTTAAGCTTTTAGCAACTCCCTGATTAAGTAAGATTTTAAAATAAATTCCAAATTAAACATCTTAGGTCATATTAACAGGAAATCAGAAGACCAACTTACAAATCACAGAAATGCAAAGCCTGGCATAGATGTGCCAGGAGCATGCTTTAAACATGGTCTTTATGCCCAGCAGCTCCTCCTTGACGCTGTGTGGCTCTGATGCGTAAAGCCAATGACACAAATATCGGATCACACAGTTGAGTGTCGAGGAAGATGGAGGAGATTTAAAGGATGAAGGGAAAGATGCTGCAGCTCAAAGGACTAGGTGGAGGATACATCTACCTAGACTCATGCTCTATCTGGGATAAAATGTTTTACTACAGTAGCCTTTACAACCCTCAAGCTAAAAAACAGCCCACAACTCCACAACAGCTAGATTTTGATGGTATACAAGTACAATCTGTGTATTTTTAATATTATCGGTTTATAATGTTGTTAGTAGTGAGGTCAAATGTAACCAAGCGTTTCAGTTTTTAAGCTTCAAGCTTTTGACAGCTGAAGTGTCTCTGAGCAAAAGTGAATCTGGTTTGCTGTTCTCTGGTTTTGGATATCTGACCACAGAAAATTTACTCTTCATTTTATTATATTTATTATTCATTAAATTACTCCAGTCTGATGGTCTGCTGTATATCATATATAATATACAATATTTTCATATACTATGTGCACTAAATACTTTGATGCTTTATTGTGCCTAGTGCATTAGAGGCCTAGTGGCTATAGGTGGTTGTGTAAAACAACAAATCACGAGAGGTTCAAGGAGGACTGAGGCTGTTGGTCATATTACAGTAGCAACACAGTCCTCCTAGGACCACACTTGTGAATCAGTTTGCTGATGTTATCAAACCAAAATTAACCTTTTATAAATAATTACATGTCAACCATGTGTTTGAAAAGAATCTGGAAACCCTGACCTGAGATTTTATGATCTCTGCATGTTTGAATTAATCATTTTATAGTTCTAGTCTGTTTTATGTAAATTATGAAAACCTCCATTTTCAGGCAGTACAATTCTGTCTCAAATCTAAGATATTTTGGCATGACAATTTACCAAAAAAGAGTCATTCTCAATATCAGCTTAAACCTTTTTTTGTTCCCTTTGTAACTATTTCTCTATGCTTTTGTTTGTTTTTTGCTGTATTTATTTCAGAGAACCTGTGTTGCGACCCAGGGCTCCATCCACACAAGGCTCATGTGATTTGCCTGTAGTCAAGCCTTTGAGCCTCGCTTACTGTTACATTAAATACATGGCTGTTTCCTGACACTTGAGCTAAGAGTGAGGGCTCAGACAACAGCAGGCCAGCAGCTCACAAGTTACTGAACTGAAGAACATATTCATTTCACACACACAGTTTTAGAAGAAGATCACAGTGATAATTCCTCTTCTAGAGAACAAGAAATGCAGATTAGTAAGTGTAAACCGCCAGGCCCAACATCGTGTTTTCATTTGTTTTGACATTTAATTTGGCACACCTGCCAGGAAGCCTCTGACCAAACTGGACACAGACTGGAAGTTGGTGAATGTGCATCTGTCCCCAGTAGTCCCAGTAGGGTTTCTACATGAACCAAAACAAACTGGGAGTGGTGGTTGTCACCTGCCGCTTCCAGCTGGCTCTGGACATTTCTTTTTCCAGTTCAAATCTCAGTTATCTCCTGCACCTTCAGTTGCTGTCTCAATGAGAGTCATATATTATCTTTATAACCCCATCTGAAAGTGTGCCAGGTCTGATTTTTCCCTTTGTGACACAGGTGTAATGTTCTGTAAATGGTGTCAACACCAGAAAAAGCTCGCGGAGTCACAAGTTCTGACCTGGAACAAGTTGTACACATTCTGATCCATGGACATGTTACCTACGTGTGACTCTTCCAACCCTAACCCTAACCCTAACAACAACAACAGAATATGCCATCATGAACACAACAACAAAATGTCTGTCTAAAACTATATAGGACAAACCAAACAGCCGCAATTCATAGAAACCAACCAACCAAAATGCTAGAACTAAAATAAACTCCCAAGATGGACTACATGCTTATTATTCAGCAAAAAAACCCTACCTGTTTTATTCATTAGCCTTTACTAATAAGAGAAGAGGAAATGAAAGATTAAATTAGAGGCTGAGCTTAACTAAATTAATTAATTTTACCAACTTGGTACTGTTTTGAACTGATTATAAGATGAATGAAATTTGCAGCTCAGCTGTGTGGTAAAGCCCCCACACTCCTATGGTATGTCTGTACATGTTATTTATTTATTTATTACTTCTGTTAGTTTTGCTGCTCCTATCAGGCCTGTGTGACTTTTACTTCTTATTCTGACTGTAAAATGTATACAATATGTACAGTAGTGCTCTCAAAGATTATATCTCCACCACGTTTTAATACAAAGTGTTAGAGCATCGAGTGAGTGAACAAGAGAGTAAACTGGGACACAGCACAGACATTCAACTTGAGAAGGCGTGATTAACCAGAATAACTGGAAACACTTGTTTAGGAGTTGATGCCAGGTTAACATCAGTCTACCTTTCAATGAAATTGCAAACACTCTGTGTGAGCCTTACTGCACTTTGTTGCACGTAACATGTTGATAAACAACATCAGAAGAATAACTCAATTTCAACACAGTGTACTATTGGCCTACTCAGCACATCCATTTGGTCAAAGTTGAACGAAGGTGAACTCTGACCTGCCAGTCCACCAGAGCCAACTGGAGATCCCAAAACAGGAAACACATGCTTGAATTTGTCAGTTGCGCTGGCTTCAATACAAGTGAATGGGGGGGCCAGAGTGTATTCGTAGGATGGAATTGTAACATGACCACAGCTAACATGTTAGAAATCTCATAGATTGCCCTTCCATCTGCTTTGTTAAGTTTCTACAGGCGTGTGCACTAGCACTTGGTCACAGCAGCAGGCTTCAGTCTGATTCATTAAACGTAAGTGGAGTCATTTGGAGAACACTTTGACTGGAGCCCCTTGATTTCATAGGAGAGTCTAGTCGAGTCGGGGAGCACTTAGGTTGGAGATCCATGCAGTAAAACCATGATTCACTGCAAGTGCACTTATACATTTTCTTATTGTCCTCATCCATTAAGGATGCTCCAGAAATTTTATTTTTAAGCCCTGCATAGAGACAAACAGCAGTGAGGAGTTACTGTGTGTTTTACAAGTCAAAGGCCATTACAGCGGTTTAGATTTCAAAGTGACAAAGGTTATACACTCATAAATGCTACAGAATGATTCACGCTCTGCTTCTGTGCCAGGGCATTTGTTTTCACTGCAGAAGAAAATACACTTTGAAGTCATTTCTCTCAGTTTCACTGCTCCTTGTGTTTTGTCTTGTTTTTGTTGGATATATGTCTATTTTTGTGTAATGGTCGCAGAACAACCAGGCTCCAAAGTTGCCATTCTGCAACTGACAGAAGATTTGTCACCATCCACAGGTCGCCTTCTCCACATCTTACCGCCCAAGTGTAACATTCCAAATCTGCCCTCAGCTTAATTTTAGCCTCACAAGTCAGCTACTTCCAGCCGTGTCAATCCTCCCCAGCTTGGGTTGCTCCTTAAGATTGTCTCAGAGCACCATGGAACCACTTGGCTGCATAAGTTTTGCTCCAAAAGGGATGTTTAAGTTTAATTTAGTATTTTGCACTGATGCAGATACTCATAAAGACGGAACATTTGAAATTGTTTTTAATGACACACAGATTGTTTGCAGGTGGTGTATGTCACGCCACATCTTTGTCAGAGAAACAATTTTTCACCCTGTAAATTAGCTAATTCTACTGTAAGACCGCATCTACATTAAAAAAAGCAAACACCCCGCTTCATCTTTTACCACTATTAAAGCATCAGTCCCCAAAAGACAATTTAATCCACTGACAGATACATAAATGTCAGACACTAAGCCTTAACTGGAGGTAATGTGCAGATGGTTTCCAAACTCTACAGCCCTCTGAGACAACATCTCCATAATCTCCTGTAACAAATTAACTGCACAGCTATGGACAGCTATTGGACAGGTTAACCCCTCTGCATGCCATACTGATAGCTTCATTTGAGCAACAGTATTTCAGTTTTCGGCTGACCCTCTGCAGAAGCCTCTCACTGAGTGACATAAGTTGACAGTTTTAGCCTGACAGCTCCTGTCAGCATCAAAATAAAATGAAATCCAGAGCATCAAGTCAGCCAAATTGTGCACTCAAACATCAGCTTTTTGTGCAACAGGTTTGTCCCCCATTCATCCTGCAGCTTTGTCCCATCTCAGACGCAAAGAAACAGTCTTACAGATGAGGCTCTGGCTTAAGGAAGTGGAGCTCCCCAAACAGGCAACCCAGAGAGAAAGATTAAAGCGTCGATCACCCCAACATGCCGACAAGATGTCCCTACAGTAACGCAAGCAGAGAGACAGAGGCAGAATGAAGCAGCCTCACACCTACCTTCACAGAAGCGCAGTGCTGAAGCCCCTCGGCAAGGCAGAACCTGCGCTTAGAAACCAGAAAGTTGTTTCTCTTTTTTTCTTTCCCCCTCCTCTCTCTCTCTTTCTCTGCCTCACTCACTCACTCTGCCCCCCTCTCTCTCCTGTGTCAGGCTTCAGGGCTGCTATGCTGAGACAAGCACACTGACAGACAGCACTTTGAGAAGTCAGCATTTTATTATTTTGGCTGTAGGGGGGGGGGGGCAGAGAGGAAGGGAGACAGAGAAGGGGCATGAACTCATGCTCATCAGTCATTCAATTAAAACTGAAAGCAGTCAGACAGAAAGAGAAGGGCTGACATCTGGTGGTTTGAATTGTGTTGTACATTGGCAATGAGACGCCTCGTTTTTTTAATCAATCATACTTACCTTCTTTTTTTGTATTTTGCTTTTATGTAAAGCACTTTGTGATGCATTTTATGTACGAGTTGCGTTGTTCTATGGAAACCAAGTTTATTATCATGATAATTTCTGCATCATTACTGCAAGATTTAGCTTTTTCATGCTTACATAATGCCATCAAGGGCTATTCACATTTAGAGTGATATTGTTAATATCAAAGAGATTTACAGACTAATGTATTTAATCAAAATTTAATTGTAAACTGTCAGGGGTATTAGTGAAAGTTTATTATAATTTTAAAAGAAATGTGAAAGAGGTAGCTCATAGTGACAAATCAATTAATTAGCAGTAAATCTTTAGTAAAATTTAACTCATTGTTTTATTTTTATGGCACATTTACTGTAGTTCTATTTTTCATTCTCAGGGTTCAACCTTGCAGGTGGTTCACTGTACCTTGACTAGCTGTCTTTACCAAACCAGGCTATTGGGACTCTACACTGGTAACCATGCAGCTGGTGCAGTAAAGCAACATTTGCTAACAGGTAAGACAGCTGTCAGTAAATTTCTCCAACGAAACTGAAAGTAAAATGATTCCCTAGCATTAAAATCTGGTTAAGAATACCCTCCCACACTCACAGTCCTGAAGAATATTCGTGTTAACTCGAGATTTACACATCACTAAATTAGAACAGGTTGCACCATCGAAACTAATTGTTACTCAGTATTTAACCCCAGTAACTGCAAAGTGTAACTTAGTTGAGCTACTGGCAAAATTAACTCCAAAGATTGAAGAGTGGAAAAAAGCATGTTGGTTCACATATCTGACCTGACATTTGTTTGAAATGCTGTTTAATAGTTACGTAAACTGGGAAGATTTTAAATTAGCCTACTCCACACACAAATAAACACACCAGAAAATGCTAATTACTTTAAGATTAAATAGGTTAGCCTACTTGTAGCTTATATAAAAGGTCAAAACTCCAGCAAAGGTCTGATAATGAAGTTGTTCTGTCAGTGTTGCTGGAGTTCTTACCTCCGTTTTCACTAGCCAAGAAAGTTGTTACTTAGCTGATTTATTTTTTGTTTGAATCTAGCTCGACAAACAAACTTGGTAATGGATTTACAAATAGATGGTCAATGGTCAACTTAAAGAGGTGGTATTGTGCTCATTTTCAGGTTCAAAATCCTATTTAGGAGTTGTACCGGAACAGTATAACTATTATTATTCATATTCATACTGCACATTGCTGTAGCTCCTCTCCTATGTTGAAGGCTTCGTTTTAGCTACGGAGTGATACATCTAGTCTCTAAATCATCTTTGTAGGGAGTTGCACACGTGCAGTTCAGCTGTAGGCTACATGTTGCTGAACAGCTTGGCAACATAGACTGGAGCAAGAGTTTCAGAATGGTGAGTTATTAATCTGTAAAAAAAAAGTATCTTTCATCCATAAAGTTTTAACTGAGCTTTGTCTCAGAAACAACTTTATGTCCATTGATTGTCTGGAGGGTAGCTAGTGTTTGGAAGGGAGAGGAGATGTGTGTACTGCAGGTCTGTATTTTTCCAATGTTTTTGAGGGCATGTCAGAGTAGCCAGCTTGGTGAGCGTTATATGAGGCGCATTTAGCTTTCATCTCAAAAAATGTCATCACACGGGGATGAAGGGGAAGCGGCTGGATCACAAACAAGCCGTTTTAAAGCAGTTCAGAGCAGAGTTTTCTGTGGGAGATGGAAACTCCCTTTGGGCTGGACTTTGTGCTTTTTCACTTTGCAAAACCATTACAAGCACAAAAAAGAGATATAACTTAATAAAGGAGAGGGGAAAAGCCAAAAAGCAGAATAGCATCTCTTTAAAAGGTTGGTAAAACATATCCCCTTCTTTATTTCAAACCCCATTCTGATAAACCTGCTTTTCTAACTTTTCACCACACAGATTCCTTCCCTCTCAAAGGTTTCATTTCTCTTCATTCATTCCCACTGATATTTTCCTCTGTGGTTTACTTTCTAATAGAAAGTATGTCTGGTATGTAATCTAATAGAAAGTATGTCTCAGAAAAATTTTCCATTTTTTGTTTCTTCTCCACAGTTCTTTCACAACTTGATCTTCCTTGACAACTTCCTGGTCATTGTCAGCAGAAGAGCAGTCATTAAAACAACCTTACGTTCAAAATTCCTCCTCTTATTCCTCCTCCTTTATCATTTAAGTTTTGAATTGATTTCTCTGGTTTGGTTATTATTGATACATGTATGTGCACTTTCCGCTCTCATGACATGAAAAGTTCCAAAGTACTGGATTCAAATTTTATTTATTTTTTTGAATTTGAAGCAGTGTGGCAAAGCTCTCCCACCATGCTACAGCAACACTGTTGCAGTAATCCCCAGGTATATCATTTTAAAAAATACTACAATAAATCCCCACCCAGAGGGAAATTTATTGACGACAGCAGCAAACACTCCGGTGTAATTCCCCTATTTCCTTAATAACCCTTTGGTAAGTACATAAAGATAGAGACCTGTAAATGCTTTTTAGGATACTATCCCTTTATTTAAACGTTGAAGAATTGTGTATACATAGCCTCTATTACACATCATCTAACATTGCCAAAAGACAAATGTTTGAATAATTTTTCTGCACTTTAAGGATTTTTTTTTACCAAACTGTATACATCTACAATAACCACTCCTCCACTAGATGGCAGCAGATAGACAGTAATAATGTAAATACAGCAGCTCAGAAGTTCTTATGAAATTATTGCCTTCTAACAGGCAACCCCGTGTTTTGACTGTACAATGCCCTCCAGTGTCTGGCACTTGGGCTATAAATGTCTTTAAGGGTTGCATGAGAAAAACAAGACCTGCAATGAGCAATAGCTGTGTTATTGGGGTAATACATCTATAATTCTGTTAAAATGATATTGTATTGATGATTCGGTACTGGTAGAGTTCTTCTGATTGTATTTCATTTTTAGTTATTTGTATAATGGAGACAGAGATCTATTAATAAAACACCTAGAGAGAATTGTGCAAACTTAACCCCTTGACGCCTGAATTGTTTCACAATAAAAAATAATAATAAATTGTGCTTGCAGTCTGAAAGGAAGAGGTGCGATGCGAATTTGCAACAATCTGCATCAAGGGGTTAAAGCTCTGAGGGCGTTTGTTGCAGACTAGTTTGTTTACACCTTGATCCTCAACTTTAAATGCCATTGCTATCTTTGAGTCTTGGCAGATGCTTCACATACTAGAAACAAAACATTCCATGAATTCTACTTAACTGCAGCCTGTTCAGTATCGTATATACCGGTGACAGCAACAAACAAAGGTGTGTTAAACAGTCATTCATTATCAATGGCAGTGGGTATAATCAGCATAATACAATAAGAGTTTGAACAAAAAAAATGCCAGTTTCCCACGCTGTATTATATTTCATCATATAAGCACTTCTTATGTGTTAAGTTTATCTGTTGTTGTTTTGCACCTGCAGCCTTTACATGTGCATGACGGGGACTTTCTTTAAAGGTTAGTTCGTCAGAACACACAAAAAACACAAAAAATGATTTCTAATTTCCAGTTTTGGAATGAAATTAGTACAGAAAAACATGCAAATGCAACGGGCTTTCAGGACACAAAGGGTCTTCCTGGCCTCCATGTACAGTCTCACTTCTCCCATGCAGATAGTTTTATTCACTAAAGGTTTTGATTTATCTAGCTCAGAGATTTTTGCCTCCACACCAAAGCAATCAAGGCGAAATGAATAAAATTGTGATGCTTAAAACATAGCAAAATAAAATTTGTGGAAAAGTGGAATTTAATTTAATTTAAACTGGACATTTTTGTTTGAACTTCTTTATGCTAAAGAGATAGTGAGAACTAGGCATTGTCCACGGTAAACACAACAATGTTTTAGGGAAGACATGTTGAGTTTTTTATTTTAATTTCCTTTGCTTTGATCACCACAAATTAACCTCCGCTCACCTCAGCTGTATTAGTTTGGAAACAGACGATTCAGAGGAAAATACCTGAAAATCTCGGAACATGAAACCAAAATTATTTGCATTTCTTGACACCACTGGTTGTGAGTGAAAAATGGTTTTGTGTATGTGTTATTTGGGTGGACTGACCTTTTAAACTCTTTCCCCTTAAATTTCCTCTTAAATTTAATGAGACTGTATGACAACATCCTCTTATACATCTGCGTGACACAAAACCGCACTGGGGCTACATTTTATACTGAGCGAAACATTCAAATATAAGATGCTACATTTTCATGGCTGCATCATTACCAAGTCCATCATTTTATATCAATTTACTGAGTAGTTTTTCAGGTATTGTTCAGTAGTTTTGAACAATACCTGATTCCTGACCACCAGTGAGTCACAATCTCTGAGTCTAGGGGGTTAAATCGTTTCAAAATGTAATATTCTTTGAGGATGTATAATGACATATAAAATGTTTTGAACTTTATTGTCAACGAAGCCAATAAAATCTTCATTGTTTTATGGCAGTGGTGTAATCAAAGTGTTATTGTGATTAAATATGTTGTTCCCCCTTGTAGTCAGGTTCCTCCTACTCTCATTTTTAGTTTGACTCAGAAGGTAAAAATGCCTGAATGTTTTTTCACTGGTTTAGACTCAGTCCAAAATAAATTGACCAGTACTCAAAAATTCCAGAAGTCACTGGTTTGTACCAGAAACCAGTGACATCTGTGTGTGTGTGTGCGTGCGTATATTGCAGATTGGGTTGTGCGTGGGTGTTTCCAGTTAATGACTCACCACATAGGGAGGGGGAAGTGCGATCCAGCTTAGTGATCTGAGACAGAATAACTTTTGGCATGAGGCTCAACTTCAGTACTACTTTGCAATATATGGAGAGAGAATACTGAGTGGAATTTTATCGAAGCAACCAGAAACTTAAAAATGCATGAACTGAACACTACAGTCTGGCTGTTTTGACTAACCAACATATTGCGTCACTTCCTCCTACACTGCAGCTTGTAGGAACATATTAACTCAGGGTTTATGGTCACGCCAAGAAAGCAAATTTTTTATTTTAATTAGAGGAAGGGGGAGGCGAGGCGGGGTTCTCCCAGTTCGACAGGAAGCCAGTGGGGCTCTCCCTTCATATTCAAACACAAGAGTCTCTGGGGGCGAGACCAAATCAACAACAAGGACTCTGTTTCTTCTCTCTTCTCCGTCTTGTGATAAATGATCACAGATCTCCATAGCGTTGGTCTTCCCTTTTCGCTCAGCTCTTCTTTCAGTCACACACCACTGTTTCCTCTCACAGGTTCATACTGGAAACCGGATGTACCTGCTTCCTCATTCATCGAAATGCTAAATACAAAGGGAATTCTTGTAAAACTCGTCATGAGTTTGGTGGATCCACCACTAGAGGGTGTAAATGAGATATTTCCAGTGACATCTTTCAAACCACCAGACAAAAGGCCTTTGTCTAACGTAGAATGCAGCACAGGCTGTTCCCCTTTGTGTGTGTGCTACGTGTGCAACGTGATCAGGAGTTCGCCTGTGTTGACAGCAAACACAAGCCTTGCCCTTCACTGACTTCGCTTTGTGTTTATGATGTTCCCAGTGGAGAAGTTTTTATCCCACTTGGCACCAAACACAGAGCGAATATGAAACAAACCACATCAGAAACATACCACTGCTTCAGACTATACTGAGATTAATTCAGCCTCAAAGCTGGCCCAAACCCGTCTGTCGGAGCACTGTGTGCCCTGTGGTAAGTCTCACAAGGTCTTGGCCCTCATTCTGTCTGTCAGTGAACACAAAACATAAAGTCACAATGTACAATCAAGCTGCATTGTTGCACTGTCATCTGTGTGAGGAAATGTTCTGCAAACTCACAAACGATTAAATGCCAGAATGTTGGTGTGTCATCTACTGGTTTGGGATATCAGGTTATAAACTCGATTAGATTAACCATTAATATTGCAAAGGTTAAAATTAACTATAGCATAGCTTAGCTGATTCTAAGATAGTGCCAGGTGTGGCTGTAGCAGATACAGCACATAACTACAAGGTCAAAGAGTATCGTAAGACAGATTTATTGGCACTTGTGTGGTTATCTCAGTGCAAGATCAACACAAATGGGTGTTTCACTTGCAGTGGTGGAAGAGTGTCTTTTACTTAAATAATAATAAATATTTTTATATTAACATTGGATCAAATAACTATATGTAAGGTGAAAGAGGCCGCCTAAAGTGACAAACTCGGTGAATTATCAGCATCTTTTAGCTCATTGTTTGAGTTTTATAGTCTGTAATCTCAAGTCCAGTGTTCTACCTGCCCTTATCCAACGTTAAGCAACTAGCTAGTAAACATAATAGGGCCTTGAGGACTAGATATTTCCCTCAGGAATTGGTGGAGAGAACAGAACTAAAAGGAGAGTTCAGACCAACATTAGTCAGGTGTGTGTAGATTTCTGTATTTTTATACTTGGATTGAATCATGTGACTGATTGGGACAACATTTTGATCCAGTATTGAACGAGCGCACTGCAATCAGCAGCAGCGAAACAGGGCTACAACGCAATTCTTGTGGTCAATTGCGTTCCCCGACAAAGTATGTCCACTAAAGTTCTTGTTTTTTGCCACTAACAGGATTGTTATTACAAGTGTCTGACAACATTACAGAAAGGATGCCTAGAGAGATAAACCTTTTTTAAAGAGTAAGATGTTTTTTGTTTAACCAGAGTCGTTATATTTCTCTCATCAAAGCCACTAGACTCCGTTGATAAAGACCTTCTTTGTGATTTTGAGGGGAGACATCACTTATCATTTCAATGGATTTATTGCTTTGTCTGTTTTCATGTCTCATTCACTGCTGTGATTCTATCACATTTACATTATGGTCACATCTGATTTGTTGTTTCTTGATGTAAGGGAATGAAGTTCCCCCGTGACAAACAAAGTATAGACCCAGAAAGGACTCACCATGTCAAAGTAAAAAAGTAATAATAACTTTATACTGTTGGGTATAAGGCATCATAAGTTTTAAACAGGTCATATATGAATTCTAACCTGCAAAGTAACTATTAACCAAATGCACATTAAAGTGAAAGTATCTCAAAACTGTACTGGAGCACAATACTGTGAATGGCTGATGTACTCTTCTTTGTTAATTTGCTTGAAACATCTTTTGAATGTAGAAATAGCCATAAATAGAGTGGCATTGTTGCAGTGGCCTGTATTGGTTCTAAGTTTACAGTCACTTCTAATCACAGCGTCACTGTAAGGTGTGTTTCTTGCGTCACCTTGAGGTGTGGCAGTCTTGACCAGTAAGTTTCAACTAATGCAGTCAGGATGCTCTTTATTACCCTTTGATGAAAAAGAAATGAAAATTCACATGAAAAGTGTTGTAGCATGGCAGTTTGTATACAAGCCTCCGGAAAGAGCTTCAGTGCCTTTCCAATAGATTCTACATGCCTCCGAACTGAAAAGATAAAGCACCATTGTTCAAAATGTATGCCTTATTTTGGTGTTTTGATGATGGTGGTGGGGCACTGTCAGACACATTTCAAAAGGAGGTGTTTTTTTGGGTTGAGATCTGATGTACCAGTAGAGCTCCAAGGAGCAAATCAACTTCTTTATCAGTAAAAGGTTCAGCATGAATAGCTTTACCACCCAACACACCTAAGTTAGGTGACCTAACAAACCCATTCTAAAGGTGTTACCACCAAAACACAATCGCAATGCAACACACTCATCAGAACAAATACTGTAGTGGAGAAGTAAATGCTGTCAGGCTGGTTTGAGAGATATTGCTCCTGGAAATATCTTATCTTTCTTTTTCGCAGAGAAACATTTCACAAAGAATGTGATGATTCAAGCGGAAGACAGCTGATGTTCTCTATGAAGGATTACACTACTAACTCTTTACAGTCAACTTTGATATATTTTTGGTGAAATGACCCTTTTAATTTCAGTGGGTGAAGCCATGAACTGTTTTGGATAAAACAATGACTCTTAACCCGCACAAGTACAGCAGGATCTTCCACACATTTGGTGACTGTAATATTACTCAAGCACCAAGAAACACACAAGTAGTCCCTCTGGCAAGGGTGTGAGGTATCAAGGAAGAACACACTCAGCTGGATGAGAAGAACATCTCAGACATGTTGAGACAAAACATTTTCTAGATGTTTCACATTGTCAGCATTCCCATTACCCGTGTTTTACTTCCTGTGATGTGCCTGTGCAACCTTCTTATCCCAGGGTGTCACATATGGCTGCTTGGTCAAGACTCCTTGGCATCGCATTTTAAACAGCCTGGTTACCCTTGAGTATCAATCTTGGACATGTAGGGCTCCGCAGTCAAGTTAACAAGAATACATATGCAACGTCCGGTCAAGTTAGCCATAATAAATATGCAACGTTCTGTTAGACTTTTAAAATAACATAATATAATAATATAATAATAGTGGTTAACATTGTAATACGGCACAATTTGGTTAAGTTTAGGCATCAAATCTACTTGGTTAGGTTTAGAAAAAGATCCTGATGTGGGTTCAAATAACTTTGTTACTTATGTGGCTTCACTCGACGTAAGTTAAGTAACTCAGCTTTGGTACCAGTCGCCGAAAGACGTTACAAAGCAATGCTCTGGAGAATTGGCTGGCCTGTGTGATGTATAAAGGTCCACTGCATATGGTGTATGATGTCATTATGACAAAATATACATGAGTTTCATTTAACAGTGCTGCTGACCTATTGTTGATTATCAAAACAAAGTGCAGTTCAGCCATATTAAGTATGACATTACAAAGTGTTAACCACAGCGGATAAAAATACTGTAACTCTATTCTCACTCTAGTCTCTCAAATCTCCAATAAGATTTTTTTTTTCTCACTTTGACACCCATCAAAGTATGAACCTACATAGGATGCACTCGGACAAAGTTATTGACAAAGGACACAAATAGAGGAAAACACCAGAAAACGCAGCAAAGAGTATCTGTGTATTCTCACGAAATAGGCAGTGCAATACAGGCTGGTGTACTACTGTAGCTGGCTAGGTAACGCCTAACATAGTAGTTAGCCGAGACATACCAGTCAGTTTCCTGTTTTCTCTGTAATGTGCCGTTTACTTCACACTGGCATACTGGCACACAACTGCATATTTAACATAGTATATTAGCTTCCTCCTTTGGGCTCACCAATCCTTCACTGTTTGATAATGGTATTTTATTGGTCATTTTGTGTGTCAGTTCACCAAAGCTGAGCCCAGCACAAAAGATTCACAGATTTACCCCACCCTTGTAGGCAAATCATCGCAATGATTCCTTTCAAATTAACTATAGCAACATAATGTAAGATTTGGCAAGTTCTAGTCACTGCTGTCCTAAATAGCTGTACACATGTATTTGTTATGATTACCATACATCAAAAGCAAAAAATTACCAAACATCAACCAAGTGGGACAACACAAGACATAGCAAACCCGTTAATAAGTTATTACTTACTAGTCCAGCAGAATGCCCGCTCGACGTCTGTCTTGTAGCTTTTTATTTCATGAAGCTCTCGCCAACATCCGATGGCCTCTTGCTTGGTCACTTTCTTTTTCTCTTCTTGACTTCCTCCACTAACCTCCTCTTTAGTCTCTTCGCCCCTGCCATTAGTTAACTTTATGTTCATAGGGGCTGCTGAGGCCAGTAATTTTACCCGCTCGCCAGGGCTGGACTGGGACAAATAGTAGGCCTGTGCAGTTTTGGCACAATTGGCCCACCACAATCGGTCGGATATCCGTAACCAATACATCATCCTTGCAGTCCTCTTAAAGATGTGTAATGTAAGTCCCCCAAATCACTATAAAGCTGAGTAGTAAGTGCGGCAGATAAGTATACCAGTGCAAGTGGGTCAGTCTACTCATTCGCACTCATTTAGTGACTCTCCTTTACTCCTTCAAGTGCCTGTGGCTGCATAATGTCGGGAACTGCAGCTGAGGCTGAAGCTACTGCAGCCCTGGTAGCAAACACATTGTTTTTTGGCACATTTGACAGCATCCGTTGCAAGATTTCTACAGCTTTTTGGGGGAGTCGCTAGTAAGAGATATTATTGGACCAGCCCAGTCTCAGTATAGAAAATTAACCAATGGGCCCCTGTCTGTGCTTTATGGGCCAGTCGTTGGCTTATTTTTTAAACAGTTATGTAATTAAATAATTTAAGTTATATCGGCTCCATAGGTGGATCCACTGGGTATTTGACTCGGTATGCCAGATTACCATTCCACCCCTGCTGTTCGCCTCAGCTTCAGCATGACAACAATACTACTCTTCACGCCATTCTCCCTCTTAGAAGTCAGTGTACCATCAAAAGGATTTTAAAGCAATTTTAAGATAAAATTACTACACAGTGCTTCTTTATATGCTGGCGTGAGTTGGCCTTCCTCCTGTCTTGTCAATTTCATAGATTGACGGAACCAGACAAAAGTAGAAACTGTTTCATACTCTTATACTCACAAATCATGTGACATGACTTTAATGGATAACCAGCATAAAGCACAGTCATGTTAACCAACCCAGCTGGTTTTTGATGTTTTATGCAAACAAAGTTGCAATTGTCATTTCAGCTTTAACAGAAACGTCTACTGAAACCTGCTCAATCCACTACAGCTGCAGTCTTCAACAATAAGCGCTGTGTTCTCCTAACAGGTGCTGCTCATGTGCGTAATACGCTGCTTACGCCATAAGTAACCCTTGAACATCCAAATCTGAACAGTGTATTAAGAAGTAGACATTTTATAGAGTATGTAAAAAATAATAACAATAATGATTAAATAAAGTCAATGTTGACTCACAAAATTGTTAAATTCTTAACACAAAAACATGGGTGTAAATGCTGCCTCGAAACTCTCGTGAGAACATGGAAATTTAATATTTCCTGGTTGGACTGCAGAAAAGAACAATTGTTCAAAACAAAAACACATCTTTCTTACCCAAGTCCAAATAACTGTATTTGCAGTAATTGTGATTTCTGCCTCTAACAGATTGTTGAATGCTCCCTTTAAAACTTCTATCTCATTACATTTGGAAATTGGGCTCTTTGTGAGGTATTGGATATTTTCTAATGAAATAAAAACATTTAACAATGTTGCGAGTGATTTGGAGGCAGAAATCAGATACGAAAATGATCACTGTCTATTATCTTCATTATTTAAGTCATTCATATTTCACTTTGTTTAGCCATTTTACCAACATGGCAACTTTAAACATAAATAAATGTCAATGGTATATCAGGGTATATAGTTTGCAGATTCCCACCAGTTTTCTGCAGTCTGATCTTCTTTCACTTTCTGGTTATTTATTAATATATTATAAACCAATTTTTAATCGTGACAGAGTGATTTTCCACAAATAACAACTAAAAATAAAACACAAAGCTCTAAAAAGTAACAAAACAACAAACTTAACCACACAAAATAATCTTGAATAACATACAAAACAAACCATAAAATACTTAATTGAAGAGGACATTTCAATTTGGTACTGCGACCCTGTACGCAGGATAAGCAGTTGACGATGGACGGATGGATTTCAATTTGGTCCAAGTGCTTGTTGTCGGACTGGGGCCTAATAAAGTTGAATGAGTGAAAAGCTGAATGGAACCAGACACGGGAGGCATGCATGGCGTTCACGGTCACGTGGTAGATCGCGTTTCCTTTGTCTCTGAAGCCGATACCCTGCTTTGTTTGAACGAGGGGATCCTATTTCCCCTCCTGTTTGATGTCTCCTCCTCCCACGCTTCCACGCCTTCCCCTTTTCAGCCACTATTCCCCCTCCTCCCCCCCTTTTCAAACCCACCTGCCCTCCCATATAGACTAGGCACACACGCACGCACACACCGCACACACACACACGCGCTTGGTCTTGCCTTCTCCTTACAGGAAACCCGACACAAGGCTGGAGGTGAATGCATGGCCATGAGCCTGTATACCTCATTGAATGACTGCATGTGGAAAAAATTCAAGATAAAAGAGGAACCAGGCCAGAAACTCAAAACTGGAAACGCCATCAGCTTTCTGTGCAAACAGTACGTGTATTTTTAAGGAACACAAAGAGTACTGAAGACACTTTACTCAAGTAAAAGTCCTGTAAGTTGACTCACTTAAGTAGAAGTGACATTACTTATGTTGAAAACGATGCAAGTAGAACTACAATAGAACAAGAGATCAGTAGAAAGTCACCATAAAAGGGCACATGTAGCATTTTGACCATGACTTTTTGTTGCATGCACTTTTGTGCTGGAGTTAATAATATTCTGTTATCAGTGTACTGAGGAACGAAAATAAACAATCTTGAAATCCCAACCAGTCCTTCTCCAGTTTTGGCAATGTTGAACTGAAGGTTGTTCTGTCTGTGTTTGAAACCGTGCACTTAGATTGCCATATAAGGGAAAAGAAGTTTAGAGCAAAAGATTAATCCATGATACATATGAGGAGAATTTCTGACTTCTGAGTGAGTGAATAAAATAGGCAAGAGTCATCCTGTTACTTTTTACCACCCACTGTTGTCCTTGTGACACTTGTAGCACTGTGTAGAACGTTGAAGGAGTCATAGAACTATAAACAGTTACTTGAATATGAACATGTATTATATGTATCACTAGATTAAACTACTTCTCAGCCATCATCAACCCCAAAAGGTGGTTGGGTGTTAAAGGGTTAGATAACTGTGTCCTACACCATTTCATTATTTAGCAAGTTGTTTAAACTTTTAGGTCAGGGTTTATGTTTAGTGCAAAATAGTCATTAGTGTGTGGTTGGTCCCTTCAGTCATCAATATCAAGTCTATTATTATTGTATTTAGTGTTATATCTGAAATGGATATAGTTTATTTTCCATGTTTAGATTAGATTTAAAGATTATAATTGGGCCCTTTTCTCATGTCTGACTTGATTTAAAGGATGGCATGTTGGTTTGTTGGTCCGCCACTTTGGTCCACAATGAAATAGATAGATTTCCATGAAATGTTCTATAAGGATTCATGGTTCTCAGAGGGTGACTCCTAGGGACTGACTTTTACTTCAACCACCACCAAGTGATGGACAAATGCAATTTTGATTATAAATGTCTCGACAACTATAGGCTGGATTATCACGAAATGTGTTCATTCATGTTCCGCTCTGGATGAATTATAGAATCCGACGTAGAAACATGTTTACAAAACGAATGTAAATAGTGTAGCCGTGGAAGTAAAAACTTGGAATATACAACTTAACATGTAGAGAATGGTACTAACACACATTAAGCTTTAACCATGTAATACTTTGTCTATCTAAGACAAAAATGCTACAGGCTTGAAACCAAAACTAAACAAGCTGTCAGTCTTCAGTCGCCTTCACGCTGCAATTTTGAAAAGCATAATATTTACATTCAGCATGTGACCTAAATTTCCATATGGACCGTCTTTGGGGGGATAATCCATCTTAACGATCGTTGGCCATCTCCATCTAATTTATGCTGCAAAACAACATGTGGTATGTAAAGCATCCCTTTGATTACATTGTTGTGAGGGCTTGTGCTGTCAGAGATGGCGGGGGCCCTCCCTGCCGGGGTCCGCCGGCCAGACTGTTGGGTCAGGGGGGCCTCTTCCCGCACACAGCCATTTGTTTCACTATTAAGGCAGCGTCCTTCCTGCAGCCGGGCTGATGTCAGGGCTGAGGAATGTGCAAAACAGAGCACACTGGGGGGCCTTGTTCTCCCACAGTGAATAGTCCTCAGGCAGGAATCCAAACCACATGCCACACACAGCCACAGAGATGTAGCGAGGGGGCTGGGAGGGAGGACAGTGGAGAACAGACGGAGAAAACGGACTCTGGGGACATGTGAGAGTAGTTTCAATGGTTTTAAACTACTTGGAAGGTTTGAGGTGGTCAGAAATATGCAAGGGATGAAATGTAACGTCAGTAATATTTGATATGCGTGCTTATAAAAGTAAAATGATAGTTCACTGAACTTCAAATTTGAAAATTCCGTTAGGGAAAAAAACTCAAAAGTTAAAACTCACAAAGTGTGTCTTGACCACACATGTTAAGTTATGGAACGTTATTAATGCTAAGTCACCTTATTTAAAATAAAACTTTACAGGGTTGTAAACAAAATTAAACTTTGACTGCAAATTGAACGAGCTAGGGTCATTGGTATGGCAGCCAGTGCACATACTGAACCGTAGTGACGGTACTCTGTCACACTGGCCTCTCCTTTGGGGGCAGCAACAATACTGGGCACGCCTCCAAAGACCTCACGGCAGGCCATCCCACCACTGCCACCAAATGTGACGTCAGTTTGTAATGCACTGGGTATCTCTATAGCGTCATAGTTCACCGAACTAGGAGACCCTGTAGCGTCAGTTTCGGATGGTAAAGGAAGGTGTGATGATTAACAGAAATGAGTAAGTAGGTGGTTGGGGTGGATGGAGGGCCAGAAACCGGACTTTCAACCAGGAGACAGGTGTTTGTGTGCCGAGTGAAACAAAAATTCTACATTAAATGTTTTTATTTAAGTAACATAGGTTATGTAAGTTATGTAAGTTACGAAAGAAACGTAACTTAAATTACGTAAGTTAGCTGACATACATAATGTAGTTATTTTAACCCTAACCAAGGACTTTTGTTGTCTAAACCTAACCAAATTGCGTTTCACAACTTTAACAACGTACATTTTCAAAAAGGCAATATTCGTAACATTAACATTTTATTTTGAAAGTCTAACCGGACATTGCATAGTTATTGTTGCAACTGATCCAGGGAGGATCAAAAGGATAAAAATCAGGATAAAAATTATGAGTCAAATTCCTCATATGTGCGCACATGCCTGGCAAATAAAGCTGATTCTGATTCAGACAAGCGACGCCAGGGGCTCTTGACCAAGCATCCGTATGTGGCCAGAGTGGCTAGGAAGATGTTAGGTAGATAGACTTAGACGTCTTGTAGACCCAGAGTTGATAATTTTATTTACAGTGGTCTGCAGTACACTTGGCCCTGTGATGCCCATGTCCTCACAATTACTGTAAAACAGGAAATGCTTTGGTGAGCCACCCCCAAAAAATTGTCCTGCATGGTGGAACTGAAAGGAACAAACAATGGTAAGTATCAACACAGGAAACCAATTAACCCATGTTCAAACATGCAACATAATAAAATGAAACTAAATTATCACTGGGTGTTCACTTTAACTTATCGTATGCTTAGCTGTGAACTGTAACATAATGCAAACACAAACAACCTGGGATAGTGAGTGGTGCACTGTTGCACAAACAATGGTAAATTCCAAAAATAAACACTTGTACAAAATAATACTGTGTAATGTATAGGATGACTTGTAAAGGACAAGTGGTGAGCAAACCCACTTTGTCACAGCTGACTTGGCTGCTGGTGTTAAGTTGGTCTTTAAGCAGTGATGCTGGGTGTCATCAGAGGATTTGAAACCTTCAACCAGGGAGGGCAGTGAAACACTGGTTGTCAGCCTTAAAAAACAAACTTGAAAAGTCTGTTTTTGTGACCTCCAGCAGTTTAACGTCTCAACATGTTGCAGTGATTATTTCAACATTTTTAAAAAAACAGAATTACATTTAAACAGAAAAAGAAGTTCCACCAACACAGGTGACAAAACGATAGGTATGAAATCTCAAAGCCCCTGAATGATAACATTGTCTGCCAGCAGAATACATAATACAGTTACAGTAACTGAAGGAAAGGGGACTTTTTCCAGTGGTCAAGTATGGTTCATGCCAGGTGAAACAAAACAGAATGATTTAGAATGGAAGCGAAAGGGAAGACCAAAGTGAAAGATTGGGACAAACAAGAGCAGCCTCTGGCAAATCCCTGTGGTAACCGGCTTTGTGGGAAATGTTTTTGATCCAAATTCAAATAATGCCAAAATCAGAAAATGCTTAGGAAAGTCCTGCAGGCTGTACTTAACGTGTGAGAGAGTTCTCTAAAGAGACAAGAAGAGATGAACTTAAGAAAGGATAACGAAAATATGTAGATAAGGCATGTAGACGAATTCATGTCATCACAACAGACTAAGTGAGATTGCTGAGCCTACATCAAAGAACTTAGGTAGAAACATGATATCACATCATGAGAAAAGAATTCAACCCACAAAAAACATACAAATAATGTACAGGTATTATTAAAACCAAGGAGAGGCAGGTTTTAGTGACACCTAACAACCAGAATAATCCAAAACAAAAACCATGAGCTCTTTCTCCTCAAATAGATCCTACATGTCTTCAGGACTGTTATGACGTAGATATACATCGCCCTGTCTGGTACACAATGTTCAAATGAATTACACACTGATGAGACAGTGTCCTCACCCAGCCTTGACATGTCCACTACATTCCTGAGGCGAATGTGTCACCAAACATCTCATCTCAGCTCTTCTCAGAGTTTCTCGACTGATACACCAACATGGACCTCAAAGGACTTCAAAGATTGATACACTGATATTTGAAATTTATTTAATTAATTAAGAAAATATGTAAGGTTCAAAATCTATTGATTCCTGTATGTGCTCTTGAAAACAGAACAGACCTAGTTTTAGTGTCAATTTGTCAACTGACAGAAAATTCATACCTAAAAAACAAACAAGTTGGTGAACACAGTGGAGCATTCAGCAACTAAGAGCCAGATATTTCCACTGGCGACCTGTACAGGGTGTACCCCACCTTTCGCCCAATGTAAACTGGGATTGGCTCCAGTCCCCCGCAACCCTGTACACAGGATAAGCGGTTGACGATGGATGGATGGAGCCAGATATTTCCCACAGGAGTTGGTGGAGCTAAAAGAGAGTAAATACTGAACTTAGTTGGCCAGAATCACGACCCCAAATGAATGTCAATGTTGCTACATAACTACTGGTTGTGTAAATAAGCAACTGTTTACAAGATCACTATGTCAACTTAAAAGGTCAGTGTTCACAACTTGATTATATATTTTCTACATCTGCTCACTAACTTGGTACTAGTGCTGACAAATAAATACATAAAAGGACAAGATTTCTCTCTCGAATGTAATAAGTAATAAAGTATAAAGTAACATAAAATCTAAATACTGTTTAAGGACAGGTACCTCAAAAGTGTACTTAATTACAGCCCTTTATTATAAGTATTTAGTTACTTTTCACCACTGATGAGTGAAAACATTATTTGTGTTATAAAGTGAACGTCAGGGCCGCAGAGAGGTGGGGGTTATATGACTTTGTTGTACTGATGAAAATACAGCTGTGGAAATGTACATTGAGCTGAATTTATCGAGACAGCAAACATTTACACATAGGGGAAATGTTAAATTTGCAATAACAGTAAAACCCAACAGATGCCTAGGTGCCAGGAAGACTAGGGAGTCTAAAATATGATCTTTAATGACATACTGTATATTAAAAATAAGATATAAACGATGGAAAATTACAAATTAAAAGGCCTGGTTCTCTCTGTGCTCGAGGAAAATAAAGACACTACCCACAGTTTGAGAATTTGCATCATATAAATAGTGACCCATGTAAGGGTTAAACATAACACATCCTGACTGAATATGACTTTGCTGAGATATGTTAAACCTATAAGACATACAGTAAGGTATATATCTATAATGATGCTGTTTGGCCAAGGGAGTGTGTCGTGTGAAAATGCCCCGCAGCATTTCTTCAGTTCTTCTTGCCCTGTTCTTGCTGTGGTGTGTCATTACTAAAGCTTGAAGTCGGGCCAGCTTCTGACCTCCTTCCATCCCACGAACCGCCCATGTTATTCTAAGGCCGAGTCACGTCTGATGAGATTACATCCACCTCTTATGTAAGGCACAGCAAGTCCAGACATGCAGTATAAATTTCAGCCCACTGCAGGAATTTGCCTCGCTGCTACAGTTCAGAACAAGATGTTCCCAACTACTGATGTAGCATTAATGCGGAATGTCAGGCACCAACAAAACAACCTGCAGTTCTGGACTACTCTTCCCAAAACATATACACAAAGAGATGTAGTGTTACAAAAAGGTCAGAAATACAGCATTTAAATCTTCAAATTGTTCCTCAGTAACTTTTTATAAACATGGTTACTGCACAATCCAGTTTTAGTAAGATTTTTCAAATAGTAAATCGTACTAATGCTAACTAATAGTTATATAACAGTTGTACCCATGCTAGCGGAATGGCTCTAGAGATGCAGTGTCTGTCTGTTGGATTACCAAGAAATTACCAAGAAATTTAGAACAGATATTCTAGGTCATCAGAGGATGACTTTTAACGAATTCTCTGACTTTTCCACTAGGGCCACCATGATGTTGATATTTGTAGTTTTTAGTCATGTGTGACAACAAATATTGGATGGATCTCCATGAAATTAGGTACACACATTCATTTTTCCTATTAGGATCAATTGTAATAACTTTGGTGACCCCTTAACTTTTCATCTAGAGCCATCATCAGGTCAGATTTTTTATTTGACTTGTTGGTTAATGACAAAATCCCAGCAAAACTAATGACATTTCCATCAGCCACAGTTGTATTTTATGTTTAGTGCTAATTAGCAATGCTTCTGTGCTGATGTGTTAAACTATGATGATGATCATGGTTATAAATGACACACCCACATCAGCATGTTAGCATGCTGGCACAATGCAGTACCTCAATTACTTTACAAAGCTGCAGTATAACTGGATACTTTTAGCGTTGTTTAATTTTCTTAACCTTTTGTTGCATCTTTTTAAGCTTGCTGAGTAAAAATGTTTTACCTCCTCTGCTGCCTTACTTTTTCCACTATGCGTTTAACAGATGTAATTTTATCACTTTGCCCTTTATACTGTGACAGCAAGTATCACAAAGTTCATCTTGTCATATTTTCATGCTGGCACCATCTACCTCCTATAGGATACCTCATCACAGGCAATAGAGCCACATAGGTTGTCTAAGACTGTTCATTTAGATAATAAAGTAGGCCAACACTGTTTTTAAATGCTTATACCCTCACAGACATTCTCTTTTCACTTAAATGATGCAATACTCTATTATACACAGCTTACAGTCTGAAATGTCTACTGTTAAAAACGCATATAAACACCACTTAAGGATACATGAGGTCTATGGGCTTTGTGATTGGTTGATGCAACATTATTTCACTGAAATCCAACAGAAATCCCCTCCATAATCCAGCAGACTCCCCAGAGACATCCAAAAACTGTGGAGAGGGGAAAAAACATGCCCGCCCACAGGCTTTTGGTTCAATTGAAAGCATCTGGGCAACATGTCTGATTCCAAAATCATAGCTAGAGGATGTAGGGAGGGACTTAAAGGAGGTGAAGGTTTGTAACAAGTGAACAACATGCTGCATGGTGTTAACGTTGGGATAAAATCTTATTTGCATTTGTATAGATACATCCATGAGAACAAAGAGCTGTAGAGTTTCATTCCAAAATGAGACATCCACCTACACAGATGTGAAATTAAAGGCACAATAAGTGAATCAAATGTTGGAAGCCGTTCCACACAAAATTAAAACACAGAATTGCATCGTGCTGCTATGCTGAAATCTAAGTTAGTAATGTTTCTTCAGGAAAAAAAACACAAAATTCACATTTTCCATCTGTAACTCAAATTCAGCATGTAGTCTACAAGATGTAAAAATAACATAGAACAAATCTTTCTGGCCACAAAAACACTGTTTGTGGCTTTAAATCAGTGGTACCCCAAAGCATCCTAAAGATTTCAAAAGATGATAAGTATTTATATAAGAATAAAGAAATACATTTTCTCAAATGTTTCGGCTTTTTGTCTTGTGAAACACTGAATATTTGCACCTGCTCATTAAAAAATACATATTAATCAACTTTCTACAATTTCTACAAAAAAGAAATCAGAATGAAGCCCTCACATTATGTTCAGGATAATAATACAACCATAACAGGCTTTGTAAAGTGCAAACAACAAAATATTTTGTTTTGATTGTCTTAAAGCTTATTTTTGTAATCAGAGGAAGTTGGGATTATGATTTTCACCTGGATTCACACTGTCAGTATATATTTTACATGAAAAACAAATGGTCAGTATATATTATATATTAAAAATAGATGTAGATGGTCTTTTTGACAGTTTGACCATGTGCTCAGTGTGACACTAAAGAATAATGTGAGATTTGCTTTCAGCTGTAACAGCTGTAACAAGTGCAATAACATAACATCACAGAAAGGAACAAAATATGGAGGATAATTAGGGCCAAATGAAATAAAGAATATTTGTTTGTTATCAGATTATTAAATTGAGGAAATGTTTGAGGAAAAGCAGGATGAATTTAAAAGTAATAATTCAGAATTTAAAAAGTCAAACTTCTCTAAATAAAGTCAGAAGAAAAATAAGTAATTCAAGTCAAGGATTCTGATATCATAATCTCAAAATTGCCACTTTAATCTTTAATTTTCAGATGGCCTTAATTGTCATCCATACACAACACACAAACAATATATAATAAATAATTATTAATGGATTAGTTTTGCATGAATGAGTATTTATGAATAAAAGAAGAGCAAATACGTGGGTTTATGAATATAAAAGTGCTGGCTGTACTTTGTGCGCACAAACGTGGTAGTAAAATTTAACATGGAAATTGTGAGGAATATGAATGAACACTTTTTTTTCTCTCCCTTCTGCTTACCACTGGTCGTATTGAGCCATGCATAGCGTTTCAGTTTTATGTGTGGAGGTTTTGAGAAACAGCAGATTTCTGCTGCCACCCAAATAATAATAGGTAAATAGAGTTTCATTTTGGGTTAACAGCAATAAGTTTCAAACAATAACTGGGTTACTGAAGATTACTGC
This sequence comes from Lepomis macrochirus, assembly GCA_024633595.2. NCBI lineage: Eukaryota > Metazoa > Chordata > Actinopteri > Centrarchiformes > Centrarchidae > Lepomis > Lepomis macrochirus. Next base: position 6,270,143 of record JALXJV020000015.1, on the reverse strand, counting down.
CACATTTCATAGGGACCGTTTCTTTATTAGAAAGTAGTTAAAGCAACTTTATGTGGTATTTTTATCTTAAAATGACAGCCTCAAAATCATTTTAATGGTACATTGACTAGGGTAAATGGAGTCTCTGTCATTGCCACTTTGTGCTCGCCGTGCTATGTAATATTGGACATTTATAATGACAACAGCGTAATGGTTTGCGGCATCAACTCTCAAAGCAAGTGACTAGCTTTTTGTTGGGTTGAGCTAAAAGAGCTGAATGGATGCAGGACAGATGCTGAGCTAGCCTTCTATCTTTTGGACTAGTAATTATAACTTAATAGCTGACTTGCTATGTCTTGCGTAGTTGCGCTTGCTTGACGTTTGGCTATGTTAAAAAAATTGTCAAAATCAGCCAGAATTTTCAAAGACAGAGGTTTAGCCGCTAGCTATAAATCTCAAGTTGATGTTAGCAAACTTCAGTAATAACACATTGGTCACCCAAGTTTCAAGCAACATTATGCTGCTGCTGGCGGTCGAGGCCAGCGGCGACACAATACCAGCTCTCCACCAAGGGGACAACCTAACCTGGCTTAGCGCCCTCTATGGACTTAATGTTAGCAGAGGCAAATAGACAGAAGAGGATGTTGACGGAAGAAGCTAAGAAGAGAAAAGCAGAGTGTCTTGCAAGAGTATGCAACATGCCAGAGCTTCATGAAATAAAAGGCTGCAAGACAGATGCAAAGCTGGCCTACTTTATGTTGGACTAGTCAGTAATATCGCTATATCTTGTGTTGTCACACTTGCTTGATGTTTGGCTATGTTAGCAAAGTTGACGCCATGCTAGTTTGTTATCGTAATGCATTTATAACAAATGCACATGTATAGCTGTCCTTATTTACATCAGTGGTGAATTACACTCTGGAACTTTAGGGACATCAAATTGCACTAAAAAGCAACCGTACATGATGTTGCTTTAACAATAATGGTTAACAATGAGGTCTGTGACTTGTCCAGAGTAACCAGGACACTGCACGAGATGACGCATTGAGATGAGAATGTGTTGTTGTTCTAGAAGTCTCAATGCTGTGAGCCCCAATTACAAACCGACTGTATTGGGGTGGAGGCAGAAATCCCAGAAATAGATGCTTCAAAACCTAATCAAATTTGAAAACATTGAAACTTTTTGCATTCTTAGATACTACTAAAGGTACAGTAAGGGAGAACATATATTTTTGTAATTTTGGGTGAAATGGTCCCTTAACCAAATACTATCCAACGGAGATGCTCATTGCACAGTGGATAAGAATGAATGGATAAAAAGTGATACTAAAGTCCATGCTAACAAACCCCAGAAAAGAATAATTTGTGCAATTAATGGAATAAAGTACTTGTGCCATCGGTTGCAGAGTGTTGAACAAAGAGCTTCATTGTGTTAAATGGATAATACACAGAATCTCAGTGTTAAATCAGACGGCGATGGAAGATGCAGTAGAGGGTGGTGCTGCAGAACAGGATTGTGACAGTCTCTGTGTTTCTTTTAGTCTGATGAACTTCCTTCCAGGTAAAGGTCCCTTTCCCGTGGAGAGTGTCGAAGATCATTGGTTTTCACATTATAGCACAGGAACTGCAAAAGTCAGAAAGCAAAAAATTATTACTTAATTCCTTATGCAAATACTGTAAACCTAACAATCAGCAACCATTAAACAGCACACAAGGTAGTGTCACTGCTTAAATGCTCAATGCAAAATCAGACAGATAGCTGGTTTGCAAAGCCTGTGAAACTTTGTGTGTGCCTTATAATTGTATATCTTTAGTAATCTGTTTTGGTAAGAAACCACATTTGAGGCCTCCATCTTTTAATCTAGTTTGTTTTTAAAACAGTAAAAATAAATGATTCACCAACCACTATAACCACACTGATAAGATGTTTAGTGTGTTTTCATTAAAATATTGGCACCTATTTGGTGCAGCCATACAAATAAATCTCCAAGCTGTTATCAAGCTGATAGGCCCTGTAAACATCCGTGTTTCAAGCACCAAACCTGACCATCGACAATGATCACATGTAAAATACACTTTTGTTTTGTCAGCTTCTCGGCATTGGCGTGGGTGTGCTGCACACATGTGACTGTAAATCAACACAATGATCAATGTTCTTGTCTTTACTGCTTTGTGGATATTGAACCACAGCCAAATTGCACTTGGCTAGGTTGTGTTTGAGATGTTCTCCTAAGGAGCACTATGGGTGTGTGCAGAAAGTTGTGTGTGCGCCAATCTGGTTGGTATAAAGAACTGCTTAGGAAAACTGAACTACAAACAATCAAAACAAACACAGAACACAAACATTGCATTTCCCAAAAAACACCTGGAGTTGACATTTCTAAGCATGAATGCACATGGAAGTTCATATGCAGTATGAAGCACAGACTTGATTTTACTTCAGTCAACAGACAGGTCAGTCTCATTTGTCATGCGTGTAATGCACTTTGTGGGACAAGATGCATGTGAAAGGCAGTGAAAATAACTGCATCCAGTTTAATAAGATTTATGTTAAGCGTGATGTCTACCTGACGACACCATACTATGAATATTCAAGGGCGCCAATCTACGTGCCATCTCCTCTGTGGCTGCATCAACAAGGAGCCACGCGCATTTGGAATGGCTGAGATGTTTAAGATTTCAAGAGGCATGTGACAGGTTTGCACGACTTAACTACATGTTCTCGGTTTACAGAGCCTGGCACGAGAATCATGCTGTGGGCCTAATTCTTTTTCCTCCTCCAGTAAATCAAAAAAAGTCCACAAAAGTCCACCAAACTAATCAAAAGGTTGTTTGTCATTATGGTTTCAGATCTGGCGCTCCTCTTGTCTGGCGGACATTTTTTGTCAGTGCCTTTAAACGTCATGATAGCCTTGCATAATTTGCACAGAGGAAAGTGTTCCATGTCATTTTTTTCTTCGATCAGACTACACAATGTCAGACTGAAAATGCACCTGCCTGGCAGCCGTGCATCTGGGAAGCATCAAGATTTCCTGACTAAAAGACCAGAAAGTGTTTTTTGTTTTTCCATCTCTCAACTTGTACACCTTCATCTTCAACATGTTCAATGACAATGACCAATGGGAGCACAGACGGCTCTTCAAAGCTAAATGAAAGAGGAAAGGTTTGATATAATAGTGAGTCAGTTCCTGTCACCTATTTTCCAGTCACCTATGTCATGTCACATGTGAAAGAAAGCAAGCTATGATATTCAGGGTCTAACATGTATTCTGCTGGGTGTCTTGGGCTAAGTCACAGCCAGAATATATAACTCTGTTATCACCAAATCTGACATAAGGACCATCTTGGAAGGCAAATCATGTAGTGTGCAACCAAGGCAACTGGTTTTTAGCTATGTTCGCTGCATATCTCTAGGGACAGCAATGTCGGTCTGTCCGCCACTTTGGTCTAGACCAGTGTTTCTCAACAGGGTCGGTACCGCCCCCCAGGGGGCGTTCCGAGGACGATGGGGGGCGCTGGAAGCAATATTTTAGAAAGGGGGGCGCTGAGCTGCTTTTAGGGGGCGTTTGTTGAATGGAAATTCTAAGGTGAGTTTACAGTTAGGATTCACAACAATACGAGTTTAAACTTTGAACTGCTTGAAATTGTGGCCTGCAACATTAAAACCTGCCAGTTTCGTCCACTGCGACTGGACGAGACTGTGCATTTTTTCTCCATCAGCTACTTGTGGTGCAGCTTTCGTGCTGCCTTCAAGGGAACGGGAAGTCAGAGTATCATCTCTAAAATTTTACCCATATTGCGTTTACTGTGTAAACTCTAAAACTGACGCTCTCTTTCTCTGAGGAATACACCGTGAACGTCTTGTTATCGCAGTGGTTACACATTTACAAGAGGGATATTCTGCTGTCGGACTCACCCTGAAAGCAACTTCGTTGCAACAGCAGCGAGTGACGTCGACCCTCCTCGCGGTTTGAGTTGCAGACAGTTTGTGCCAAAGCGGACATATAGGTAGTTTCATTCGGCTATAAAAATGTAACGTTAAAAACTGAAGCCCTGTCTCGCTCTGTTGGGGACTGTTAGCGGCACTTTATCAGAGGTGCTGAAGTTTAGCTGTGTGGAATTATTCGTGAGCTTTCTGTGCGATCACAGGTGTGTCGGTTAGTTTCGTTCTCATTCAGTTTTGTCTGTCAGACGGCGAGGGGGTACTTCGAGTGAATCATAATGCATTACAGGGCATGTTGTAAAATATTATGAATTCTCTTTAATAGGCTAATGATGTTAGTCTCCTATAATGTCTTTTTTTCTTTACATGTCAGAGAACACAGATCCGTGGCAGAGATTCTGAATGTGCAGAAAGTTTTGAACATGAGCAGATAAGTTACAGTGTTTCCCATACGTTCATTTATTTCTGGCGGCCCGCCACAATATCAACGCTGACCGCCACATATTGATTTTTTTAACCAGGCCTATTTAAAATCATATTTGACTGCAGAGCTACAGGCAGCTCAAGTTCGCGGAGCTCATCCTCTCATTCCTCCCTCTCTCTCGATCTATCGCTCTCTCTCTAATAGAAGTTATTGGCAAGCATGTAAGGAGCCTAGCTAATAAGGAGAGCTAAGTTAATACAGCTGGGTTTTCGAGGCTAGCATGCTGTACAGCTGCAGCACAGTTACACTGTCATTCTATGGGAAACACTGACAGGAGCTAAAGTCCGGTCAATTACTGAATTAAAACGGATTCATTTATCACTGAGATGAAAAGAGGCCATAAACACATTTAAATAGGCTACTTCCCACAAAAGAGGAGGTAAGACTTAATAAAGTGTGTTGACTCAGCAGGGATGATATTAAATACGTTGATCTACAGGAGAAAAAATTTTAAAAGCAAGAAAAATGCCTGAGAGGCTCACTACATTGTATTCTATTATAATTATATATTTTGAATTGTCATCAGAATTTTTTGACATTTCCACCCTAAATTGGTGCAGAAAAGGCAGAAATTAGGGGAGAAATCTTCACCAGAATGCAGGAAATTAAGTGTTTAATGCTCAAAATCTTCTGGGGGAGGACCCCCATACCCCCCACTTATTAAGTGTCCCGTCCAAGAAAACAGTATTTTGCTTCATACACAGTTTCTGGGAGGAATATTCACTTATTAGTTAAATATAATGACTTTTCACATGGCGTTTTTGTTACCTTTTCCATGTTTTTAATAACAACAGTAACAATAAAAAAATCTAAATATAATCAGGGCAAATAGTCAACATCTTTTTTGATGGGGGGCGGTAAGGGATCTGGATAGTGGATAGGGGGGCACTGGCCCAAAAAAGGTTGAGAACCACTGGTCTAGACTGAAATATCTCCACAAATATTAGATACATTCGATACATATATCCCTGGTGCCCAGAGGATGAATCCCAATCACTTTGGTGATCCCCTGACCTTTCTGGTAGCGCCACCATGAGGCTGATATTTATGGTTTTGAGTGACCTTTGGATAGATAGTAGTGAAACTTCAGCATTCATCACTACCTCAGGGTGATATAGAATAACCTTATGTATCCCATGCCTTTTCATCTAGCACCATCAAAATTTCCAATACTTTTACGGCCACATACTGGACGGTGGAAATGCTAAACGATATACCTGCAAAACGTCACTGTTGTAATTGTCATTATGAGCATGTGAGCATGTTGATGTTAGCATTTAGCTCACTGAATAATGCCTCACTGGGCTGCTATTGTGGCTGTAGACTCTTTGTATGGTGTTGTACTGCAGTTTTGCCCAATGTGGTTTATATCAAGCTATCAGATTGATCTGCTGGTCTCTTATGTGCAACAGTCTCTGACTAGGTGCACTTGAGTAAGACACTTAAGACACCCAACCACCTCACTCACTGGAGCTGCATTGTGACCAACAGTAGACTGTATTCTTTGTGTGGGCTAAATGTAAACCAAAAAAATGATAGGCAGAAGCAAAACCCTTCCCTGTCTAAATATAGGTTAAAGGGATACGAGATGACAGCCAATTATTCACACAAGTGGTCTTTAACTTGTTGTGCAATCCCTATTACTCATGATGGGAGCCTTTTATTTAGAGTGCATGTTGTCATCCAGCCTTGATCCTTTCTCAGCTGTTGGGCTCTGCTGCAGAGACAGCTGCAGTGACACAACAGGGGAGTAAAAAAAGAACACACTCACACACCTAGATATTAATTATAGTGAGTAAGGACTGGGAGAATCATGAATATTTTCTTTCGAAAGACTTGTGTCTCCAGGTCCTAATAAGGACACAAATGAGATGTTTCTCTATCTATACATTTTACTGCACCACCTTTTTTAGTAGCATGTACCGGTCACTGAATTTACCTTTCTTAATTCCACTAAAATGTTGTGAAAACAGAATAATGGATCCTGACACAAACCCTGAATAATCTAATTTGGAGGTTTTAAATATAGCTGAATGTTGTATATTTGATGCATATTGCTTGAAATGCTACAGCTCTGTCCCTGTGCACGAAAGTTTGCATACATTCTTTGCATCTTTGATTCTTCAGGCCAATTTTTAGAGAGGAACTGGTCCTTATTTACTTTAAAATCTCACCAGAATCTTTACTATTAAGCCTGGGGATTTTGTTTGTTTGTTTTGTTTTTTTTAAACCTGTCCTGCCCAGCAGGTATATGGAGTATGATAAGCTGGATATCATATTGGGCCAGACAGATTTTACTTCAACAAAAGAGTATTAATATACTCCTTTGTATGTTTTATTATTTATTTAATTATGTATTGATTTGTCACCGGGCCGGACAGGTGGGCAGACATGAGGATGGGGGGGCACAAACAGTAAGCACAGACAAAACCTGCAGGACAAAAGGAAATAGCAGAGGGAAACACCAATTGCAGAAAGCAATAAAACCTCTAAGAGAAGGGGAAAAGGGGCTTGGGGTGGAGAAAAACAACAAACAAACAAACAAACAAAAAGGCTGGGGATTTTGGACTTTGGGATTATAGAGAGTAAAATGATTATGGTGGCCATATCTTGGGGAAACCTAACTGGTACACAGGAAGTGGGTGATAAATTGTGGTATATTTAACATTTTTTCAGCTACAACATTCAAATTTCATTTCTAAAAGAAGTGGACGTCACAATATAGTACCGCACACTGCACACACTGTTTAATAGACAGGGGATCTTTTAGGAAGTCCAAGAGCACTAAGCAACAAAGATGGAGACAAAATCAAAACAAGCCAAATACAAAGATGCTTTTTAAAGCCTTTCATAAAGATAAGTATAACTCTTTTATCCCTCCCTTCCTTTCTTTTTGCTGTTTTACGAAAAAGAATTGGTTTGACTTACAGGAAGAGACACACCTCTGCAGCGTTCTCAGTTGCATTCAGTCAAATTTATCAGTAAACCGAGGTCAGAATGGGTCAACATTTCATCTTGTTTGCACTTTTCTGCGCACAGGTTTTTTAAACTGACTGCAACATTTAGGTACTTTCCACTCCACCGAAAAAAACAGCTGATATGGGCCACTAAACAGCTCCACCCCAACGCTTTCTGTGACGCATAAGTCGATACAGCTTTAACAGTCCAATAGACTTAAATATATTGTAGTGCTGCCCCGTTTCACCTCTGAATTGATATATATTTTATTGTATTTATGCATTTTAAAGAATGCTGCATGCTTTTCAGGTATGCATTTTTAACACATTTTTATTTTGTAATTTGGTATTATCATTAAATGATGCTGTTCATCCTCTCTGGGATAGGTTATTTACTCTGGCAGTAATTTTGGAGCTGGCTTATGACCATTTCCTCTAGAGTGTTTTGTGGTGTTAATGCGGGAACATGGGGTGCCAGGGCTGATGATACAAGCCAATTGGTCCTCATATAACTGGAGTGGAAGCTGTGTCCTGTGTATTTGTGACAGGACAATCAGTAGTGAGTGGGTGTCCCTCACTACTGATTTTGTTTGTGATTTTCACGTGCACAATCTCTTGGTGCAGCAGAAGAGTCACAGCAGAAGAGAAGTGTGCACGGTTTGGTGACCTCAGGAAGACATATCTACTTTTTGCTGATGATGCAGCTCTCTTTGCTTCAATGAACTGTGTCTTCAAGCAATGCATTGGAGTGGCCTGCAGCAAAGTGTGAAGCGGTGGGGAGTCAGCATCATGGTGGTATACATGGCTTAATTTGTCCCAGATTGAGACGGGCAACTATTTGACTGGTTCCGGCAACCCGTTCGTCACTATGAAAAATAACTGATCATAAATAAATTTTTACTGTAAGCCCCACAGCTAAGCAAGTGGGCATATGTTCTGTGAAATAGTGAAATGTGTTGAATTAAGGTGTATGTGTGTGTGTGTGTGTGTGTGTGTGTGTGTGTGTGTGTGTGTGTGTGTGGAGGTGCAGAGCTGTCCTTAGTACTGAAATGGAGCAGAGGACATAGACAAACTGAAAATGTTGGGGTCTTCTGAAGATCAGCTTAGCCTTTTCTCATAGTGGTGGTGATGGTGTAGTGGATAAGACAAACGTCTTTATTGTGTGAGACCCAGGTTCAATCCCCACGGTGACACATCCACCAATGTGTCCCTGAGCAAGACACTTAACCCCTAGTTGTTCCAGAGGCTTGCGACCTCTGACATATATTGAAATTGTAAGTCGCTTTGGATAAAAGTGTCAGCGAATAGCTGCTCTGCTGTTTCAGCTTCCTTGATATGATTTATTTCCTGTTAAATAGGATGTTAGGGTGGGTCATAAGACATTTAAGGATCAATATTCAGTAAAACCAAATGGGCTATTGGTTATGGAAACATAGACAGGTTTGTTTTTAGAAACACTTGTCATGGCTTTATCAGTTAGACAGTTAGGTTGTACCTACAAGTGCAGCCTGAAGTCACCACTGATGATGCACCATTTCCTAAAGACACCACGTCAGCAGTGATGAAAGTGTTTTTCCGAACTGTTGTGGTTAAGAAGCTGTTAAACCTAAAGGCATAACTTGCTTTACTTGGCCTATGTTCTAACCATCAATTAAATAGAATAATTGAAAAGAAAAAAAATAAAGCAAGACTGTAAAAGTTTAAAATGCCAAACACAGTACTTAAAGGCCCTGAAAACCTATTTTTTAATCAGCTTGTTACTCTAAGCGATAGGATCCTACCTGAACACAATTTTCAACCAAAGTGAGAAGCGTTTAAGTTATTTCTCTAGATTTCTCTATATGTGGGTCTGTCCTTGCTTTTTACACTGGTTTGATGTTGCTGTACACCAGTCAGAGTCTAGCAACATTTGAATCAAAATGTGATGACAGTTGTGGGGTTGTTTACTATCGTTGCTGGGTCACTATCAATCAAATCTGATCAAATCATAAACACATAGTCCCACTAACCCTAACCCTAATGCTGATTGGCTGTGTGTCATATTTAATAAAATAACTTTGTTACAAACTTTAAACTGTGATTGTTGTTTATTAATCCATTAATGTCTATAATATTACATTAATATTTCTTTTAGAGAAATGCTTGATTATCCGAAACAAAGTTTTCAGGGTTGAATATATAAGAAATATCTACATAAAAATGTTATTCTGGTTTTAAGATTTATTAACAATAAGTCATTATCAGTATAAAATCACACATAATATCTATTTTACTATTTGTTTTACTGATATTTATGCTATTAAGCCCATTGTATTTATCTTCACTATGTGCAAAATAATTTCATTATGGATTTAATATTATGAATTATATAATGGTATTTGAAAATTTCTTGACCAGTTGCTTTGTTTTTTTGTTTTTGTTTTTTTTTTAAATATTAGTTGTTTTCTGACAGTTAACTGAAGCAATGTTGAAAGATGAGTCACTTCCTTAAATCTGGTTGATAAGACACCAGCATGGATACAGACTGTGGGAAACATTTGGTTTCTACTAAGTGAGCATTTCTCTTGGCTATGTTTCCACTACTGTTGTAGCCAATCACACTGCTAACTGCTGAACATCTGAAACATGACAAACTACACCCAAACTACACACAGCAGCACACAATGGATTGTATTCTAGAAGCTTATAATAGGTTTTTTGTGTAAATTAATCTGAAAAGTAAATAGTAATTGAAATGGTCAAATACATGTTGTGGAGTAAAGGGTATAAAGGTATAATATATATCTTAAGATAGTAGTTAAAGTATAAAGTAGCATGAAATTGAAACTCAAGTACAATACAGGTTCTTAGCTACGTGCCACCAATGCATATTTGTATCTATGTAATCAACAATCTTGACTTCATTAATAAATATTTGAAGGTGAAGCTGTCACTGCCTAAACTGCTGGCTGATGTAATGTGCACTTGTGGACGATGTACTCTGTTTGAGCAGCAGTTTGCCTTTACAGTCATCTGACTTTGTTTATCTCAGCAGTGCTGACTTGCTTGTGAGGTTCATTTTCCAGAGAAATGCGGGCGACAATACTGACTGTGACTCTGCCATAAACCAACTGTTGCCTCACTTTAAACACCAGTCACTACACACACACACACACCCACCTTCCTGTACCCAAAACAAAAAACTGGAAAAACGAAATTCTGGGTGACTAAAGAGGAGAGCAGGTTGGATCTTGACTTCAGAGACGCTAACGGCAGTTGCATTGCCAGCTGTTCGTTGGCTTTCAATTGTCTTTTTCAGGGCAGTGCTTCAAACCGGTACCTTGCCATTCAAAGCAGGGACAAAGGCCAAGGCTGAAAAGCTTTAATGAATTGCAGCTGATGCAAAAGCTTTTGCTATTCCTGTTCAACCATTTAGGGCTTCAAAGAGCCTCCAAACAAACACAGAATCCCTTGTTTACATTCTAACTTTAAAATCCAGTCTCAGTCGTACACGGCCTTATTCATGTATATGAATTATATTAGTGTGCAATGTTCCCAAGACTTGTTTTTTTTCTTTCCCTGGCTCTCTGGACTGATGCCTGCCTGTATCCTATTCCTCATTCCTACCATTCCTCCCAAAAACAGACACAAACTGCTCCACTCTCTGCTCATTACTCTCAAAGTTTTGCAGCTCACTTAGGGAGATACTGTACAAAAACACAAAAGTGCAGTGAGAAAAGGGCAAAAAAGCAACAGAAGTTGTGTTTTTAATGAATTGAAAGAGGGAGCTGTGGGCTGACGTGTATTTACAGGTATATGACTTTGCCAAAGACAAGCCTGCTCTTGTGAGTTGGCTTTGAAATGGATCACAGAGTAAATTTGCTTTAGGAGGAAGCAAACACAGTCAGCTGAGAGGAGCTGGGAAAAAAACACAGCAAGAGAGAGAGCAAACAGTCGCTAGTCAAGAACTGACATGCTGTAAATGACATCAAGGTTTAACAGTTTATAGGTGAAATTAGAGGAAAAGCACACAGACAGATAGAGCCATGTCGTCAGCATAAATGATGTCCAAAGGTTGTCCTGTCATGGGCTTAGAAAAGCAGATGATCGTTACAATACGGAGTAAAAACAGGAAGCAATAACAATAATGGGAAGTTGAATTCATTAATAAGTAATGTTTTTATGTTTCGAGTCTCCAAATGATATAACAGCAGCAACAAGGAACAAGGAAAAGAAATGAAACTTCACGACATGAGTCAGACTTTTATCGGGTTAGATTTTGCTTAGACAAATGGAAATTAATACCTAAAACAGCAGAAAAGGCATACCGCACAATGAGAATGGAAACGGTCATCCACTTTCTATGTAAACCGGGTTGTACTTCTCCAGAGCTGGCTAATCTGATATACTGTGGGAGGAGGTGAGGTGGGAGATAAAGTCTGGGCAGTGAATGGCAAAGATCATTAAAGTCTTCTGATTAGTGGGCGACCCGCTCTGCCTCCTGAGCCACTGTAGCCCAAGTTCAATGACATACCGGCATCAGACCAATCCAACTGGATAACTTGACTATGGCACAACACTTTTAATGGGTTTAATTTTCCATGGGCTCCTCCTGACTCACCCTAACAAAGTTATAAAAACAAAGGTGAATCTCAAGCTCACCTTTAAAGTGTCACTTTACCCAGAAACACCATTCAGTTCTTGTAGGCTTGACATTGCAAAAAATGTTCGTAATTTGTTTCTTCAGGGAGGACAAAGATTGTCTTGAAATTAATATTCGTGGCAATAACAATAGATTCCAATTGATTTCAAAATTTCAAAAAAGTCTCAAAGTTTTAAACTTCTCTTAAGATCAGATCTGCTCTGTCCTAGCTCACTCATTGGTCGCTTGAGGCTGCAAACAAAATTGGTGAACCACTTTCTCTGCACTTTACAATGAACATTCATGTTTTCCTTTTTGTGTGTGTGTTTTACATTTTTTTTTTAATGGACATTTAATTCATCTGCTCTGTAATCAGAAGGGGTAATTGGGGTAAAAAATATAATTTTATGGATGAATCAACTGGACATTGAGTGAATCAAATTGTGAACAGGTGATAATAAGTACCTTTGAGTCAAATGTTTAATGTCAAAGTGAGTGTTTACATTAAAAATTAAGACACTTGCCTGCTAAATAGAGCTACATTTATGTCAGTATTATTTGTGAGAACATATCAACAATGTGTGTGTAAATGTGTAATCTGTAAATATGGAGGATCCTTGCGGGCACTGATCCCTGAAGCGGATTCAAAAATGTGTGAAAGTTTGCGTATTTGCAGATCTGTTATATTTGAAAACATTTGTATGAGTTTGCCGATTTTTTTTGTATTTGTGGAAGGTTTTTCAAATGTACATATTTACACATGGATTGCTGATCTGTTCACATGAATAATACTGAGATAAATCTATCTCCATACTGCTAGCATGACAGAGTGTCAAGCATGAATTTGCACTGAGACAAAAGCAGTGAATTCTGTCAAATTTTGATTAAAATGTGACTAAGTAGTTTTTAATCTATGTATTTTGACACCTGCTCAAACAATGTAGGCTTTGAGTAGTTTATTTACGCCTGTAATTTAGTGTCGTTTGTGTGTTTTTGCCATTTAGCGGGAGAATAAAGTACAGGTTAAAAGGACTATTTAGATTTGTGATTTGTGTATAATCATTCAAGTAGAAATATACATAACGCTTCCACATCCACAGACAAAATACTGGTAGCAAGAGGCTCCAGTGTGTTGCCCAGTGTTGGACAAGTTACTCAAAAATTGTATTAAGTCATGCATTACTTATTACTCCTTAAAAAAGTAATTATTACTTATTACTGAGTAAAAGTAACTTACATTACTCGTTATGTTACTATAACGTAACCCCACCCAAAATACACAAAACCACCGTAGGAGTCAACAACCAACCAAACTGAAAACATTGCAGCCTCTCAAACCAGATGCTGTTTATAGGCCACAGATATGACGTATTTAACAAAATTAAAAGCAAAGCAGTCTCAGCCGACTTTTGAACTAATAGCATTTTCACAACATTTCTGAGCTGTTTTAGATGCTTCAAATAAATACTTCATGACGGTTGCTCATTCATGCCAAGGATGCCGCGTTCTTGTAACGCAGCATTACTTTGATTAGTAACTTTAATATTATTACTGCTTTGGAAGTAGTAATTCTTTACACTACTATTTACTGGTACCTAAGTAAAGTAATTTCTGCACAACACTGGTCCTGCCTTAAAAAGAGTAGCAGTACATGTGTCCTGCTTGTGTCACTGCTTACACTATCCATCTTCTTGGAATGACCGTGACGCACCATGCAATTAGAACTAATAGCTAATCTGAGAATGAATGTTCTTCCAACCTGGCCCAACTCAGTTCCTTGTTCTTGTCTTGCTTACTAAGATGACCGATAAACAAGAGTATTTATGAGAACTTTTATTCACAATTTGTGCAGGTTTTTGTTTTTTAGTCACTTGACATTTGTGGAGATGAAGCTTTTACTCTGTAGGATTCGAGTCAGAAATCTTGTTATTCTTGTAGCTGATATAGGAACACAAGCTAAATATTTCTGATCGCATCCTCTGGTCTACAAGTAGGAACTAAAACTAAACTTTAAGAGCCATTTTAAGTCTAAAGGGGGTGAGTCTCATCCTATTTGGGTGGAATATGGCTTTGACACAGCTGCTAACTAAAGACAAAAACTAAAACTTGTGTAGGAGAGTCAACAGTGTCGATCTATGAAGTTGCAATATGAAACTTGAGCACTGTTTCTTTAAGAGCGTGGGCGAGTAGTGAAAGAATGTGCGGAGAGGCAGCCAAACACTGGTTCACATTTTCTAAACTCAGCGTGTGTTTCCCCTGTCCTCAGACTCCAGTATCACAGCCTTTAATTAAGTCAGATATGTGTGTGGGAGGCAAAAGTTGGACAGAATTTCACTCAAAACATTCAAAGTGTGAGATATTTTGAAGGTAAAGCAGGGGCATTTTTCTGTGGGGGCTGATAAAGCATAGAGTCTTACAGGAACGCTGTCAGAAAAACATGCTTTTCTGGATATTACACAAGGCCATGACAAAGAAATGGCTGATACATAAGAAAATGTGACACTGTAGAGAAACAAAATATGTTAAGAAAACAAATCGTCTTAAATGGGTTACATGTCAGCAGCCTGAGGCGCATGCCTTATGCTTGAAACATGGTTTGGATGGAGCCTCTGACATTTGATGGGTGTTATCCATCCAGCCACAAAAAGAACTTCTACAAAAACAGCAGATACCAGAGGGAGAAAATGTTCTTGCAGACAACAAAGAGGACTTATTTGCATTCCTACCATGTGCAAGAAAATTATTGCTTTTCCATAATTTTGGTACCAGATTCCCTGGTGCCTTTACAGATTCAGGGTCTGTACTTATGGGTCTTCAGGTTTATATCTGTTTCATGTCATTTGTTTAAAGGTAGTTTGCTTTCCTGTTCCTCACTCTCCTAAAAAGACAATAGGCAATATCTATGATTCTTTTAAAAAGTTGAAGTACCAAACCAGAGAGCATGATCAAGAGATACTTTTAAAACCAGGCAGGAATGCAATCTGAAACTCATCCAGGGAAACAAAACAATGTTCCTACACTCTTTATGTAAGCTGCAGAGCCCCTTCAGGGTCCAGTGAAGGGCTCTCTGCATTCCTTTGCGCTAAGCTGTTGTTTTCTGAACTCGCGTTAGTGAAGCCTGGAAACACCTCGGATGACTGGGCTAATGCAACACACTTCATATGCACTTGAGCCCTCATGCATGTGACCATCTGAGCTTGCCAGGTGAAGTCCAGGACACAGACACCTGAGTTTTGTCATCACACCTGCAGGGCCAGCACACTGCTCTGTTTTCCTCTGTCTGATTGGATATCAGGCTTTTAGCAGATTACCAACACCACAGTCACAGTCAAGCTAATGTCAGCATGCTAACTTGCTCACAATAATAATGCAAACATACTGATGTTTCGCAGGTATATTATTTACGATATTCCCATTCATCTTAGTTCAACATGCAAAAATATGTGAATTAGCACTTAACACAAAGTACAGCTTTTGTTTTATTGGATGGCAATCCATCCAATAGTTGTTGAGACCTTTTACTCAAAACCACAAATGCGAAGCCCAAGGCACTAGAGGAAATGTCAGAGGATTAAAAAGCCATTAAGATACATCATTTGGAACAATTATTATCTGTAATACATTTTCCGGCATTAAATTTTATGCCTGGATGAGTGAAAATGTTCGCCTGTTGCTGCGCTAGACGAAAAGTCAGAGGATCTGGTGATCATGAATATCTGTACCTGATTTCGAGGCAAACCATCCAACAGTTGGGACATTTCACAAAAAAATGCTGCAAGAGGACCAATCAGGAAATCACCAAAGTCAGCAGGATTCATCCTCTGCTGATCCTCATTGTCTGCACAAAATTTTACATTAATTATCTAATAACCATCTAATAATTCAGACATTAAAATACAAAAATATTTGCTGGCTCCAGCATGTCAAATGTGATGATTTGCTCCTCTTCTCTGTTTAATCTAAAGAGAACCTGTTTGGGTCAGATAAATAATTGATGATAAAAAAATCAAAATTTTGTTGTATATCTTTACTAGTGCTGATATATCTGGTCAGCTTGTGCATTCAAAGAAATGCCCAGTTTTGGCCAATAATACTCCCTCTCCAACATAATGAAAGTTTACATTTAAAGTTACTTCACTTTTTAGTATTAAGTTGATTATTCATATACATTTTGTAAATAAACTCTTTCCAGTCATAGAAATACAGATATGTTGGGTTTCCTTGCCTGTGTTTCTACTATTAAAACAATTGGTTTATTTTCGGAGGAGAGTTTCAGTGTTCAATAATAGTTTAAATGATTCACAGTAATGCACGATTAAGGATTATAAAACACAAAAAGCTAGCCATCTACAGTTCACCAAACAGTATTTGCCCATACAAACCTAGCCATTCATTTAAGGTCGTCTGTATGTAAACGAGGGGAGGCAAAAGAAAACAACAAAAACACGCAGATCTTTGAAACGAGTGTATTTTCAGTGTGTAAATAAAGATATAGATGTTTGCGAATATAAAGACTGTTTCTCCTCAACCTTGATCACGTGCTATTATCAGCCTGAGAACGAACACTTATCTCTATTATTAATCAGTGCATGTTACTCCGTGCCGTCACAATGGTACTTTTCCCTCAGGAACGCTCCTTCCCATCTGTCTCACGCCTATCAAGTTACTTCGTCACAACCTGATACAGTTTCATTGGACATATTTCCTCAAGTGATACTGTCCCACGTGGATGTTTGGGTTTGAGACTCTGGGGCCTTGATGACCAGCTGAATTTCAATTTCAAATACAGAAGAGGATCACACAGAAGACAAGACATTAGAAAATAAGCAGATTTTAGCTGCTGGCTTGTTATTCCTGATCGTCAGCACCTGTTTGCTTTCTTTTTGCCAATGTCACAGAAATCCCATATAATTGCAATTGTTGTAAAAGTACATAATTATAGTAACAGATGGAAATGATGATGAACACTCAAGGTATAACAAACAGAAATTCAAACCGGATTGTTTCCTATTAGCTCATACAGGATGTGTTTCAGATTCAGTAATTGACTCTAAGTCTAATTGCTCAACAAAATGAAAGCAGGAAGACAAGCAGTTAGCAGCAATTCAGAGAAACATAAAACGCAGCTTCAAGATCAAACACACTTAGAACAACTCACGGAGTTCAGATAACCTATCACGGATTTATCAGAGGAATCTGTTTTCACTCAGCAGCAACTGAGGCCACAGATCAAACTGCACCATGAATACTTTAGAATTATTAACAATGAAATATTTAAGTTGGATCTGAATAACTGCAGCAGATTATATGTAGTTCCATTATAACTAAATACAGATTAGTAACACTTCATCATATGTTACAACAAGGTCTGTCTGTTCTGAAATCCTATGTATATATATAATTTCCAACAATCCCATGTCTGGGTATCAAGTTGCTAAATAGTGTGACTGGTGGTAGTGTTTGAACAATTGTGTTTAGTCCAAAAATTTTAAAATAGCCAAGCTAAATAGAGGAATGACATCACTCTCTTGTGAGGTGTGATATTGTCTTCCGGTCTCCTTGAACGTAAGAGTATCCAGTCTTTCTGCGTGTGTGTGTGTGTGTTTGGGGGGAGAGGTATAAAATGAGGTGAGCAGGACTGTTTACTCTACTCATGTGCAGCCACGAGTAGGAGGCTGTTTATAGCCTATTTCCGCGACATGCACTTTAACCAGTACCAATACTCAGACAGCTTCCTGTGTCGGTGTCATGTAGGAGTCTATTTTCTATGTAAGACGTTCCAGTCATTTGTCAGACTTTCTCAGATTTTCTAAAATATTCAACTATGGTTCTAGCAACAACATTACCGGGCAAAAAATGTGACGGCATTAGTTTGCAGCCCCTGAGGCGACCTCTAGCAGCTGTTGTTTCAGTGCTCATGTGCGCCAACAAACTTAAAATGAATATAATCAGCATGTAGCATTTGTACAGCATATCAACTACCCTTTGAAGTTGCCTTTGTGATATGTTGGTGGTGATGCTATTGCTCCACTTTGTTCAGTCTCAAGTAATCACTGTTGCAAACAGGTTGCCAGAACATACTGTAGCCGGGAAGATTGATACCACTCTCATATCTGTATGTTAAAATGTGGAGCTGGAGCCAGCAGCTTGTTAGCTTATCTTAGCATAAAGGTTGGAAACACTGGCTGCCTTTCTGGCTCACAGTGACAAGAATCCAGGATATCACTGAACCTGAGCAAGACATATGCTATATATAATATGTATATTATAAATATTAGAATATATAATAGTATACATATGCTATAATATAATTACGGCTCTTGGAAGGGAGCCGGATCTTATGGCTCTTTTGGCTCCCAAATGGCTCTTCATTTAGTACCACTTCTGCTGGTCACTGCATAATATATGTTCCATTATTATTTATTGCAAGATTCTTAATCTGCATTACACTAAAATATTCTGTCATATTGATTGTTAAAAAGTGTGATGTTTCATGAACAACTATCCTAGCTGTGTAACAATAAAATAACACCCTATTGATGAAAATGAAATAGCGGGTTATGGGTAAAAAACAAAAAACAAAAAAACAACACAACTCTATACAGACACATGCTGTATTGAATTAGAAAAAGTAATTTGTATAACTCACGCTTGCTTTTTTGAGTGCATAAGCCTGTTCACACTGAGAAGTATGGCAAAATGCAGTGCACTGTCATTACATGGATGGTACACTCACAACAGTCAAAAAAGATTGTGTAATGCTTGACACACTTCTCACCCTCAACGGTGGCCATCTTGGCTACATAGCAGAAGAGGAGGGACCTATTTTCAAACTTGTACAAATTGGCAGCCATGACGTTTTTTTTGGTGGGTGACAATTATGGTCAAATCATGGCGATAATGATCCGCCCGGTTACAATTTGTAATTAAAAGAAGAAGTAGAAGCAGTCAAATATTGCTATGGTCATTTCTTGTAAGTGCTCTACATCTGTAGTGGATTTCAGACAACACTACCCTGTCGAAATATACACAATATGCATGTAAGTACTGTACATGTACACAGTGTATTGCATTGTTAGTGTACTAACGGAAGCATCCAAATTGAGATTCAGCTATAGTCTGACATATAACCCCTCATAAAACACACTGTTTTTTACACAGGAGCTTGTAGATGTATTTTTCAACTCTGGACAGAGCCAGGCTTCCTGTTTCCCCCAATTCTGGTCTTCATGCTAGCTAAGCTAATGTCTCCTGGTTCCAGCTTCATATTTATCATACAGACATAAGAGGTATCATCTACTCATATTTGAGTAAGAAGGCGAACAAACATATTTTCCAAAAGGTTTAACTATTCCTTTTAACCACTGCTTTTGTGAAAATTTAAAAATTCCTCCAAAGAAAGATTGTCTCTGGAAATGAAAATAGCTGAAGTGTGCAGCAGCCATTGTTTTTAGGGTTGCAGAAGAAGAGGCACGTTAAAGTTATAATTCATGGTGCATTGGAGAGACTATTTTATGTACCAGGTGGATAGATACATTTTGAGGATTATGGCCATTTCCTAAAAAGGAAAAGAAGTTTGGATTGGATTGGATTTAGTTTCATATGAGAAGCTCAAACTGGAGCTAGCGCATGTGGGGACTGATTAAACTAAAAAATAAGTTTAAAAGGTGATTTATGCAGTCTGGTGAATTTAGAATGACTCCTTTTGTGTTTGCAACTTCACTGCTCCAACCCATGATTGGTATAAGAAAAACTGGTCATCTGATCGTCACGGAGGTGTCATGTGGAAACTTCATTCCACTTTCCCGTAAAAGAGTACAGAAAAACATACCAGTGCCAAGTACCTGCTCCATCATACCAGCAACTGGGTTTTCTTTTCTTTTCATGACTTAGTAGTTCCTCAGACAAGGACACGTGAAGCCGGGGGAAATAAATAATTGTATTAGGAATGATGCTAAATCAACTTGTGTACAGACCAGAATATCCTGAATTGGTAAAATAAAACAACTTATTTGGTCAGCAGATTTTAAAAAAAAACAACTTTGTGTGTCTGTGAAGTTAATATAAACACACCTCAGCTCACTGTTGAAACAAGCAAACACAGAAATGCAAAAAACAGCTCATACATAAGCAGACTCAGATCAGATGACATACTGAACGGCCCATGGCAAACATACTGCATGCACATATGCACAAGTCATGCTGCTGTAAACTGGATAGCACCTGGCAGCTCAGTGTTTCTGCAGGGACTGCTATACTGCTCATTATGTACACAAGTGAAATAAAGTGGTCAGGTGGTTTTGGTGCTTTTGAAAACATAGAAAGCAAAACCTGGCACAGGTGCTAGTGCATTTGTGTGTGATGAAAGTCCACTGCAAAACTGCATGAACGTTTTACTTGCCTTTGTTTTACCTTACTATTCCTTTGTTGCACTGTTAAGGTGTGCTAGTGTGCTGCAGACAGTCGACTTCAAGCAGCACCACTTTTCAAAAAAAAAAAAAAAAAAAAATACAACCGAGGCAAAACACTAATCTAAGAATGTCAATGATCTAAATCTGATATTGAGCAATCATAACTGCTTTACAAACCCTCAACGTGATAAGTCCATCACCCACGCAGTCATTTCTCAGGGAGTGCTTGCCCTATTGATCTGATTTACAGCCTTGATGAGCTTTCACTTCATTCCAAAAAATATTCCCATATCCGATTTAAGCCCACATTTTCCAATTAATACAGGGGTGGGGGACAACAGTCATTTCACACCCAATATGTAATAATGCACCTCAGCCCAACCGTTAATTAGTTCGCATAAAAGATAACGTATCATAAAATGAAGGGAATTCTGTTACTTTCTCCTAATGTCCATACATTGTATTATGTGTTGAACTTATTGATTTGTCCTTTTGACAGTAACACCTTTTACAAAAATGCGGAAATTAACAGCATTACGAATCATTAACTCTCTATTTAGTGAATGCAGCTATTCATGTCCTACAATTAACCAATAAAAACATTGTTAATGTTACTTTTATTATAAAGCATTCATCAAAACAGAATCCTTCAGTGTTAACGTGATCAGTAGAAATGATAACATATTTATAACTTTTGAATGATTCCACCATATTGGTAATCATTTGAGTTTATTATATTTACATTTTTGCATCTTCTGACATCCATAAATGTATAGGTTAAATTTATAAAAACACCTTTGCACTGCAGGATGGTGTGTGTGTGATAGAGTCAAGATGAAATACAGTGTGTGTATTCATGGTAATAAAGGAACATATCAACGAGCACAACAAGGCTCAGTGTAACAGTGGGGCTGTAATAGGAATGGAGCTCTAAGTCACAGAGGAATAAGATATATCAGGGTGATACTTCTTAGTAAGGCCAATTAATAGTTGGTTTTGTTCTTTTTGTGAGATTTGTTGACAAAATGAATAATAAAAAATATCCACAGCTCAAAGGAACTTTGAGTGCATGCAGGCTGTTTATCGACTCATTGAGCTTTTACTAAACTGCTTATCCTCTTTGCTGGTTTAAAGGAACTCTGATTGAATGCTAGTACAGTAGGATTTAGATACTGAAACACTAGATTAAGCCATTGACCAACATTACAAAATATAACAAATATTTATGATAATTTTTAAATTCAGCTGATCAGTATTCATCGCAGACTTTGAGGGGATTATCTTTTCAAATAGTGTTTTCTGTAACGCACTGAGCAGCCTTTTTTGTCTCTGTGAAATTAAATGAAATTCCAGACTAACAACACAGAGATCAACACTTTACCAAACAGCTTTCTTTCTCGTAATAAGAAGGAGACAGACTGGAGCTGGCAGCCCTCTTTGTGTCTTTGGTTATCAGCTGAGTGCTTATTTTGTCTGTGCTGTAATCCTCCCTATCGTCATCCATGGGGGAGGATGAAAGACCTCAGCCCTGACCCAAATTCACCGAAAGACCATGAGAGACAAAACAAAAGCAAAGCTTATAGAAAAGCACCTAATTATTGTTTTTATAGGTGTGTAGGTAGACTCTGTGGCATGCAACAGGGGAACCACACACTGAAATGAGTATTTTCATCTGCTTGGTAAAACATTTATCAGAGCCAGGATAACACCTAACATGTGATACCAGGTAATTTTCATGGTCTGCTGATTGCACCTCCACGTAGGCGAGCTAGTGTCAGTTTAGTGGTGTGTGCTGGGTCAGAAAGAATGAGTGTTACTTATCTTATTGCCATGATTAAGGCAGTTAACTCCATGTGATCAACGCCAACACCAACACCAACACCAACACCAACACCAACACCAACAGACTGTGGTGTAAGTGGGTAGCTCCCACATGTAACAGTTGTCATGTTTCCATCAACATATTTTCATGTGCATTTTGAAGAATCGCATTAAAAAAGGTTGACGGAAATGGCAAAATTGGCAAAAAAAAAAAGGTTTCACGCTTGCATGAGGTGGTTTTGGCCTTTTTTGAAAAAGCGTTAGTGTGCTAAATGAAAGATGGAAATAAATAAGTTAAATTTCTTCACACGAAATAACAAAAGCGATTCTGTGGAACTATTAGGTGCTACTTGTGGCCAAAACACAGGGGGGGGGGGGGGGTGGAAGTTCTGTCACTTACAAAGTGACACTTCTTAAGTTTCACTTGTTCTTTCACTGAAACTTCACACATGCCCTGGTCCCTTTAAGATGCATTAAATGGTAACTGCACAGATTTTAAATTTTTTTTTTACTTGTGGTCACATAGAACATAGTTATGCCAATTGGGTTTGATAATGTCCTACAGCTATTCATGCTAACAATTCTATTAGTTTATTCTACAAGGCCCATGCAAAACAGAACACATTTTATGCCTTGTTCGGTTCACCAACCCTTAAGAAAAAATTCTCTTTGGCATGCCAGATATTTTTCCTCTCTCACCACTCTCTTCTCATTTCACACTGTGGAGGTAGGATAAAAGCTTGTGTGATCTTGTAAGCTGAGAGCCACTGGCCTTGGTTAAAAACTGCTGGGCAGGTGTGAGCCAAAGGGAATCAGAACAGTCAGAAAAAGAGATAAATGATTTATATATATATATATATATATATATATATATATATATATATAAAAATATAAAAAGTTATGGAGAACACAGAAACAACACAGGCAAAGGAATTTTTCAGGCTGTGTTATAAGCTGGCTATTTTCATGAAATGTAATAACATCTAAGAACAACAATAAAAAACCCAAAGTTTTATTTCCTTGTGGTTAGAAAGTGCGAAACTAAAAAAACAAATGGAAAAAGTCAACTTTTCATATCTGATTCGGATCAAAGAAAACAAGCCGTAGGTGTGATCGCACACCACATGAAAGAAAGAAAGAAAGAATGTAATTTTCCATGTTGGCTGATGCTTATTGACAACTGGTGTATTGGAATTATAGGATTGGAAATATCACCATTTTTTAATCTTCGCCAAGGATTTATCACACAGTATGTGCTACAAGACATTCATGTGACTGTGATTAGATCAGGTTGACGAGATCAAATTAATCTTTTAACGCAGTTAGTCCCACAAATGTGATCAATGGAGTAGCTGAACAAATATTTTAATGATTAGACATGAGTGAGAAGAGAGAAAATGGGTTGGCGTGTTGAACAAAAAACAGTCTGGTTTGAGACTTGACCTAAATATTGTTCCTGTTCCATATACAGGCTGTTGAGATGCATATTACGATTTGTTGGGTTCTAGAAACATTGCTGCTGTGCAGTTGCTTTTGAGACTTTCTGGTTTGAAACCATCCCACACACTGCTGCTAATGTTCATATGAGCAACATTAGCATTTTGCTACATTAGCCATATAGCAAACTTGCATGTGCGACTAACTCACAGGTCTGCACTGTTTCGCAATGTATTTCATGAATTCCACGATGTTGTATTTTGACATTTTTCTGAGTCATATCAAGAAATAATGAAAACAACTGAAAAAATTTAATTGATTACAGTTCAGGCTTATTTGATATTTTAAAGTAGTTGCTTTCTGTTTTGTTCTATTTTCGGTTTTACCATTGGTGGTGCTAAGAAACTCCCTAAATTCCTTCGGACAGACATTCTCGTAAGTGCCTGTACTAAAACAATAAACAATTGGTGTTGTTCATATACACTGCAAACTGTGAGAAATAATACATGGAGAAAAAAAACACCGTCAAATCATAGATGGAGAAACAGGGTGTTGCCCCAGTTGTGCAGTACACATCACAGACAACAACTGGCAATGACACAATCAAGAACAATCTCTCCGATTATTCAACACAGCAACTCAGTAACCCCACCTTTGATTCAGTGCCAGAATTAAGGAGCCCAGGGAAGTACACTCTAAAAATGCACATTTTAAGAACCACGAATATTAAACAAATACACTAGCCTGGTTCCAGACTTCTGAATTGCCTTTCACATCAAAGATTTTTTAATGATGTTTTTTCCCCCCTAGTTGGACATCCAGAGCCAATCACACCTTTGTGCGTGAGATTAAGAATGGAGACATCATATTCCTGGTCCAGAACCAGAATCTGTTCGATACAAAAATGGTAACAATCAGTTCCTGCAGTGGAAAGGGACTAAATGACTTAGCAGGCATTCAGACCAAAAAGAGTTAGTGGAGGCTGTGGAGGCACGTAGCTTCAGGTACTGGTGATACAATAAAGAGAAATCCACTTTGAGTAACAGATCCTTAAATGTAAAGGTTTTATCAGATGCCAAAACACAATGGTATATAATATTCAGAGAAAAGACTTTTCAACTCCGAAAAGTTAACAGTAGAAAGTTATTCGCAACCAGTGTGCGCTTTTATGCAAGATTGGATGAAGCAGCAATTTGCTAGCTAAATAAGCTCTGTTCAAAACAGAAGGCAGTTGCCTTGCTGCCTCACTACCATAATAGACAGGTGCCTCTGAAGAACAGCCTTTTAGGCAATGTGTGACGTCAGCATGCCGCCTTGCATCAATTCTGGCTGTCAGTCATAAGCCTTAGCGTCAGCTAGCTAGCTATTGAAAAGGCAAATGGATAGCAGAAGTCTCAGAAAACATACCTGGATACATAAAGAAACTTGGTTGGTTACAGTCACGGGCTAATATGATAGTTTAGTTCTCAATAACTTTAAAAATCAGAGTGAAAAAAACATCTAAAATTTTAAAAACTTGATTTGTAGAATCGGCTTGTTTATCTGCCATCTTGTCCATTTTCAAGCTCAATCGATTTTACTGTAGGTTTGAGAAGCCCACAGTCACACCTCTCCCCCACTCCAACAGTTAACCCACCCCCTCTCCGACCCCCAATTCTGCACTCATGATCTGTGAAGAGGATGCGCGCCAGCTCTTCCAGAGGCAGAAGATCATAAAGACTCCTGTTCCAAATGGTATGTCACCATCATGCCTGAAAATCTGTGCAGACCAGCTGGCCCACATCTTCGTACAAATCTTCAACAGATCATTGTAGCTGCGTGAAATTCCCTCGTGCTTCAAACACTCCACAATGGTCCCCAAAAAACCCTCCATCTCTGGATAAAATGACTACAGGCCTGTCACCCTGACATCTGTAGTCATGAAGTCCTTTGAAAGACAGATGTTGGCCCATGTGAAGGAAATTACAAGCCCCTTGCTGGACCAAAACTGTGGAGATTATTATGGACTTGAGGAGGAACCCCTCCACTCTGTCCCCCATCACCATTCTAAACAGCTGTGTCTGCTGTGAAATCCTCCAGGTTTCTGAGATCCACTATATCCCAGGACCTGAAGTGTGAGGCCAACACTGACGCTATCATCCAGCAGAGGATGTACTTCCTCAGGAAGCTCCACCTGCCTAAGGAGCTGCTGATCCACTTTTACACAGCCATCATCCAGTCTGTCCTCTGCACCTACATCGCTATCTGATTTGGATCTGCCACCAAAAAGGACAGGATCAGACTACAACGGACAGTCAGAACTGCATAAGAAAATTGTCGGTGCGAACATGTCCTTCATTCAGGACTTATACATTTCCAGAGTCAGGAAACAGGCAGGAAACATCACTGCAGACCCATCTCACCCCGGACACAACCTGTTCCAACTTCTCCCCTCTGGTAGGCGCTACAGAGCAATGTACACCAAAACCAACAGACACAAGAACAGCTGATGAACAGCTGACTTCTGACTCACCGTCAGGAACAATTCCTTTGCAATAACCCAGTAACTCTGTCTCCATACAGCCACCTGTTTACTGGCTACCGCTTAGTATTGATTCATCACTCTCTATTTCAGAGTTGTTCATACTGTTCGTATCGTTATATTTTCGTATTGTATATACTGTATACTAAATCCAACAACCTCACTGTACTATGCTCCATCGCACTGTGTAGATGTGTCTAGATTGTTTTTGTTTATAGCGTATATGTGTGTTCTCTATACTGTAGCCTGTGTCTGATTTTATTATTGTAAAAGTAAGCACATTGTGAGTAATGTACAAAGAAGGGATTCTTTTATGCACATTGTGAGTTGGAAGGCATCTTACAAGACAGGAAAAGATCATTCGATCCGTTTCGAAAAGCCTTCGATGCTTTGCTGCCCTGTTAGACCCCTCCTGAGACAGCATTTTTACACGTTTTGAACACAGCCATATACAGACAGACGGATGGACAGACAGCCAGACATTATTAGGGTACGAGTCATCATGTTTGTCCTCTGTGCAGCACTTTTGCCTGACACCTACAATTTTGTGGTTTTGCTTGTATAGTAGCTTTTGAGCCCTAGCACTGGGAGATGTAATGCCATGATTCATTCCTCAAGAGTCAGTGTTCATTTTTTGCTGACCAAGTGCTGATCCCAGCTTCAGATGAGGGGAGAAGAAGGGGTGTATAATTATCCTGCTGGCAATGAGGTCATCTCTTGAACTTCTCCTCGAGCCATCCTCCACCTAAAACAAGGATTTCAACACACTCATCCATTCAGAGAAGAGCCATGGTACCAAGCATGTGATCCAGAGATGCATGACTCCACATTTGTAATGGCAAAATGATCACATGAATTACACACCGCCACATGCTGAGCTTCTCCAAATGACCACATAAACAGATGACTATCAGCAGCACTGTTGCAGCTGAGTTCATTGGCTTTTGAACCCCTGAGCACCATTGTTGTGTGAAATGTTGGAGGCTACAGACGTCAACAAACCACCATCAACGCATGGCAAAAAAGTGGATTCCAAACAAAAGGTGAAGGCAGGCAGGCAGGCAGGGTGGGGGCTAACAAGCTCTAACTGACTCTGACCATCTGACCCTCCACCTACCTGATGGGTTATCCAGTCATAACAACATCACACCTCGGAACACTTAGGACAAACAAGCCCAGACCTGTCACAGTTTGACCTCGAAATACCAGAAGTCAAAGGATAGAGACGCCTTGCCTCTAAGCCATGATGCTTCTGCAAACACAACGCAGAGGCTCCAGAGCAAATACATATTCTGTCACAGTTCATATAGGTTTAGTAGCTAAAAAAGAAATAGGTGACCTACTTCTCAGTCACCCAGTTTCATATTTCGATATCAACTGTGTCATCAACAAAAAGTGTGTACCGAAAAAGGTTGGAATTAGCGTTCCTACTTTGATTGTCTGCCAGTTTCAGATTTGTGTTTTTCGATCAATTCTGAAGATTGAATGACCTGTAGTGCGTTTTTCAATGTGAAGAAGAAACCTGATTCAGGCAGGAAATTAGAACCCGATTACTAGCACTGCAATAACCCGGTTACTGTAAAAATGTACCTGCAGCTGGTCAGGAATCAGATTTTACCTAAACCGCATTTTTAATCAAAGTGCCATACGGTTTGAATCTTTTTACATTTTTTATCTTTTGGGCCTGTAAGCATTTGACCTTACGGTGTAGTAAGAGAACAGGAATAGTTATAATGCTTCTTTAAAGTGCAAATGTGTATTACATTTCACTACTCTGTTCATATTGTACATACTGTATACTGGACGGATGGACAGCAATTGATATTTCCTTTCATCTCACCACACTGCTGTCAGTGTTATAAACTAAAACTTAAACCTAAACATGGCCCAGAACTCAGGTTTCTTAAGCTGAAATCTAACTGCAGTAGAGATTCTTTTATTCCTTTACCTAGGATAAATTGCAAGCTGGGCAGGTTCACTGCATGTCATATGGCTTTGACAATTTGTTTGGGAATTTGCATCAATAAAACACAATATCAACTGTGGCGGGTCCTGCATTATTAGGTCATTTTGTGTCCATGCCCAATAGAGGGGATGTGTCTCAAAACCTATATAGTGCATATTTCTAAAGTGCTCTATGAAATTACCAGAAACACTTACGTTAACTATCATTCCAGTGTAGAAGTATGGTACAAACACATTGCAGAGAGGGTGATAGGTGTGGTATCAGTAGGGACCAAACAGCAACTCTTTGCACTAGGGCCCCCTGACAAGTTGATCTGATCTTTACCCACATCATTTTAACCAGGTCTCTTTTTAACATCACATTTAAGAAATCAAGTTACAATAAGCCAGTTAAGTAAATGCACATAAACACACTGAGTTGCGAAACTATATCACAAACTCATTCCCAAACCGAGGTTCACTTTTTTCTGGAGCATTCGGTCACATTTTAACAGTCATCTGCTGATCAGTCGCTTTTAAACTAGATCAAAGCCTGAAATCTTCTGGTAGATTTCCTGCTCCATTGTCTAGATTAAAAATGCAGAAATAAATCTTGCACTGTATATCTGTGGTTAATGCTTTCTCTTTCTTTTCTTGATATGAATAGGAATCAATATGGATAATTTGTACCATATTCCTTGTGTACTTTTGAGTCTATGCAAAAGAAATACAGAGGAATAAATAAATAAAAAAGTTTTTAAAAAAATGCCTTTTTTGCTCCTGGTTTGTTTTTGTTTGCTCTTTCACTATGATTCTCATCTGCAAACTGGAATAATAAGAAAAAGGAAGAATACAAGTTAAGTCTCAACTGGGTAGAAAAATAGTTTACTGTGTGCCAGTTTAGGAGTGCCTTGTATACACTGCTTGGGAACAGTGTTTATTCTTAGACCAAATTTCCGGCTATTTCATAACAAGCTGGGAATATTGCTGGGAACACCACCCTTCAGGACAGAATGGTAGCCTTGTTACTGACCTGTTCTTTCCTCTGTTAAACAAAACATGGAAAGTCTCCAATGACCTAATGCAGGGTGGATGACCTGCTTTAGGGTACACTGTGTACTGAGAAACAGAAGACGATTACAACAACTTCTGCAGAAATGACACGTAGCTGCCGTCTCACAGCAGCCAGTGATTTGACGGAAAAGTACACTGCAACATATTCATACATATTCACTCAGATGCGTCACAAGAGAGGAAGAAAACCACATTAAAACTGCCCAGCTGATGTATCAAAAATATCAGTATGAAAGTATCATAGATCCTTAAAACTACTCAGATAATATCATTTCATTATATTACACAGGAATCTGTGAATAAACGTCCCCCTAGTTGTTTCAGTGAAAACTATTACACCACCGGGAGGCAGCACCCCTAAACACATGTACATGCTTTTGCATAAAGTTCTGGAAACTAGCACCATATTTCGCAAACATAGTGATTCCCGTCCTTCCTTGTCAGAGGAATCCCCAGATCTCTATCAGATGAGCTCAAGTACCGCCTCAAGAACCCCACGTCATGTTCCAAATGTGTTCATTTCAGCTGATTTCGACAGCGTCACTTTGGTCAAGTTTGCTTTGGTATTACCGTCACTAGAAGTGGCATGAGCTGGACCATTTATCTGTTACTTTTAGCTAATTATTTAAAATGTTTCAAAATAATTTAAGCCTTTAAACATTTGTCATTTACTTTAGGCAAACTATTTTGACCCCTCAGCTCACTTACTATCTTTCATGGACTCTCAATGGCAACAAGAAGCTTTAACTTTTATCACCTATATGTGCACATCCACTTAGATTTTAGTGAAGCTCTCCAAGTTAAAATAGTGCACTAATGAAAACATTTTTCAAAAAAAGCAAGTTCAAGTGATGCCTCTAAGACGTTTAACTACAAAAATCTAAATTTTAAATGAAGTACTATAATTGTTTAATTTACGGTTGTTATTTCTCAGAATTCATGATCACAATTTAAACACGAACACTGAACAAAGTGAAGATTTTATGAGGTCAGGGACTGCAGGCTGCAGTTTGAAATGAAGTGGGCAGATCACAACGACCAACATGGATGAGTTGTCTTTTAATAATGCACTGTGGTCATCAGTCAAAGAATAAAGTTTCAAACGACAGGGTGACTCACGCAGAAGGAAACATGACACATCACCCAGTGGATTCAGTTTGATCTGTGATAAGCAGAGAGCCCTTTGACCTATGATCTCTGACTATCTTAAAACTTCAGTTTAAAAAGCTATTTTTCTACTCCGAGCCCTATAACTCAATACTGTTCAACAAAATCCAGCAATGTATTGAATGAAGTTTGCCTGTACAGAGACTCACAAACTCTGCAACAAACCAGGACAGTAAGCATTACACAACAGACGAGGGTGAGTGTGACACTGCAAAAAGGAGAACGGTGTCAAAAGATTTGGGCAAAAGTTTCTTTTTAGTAAGGACTGAGACTAACAGTGTTATTAGTATCACTTAATCTAGGATTTGTTCTGATTAACTGATTATTAGACATTGGTATAAAAAATGGCCAATGCCCAAATGAGATCTCAGAAAATAATAGCAGCTTGCTTACTTTATTTTTTCTTTTCCATAACTTTGATAAGTAAACATATTTTCATCCAAAGAGTAACCTAACTTGCAAATCAATCAATTTGACCTCCTAATCGGTAAGTACAGACTGACCTTACCAATACAAAAGCTGTTTTGGCTTTGGGTTAATGGACATTACCAGGACCACAAGCAGAACATGTCTGCTTTACATACCAACCAGGTCATACAGGGGAATGTGTTGATATCCAATTAAAGATTACTGTAGGAATAAGTGGAAGGCCTGTGTATTTCAAAAGAGCAGACATAACAAGGAACAAAGTGTTTGCATGTTTTTTTTTTTTTAACCAGAGAGCGAATGCAAATTTTCACTTTTTGCATAAAGTATTACGGACAGGTGTGTCCAGGGAAAAGGCGTCTGGCAAATAGGAAGTGGTGGTTTTACATTTCCAATTGCAGATTTCTAATTTTGGAATGAAATTAATAACTAAGGAGTTGGCTTTGGCAGCCAAGGATGTGCAGTAAGGATCGCCACCTCCTTGAATTTAAGGACAAAATCAAGTGCAAAACCCCCCAAAACCCCAGTATGGGTTACTCCAAGTGACAAGTGATCTCTGGGAAGTGTAGTGCAGAAGCACCACAACAATGACCAAAGAGAGAGAAAAACTATTTGGCACTATAAACAGGATTGACAGTCTAGGAACCAGTCGGTGAGTTTGATACCATGACTGACAGAAGTGCCATGGAGACATTTTCGTAAATAACCAAATCTATGCTATCTGCTATCCTGTCGGTATTAAACAAACTACAGAGTATATTTTCACTAAAAGAAGAATAAACCACTGCGCTCAAAGCTTTAGTTGACAAGAAAGATGTATTTGCTGTACTTCTGACAGGATTTGGTAAAAGCTTAATTTACCAACTGGCCCTCGCATTTGTGAATAGGTCTGGCAACAATGTCTGGCTAGGATTTACATGCTTATTTACAGAAATGTCCTGTTACACATTTAGACATGTGTTTTGCTTTTTGATAGAGAAAAGATTTGAGCAGACACCCTTGGGGTGCTCTGCAAATTCTGTATAGTCAAAGAGCAGAACAAAGCCTGCAGGCCAGAATTTAATTAAAGACTTTCTGAAGCTCAAAGAACTGGAAGTCTCTAATTCTTTGCTAGTGAAGTAGCTCTAGAAACTTCGTGATGTTTCAGTACTTCTTGTCCTTTTTTATTTAACAGATTGTTTCTCTTTTACACAGCGCTACTTCAAACTACGAGGACTTGGGCCTATCTTTGCACCTCAGAGTCAAAATTCTAAGTATTCACTGCTTCTAATGTGTAACACTGCAGCTGAGTACTCCTGTTAAAGATAAACTTTGTGCGTCAGCTGACTTCCCAGAAACTGTTGCTTTTTTTAAAATCAGGGGCGGGCTGTTGCTACGGGGAAGTGGAGAGGCTTACAGCCAATGCTCTGAACAGGCCGTTGGCTCACAGCTCAAGTTACCCAACTGCATGTAAAACTACAGCAGGCTGGTTAATATGGGAAGCTATATGAAGAAAACCTTGAGCAAGAAAAAAAATCTGAACTATTTTGTAACGTTTTGTTTAGAATTTCTCAAATGTGTGTCAAGACAGACTTCCTTGTTGGGGGTAACAGAAAGCAGTCCACATCCCCAAAAGGTCTGCTGAGAACCACTTATTTTACAGTCTAAAGGCAATCCAAGTTTATGAATGCTTAATGCATAGAAAAATAGGTTACCTAAGTAAAGCTAAACATAGGTCTAGTCCTGAATTACATTTGGTTTCAGCAGTTCGTGGGAAGGGATCTATGCTAAATACAATCAAAACTCAGCACCCTATCTGAATGTTAATTATGTGGGCAGACAATAGTTTTAAAACCACTCCTTAAACTATCCCTCGATAGGAATGTGTTCACCTCCTTCAGGGTTTCTGTAAGTTCTCCAGTTTACAGCTGTGTGGCACTACAACATATGACAGCTTCCTCATCAAGTTGCTTCTTTTGCTGTAAAAGATAACAGACCATCTAACCACAGTGGGCTTAACCACAATGAGAATGTCTAAAATTTTAATGTGTTAATAGATCTGTTGACATAGTCAACTGCAAGTTTCATTTTCAGTTTGACATACATAACTTAGCCATAGTTACGTGGTATACAAATTCGTGGCAATTTAGATTTTTTTTTTTAAATTTTATAAAGCATGCCAATATTTAGTCTTGTGATGAATTTAATTCCACTAATATGCATCCATAATAATTAACATGTTTGATTACCAAAATCTCCTTAGTTTACTTTGATACATTTATGGATTCTGTATGTGCAGTAAAATTTATCACACCTGTCTGTTATTTGCATATCTTGACACACTGGACCATGATAGGCCAAACCTGTAAATGAGACACAAGCATCTCCATACAGATGGATCTAACATTATATTAAATAAAAGCATTAATACTTTAATACCAAGGTAGAAGAGAAAAAAATAACATATTGTATTGCTCCAATGAGCTAGTTACTAACATTAATGTTGTTCAAAAACTTTGTACGCTTTGCATATTTAGCCACAAGGCACTGCAGTGCTGTCTTTTTTCTGCACCACCAATCCACTTGTGTATGGTGCAAAATGCTCTATAAAATTGCCTCAGCTTCAATTCCCCATTGTGTAGCAGCTTGTTCCTCACAATGAACTGTGCAGGGGTAACCAGGGTGGTGACTATCATCAGCCACAGGAGAGGACACAGGGAGGTCTGCTGTGGATCATCACCATGGAGAGGCTCTACTCCATTTCCTCCTAAGACCTTGATGAGTGTTGTGTTTGAACTGTAACCCGAGACAACGGGAGGATCTGAACAAACATGGGTGCAGCCACACATCACCACCAAGGATTCCCCGCTTGAGGCTTCATATGGTCTTCACTAAGATTGAAGGTTTTAAATGACTATTTTTATATATTTGTGTATTTCTGGATTAATGTTATAAGCAAAAGTAGAGCAGAAAAAAGTGAAGCTATAGCCCCCCCCCCACACACACACACACACACAGTTGAGTCACCAGTCTCTAAGCAGCTAAAAGACCTTCCAACCCAGGAAGTAGTCAGTATTATGAAATCCTGAGGATGTTGTGAACTGTTTACCCCAGTTTCAGGCTCTAGCTGGTGCATTCAGCTGTTGTGCAACAGCTCTTCAACATGCCTCCACTGCAACACGCAAAACTGCGGATGCAGCTGAGTGTGATAAAGGCGCTACCACAGCCTCTTCAAATTTCTAGGAAACAGCAGCCATTGCTGTTTCGGGTTGTGGTGTAAATAAACGTCAAAAGGTTGACGAGTGCAAAGGCGTTAAACTCAGTTAAGAGCGAGGAAACTCATTTCAGCAGAACAGAGCCAGTATGAGTGTAGATGTAACCACTGTCTTCTGCTTTTGCAAAATCCTCTTAACAGAAAAACAGTATTAGAAAATGTCAAAGCATTTGAATTATACTTCTTTTTTTATTTAAAAGCTTACAACTGGGTCTTAACTATTAATCATTGTCTGCTTTCGCTCTGATGACAGGCATTCTTCCAAAACCACTTTGAGCCCTGGTGCAGATGACAAATGTCATCCTCATTTTCCCAACTCAGTCCTTGTTCATTCCTTCCAACAGACTCAAACTTTCCACACTGCTGTACAGCCAAAAGTCCTGCATGTCGTTGATCTCGTCTCTTAGAGCAGATCCAACATTTTCATAAGCAGGAAGTAGAGCTACACCCATGCAAATCCACCGCCTCCTGCCTGCACATGTAAAGTGTCCATACAAAAGGGGATCCAGGCAGGGGTTATAAATAGAGTCTATGAAAATGGGCTTCATGACTGCATGACATGGAAAAAAACGTAGCTTTCCCTTCCTGGTTTGGCCAAGGTCTTGTGAACAAAACACCATTACCACTCAGAAAGTGTGACAGAAGTATGTACAAACACAATAAAGCAAAAATCAGGTCAACTGACTGCCCATACCATTTTAATTTGAATAAGAATTTACAGTTATTATAAAAATAAAATTCTTTGTAAATTAAATAAAACCTAATTGTTTGAAAGTCGCGTGTTGTCTGTCCCTTTTAGTCCACAGCAAAAAAAGCAGTTATTTTGCAATTGGGGGTGGAAGGGAGCCCAAGAAAAAGATCATTTCAGCAGTTAAGAGTCAATGGCCTTAGTCTCAAGTCCAAACGTGTTGTTAAAAAAAGAAGTCTCTGGGTGTCCAACAAATTCACCTGATGAGCAGGGCCACTGTTGCCCCAAGGCCTGCTAATCCAGCAAAGGCCATGAGTGTGTTCCTCACTGTGGATTCTGGGTCTGCTACTCGAAAGAACTCAACAAAGCCATCCTGGAAATAAAGGAGAACAAAAAAAAACACATTAGATGAAACTAAGGGTGTTCACTGGACACATAGGCAGACATGTTGCACAATGAAAGTAGTTATGCAACCATAAAATCCTCCTACATCCTGTCACTCATTAGTCATAACTTACCCATGAGTTGTTTTTGACCAGCCAGTCCCGCTGATAAGACAGCAAGTATGTGGAGATTTCCTGTCCAACAAGCTCCACACAATTGTCTCTGCCTTTCTCTTTCAGGTTCTGAGACACCGCTGCTCCAAAGGCAACCAGGCTGGCAATACGACCCCAGTTGGTGGTTCCATCCGCAAAGAGGCTCTTGGCTACTGAGCTTACAAAACTCGCATCATCCCCAATGTCATCCAATGACAGTTTGTTGATCATACCTAAAAAATAAAAATAAAAAATGGTCCTGCTCACAAATCTACCTTTTTTGTACATTCATGGCAACGCTTCTGTATGGCTATCAACTGAATTCACAACTTTCTTCAACTGAAATGAGATTAACATTAACTTAGTAACTTAGCGTTATTGTTTTATTTTACGTTTTGTGATAGTTAAATATCTCCTACTGGTCAAAACAGCACTTCCAAACATGGTGTCTGTTGTGTATAATACAGCCTGTAGTTGAAGGTTACGACTATCAATGCAAGTTATACACTTCACACATACTATTAACTAAGTTGCCTACCATTGTATGCGTATCTGTGTTTTTCCAAAACGTCCTCCACAACTCTTCTCATTGTTGATAGTGCTTTGTTTTCTTTCCGCGGACGTTTAGAAAGTCCAGTAAAGTCTATCAGAAAACTGCTGATGAGTTGCCTCGTGTCATTCTCCAAGACTTCATCCCCTGCTGGGCAATTGGAGACATTGATTGGACTTTCCAATTCAGGCGTACACGGCAACGAGCCATCCTCGATTTCGTCGCTGTTATCTTGAAAGGTTTTCTGTACATACCCATTAACTGACTTAACTCCCAGCATCTTGGGCCGTTTTGGGATGTCGCTGGGCCCAACGTTTACGTTCTGAGAATCTAAAGAAGAGCCCATGGCTAGCTGCGAAGAGGAATCGCCCGACCCGTAGTGCATCGGTCCCTCCACGACTCCATTTTGAGGAAGAATAAAGCTCATAACGTTGAACGCGGCTCGTTTCGTCGGGTGAAGCAGACTCATTTTGACTTTTAGCTTTAAAATTACGCTTACTTGATTACTTAACAAAAAAGTAGGGTAATAAAAGGACTGATGCTAGCCTGAATGAAACAAAAAAAAAAGCTAGCCTTGTCCTTAACAGTCACTCATCATCCATGGCAGGGTTGCAGTGAAACGGAAGTGAAGCCTTCAGCTCATTTATAATCTTAAGAGAGACTCACGTCATCATTCCTGCCCCTTTCCGGACATCCGTATTTTCTATTTGGTTTTTTCTAAATATTTTGTTGTGTGGTGAAGCTCTGGGGATACTTAAAAACAAACAAACAAACAAACTTTCAGAGTCGTTCTAATTCATAAAGCAGGAGGGTTTAAGATTGTGACTGATTTATGGGTTATTTTTGTGTTTTTCCATTATTACATTAATCTACGGTGGTTCCTATAATACAATAACAAATGCTATAATAATAATAATAATAATAATAATAATAATAAGCATAATAAAAGCAACCGCGATAGTAATAACAATAATAATAATAAAGCAGTTTCTGAAGTTGTTCAATCTATATATTTATTATATAAGTACAGTTTAAATTAATAGGTTTCCTTTTTATAACTTCAGCCTAAATTATACAGCGTCGTGGTGTACGTGCTGTTGTGTTATGCCGCAGTTACTGATCTGTTCACGTTTTTTTGAATGATCTTAGATTTATAAAGACATCTGGTGTGGCCACGTTAGATATAAATCACGTGCTTCCCCCTAGTGGTCAGGGGGTGGTACTACCATTCTGCTCCTCCATTATGATTACTTACAAGATTCAGCCTGTTATACTTTCTTTAGAATGCACTTGCCAAAATATACACCAGTGATGCAAATGAATACAGCAGAGAGCTGACAACAAGAAAATCTTATTAATGTAAAAGTTTATTTCAAATACTGACAAAAATCCTCTTACCAATTCCCACATAACTGAAACATTCGAAGTACTCCTGTACTTTCTGAAGTCTTAAAATCGTTCCTGTGTTCTCCAGTCATTTTCTTTATCTTGTAAACCCTTTTTTTCTTGGAAGCAAGGGTGCCTCTGATTTCCCTGCAGTTATCTTGGACCAGGATGAAATATACTAATTATGCAATAAGAGAACACAAGAAAACAAAAAGAGAAAAAAAATACTTGTAAAACAAGAAAACAGATAAGGTAAAAGCAGCACAAAAGTACTTCAGAGCACACAGCCTGTCATTTCATTATACATTCTGGCACGTGTTTATCATAGCTGAACGAGAGACACCCTGTGTGCTGGGTTTGAAACATACCCTGCTATTTCCTCTCGTTGAACTGCTCTGTGCAAAGCCAAACATCAAGTAGCATTCAAGAACTCCTGTCCACTGTTATTTCATAGAACATGTATCTTTCCCCAATTTCTTTTAGCAATCTTTATTTAAAGCAGGGAACTGTAGGCTTTTAAACACATGATGTGATGCTAAATTGTCTATTCATGTCAATCAAAGTGACATAAAGTGTTCAAGACCTTTTCTTTAAGTATTTTTATCCATTAAAATGTAGTGTAGTATTTACATTCCGCTTTACCACAGTCTCAACTGGATGGACTTTGACACAGGAGCTATAGGACTCTAAAAGAGAGATACTTGGGGAGAGCAGAGTCGGACTGGTAGAATCAAGAGGACAGGTGTTCTTTACAGGGTATCATCTCTTAGATTTGTCTTTGAATGATACAGCAGCATTTACACATATTTTCATATGATACAGATTCACATAGCCTCTGCAATTCACTAAGATGAAGCAGAAGTAGTGTTAAACTGAAAGGAGAGTGGAACCACTGAATCAGAAAATAGCTCAGGCTATGAAAAAGTGAAAAGCAGGTGGGAAACAACACAAAAATCCCTTCCTGTTGAAGTCTATTTACAATGGCTGGAACAGAGAAAAGCAGAGCATTCATACATCACCATAACAAGCACATACGTACAGGTCAGTTCTCTTTTGCCCACGGCAAATTTGACACATTTTTAAATCTCAATGAAAAACAAGTGAGGTTGAGGATGTGATGGTGCATGCACCCTATCACCTAGCCTATATGGTGGAGTGTGCATTTGTGAAGGTTCCCTGAAGCATTATTATACAAGGAGGCTGATTTTCAGCAAGCGCCGGCATCCAGTTCAGATTCTTGAATGATGTGTCGACAGACGCACTCAAAGTCTGCAGATTTGTTGATCGCACCATTCGCCTCTTTCAGAGGTCGAACCACAGTAACAGGTGGGGCTAGAGATTAGAGCACGGGCTCACACTTTGCCCCCTCACCATGTGTTATAAAATCTCTCTCTACTTTGCCAAGTGTTGGAGTGAGCATATCCTGCAGGCACGCAGGGTCCCACATTAAGCCCACGGTGACGAGCTTGGGAGCCGGGACACCTGTGGTTGTCAGGTTGCCTGCTGTTTACCCTCTGACACCCCTGAGATCAAAGATCAGTCTGTGCAGTATGTCAGTTTGGTGGTAAAAATAATGTTCTATGGTGCACAGGTAGTAGAAGTAGTAGTAGGTCTATACTCCAGCTAATTTTTCAGGGAAGTAAAGCAGTAGTATTTGCTTTTACTAAGGACAGTATTTCATAATGTGAACTGCCAAGTAGGGCAATATGTCAGAGGAGCCACTACATCTTACAGTGATCAATATTTTCTGAAAGTGTTAAAACATTGAGAAAACAATCCCCCACAACAAAAGAGAAATCATTGTCCCTTTTTAGCTTTAACCAGCAGCCAGAATAAGAATAATTCTTTTACTCTGTCCTACATGTCTGAAAACTATTTTCACTGCATATTTGCTATTGTGGTACACAACTATGAAGGCGATGTCTGTGTTACTTTAATGGGACTTTTGTGATCAGATATACTGTGTCAAAATGTACTTGTTCACATGTGACACAGAAATGCTAACTGTTTGGATCTGTGTTTAAAATATGACAGAAAAGTAAATTGTCTGGATGGTGGTCACATCACTTTTCATACTTCCATGAGATCTAAATATTGTGAGCCAGAACAAGGCTTTAGTTTGCCTCATCATATCACTATGAGAACCAGATGACAAGGGTCCCCCGCGGTCTCTAAGCTCAATAGCTGCAGTGTGCAATTTGGCTCAGTTGGTAAAGCACAGAAATTCCAAGCCAGAAATCCCAAGTGAGTAGATTTAGCACAACCATTTCTCTCAGGCATGTTAGCTGGTCTAGTCCTCAAAGTGCCAGACTTATCACAAATTACGTGCTTGTTTGGGTATTATCTACAGAAGCATACACTCTATGCATGGTTCTTCAATCCACCCACAAATCTTTTAGGCTCATAGTAAACACACGTCTTGATGAAACTCAACAGCAACCACACTAAGACTAAACTCAAGAGATTGGCAGGGTTCCCAGCCATTAAAAATAATACAAGGATATACTCAGCTGGCTCTTGCCCTGTGCCCCTACCTGGCGCATGTGTATATGGATTGTCAGGAGAAGCAAACAGGAAAGGAGGGAAGGAAGTGTGACGTGACTGTGGACGTTTCAGGGCTTTGTGTTTGTTTTGATACTTTCT
This sequence comes from Lepomis macrochirus, assembly GCA_024633595.2. Lineage (NCBI taxonomy): Eukaryota > Metazoa > Chordata > Actinopteri > Centrarchiformes > Centrarchidae > Lepomis > Lepomis macrochirus. Next base: position 6,230,302 of record JALXJV020000015.1, on the reverse strand, counting down.
ACCACTAAGCAGATGCCCCGCTCCCGTTAAAAAACATGTTACATTTCTTTTTTTGTTACATGTTACAATCATGCAGCATATTTAGAGAGAGAACAGGAGCAAAGGGAGTCAAGATTAAAGCAACATGAGCAGAGAGGGGGAAAAAATCCCTGTTTGGCTGAGCTGCAGAAGATGACCTCTGGGTTTGTTCGACGAAAAGTGACGGAAGGATGAGATGAAAGGAAGCCTCCATTCACTTCCCCCCCGTTTCCCAATATGGTGTCAGCGAATGCTAAAGAACTCTCAAGTTAGGCAGCTGCAGATTTGGTGTGCAAGCAATAATTCACATACATCTTCCACCTCCCACTGAAGCCAGCCACCAGGATAGATAGGGAACTTAAAGATCAAAGAACGCGCTGCAATCATGGTTCCTAACTCCCTTACACACATTATTTTGGTGTCATTTAGGATGCAAAAAAAACCCCAAACAAAGCATACTATATAGACTACAAAGTGCATTAACTCACCCCATCCAACCCCTGCCCGATGACACACACCTACTGTGATGCATCTTGGAACACTGAAAACCAAGATATAAGAGAGGCGGTAGAGCAGAGTGCGCAGAGGAGGCAGAGCTGTGCGTGGTGGGAAGGCAGCGAAGGCTGCGACCTCATGGGCCACCTAAAACCTCCATCCCTCCCACCCCGCCCCACCCACATACAAGCAAATGGAGTTTTAACTTATACAGCTCTGCCCGACATGTTAAAGCCAGTGGTGCCTGTGGATGAAAAGGGAAGAGAGGGGAGGTGCTGGGGCACATTGGGGATATGGGTGAGGAGGACGAGGGACATTTGCTGGGAGCCCCGTGGGCTGGGGGTGCTTGTACGATGGCGTAGGCTAGCCCGCTAGCTTGCTGGTCACCAAGGAGGACTTCCTCTGTGGCAGATCTTGCGGCGTGGGAATGTGGTCACCAGTCACCAGGTTCTTGTCGGGTCCTGCCACGGGAAGCTGCTTGTTCTTCATCTTGGCTTTGGCCATGTTGTAGTCGCCCGAGTCAAAGTACTTTTGCTGCACAGGAAAAGAGATAAGAGGTCCTCACAGCTTTAGTGATATGTCTCTAACTGATTTCAGGTAAGCAAAGAAAACAAGCTATAGAAAGAACAAGAAAAGACAACATGGATTTGACATATGAGTGCCTGTATCAACAACAACAGTCACATGCCCGTAAATACATTAAAGAGTTACCAGTCCCTGCAATTGTTCCTCCTGTCCATACTGGCCCTGTGGAGGACCCTTCCTAATGCAATAACAATGTAAGTGATGGAGGACAACATCCACTGTCCTCGTTCTATGCAAAAATGTATCCCGAAGTTCAGGCAAAACTAATACGAGGCAGCAGTTTTTAGGCCCGTTGAATTTTTCTTACGCCAGGCTTGTTGGTCTGTGGCACCCTGACCCGATCTGTTCCTATTCTGCCTCCTTTCAAAACACAGTGTAAATCAGATGGACCTCATGAAAGGCTTATTTATAACCTGTTTTAAATTGCTTCTGAAAATGTATTTTTTTTTAATCATCACAAGCTTTTTCCATTACCATTATTCAGATTGGTTTAATTTGTCTTATGTTTATGTATGAAATATGTACAGATGGGTGACAATTTAAAGGAAAAACCAACATGAAGGGTTTTATGGAGTCAGGCCACTGTAAGCCTCCAGAACAGCTTAAAGGGACATGTTATTGACCATGTTGTGGTCATAGTCACTTACTCCTTTCTGTAGTCTCTTCATCAGGAAGTCTGAGCCGCCGGGCTTCTGGCCCAGGCCGGGGTACTTGGCTTTCAGCTTTGCCTCTTCTGCCTTCACCGGGTTTGCATTCTTCTCCTGGGAGTCCTGTGGATACAAGAACAAACAAAGAATAAACACTGCTCCTGCAGAAAACAGGGTCCCCAGTCTGAAGATGTGTCAGCTGATACATCTTCAGAAAAATTTAAGCACCACTAGAACAGCTGTTTATTTGACAACAACTCTTTTATGATCACTCTACAATTCCAAAAATGCTGCTGCTACTACAAAAACTTAAATTAATGTGTGTCTACTGTGATAAGCAGGCTCACTTCACTGTGAATAGGGCTACAACTATGGCAATGACAATTGGTAACTGAAGATACTTTGATAAATAAATGTTTTTCTATTCTACTACAGTCCTCATATCACTGTTTAATGCCTGAGAGGAAATAAGACTAGTGAGGATAATGACTGGTTCAAACAGAGACCTAAACAAATAGGTCTAAATGTTTTTTAGATGCTTACATTAATAACAAACAACTATAGCCCTCTCTAGGAATCATGTTTGGAAGGACTTTGTGTGTACATGCACTAGGCATCTGTTAAAGCTTAAGCTTTGAAGAATGGCCAAGTCCATACAAGTCCTCTTCAGCAAATCTACTCATGTTAAACTTTTGCTGTAAAGCAATAAAGTACTCTGCATTAGAGAAGTTTGAGCACAATTTGTGCTTACAATTAAACCCTGAAACTTCCCTTTAAGCATGATAAGCAATTAGATTGCAGGTGATTGATAAATCACAAGTTCTTACAATCTGTTATTTTCAGTTACTGTGCACATAACAACTCTTATTTTCTGCCTCCTGTGGTCACATGTTGGCTGCCATAAATAAGAATGTTTACAGTAATTATGACAATTCCATGTTTTCTGTTTCTTCTTTGACTTTATTGTTTTTGTAGTTAGGGTTTTTAGTCTGGATTATGTTTTTTATAACTAGGTCAAGAAACAAGTTGACAACATTTACATTTACTCAACGTCAGAGATCGCACACCTCTGGAGCAAGTAGGGGTTAAGCGCCTTGCTCAGGGACACACTGGTGGATGTGTCACAGTGGGAATCTAAGCCAGATCTCCCACACCACAGGTTAGTGTCATGTGTCTTATCCACCACCACTTTCCATTACATTACCAGCACAAGGTTACAGAAGCCTGAGGTGGCAATTTGAGTAGACAATGCAAGTATTTGCACTGTTTCCACTGACTAACACTAGCCAGACTGGTCAGATACCTGTCATTCAAGTCCTTTGCAGGTATATATTTGGGCCAGTTACTAGGTGCACCAAGGCACACCTTGTTTGTGTGCACAGAGTGATCACCTGATGTGTTCTGACTGCATGCTAAAACCTAACTAACTAACTAACTACAGTAACTAATTAACTTCCTAACCATCACAGGAAGAGTAGGTGTAAAGCCATAGACAGTATATTACTGGACGAAGCCACCCCACTGATTTGAATGGAGAGCAGTGAAGCCAGTTTTGAACCAAAAAAATAACTACTACAGGGCTACTTCCTGTTGGCACCAGCGTCTTCTGCGCATGATGGTGCTGCATAAGCTTGGTTTAATGACGTAGAGCAATGCAAAAAGCCAAAAGTTTCATGGTTCAGAGTGTTTATCTGAGTCGGCTTGTCGCTGATTAATCAGCCCACCCATGAGGCTCAGCTGCCAAACACCAACGCAGCATCACTGATGGCTGAACACTTTTTTAGATCCACAGGGAGCTTATAATCTAAGCAGTACAGTTACATCTCTCGTGTGCGACGGGATGTCACACACACACACAAGTTCTGACGTCACTTTGGGCCTACATGGAACCGTACATGCAGGGTTTGGTTGGCTTCACTGTTTCAATTGTGGCTTATCCCCTTGTGTAAAGTGCACGTAGAACTAAAGAGGACAAACTTCATAGGACATTTATGCACTTCCTACACATATGCCTGAAGCGAGCAGCAAACATTGTAAACCTACTTCCACTATGCAGTCAAGATAGGGCACTCAGCCTGCAAAGCTTGCTGGGGCAGGGATAAAATGTGACAGAACCCGATGAACACACTCCCCTTGGGAGGAGGGGGGACGTGTGGCACCGAGTGTGCTGATTCAATTGGGTCCATGACTAGAAATTTATGAGCTACTATATTTGACGCCAATGCAGGGAAACTGCACAATCCAACAACCCATTCCCCGTGAACCCTCTAGATCAGTGTTATGTGCACAACTGTAAAAATCTCCTTAAGTAGGTTAAAAGTTTGACTAGATATTTCTTACACACTATGTGACCAAATCAATTTACTGTATCTGTTTGTTCTGGTGCCTCATTGAGGCTGTATCACACTTAAGTGGGTGAAAGATCACTCAACAGGACTGTTGAAATTGAGAAAAATCGATAACTAATGGATCATTTTTTTTACACAAATCTTCATGACACATTTGGTATCTTTACAATATGCGTCATACTAAATTGAAAATCCAAATGAAGTTATGTTGGTTTAAGCAGTGAGTGATTCAACTTTGACAGTGTTTTTACAAACACGGCACTTAACAAGCAGTCACTGCACCTAAATGCCTTAAGGTGTCTGCACACATAAAAGCTGAAGCATATTAACCAACAGGTTTGTCAACAAAAGGCTGAAACTTTCAAACAGCTGCGCAGCCAATCAGGTCAGGGCTGGGCATTATATCAACTGCTATTATTTATAAACCATCATCAGATTTCTTGTATTGTCAGAAAACAAAACCCTATAAAACATTAACCATTTACATATCTAAATTATCAGAACAAACCAACTGCTAAATGTGATTTCCCCCTCAATTATTTCTGAATTAGTTGAGAATACCAGCAGAAAACGCTAGCCCCAGTTTGCACTGTGCATTCCTGTATGATGTCAATCAAACATCATAGATATTGTGATTTATATAATATCACATTTCAACAAACTTAAGCAGCATAAACAAACTGCAGCTATGGAAGCTGAGGGAAAACAGTCACATTGGATGCATAAACCCATACTCATGTCAACAGATGTTTGATAAACTATGTGCACATTACTGCACTTTTGTGGGACCTTTTTGAAATTCGGAACAAGTGTCACATTGAGAAGACCATCAGGAATCTCAAGTCATGCGCCAGTCAGGAGGAAGAGTTCTTGTGAAGTTCTTTCAATGCATGCCTACTGAGTGATATCACCAAGTTAAGTATTTATTTGGAGACTGTCGGTCCTACATGGCACATTTAGCGACCCCCCCAGGACAGACCAATGAGGCCTGAGCTGCCGAGGTCTCGCCAGCCAATGACACAAGGCAAGGGACCAAACAAAATGACACACTGGCAAGGTGCTCTGTAAGGTTGGAGAGCTACGATAAACCACTTTTCAGCAGACCGAACAGCTTATCATATCTCTACATTTCTTCTAGCAGTCCCCTCCCCTGCCTTGGTGCAGCGCTGAGCATACACACTTCACTTGTGCTAGCTGGTGTTAGCCCCTTTTGCTAGCATGCTCGGTGGTTAGCCAACAACATTAGGACAGCAGTCAGAAACCCACCTGTTTTTCGTCCTCGTAGTCCACCGGAGTGTCCGAGTCCAGGTTTTCTGACGACATTGTGAGTGTGATAGTAGTGTCACGTTCGCCAGACTATTCAAAGAGATAAATATATAAGGTACCGTTTGATGTACCTGTACTGAATCTAATCCTCCTTTTCTGGACACGACTGCTCCCCAACAAAAATGGCGTAACGAAATGTGACATCACCACCGGAGAGGTAGCCTACTTGTGATTGACATATACAGTAACCAATAGATGAGCAGAACTGGTCCACAGAGAGCCAATGGGATGTCACTAACAGCGCAGCTCTCTGATTGACAGCCCGTCGCCCAATGATTTTACAAAGTGGAGACTGGGGGCGATGCCGGGGCCGCGCTGCATCAACACAAAGCACCTGACAACAGAAAATATATAATATCGATGCAACACGTATGTTTTAACTTTAAATGTATTACACTCCGTCCTGTATGAATTAATTAATTAAAACACTAAAACTAGTTTAACGACAGGATCGGCAGCCATTTTACACATTGGACAAGCTCAGTGATTGGCTACTTCTTTAACTGTTCTTGCCCGTCAATCAAACAATTAGCGGGAACGGCTGTGTCTATGATTAATACCTGGCTTACCTGGCTTAGCTTGTTTCCAGATCTTAAAAAACAGGGATCTTACTATACTGTTTTGGTAAAATTTTATTTTATTATTACCATGTAAGTACAAGCTCATTGTCAACAACCTAGGTTGGTGACAATACAGAGAGATGGCTCAGACTCAGGGTGACAGAAACAGTAATTTAACAGTAACGTTATAAGCTAAGTTAGTTAATGCTCAACCTGAACTGCTCATTAACTTAACTGTTACTTGTAGCGATAATATCTCTGGTTGTAGTTGGTAATGTAATATAATGTAATATAATAGTACTAAACTAGCTGAAATAATCTTGTTGGCCACTTTGTTACTCCTGGCATAATTTATTTGTGTTTTTTTGCAGTTTTTATTCTGTTATCTCACTGATGCAATGGCCTGTGTACAACAAGCGAGAACTTCACAGGTAAAATTACTCTTAACTGTTAGACTGAGATAGCTAAGTTAAAGCAAATTCAGTGTTTTGAGATGAACACATTTAGCTCATTAACTAACTTACAAGTGCAAAATATTTGTAACAGAATTGGTGGTTATTTTAGCTAGTTTTAGTTTAAGTAACGTTTACTTTACAGTTGCTTGTCTAAGTTAATATTACTTGTACTTTAGTTTTTTATTTTATGCTAAGTTACTGTAACACTAACTTATACATCTATTTCACTACATGAAATTAAGTGCCTTAGGGCTCTTGCATCCCAGAATTTGTAAAAGGACTATTCACACCAATATTTATGTCTAAGAACATCAGAAGGACCATATTATTAACATTCACATTATTAATATTTAGCTTTTTAAAAATTTGTCTTAGATGATTTTTGTGTAACTTACTCTTTTATATGTTATGAAATATGTTGTAGGTTGACTCAAATGTGGCTGATTTTTTAGTGTTTGTGTTAACTGTAATAAGTAAGCAGGACTCAGTAAGAGATTAATTTATTTTACTCATACCTCATACAGGATACTCAGCTGTTGCCTAATCAGGTTCTCTCAGAGCAGCAGTCCTTGGTTGTTATAAAGAAGCTTCTGGCCATTGCTGTGTCTGGCATCACATACCTCCGGGGCCTTTTCCCAGAGAAAGCCTATGGGAACAAATATGTAGAAGGTGAGATTACACATGGGAACATATTTGTCTGCACATCACAGTGGCTATCAAGGTCACTTTACCATTTGGAAATATTTACAATTAGATTCTTACATTCCATTTTTTCTTCCCACAGATCAGAAAGTGATGATCCTCAAAGAGGAGCGCAGCTGTCCCGGTGCCAGTCAGATTGTTCAATGGTAAATAACAATAACTTGTTGGCCACTGTCTTTGATCAGGGCCACAAAACAGCATTTTGATAGTGTCCAGTTTTCTTTCTACATGGACGTAATTCCTGTTGAAATATCCTGTTTGTTTGAGTCATAACATGGATTAGGCGGTGTGAAAGTGACAAAATTAAATATAACAATATTTCTGATCATAACAATAAATAAAAGCTCAATAAAAGCTTGATAAAAGCTCTTGCTCATAACTGCAAGAGACAAAACACAAGCTGTATATTGAACTTTATATAGAACTTTTTATGAATGCTTGTTAGTACGCCAGCAAGTAACACACAATTTCAGTTTTACCCAAAAATAAGCTGTTTATATTATATTCTCGAGTAAAGTAATTTTAATTTTATATAAATACAAATTATTTCTTACTATCTTGGTGAAAATTTCCTAAAAAGGGGTCATTTTATTACTGCAGTTTCAACAGTCCATTTTGTATAGGCATTTTTTCACTGATTTGTACATTTTTCCTACTTTTATTCTTGTATGTATTACAGGCAAGTCTGTTTATGCCTCTTGCTACAGTCTACACTATATCACAATATATCAAATAACATGACGAACACTTACACCAAATACCAGAACAGTTAACATGACGATGACTTAGGGCTCATTCTGTATGTGGGAAAATGTTGGAAGATTTGAAAATCTGATCATCAAATGTGTGTTTTGTGAATTCTTCCAGGATGCAGGGTTGTTTTGATGCTATCCAGAAGAAGTATGTGAGTCATTTTCAACTTTTTCCATCAATCAGAAGATTTTTCATGTACATCGGTTTCATTAAAAATAGATTTAATAAAATGACAAATTAATTTAACATAACCAGCAGAGTAAGTCCGTATTCACATTTTTACCCCTGTCTGATAAAAACAAATGTTTTTGTTATTTTCCCCCCACCAGCTGCGGACAGTAATTATGTCTGTAAGTATTTTGTTCATATTTGACTGCTTATGCGTTGTCTTTTGAGTTTTTAATTGTGATAAACAGGAGCCTGCCTGGGAGCGTCAAAGAGATAAGCTTTAACTATACTCAGTTTTTGAGCTGATGTTTGGCATTTAGTCTTTTCTATAAGGCCTGAAAGACATCCAGAAATAATCATGATGCTTATATTTTGTCCTTTTTTAGATCTACACTGACCCAGAGAACCCCCAGGTAATGTGCAGGACGTCTTCTTGCCATTGTTGATGTTGAACAAAAACATATCAAGATAACAAGTTGTTTATTGTCTTGTTTTCAGAAAGTGACTGAGTTTTACCAGTTTAGGATCCAGTACACTGCAAAAGGAGCACAGATGGACTTTGAAAGGTGTGATTTTTTTTCTCTTGACAGTTGGGTTACGTTCATAAGACATTGAATAAAACTCATATCAATGCAGGAAACAAGCAAAAAGAAAATACAAGGATGGATAATCTATAAATTGGCTTTACACTCACATACCAGTGAGTGACTTGCCGTTTGGTCTAGTTGTGACTGAGCATGAATTAACCCCTTTAATGTTGTTTATTCCTTAAATTCACAAGTGGTTCATAAGTTGGAATATAAAACAATTGAATATACTCTGCAACCTCATTTCATAATTTCATGCACATTTCAGGATGGCACGCTTGATATAGTATGTATAGAAACTTAATTAAGTTCCTACTGTAGCTAAACATCTACTGTAAGTTAAAATAAAGTTATGTAGTTTGGATAGTTTGCCACAAACTACGTTTGAATGATCAACCTAGCAGACTTGAAAAGGTCAGATATTTCATTCAGTGACTTGTAGTTGCAACAGCACTGTGCTACAACATCATTTAACAGGTGGAGTGTTAAAAGTCAGTTTCAGTTTCTCCAGTCATGAACAGGCCCCTGCCACCTAGACACCTGTAAAGGGTGACTGCACTTCCTAATCCAACATGGTTCACAGAACATACCAAAAACCTTAATATAATATTTACCTGGCATAGTGTCTGAAGAAGCAGATATTTAAGCAGCACTGGGCTGATGGTTTGTGTTCACTTCCCATCCCGCCTCTTTTCTTCATCAGCATCAACAACAACAACAACAAGGTGTCAATGCCGTGCGGTAACACAAAGAAGGCCAGCATCTTGCTGGTGAGGAAGCTCTACACTCTGATGCAGAACCTGGGTCCTCTGCCAGACAATGTCTGCATCAACATGAAGCTGGCTTACTATGACAATGGTAACACACGCAAACACACAAAAGCCCACCATAGTTAAAATTTCTACAAGGGCAGTATAAAGTAAAACGAGCTAAAGATGTTAATGCTTTGCACATGTTTAATATTACAATGACTAGATTTGTTTTTTATAAATTAGACTTAGACAGACTTTATTGTCATTCTACTGCACATTCACAATGTACATTGAACGAGATTATGCTGCAAGGCTCCAATAAAAACAGAGACAAATGTCATGAGCTGCTCTGCTTGAACTCTCTTACATGTGCTGCAGCTTTGGTCAAAGCTTATATGCATTTGTGTCACACTTTAGCTGATGCTCTAATCTGACGTGAGTGTGTGACTAAAGTTTAAAGTGTCCTGCTGAAAGGTTGTCAGAGCAGTTGGGGGCACCAGTTTCAAAAGGAGATGAAATAAGTCACAATATAGAAGTACACATCATCAGACACAATCATGTGCTGCTATATTTAAGTGTACTTAAACATGTCTATGCTGCAGTTTATCACCTATCTCCTCAGATCAACATGAGTTTTACTACCCGTTTTTATTTTGAGAATTTTGAGAATGCTCCTGTCGCCTGTTTATCACAAAGATCCACACATTGTTTCTGCTGAGATTCACAAGGCTCCACTTGGCTGTATATATATCAGTCTTTGCTAACAGGAGTTAAAATGTTTGGCTGTAAAGACAAGCAATTCCTCATGTACAGAGTGCGTGTTTAAACGGTTATAAATATTTATGAGTCAGATGACATTTCTCTTTGACAAATGTTGTTAAAAAACTAAAGTTTTGAGGTTGCACTCAGCAGGCCAGACCACAAGGATATGCATATTAAATTCTTTGTTTGTAAAATCATGCATTGCTTTGATCAGAGTGGGAAGAAATGTGCTAAAATTAGAAAGTGTGTGTTTACAGGGTTGGGATTTGTCAGCCTGTCGAATTTATACATGACCAGTCCCATTCTTCTTCAGGTTTTGTTTGTCTCTGTCTCACTGTTTGTTTCTCTTTCCATCTGTTTGTTTATCTGTTTTCCAGCCACTCCTCAGGACTACCAGCCGCCGGGCTTTAAAGAGGCAGACGGCGACACCATGGAGTTTGAGAAGGAGCCGGTCAAACTCACCATGGGCGAGGTGACCACTCCCTTCCACACTCTGAAGATGGACATGGCCACAGAGAGACAGAGACTGGAGCAGGTAAATTAAATGAAGCTTGAGACAAAGGGACCAAAATAAAATGTTAAACCTCCCTTGAAGTAGGCAGTGAGTCATTGTAAAGCCTTTTATGTGTGCTCTAATAAATATGTTAGAGCTTAGTAACTCCTTGTTCTTTTTTTTTAATATTCATTAATGGACAGTTGTTTGGCCTGTGTTTCCTACTCACCAACGTTTACGGCAGTCAGCACTTTCAAGAGCTGATATGTGATTAACAGCAGAGCTATGCATGTTGCTAAATGTCTGCAGGTGGAGGAGAGTGTTCATGCAACGGAGAAGTGGGTTCTGAAGATGGACGAGGGGAGCGTCCTGTCGCAAGTCAGTACATAAACAACTCAGACATGAAGCTTGTTCACACTCAGTGATCAGTGTAATCAAATTAGTGATAAAAAGAGCATAAAATTGATGACCCAAAGAGGTTTGATTTGATTCAAGATCTAATGATTCTTAACCCTCAAATAATACAGTATTGCATAATTTCAGTTTTATTTATTTATAACATAAACATCAAATCAATTTCTTTTCATATTCAACACCATTTTTTTCAGTTTTTTTTTTACAAAATATATTCTACATTAACATCTTGCAATGTGTTGAACAGCTTTGTTATTGACAAGAGAACTGGGGAATGTCTAAATGTTGCAAATGCAAGTGAGGCTATAGGTCAGACGTTTGTGTTATCAAAAGCAGTTGGTTAATGTGGTCAGTATGCTGACTGTGTGTCATCACTGTGTTCAGATAACATGTTTTAATCTTTAGAGTCATATGATTGAAGATGGGGAGAAGCCTGCCAACGAGAACACAGACTTTGACAACACTGGTAAATCCTCCTCACATTTCTTTTTAACTGTGCACATAGTAAAAAAAATGGCCCATGGGGATTATTAAAGTGTTATTGTTATTATAGGCCAGTAGATATATAAATCTTAGTGTGAACTGTATAATGGGGATGTAAAAGGGTATTATCAGGTCCTTAAAAAAACTGACAGTGTCATAATCTTAAACTAAAGGCCTCACCTGGAGTTGAAAACCCTTAAATTAAACTTCAGTGGCAGATATCTTTGTTGTTGGTTTTACATAATTTCCCATTGAGTTGTGATTTCATGATGTTTCAATTATCAAACCGTGAAACGTTAAATAAACACGAAAATTAACTTGCAATTTTTTTTTGAACTCCAGAGATCCAGATGAGCTGTCATGAGAAGATCGAGAGCTGTGAGGAAGCCACAGAGGTAGGTGTGGCCTTTTCTACACTGACCTCAACACATCAAGAGCATATTACACATAAAATTATTTCTAGCTTCTGCTGCAGAAGGTAAGATTTATATATTAAAATTGCATTAATATACTCTAATCCCAGTAGCTTGATTCATCATTCTTCCCTGTCAAGTGGATATTGGTGGTGAGGAACCAAAACAAAAAAACTTGAGATTATCCTAGTAAATGTAAAAAGTTAAAGGTATTAAAAAAGAGGGGAATAATGTTTTTGTAAAGACGTGGAAGACCAGTTTTTGTCTGCCGTTGCTGGTCTGAGCTTACTGGGGTTCCATCCCTTCTTGCATTCAATGTTCAATGTAAGAGTTTCTTAGCAGTCTGAAAAGACAGAATGACTGCAAGCTCTGCGTAAACACGAAGCAAAGGGCGACTTCAAGTGCACTTAATGGTCAGTAGCGTTACAGACCATCTGTTCCCTCTCAGCTCGACACTTTGGTGAAGAAGACCTCCGACATGGAGGTGGGCCGGAAGAGGACAAGGAGTGGACAGATTATCAAGTCCATTACGGTCAGTCAGCCAATCAAAACAGCCATTCTCTCCTTACACTTGTACAGCTAGAGGACCTGAGACCACTTCTACATTATTCACCTGTCATTAAGTCTCTTTGCTTTGTTAATCAACCAGTTAGGAGAATTGATCTCTCTACGATTGAGCATAGGTTAGCCGCATTTTACTCATAATGCTCTTTTGATTTAGCAGTGTTTTGGTAAAAGGTAAGGTAAAGGTAAGAAGAGTTACATGTTTCTTTCTTTGAAGCAGTGATTATTTCATAAATGTGGTAAGCCATTTAATTTAACTAGACTTTACACAATTAAATATGTAAACCTCCCTCAGGCTATTTTAAATAATTTAGGCATTGACTTACAACTGGGTTGTTATATGTAAACTTAGCTACTGCGGCTATTTAGCACAGCAAAAGATTTTCTCTTATGTCTGATTTGATGTGTGTGTGTGTGTGTGTGTGTGTGTGTGTGTGTGTGTGTGTGTGTGTGTGTGTGTGCGTGTGTGGACAGGAGACAAAACTGACTGTGAACAACAAGAAACTGACAGCTATGAAGGATAAAGCGGTGAGAAATCCATCCTTACTGCATAAACTCTGATCCTAATTTAATATAAATATGAATCTGTAAATGCAGCGAACGAACAATAAAGCACTTCTTAATCTATTTTGTAAGATTTAAGTATGCAGCCCCGGATCACTTCATTTAACTTGCAGCATTTGTATTTGTTGCGGAAAAGACTTCTTTGTTTTAGCGTGATAAAACTGCTGTTCTTCTGCATAAAAAAAAACTGTTTTGAGATTTATGAGATTTTGAAATGGAAAATGCGTAGGAACCCTGTTTGTTTCAAAGATGAGTCAGCAGTGATTACTTTGGTTTCTCAGAGTGGGATGTTGTCTGTCAGTAGAAATTCTGTGGTTGACTTTTGTTTCTTCTGTTGCTTTCAGGTTTCTCAGTATGACATCCCGAACAGCCAGGAAACCCTGTCTACCTCCGCTCCTAAGAAGAAACGCAAATTCAGCGAGCCCAAGGAACGCTTCTGACCTCACACACTGCTGTTACCACAGCAGCACTGCTGTATTGATTTACACTTTTTAAAGTTTCAGTTTACATGTTACATAGCTGTTTTTAAAGGGAATCTCACATCCCTTTTAGTATTAATTTGTGATATTAACTGTTTGCTTGCTCTACAGTTTATTTTAATGCAGTGCACATCTAAGTTGGAATACTTTAGAACAAATGTATTAATATTATTAATGATTTAATTATTAATGAGTTATTAAGTTGTTCGAATGGCTGTTTGTTTTGCTGTTAGCATTCTGAGTTACTTGTGTAAAAGGCAGATTTCATAATTGAATAAAATACATACATGTTTCCAGTGTTGTCTGGTGTCACAGTTTATGGCTCAAATAAGTGTTTTAGCAAAGTACTTTAAGGTGCAACAAAAGACATGTCTGTCAGAACGTGCTCTCTGACTGTCTTCATGTCACTAATCGAGTTAGGAGGAAAGGGTTATCTCATTTCAAGTATTCGGATGATTTTGTTTGGGCAGATAAATGCTTGTAAAAGTTGTATGTAAATATTTTATTAATATGATTTTTAACTATAAATGCATGCAGAGGATTTGGTTCTTATTCCTTTGTGCTGCACAGCTCCCAAAATGGTGACCCTGTAATATGAAGTATAATGATATAAAGTGAAGTAATTGATAAGTGATGTAAGTTAAGAAGCAGTTAGGCCATATATTGATGACCAAATGGATGATAGAGAGAAAAATAATTTGGGTCTTACAGTATGCGTCTGTACACACCTATTTATAAATGGTGTAGGCATATAAATAACAGTATGCAGAGACTACAGTCAGGCCATGAGGGTGGTGTGGTGCTTGGCAAGATTTTATGAGTCATTTTTATTAGCTGTAAGCAGGCTGGTATGGTAGAGAACATAGCTGAAGCTGTGGTACCAACTACACACATCATGTACGACAACGGTTGCTACAGAGTATTTGCACATTTTGAGTATAGGTGAGTTTTTAAATGGAGTCGTTTAATTATGATATGTCTGAGTACAGTATTTGTGTGTTTGATTTTTGACATTTTACCTTTTTTTATTTCCAATGCTCTGGAAGAAGTCTAAGTGTAGTGCAGCTCTGGAGGCCATATACTTTAGTTGTAATGCTCAGCAGCTGCTTCCATCAGCATTAAAGCAGTGTCAGACTCCTGTGCTTGCTTCTTGTTTTGTTAAGAGGAAATACAGTCGTCTTCTACGGTTTAAAGATTTAACAGTTTCAGCTTCCTGCCAGCAAAAACCTCCTGCTCTGCCTCTGGGAAAGAAAATTCAACTTCACCTGTCTCTTGAAAAACAAACCTCCATCTTTGAATAGACCCAGAAATGCCACCATTTGCATGTGAGATGCCTTAAATGAAGCTGTTAAGTGAAAGTGGATTATATCTGTACACAGTGACCTTTGGGCCCAGATAAGGGCCCATCAGCAGCCTCCCGCCCGGCAAGCTGTGTGTTTTTAATCTCCTATTGTTTTTCCCAGAGAGAGGGACATTTGCTGATAGACTGCCTTAACTCACTGCGGATCAATACTGCAGGAAGCCTTTGTGATGCATATCCAAGCAGCCCCCACCTCTCTGTCTGCAGCAGGCCAGAGGGGGGAGAGCAAGAGAGACTCCATCAAATCAGCCTTCACTTCCTCACACGAGCATTGTCTTCTCCACCACATTTGCTTCATTGTCTCTGTGTTTTTTATGGGTATTTCTGATAACGAAGAAGCGTAAAGCAGAATGGACTGGGAATCCATGGTGGACAACACCCACATACCAGCACATTGACTGTAAGCTTTATGAGCTGTGAAATTAATCAGGGTTGCCTAACCTCAGCCCGACTCCAGTGGCATTTTTCAACACTTTTTATTATTTTGACAGCAGGGGGTTCTGTGGGTATTGATGTGATGAAATGCAATGACGGTAAAGGCACCTCTGCAGGTCTAGTCATGTAGATAACTAGTGTCTCTCCTATAGACATTATAAACACTATATCACAGGAATGAACCGATAAATAGCGCCCAAAAGGCAAAAAGTATCCAATGGCATTGAAATAAAAAGAAATGTACACTGGAAAATACACATTTGGAGAAATTGTCTCATCTAGCACCCAAAGTGTAATCCTTGGAGACTTGAAGGCACAAATATTTGATTATGGACCACTTTCAATCACATCTTAGTTGAAAATGAAAAAACAACACAAGACTATGTTCTAAGGGTAGACTCGTTTTTCCGCCAAAGCACGTTCCAGATTTCTAACGATGGAGGGGGGAAATTAATCTAAATTGCAATTTTATTTTGTGTCTACCCTCAATCCTTCACTCGGATCCTGGGACTCTACATCATTTCTGTACACACACGTCTCCTAGAAATGAATTCTGAAATTAAATTCAGGGACACACGTCCAGCGGCCAGTGTTAACAGATCAATCAGCAGGCCAAACAGCAGGAGGGGCCCGTTGGATGCCTCTGCAGACCAATCAGAAATCTGGGTTCGGCCTGTCTGAGTCGATAGCCTAGGTCCAGGGCCGCCTGGGTATGGTCAAGGCAAGACACACTGATGGACAGACAGCCGCAGTCCATCCCAGGGCTCCATATAGATTAACGCCAGCTTCTGTGCGCCTATAGTCGCCGTGCGGTGATTGTGCCTGCAGGGCCTATAGGCCCTGGGGGCTGGGCTATACAGCAAGAGGGGGAGGAGCAAGGGATGGAGTGGACATCCAGCTTAGGGACCATGACCCCTTTGACATTGCCAGAAGGGCAGCAAATGTTTCCGAGCTGATTAGCGCTTCCCCTGCAGAGTATACCAATCACTGTTAACCCTTTGGAATCAGGTTGAGGTTAGGGGTGTTTGAGGAAATCCAGAAAATATGTCATTCAAATATTTTCTGGAAAGAAATACAAGCAGGTTAAAACAAGCATTAAATAAATTTAAATAAAAGCCTAAAAGGATTAAACATTCTTACTGCACTTACTGCAGCACATGATATGTTACCAAAGTTAAAAATAACTAAATACTGTAGTTTTTTTCCTTTTACTCTACTTTATGCTTCTACTTCACTGCATTTTATAAGGAAATATTGCACGTTACTCCACTACATTTAGTTACTTTGCAAATTAGGCTTTGACTTGCGAAATATATTAGGTCATAAAATATCATGCATTGTTGTAGATTGAACTACTCAAATAAATCTTAATGCATCAGTAATATTTGTCCAATAATGTAATATACAATAATATAGCAGTCTGAAACCGTCTAATCTGCATAATGAGTATTGGTGTATACAGTACTTTGCAGATAATGTAAGGTAAGTTTATCTATATACCATCTTTCAACAACAATCCAATTCAAAGTGCTGCACATAAGAAATAATAAGGCATTAAATCACATTGCGAAAGCAAAAGACATTAATAGGATTTTAAAAAGAGTACAATAAAATAGAAGATAAAAATAAGCAAAACTTGAGTGAAAGCTATTTAAATGGGGGAATAGAAATACAGTGCAGTTACAGTTCAGTACAAAATATGAATAGTTTCAAAATTAATTTGATAAAAGGCAGTGGCAACAAGCAAAGTTTTAAGACTAGATTCAAAAGGACTAGCAGCTGGAGCAGACCATAATACTCATGTCCTGAAGTGACTTTTGAATGCAGAACTTTTACTTGGACTAATTTTAAACTGTCGTATTGCTGTTTTTACCCAAGTACTTTTTTCCACCACTGTGTGTTTATAGAGAGTTTAAGAATCAGTGGATGAATTAAGAAGAAGGAATGAAATATCCTGAACAACCACAAGGTGGCGATAAGTAGCCATGGAATGAGCTGCTAGAATGAGGCCTTCATAGATAACGCCTGCTGCCTTGTGCCATGACAGAAAAGCATCTTCTTTCTCATGCATGCCTTAATCAGCTAGTGAAGTTGGTCTCCATACTGTATACAATTTAAAAAGCATGAGATCCCACTAAACAGCCAACACGAGGCTATTCAGCTTGTCTTTTGAGAGACACTGCAGTGGAGTCAACAGTATTGATCCGAATAAGGAATGATAAAAGGAGGGGAGGCTGAGAGCAGGTGGTAGTGGGCCAGCAGATTCAGGGATTTGGTCGCTCACCGGGTATGTATGGTCAGCGCTGCAGAGTGGCGAGGGGACCAATACCTACTCGAAACAGATGCTCAAAGCAATGGGATGTGCCCCCATTGTGATCAGAGTGGACAGCTGAATTGTTTACCACCAAAGGGCCCTTTTCTTCAGCGGCAGGCCCACGCACAATGGGGCCCCCACCGCACTGACACACTGAGGGCTTCTGCAGGGGGAAGCAGGGGAGGGTGGGGTGCATGTGCATCGAGGGATAGGGGGTTTATAGGGTGAGCCTCTGTCCGTACCCCCTTTTTTCTTTCTGTGTGCTCAGATGGACTTCTCTACTCCCCCCCATCTCCTCCACAAAGCCCCCCTAAAGCTACCGGAGGGCAGGGGTTTAAATGTCACGCTTGGCCATCAGAGCGCCCAGCCCCCGGCTCGTGTCTCCTGGGGGAAGCACGCCAAGAGACAGGGAGAGGGAGAGAGGAAAGCTAAGGGGAGGGAGACACTTGCCCTTGCCCCATTGTCCATTACGATAGGCATGAGCTGCTAACTGACTCCAAATCAAGTGTATCCTCTCGCCACGCGCCCTAGCCTTGTCCTGCTCTTGCTCAAACACAAAGGGCCTCTATGTTTTGGTTTTTTCAACCATCCATAGGTGAATAGCAGCTTTGGTCATGGTATGTTTGACAGAGCAGCTTAAAGGAGGCTGCTGAGTCGAAATTCAGCTGGCCACCGGGCTGAATGATAAACACAGTTTGTCATCCTGAGACGCTCACGATCCGTCCTCATTGCACTCTGGTGAGCTCTTACATGACAAAAATCAATGCTAACTTTTTGCGTTCAGTCACATATGAGGAACTTCAAAATGTTAAAGCGGGCAGAGGGGGGATGAGGTGTGGGGTGACAAAGTGTCGAGCTGAAATACAAGTACAGGACGAAATATACGAGCTGCCGGCCAACTTTATCCCAGCCCAAGGTCCTGGCCCATACTTAACCCACCCACAAGATTGAGTGTTTTATGTATCTATTTGTTCTAAATAGTCGCACACTTGACCTTGAGTCAAGACGTGTGTGCTTGCAGGCTGGCCCGGGAATCATCCCTCCTGTCAGGGACGGGTAGAAGTGACCTTGAACTGCCAAGGCGCAGGCGTAGCTGAGTGCACAAACTCATTTAACTCCTGGGTTTGTTATCGACATGCTGTAATCGTTAACATTATGGATGATGAATAACTACTGACTGCCCCATACCTGTGCAATACGTCGCCGTGCCATGCAGACTGGGGCAAGCTAGGGGCTGGCAATGGGTGACACACCATGTTGATGGTCAGGTGACTAGAGGGCCACATCACTTAAGACTTGTTTTTCCACCCAATCACAGCAACAACTCATCAAGAGTGCCTGCAAAGCACACTGAGGTGCTTAAGGACATAGATCACTCTTGTGCTTTTTGCTTCTTTTTTTCTAACTCACATACCTCTATGTGAACACTTAACCTTCAGCATCAGCTGTTCAGGCATCTGCAGTGGATTTTTTTTCTCTTGACTCTGTATTGATCGTTTTAAATGGGTGAATTTACTGTAGTTTCTGGAAAACACAGAAAACGGACAAAGAGATTATTATGGTTAACATTGCCAGGGCTGGAGGCATGAATTTTAAATTTTAGGTTTTTAACACTAAAGCAAGTGAGTGGTTAAGTATTCATGAAGTAATTTGGGAGAGGGGCACAGAATAAGTGCTAAAATGTTGGGGAAATCATTCTTGCACTCCATTTCCCTGTTATAGTGCACCGAGGGCTCTATTAACAATTATGTTATCAGTTTCTGTTTATTTGAATTGTTTTTTTTTGTGCTGATGTGATAACAGAATGGCCCTTTTGGAACTAAACTCACTCACAACATCACGGACTGTAAAAGTCCCTTTGTGCACTCTTGTTTGCATCTGAGGAAGTCTGAAGATTATGCAAATTAGTCCAATAAAGGATTGAGATTGAAGTCATTGGATGGATGGGAAGTTATCAATAAGTAAGCATTTTTAAATAGAAGTGCCCTTACCACTGTCTTAAGCAATGTTTCAAACACGAGTTACACTTAAGCCATAATGATTCTTCACATTCCAGCTATAAGAGCTATAAGAGTTAGAATTTTTGAAGAATGCCAGATAAGCAATGACCATTAACAAGGGCAAATGTTCAATTTTCACTTCAGTGTCTTGAACCTTAATTACTTAAGGGGTGTGACCAATAATCAATGATGCAAAATGTCATGATGTGCTTTCCTGTGATGTGTTATCAAACTCCGGCATGGGTGTCATTAAAGATTCTCTTGTGTTACTAAGGCATAGGTCCTAAAACACTAAAACTCCTCCTTTCTTGCAGTTCAACTTTGTGGATGTTTCAGACCTGAAGTACCTGAAAACCAGGTTAGGTTGTGAAGAACTAAATCTTTTATAGGAAGAAGCATATATAGACAATACATTTTAACGCTCATGTCACTGCCTTTTTCATACCTTTTAAAAAAAAA
This sequence comes from Lepomis macrochirus, assembly GCA_024633595.2. Classification (NCBI taxonomy): domain Eukaryota; kingdom Metazoa; phylum Chordata; class Actinopteri; order Centrarchiformes; family Centrarchidae; genus Lepomis; species Lepomis macrochirus. The sequence continues at coordinate 6,210,166 of JALXJV020000015.1, read as the reverse complement.
ATGTCTCAGTTGTCTATAGAAACAGTGGCAGGTTCGCCTGTATGGAAAAATATGATTATTATGGGAAAATTCTTGTCATATTGTTTGAGTAATGTGATTTATAGCACTAAAAATTACTGCAGATTTGTTTTTGGTGCAAATGGGACAACCATTAAGACAGTAACATTTTATAATAAGCGTGTATAAATATACTACATGATGCAAATAAATTACGCCTGCCTTAGGCACAGTACTGGAAATCTGAAAAAGGCCATCTGTCAGACTCAACATACAGTGAAATACTAAACCCAAACCAGCTCACTGCAGCCTGGCAGCCTTTCACAAGTTACCCAGAAGTTTGCAACAGCAGTGAATGTACATTCCATATACAGTAACTCAGAGTTTTCAGACCAGGTCTTCAGTTTGACCACATACACAATCTGCCTGAGGGGAGAGAAAGTTTGGTAGATTTTCCTCTGTCTCTCTGACGGCCTTGGGAGTTTGACTTCTGCCCTGCCAGTGTTTTCCTCCTCTTCAGGCTTTGAGGGCTTTTCATCTCGCCAAGGTGCAAGGGCAGCCACTTCTCTCCTCTCCCAGCCCCTTCCTCCCATCCAGCGTGCACATACACATTCGGATTTCCATTTTAGCTATAGTGCAAGATTAGCAGCTCCACCACCCCAAGGCTGGCTTAAGACATGAGGGCAGACATCCAGCAGTGTTGGTGGGATGCATGCGGGGGAGAGGACCCCCGAAGACTTGTTTAAGGCCGCTGTGGATTCTATGGATGAATCCTTAAAACACACACGTGGTTGTTTAGGATGAGCTTGATGGCCCCACATATCGCTAGAGCTGCACTGCATGGGAAAAATACATATTTAAAAGTAGCTACTTTACTTACAGATTTTTGTTAGAGAAAGCCAGTGACATATTTTTTGTTTGGATTTTGGTTCAATAAAGTTTAACCTCTTGAACCCAAGAATGTCTTTTGCTCCTTTTGTTTTTAGGCTCACTTCATAGTCACTACTCTACTCAAAAATGCCTTTATTTAGCATTTGGTGCTCCGCAGGGGTTACAGTTCTGTAATTTGCTTTCTTTTTCTTTTCTTTCGTCTTTCCTTTTTCTTAAATGAAGGCTATTACTGCTGATGCTACCTTCTTCCTCCTCATCATTCTGAAAGGACTGGGGCAGACCATACATCACTTCCTCCACACAAAACATGCTTAAAACCAAATGTAAAAGATTTCTTGAACTGTTTTTAGTGTTATCTAGATTTAGTTTTATTTGACCAGTTTGAGCTCTACATTAGTGAGATTTCTGCCTGAACTGATAGTGGATCAAATTTAATTTGTGGTGCTTAAAGCATCTAACTTACAATTTAAAAAAAATAATCAGTATCATCCTTTTCCAGTGTCCCTGTTACCCTGGACCCACAGAACATGCTGTGAGCAGTTTTCATAGTGACTTTTACTTAAGTAGTTTTCAGTATTTTCTTTGAGCACCACAAACAAAATAACTTTTACAACTACTGGTGTGAAAATTTTGAAAATTTTCAAAGGGAATATCTGAAAACTTCAGCAAAAAAAACAACTACATGCTTGTCTAGTCTAGTCTCTGATATATATATACATATATATATATATATATATATATATATCAGCTGACCCTTTAAGTTGGTTTTGAGTTATTGCTGTTTCTCTGAGAATGACACTCAGTTGTACTAACTAACTTACTAATACAGTAGACCAAAACCTATAAACATATTATTTTGAAAAGCTCTTGCCAGAGTTCAGCAGGCTTATATGTAGGCCTACATTAGTCCAACCACAATGGTAGGACAATAGGCCATTTGACCACAAACCTCCAACAAGCCCATTCAATATATCAGGGATGCGGTGGCAAAAGCGGCCGTTGCAACTGACCCGTAACATGTGGCCCAACTACAACTAAATTGTGGCTGAATTATTGATACAGTGGCGTTGGCCGCTTTGCAAGTGGGGGCATGAAAGGGAGCCAACATGGGAATGGTCTGCTAATTTTATATGGGAGCCTCAGGGCACATTCCTCCCAGCAAAGACCAAACATATTGACATATGTGTGTAGGGGGAGAGGCTGTATATAATATCAGCTTGGTGCTGAAGGAGAAAATAAAATGGACAATGTGACTTTCCATATATACCAGACCTCAGTCAACACATGTTGCATCTCCCATTTTTCTGAAAATATGGCTATTCTGTCTGAGATCTATCGTAGATATCTACGCTGAGATGATGCATGTATGGTTTGTAGGTTGTAGGTAGGTTTTCCCTTTTGCTCTCCTGCCTTTTATTTTGCTCCCCTGGAATCATTATAGCTAAACTGTCTATTTCACATTCATTTGTCAGTGTAATGTCAATACTGTACAGAGAAATGGTGAGATGAATTGTGATGTATGGGATCAAGTCGTTTAGAAGAGTAGTCCAGGTGGTGGGGGCTGTTTGTGGTTGAGCCAAGGTTGTTGACCATCAGTAAGCTGGCAGGCTAATTTCTCCAGAAGTGTCCAAAAGCCTTTGTGTCCTCAGTGCACTTTTATTTCCACCTCTCTTGGAATTGTGATGACCATGCCTCGGGGCGACAGAGACACCTTGAGGAGCGCCCACCTTTAAATCCGCTGCTCCATGACTTCAACCATGACCCCTCGCTGGAGGGATCCCTCAGGCGAGATTTAAACGAGCTCCCCCAGGTCCGCTGCGGCTCCTCTATTCACTGTCACGTTTTTAAAGACATGAATTGGCCCTCTCTGATGGTTGATTGTAAAATTTATTTGAATTAAAAAGAAAAGATTTGGATAAATTGATATAAAAACGTACATGTGTGAGTAAATGTGCCGTGACGTGTATTTGTAAACAGTATGCCAGAGAGAAGAAAGGGCTGATTTTGAAGTGACGGTGACAGAAAGAGAGAAGAAATGCTGAGGGCCCCTGCAACCCCTTTTTTTTTCTTTCTTTCTTTCTTTCTTTCTTTCTTTCTTTCTTTCTTTCTTTCTTTCTTTCTTTCTTTCTTTCTTTCTTTCTTTTTCTTTCTTTCTTTCTTTCTATCTTTAAGAAATTCTTTCTTTCATCCATCCATCCATCCATCCATTTCTTTCTTTCTTTCTTCTTCTGGGATAGGAGGGAATCCCAGTGATCAAAATACAAAAACACCTTTACTGTATTTACATGTCATCAGGCTTCAGGCATTTTCTTTAATCCTGTCTTTTTAATATCTTCTTTCACATTAAATACTATCACTTACATTTTTACAGTTCTTATTTCTCTCTCTCTCTTGCTATTATGGAGGACGAATGGCGAGAAAAGCATACAATATACAGGCTATTGATCCACGCCCATCACTGCAGAAAAAAAGTCAGTTCAGGGGGTGGGGGAATGGAGGGGGACTGGACACAGCGATCGATAACCTACTCTATCAGCCGTTTCCATGGCAACCGGCCGAGCAAGGACAGAGGGCTGCCATGCATTTCGCACCTGTCTATTTCATATACCTATTGTGATAATGAACGTGTCAGGGAAATGAATGCAAAGGTGACGTGGGGCTCCAGCCCAGAGTCAACGTCCACAATTAAAGAAATTACATAAAGGTTAATAGCTTGCTGGAAAAGGGAGGTAAAAAATGGCAGCGAGGATGGGTATTCTGGCGGGATTTCAGTGACCTCCTCCTCTCCCTGATGTGGGTTGAAGGACGCTTGAAGGCAGACTAGGTTGTAGCAAGTCGGATGCAAATCTATGTGTCTGGGTTTGGGGTTATTTTCAGAAAAACATGCACCGATGACAGATGATGTTTTCAAATCGGCAGTTGTTTCAGGACTGTGGAGAAAGGGCCTCTTTTGTGGTTGACCCCAATTTGGAGGTCGAGCAAGCATGATCAATGCGCTGGCCATTAGCTCACCATGAACAACTGGAGGCACAAGAGCAGAGAACTATAGCAGGGTAGATACAGAAAAAGAGCGAGGAATGAAGGCGGGCAGGAGGGAGGGAGCAGCGCTGTTGGTTGAGGTTAGCTGGAGCTTTCTTCAGATCAAAACCAAGCAGGCTGAGCCAGACAGACTGTCAGGAGAACTTGACACCCAGACAATCACTGAATCTCCGTCTGTCTGACCGTGGTGGGCATTGAACTTCTAACCCCTTTTGAACGGGAGGCACACTGGCTCCAGAGCTGTGGCGCTGAGCTGGGTCGGCACTAAGTGAAGGGGATGGATATCATGATCTGGGGCCCGTGTTGATCATGTGCAGTATTGATCGCCAATCGAAACTACTGCTGAAAACGTAGGATTGAGAGGGAGAGAGAGTGGGAGGGAAGGCAATCAGCTGTGGCTTCTCGCTACGGTCAGTGGCCCTGTATCAGGCTGCTGTGGTTGCTGACATTGCTGCAGAGGAGGAAATGGTGGTTTTGGAGAGTGTTGTACATCACGAGTGCTACGCATCAAACTTACACACATTTCTTTGAGGGTTCCCCCTCTGTACTGGTCTGTTATCACTGATGCAGCAGTCATGAATGACAAATCACAAACCGCAATGGATTTGCTTGAATGACAGGAGTGAAACTCAAGCATGAACGCAGCATGTTGAACCACACAGCGGTTGTCCTCTAGCACCAGAGGCACTCTGTGTTTTCTGAGCTGTGACAGTCAGCTATTGATGGGCACGTGGCTCTGCAGTGTTGTTCAGGGGCCACTGGCCACTGCACTGACCTTTGACACCCCATCCATGCACCAGCCTTCATTATTAAGGGAAAAGGAAGAAGAAAGAGGAGCAAAGGACAGGGGAGTAGAGGGGGGATAGATGACCCTTGGGTTCCTTGCATTTGGATTCTCCCTCCCCCACAGCCTCACCCCTCCCATCCCAACACCTCCATCCATGCACCCCCCCCCTTCTCCCCCACACACTCTCTACCTTATGCCGATCAATGACAGTTTCATGTGGCTTCTCTGGGCCTGCAGTGACGTGTGTCCTATTGATTTATCGACATTACTCCAGGCAAGCGAACCCAGAAGCCCCCTCTCTCAGTAGGCAGCCAGACTACAGCCCAGCAGAGGCATACCTCCCCCTGTGCTGGGTGAGTCCATGCCAAGTCATCCAACTGTACCGGGCTCTCTGGAAGCAGCAGCACATTAGCTGCACACAACAAAACAATATTTTTGTGTGGATTCATGTCTGTGAATGCCAGTGAGAATGCTTTTAAGCATCACCCCCTCCCTCTGCCCATCCACTTTCTGCCTGTCCCCCCTCTTCTCTCCTGCACTCTATAGGACATGTAATGGGGACAATGAGTGAGACACCCTGGCACTCACAAACACATTTACTGTCGCCTCCGATTTCCAGAGGCGACTATTCCACTTTTATGGCTAAAAGGTTCTTTTCTTTCGTCCGTGTCAATGTCATGCCTTTGTGGCCATGGTTCATCCTTGTGGCTATTACTCTCATCTGCCCCTCTTCCTATCTTTTACTTGGGTGGGGGCGCAACTCAGACAAGCCCATCCTTTTACACTCTGCCCCCCCCCAGGCTCTCCTGTGTCCAGTGAAAGGCCAGTGGATTCAGGGAGGGGAGGGGTACAGGGCAGCTGGACACTCCCCATAGCCTGGCTAGCCGCTGATGTGGGGGGTGCAGAGGGGGGCAATCCAACACCATTAGGATAGGACTACTGGCAGCTGGCCCTAAAAAAAGGAGAAGGAGGATGGGTGTCAGGGGAGGCTCAGAGATCAGTGACCTGGCCACAGTGTCCAGCTGGGGGGGTCATTTCATGGCCCACCTCCAGCCACGTGCTGGATGACCATCTGGGGATCTGGCAAACCCCACAACAGAGGTAGCATCATCTTCTTAGTTGCAGGGATGACAACAACAAAAGTCAAGAAATCTGTCAGCCTAATCTGGAGAGAGGTGGGAGGGGGGCACTGCAGCTGCCTGTTGTTTGGCATCAAGTGTGGTGTGCATCTGCTGTTTAATGCAATGCAGTTCAGTGTTTGTACCTCACAAGTGTTCGGATCTTTGTTGATTAATTGCAAGTATATGTAATCTTTCCCTTACTGTACCTTTAGTTTGGGCTGTAGCTGATGCTTATTTTTAATGTCAGTGTTTTCAATTAATAGTTTAGTCTATAAAATGTCAGAAATAGTGAAATGGTAATTTCCCAGCACAGAGCTCAATGTGACGCCTTCATATAGTTTGTTTTGTCCAACAAACAGTCCAACCCCCAATATTTAATTTGCGAATGAATGATTTAAAGAAGAGAAAAGCAGCAAACTCTCACATTATTGAGATGGTTGGCATTTTTGTTTGATAAATGGGTCTATATACTGAAAATTAGCAAATGAGATGACTATAGTTTAAATATCTGTTGAACTGTACTACTGAAATGGAATCCATGAAAGGTTAAAGGTGTTCTTAATAGAATTTCTACTCTAAAGTGCCAAAGAGCACAGGGGGTCATTCAGCAGCCCAGATGGACCACCAGATTCTCTTTTAGCTGAGCTGTTCAGTTTGATGGCTCTGATCGGAGAACAGATTAGCACTGGTTTGTTGTTGGTGCTAACCTCACCCCTCCTCCCCTTCCTCCTCCCCTTCTTTCTTCCTCCTCCACCCTGTATCCGCCCCTATCCTTTCATCATCCTCTCCTTCTCCATGAGCCTTCTGTCTTAAACTGTTTAAGGTGATCGAATTTTGCCCATCCTCCCAATGTGGTCGTAGGGGATCAAGGGTTGCTGACCCCAGCCTGATTGTAAAGGTTGTGGAGGGGGACCTCCATAATAAATAGAGGTCCTACTAAACAGATCTGACCTTCTAGATGTTTCTATGAGCTTAAAAATTCTCTGTCTTTATTTTTGGGGACTCTGTAATCCCTTTAACATTTATCATTGTTCTGCTAATGAAAGTGATCTTTCCGTTCATGTCTGATAGGTTTCTAATTAGATTCACATAGACCCATGTGGAAATGATCCAAAGGATGAGCCAAGGGAGAATTGGAGTGGTGGAGTTATTGCTCTCAGAAACACCGGAGAGCTCCAATGTGCTGAAAGAAATTCATAAATGTGGTAGAGGGATGGGGTTGGCTGTGTAATCTTTGGTCAGCACTTCTTCATGGCCGATACCGTGATAGGAAAGAAATCCTCTTCAGAAATTTGATTAATTGCTGTCTCTCCGCCTCTCAATCCAAACATTGGTGGAAATGGAGTCCAGTTGACAGGACAGATACATCAGCCTCGAGAGCTGCAAGCCCCTGGCAAGCGGAGGCATTTCTTATCCTGTAACAGGATATCCACATACAGCGAGGTGTGGAAAAGTGAGAACTGCATCGTCTTCATTTGGCCATAACAAGGGGGGGGGTGTAAGGAGGAGAGGGACGGCGAGGGAGAAGGGGGGGAGTCAGCCAGCCAGCCAGGCAGGCAGCTCGCTAGGTTGGGCCGAGGCATATCGATTGATTTCCCAATAGCCTCTGGTCCATGAGCGGCGAACCCTGGCCTCCGTTGCTAGGTGACCACACCATCCAAGATGGAGAGTGGGGTGATGAAGGGTGACAGCAGCTCTGAGGGTCAGCGGGGCCACTGGTCATTCTGCGGCCCCTCTGGGATGCTCCGGACATGCAGATAATGCAATGAAACTGGACCTCAGCTCGCAGTGAGAGACGAGCAAAGCAGGATAATAGAAAGACAATATCAGAGCGGAGGGTGTTGTCCACCATCTTTGTTGTACTTGGCTGTCATCAATGCAGAGTCCAAAAATTGTGCAATAGATGTATGTGTGTTTATGGCATACATAACGGCAAAATAAAATTGGAAAGAAGCTGTTAGATCAGTTTTATGGAGATCATGTGAGGTTTCAGGTTTCATGTCGTAGTTTTCCGCAAAAACACATTCCTTGAAAAATATTTATGACACCCCTGTGATTTCAAAAGGGTCGTTGACTATATATGAAAATATTGATCTGACAAACAAAGGGCTATTCAAATAGTCATTGGCCTAAACATATTGCCTGAATTGGAAATCGTCTTTTCACAATGACAGTAAAAACACACCGCTGTTCTCATCACAGGACCAAAGCTATTTATTCTGATGTACAATTTACAAAATCTCAAAGGAGGCTGAGAAGTGTATTGTCATAGTTCTGTCAAATTAAATACAAAGCTCTGAGTTCTTAGATACCATAGCAAGGAGTTAAGATTGTTCATTTATGTATTCACATTGTGGAATTAAATGCACTGTATGAAATATAGTGCTTATAATCCTATCGATGAGATGCCTACACATTTATAAAACACACACTGGGTAACAAACTGATTACAGGCATGCACATAGAACATTTTACAGCTTTTTATTGAAGCATGACTCACACCAAGACCTCATAAAAAATATATATTTTTACTAATAAAACCTTCTGTTTTAAATAATCAACCAGCAAAACCCCATCAATCTAAGAGCAGAATAAATGTTCAGTGAACTCAGACTTCTCACACACCATCCGTGATCCGAAAAGCACAATAGAAAAATTCTGTAAACATGAACTGGCCATAATCTATATCACATATTCCACAATGATACATGATACCGTAGCGCTTTTCTACATATTGATTGTTCCACTGTGCAAGTGAAAAATGATACGGAGGGCAAAAGAGAAGAAGAAGAAGCAGGAGGAGGAGGAGGAGGAGAAGAAGAAGAGGGGGGGGTGGATGTAAACTGGGAGACAAATGTAAAAGGATCTACATCACACTGTAAGCTCTGCACTGAGAGAGAAGTTACCAGAAGGCAAAAAAGCAGCACAGAAGGGGGTGGGAGGTTTTGTGTGTGTGTCGGGTTGAGGGTCACGGGGAGAAACCCATCCAGTCAGCCCTGAAAGGCCACCTTGCTTTCTGGCGGTTGCCTGTGTTCTTCCTGTATGAAGGATTTCCCTTCATCCTGTGCCATGCCTCTTATGTCCTCCTCAGAAGGAGCCTGAGCGTTTTCATGTCTGTTGGAGTTCCATATCCTGAGGAGGAAGGACTTATGTGTCTTTGTGTGTGCTTTAGTATTTTCCTCCCTCCTATCTATTAATAATATTGGGGAGAGAGAGAGACAGGGAGATATGTTTTCTTTGGTACAAGGCGAGGTGCTTCTCTGTTAGCAGCCCTAAGCTGTGCGAGTATTCAGCTCTTAAATATTCCCTTCCCTTGTGACTCCAAACTATATCTTGCCTTAAAGGGCTGCATGGACCTCCCTGGCCAAATATCCACATACCTTTAACAGTAACTGGCAACTAAAATTTTCAAATGGGAGAATTTAGGGCCTGGACGGCCGGAGAAAGAGTGAAAGAGGAGAATAAAGGGAAAGAAGTAGAAAGTACAAACTGTGTCCCAAACATTTGGGAAACAGTCATTTAATACAAAAGGTCATTATATGTGGCCCCAAAGACCTGAACATCAGAGTAACCAAAAACTTTGACAGTTGGCTGAGTATGTTAAATCTTCTGCCAAAAATCTTCCTGTCATTTTTGATTCTTATCTCAACGTTGACAAGCAAATCAATTCGACATCTCAATCCAGTTTCCTCCAGCTGTGGACAATTTCCAAAAACACAATTTCGCCCTATGATCTGGAGAAAGTTATTGAGGACTACTGTACGTGGCATTACAGTAGGCCTGTTACACAACATATGTAACACCATACTGTTGTTATTAGTCATTCTTCTTTGTTACAGCTGCAATTTGTTCAAAATGCTTCTTCTTGAGTTCTCGCAAAAAAAGAAAAAAGAAACTGCATTCACTGCTCTGTCCTCTCTTCATTTGCTTCCCTAGCAGTGTAGAATTGATTTTAAATCTTACTGTTGGTTTTTTAGATGCTCAGCAGCATCTCTGATTGTTTCCACTCATTACAAAAAAGATTATATAGCCATTGTCTGATCTGCTGGTACAAAATCTAGTTGGTTTAGGGTTTGGAAAGGCCACGGTCAAGGTTAAAAGACACCAGTGTTGACTGTGAAACAACCAATGTGATGGCCCCACACCTTTTTGATCCATCCATCCCACCCGAATTCCCCCTATAAGGTTTTGTGACACCACATGCTACGTCCACCTTTGCTTCTGTCATAATTTGCATGGCCACAAGATGTCCTTGTCTTTAAACAAGGTCCTTTTAGACATTTGAACAACTGATCAATGCTGTTGTTTGTCTGTTGACAGTCTCGCTGCAGAGAGAAACATAAAGGGAATCGAGCCTTTGCTGTTTCCAAGACTGTGGCACAGTCTCCCTTTTTCAGTATTGGGAGTTCCCCCACAGTTGATAACGTTTAAGTCCTACCTCAAAGGCCATTTTTATTCCTCTGTATTTGGACCTGTGTCACTATCTCAATGCCACAATGTGTGTGGTAGATTTTTAACCTTGCCTTGAAAAGTGTTGGAAATTTTAGATCACGCTCGTCAACTTTTGCTATTTTAAAATGTGCTTCTTTAAATAAAGTGTCTTGACTAAATTACCGCTGAGGGCCCCTGCACCCAAGACAGTCCTCCAGCTGTGTATTTGTGTGTGTGTCACTCTGAGAGTGTGTGTGTTTAGCAGCGGAGCGCAAGGGGGAGGTGGATGGAGATGGTATCAATCGCCAAGCCAGGCCATTGAATGTATTGATTAGTTACCTTTCTTATTAACATGCTGATTAAAGAGAGAAGGGAGAGAGGGAGAGGGAGTGAAAGAGAAGCGGACAAGGCTGCACACTTGCTCGGACGGACGGCGAGGAAGCAGCAGCCGCGGCCAAGAATAAGAAAAGGATGCAGAGTGGATTTAACAGCCGAGCGGGGAAGGAAAATCAGGGAATAATTGGGAAGAGGAGGAGAGAGGGAATCGAGATTCAAGAAAAGAGGAGGAGGAAGAAGAGGAGGAGGGTGGGGGGTTGGGGTGTGGATGCAAAGGGGGGGCCGACCTGACTGGAAAACCAAGGAAGGAAAAAGAGAGAAACCCTGCTGCCTTTGATCCCCCACCGAGTTACACTGGCTGACTGGCTGGAGAGACTGACATATACTTTTCGGCTGTGAGACACACACATTTACACCCACACACACTCACGAGCTCACACACACACACACACACACACACACACACACCTGCACTCTCACTTAAACACATACACACGCTGTGAGGCTGACAGGCCGAGGCGAAAGCATGCATTATCGTAGCAGAAAATAGCTCAGTGTGTGTGTTTGCGTGATCAATATGTGGGCTTTTTAAACTGTATTTTTATCAGCAAGTGACCGTGTTAAGCAGCGTGCAGTGAGGGATTTCTTAAGATGCACGCCAAGGTTTTCCGAGAAAGGCGTTTTTTATTCCGAGAGGGACCGGAAGGTGTGGAGGGCAAGATGGAGGGAGGGAGGGATGGAGGGAGGGAGGGAGGGAGGGGGAAGCAGATGCAGGAAGATGCAGACTTGTTTATTTGTATGTTTGTGTCGAAGCATTTCAGTGGGTGTGTCTGCATGTTTGTCAGTGTCTTTGCATGGGAGAGGTGTTGGAATATTTCACTAGGCAGCAAAATCAGACCAGAAATGGTGTCTTTTCTGAGAAAGTAGTTGCAGGCAGCTTGTACAGTTTGCTGTGATATTTGGTATCAGCTAGTTTAGCTCCTGCTGTGTTTAATGTGGGTATGAGGGAGTGTGAAGCCTGGTGGTAGGCCTGGGACTGTTATGTAAGCCTTTTCTTGTTCATGTTTATGTTTTTCTTGTAAGTATATGATGTCTGTGTTTTAATGTTAACTCTCTTTCTCTAAAATTGGCTTGAGAGATTTTTCACTCTGCTCAGGTTTTACAGTTAACTTAGAAACCAGGAGGAAAACAACCAAAAACATTTCAAATTTGAAAATCTAAGTGCCTGATTCATAGAGATGGGAGCTGCTTTTTTAAAACTTTACTATTTATGTATCTGCCAATATATACTTTTTATTTGGAATGAGTAATCTGTCAAAATGACCTTGGAAAGTGAATTTTCACACACCAATGTTCTGTATTAGAAATCAAATAGTAAAACAATTATGCAAATTATATTCATGGTCATCATATGGCAGCATATAGGTCTTCACTTAACACTCAAATCCCCAGAAAAGTAATATGTGTTGAACTTAATCAGTTAATAATAGTTACATTATTATTATTATTATTTAACACATTATTGAATTATTATCAACTAATGTTAAAATAAAATAAAATGCAAAAAAGAAGAAATACCCAACAACAAAAAAATCCTCAAAATGAGCTGATGAAAATAAAAGCAGAGCTCCTGCTCATTCAACAGACTGTAAACTTGCAGAATATGTGTCAATGAGAAAGTGTCACCTGGATCACATTTAAATCCCCTGTTAAAATGTCTCCACCTGTAGCAAAGCATGGAAGTGCAGAACTGTTCTTCTCCAGCTGCATAACTAATGATGGAGGCCATTAATTGTTTAACTTTTAAAAACTTGCAATGACTCAGAGCATAAAGAGAGAGACAGAGAAGGGAAAAGAAAAGAAATAAACTCAGACAAGTTGCAACTTATCGACCTTTGCACCCCCTTGAGCTCCATTTTGCATAAATTAAACACTTTTCTATCCCTGCGCCACCAGATAATTTCATTTGCATAAAGAATGCGGGTCCAATTACAGAGGGAGATATTTACATTTTATATGAAAAATAGTTGTAGGGCAAATAGGAGGCTGTTTAAAATGCAAGGATCGATAATAGAATAGAGCGTGTTGCCGTGCGTGCATGCCGGACGCGCGCTCACACACAATCACACACACATCATTACTAAATGAAGAACTTAATAAAGTAAAAGCTTTCATTTTTATGAAAGCAAAATATCCCTGCAGCAATATTTTACAATTTATTCCAAAGAAAACTAGGCTATCATACCAAACTGGTGTAGCAAAAACAGCCATCAACTAAATATTTTAAAATTATATTTCCCCTCATGTAATGTTGCAGGTGAAACTAGTTTTAGTAGTTTTTTCCCCCTCCAGTACTTGATGCTGTAGCGCATTATTGGCTCATCTACACAGGAGGCGAATCCAGTGAATTAAACGAGTGAATTTGCATTAATCCAGATATGATCGATAATAACATTATTCACGCTGCGAAGTCAAGTTCCACACCATGGCGTACACGATCATTACTGCAACTAAACCTGAAAATAATAGAGGAAAATAATGTGATTATCATTCACTCACTAGCTCAAAGTTTCTAACAGCAGCTACAGTAGGCTAATTTACATTTTCGACCTGATGGAGGCAGATGGATTCTGAGTGTATGTTATTTTATTTCATCTATTTATTTTACTTTTATTTAATGAAATCATCTGTTTTGAATTGTTGTCTAATAGTAGCCTACATCTTGTGAATATTAGAGAATTATCGATTGGCCGCCATTTGTGGAATTATTCAGGTATTGTAATGTAAAATGATACTTCTCTTATTTTATTTAGCTATAATTTAACGTGTTACGGTAAACATACCCTAAATGAGCTTTTTATTAGTCAGCGGTGTGTTCTGTGAGAAATATACTCAGGTAGAAATGTGTGTGTTTGTTCAAGAGGTCACACGCTGTTAATGCAGATCAACTGTAGGCCCGCATAGAGACATTTGCCTGCAGGTTATATATGTTTATATCAAGACATTTAAAGAAAGAAGCTTCATGTAAAACAGCCAAGGAAAAATCTATTTGAATCATGTTAATCATTATAATTTTTATATTGCATAACAGGTGAGATCAGACTGATGAAACAGCCTGTTTAACCTCAGTATTTATGTTACAACACTCAGTCCTGCAGGTTAATGTGTGCGTCACTCTGCCTATCTGATATTTGTTGGAGTCAATATAGAGGTTTTACTTAAATGCTCATTTGTACCACTATTATCATTAGGCTATTATTATGGTTCTTTTGTTTCAGATCTAATCCGGTCAAATTAATTCAGTTATCGATTATTCACATTGTGATATGTGTTACGCCAGGTCTCGTGGTAATAATTGATTGTATCGATTGGGTAGGGGTGGGAGAGAAATAAAAGGGAGTTGACAACAAGAAAAAGGAAGAGAAAAACCAAACAGTGTCATATGTTGTAAAAGTATATTCATTCACATTTAGATTACTGTCAATAGGCTGCTTTCGATTATATATATATATATATATTTAAATGCATTAATTAGTTTTATTTATATTTCTTTTACTCGAAAAATATATTTTTAGATATTAATGAGATTTTAATATCTGCATCATTACTGTAATCTCAGCTGTAATACAACATACATGCATATTATTTAGAAACACATCGTAGCACTTTTTTAAAAAAATAAACACGCAGTTTTATAGTAATTAAATATGGTTTAAAATTCTGAGCCGCCTTCAGCACTGTGTTGTAAAGAAAGCTATAATAAAAAAATTGAAATACCAAAGATCGTCATTGTCATTGTTACAAAAAGTATTGCATAGATGTTGACAATCTAAGAGTTGAGTTTAGAGTTTAACTTCACACCTGCACCTGCACAAAAAGTTTTCTTTCATCTTCAAATCTTCACTGCAAACTTTTCGTTTTCTGCTGTAAAACGCTTTTTTTTTTAAAAAAACAAAAAATAAAATATCACACACTAAACCCCAAACCGCTGCAAATACAGACTGTAAAATTAATAAACTTTAGAGACACTGCAAGCACCAACATTACGGTTGAGGAAATTACTATTTTATTAGTTCTAGCTAGCAGAAATCACAATTAAAGTTGTTGGTTTTTTTAGAATCAGCATCTGGACAAGAAATATGTGTGTGTGTGTGTGTGTGTGTGTGTGTGTGTGTGTGTGTGTGTGTGTGTGTGTGTGTGTGTGTGTGTGTTTTGCCAATAGTGTGTGTTTTACTAATAGGTCGAGGAAATTAAAAACAAATGTCGACAGTCTGTTGTGTTTCACTGTTGCCCTTAATGTTCCCTGTAATGCTCTGCGTGAGGAAGAAAACATAGGCTGCCTAACATATTTAATCAAGGAAATGTAACTAAAATTAATTTAGTGACATTCAGAATGGATGTAAAGACAGATCATTTGTCTTGTTTGGCATGACACATAGTTATAGGAGTACTTTTTAATGCTACAACAAATAGAGGCCATACAGGTAGCCTCATGTTCACGGTAATGACAGTAACATTCATAAGTTAAACTGCAGTAGTATCGATTATGAAAAGAAAAGAATGAACAATACTGATGAAGACCATTCATTTAGGCTTAATGCTCGCTAATGGCGGACTCACCCTTGAAGCATATATTAGGCCTATAGGCATATCCAAAGATGCGTTCAATGCATAGAAGTTTGTTATCAGTGTGTGTATTTGTTTGTTACGTTATTTTTTTTTGTCACAAAAAGTGCTGGGTAAGAGGAACACACGATGTTTTAACTGCGTCAGCTTTTGTTTCCTTTTCAAAATAAGACATGAATATAATGACTGTCCAAAATGTACTGTATTAAATGTATTATTACATATGATAATAAATAACGTGGAAAATGAACATGTGTGTTGTATGTATTATGCACTGTACTAAATGTATTTGAGTGGCTGCTGAACTGTTTACACACACACACAATGCAGAGCCAGAGTGAACATGCATGATAGTTTCAGATGTCATGTTTACCAGTAATTACTGTGTGTGTGTGTGTGTGTGTGTGTGTGTGTGTGTGTGTGTGTGTGTGTGTGTGTGTGTGTGTGCGTACGTGTGTGATTAAATAATGCATGTCATATCCAGATCTAAACTGCAGCAGCATCATCAGGCCCTTATGACACCACACTACGATTATTTTTGTATTTTGCAAATTAAAAATAATTCTCCGATGTCGGGAAACGTCCTTATAGCTGGACGAAAATACACACCTGAAGTAATCAGAAATAAGAAGCTACTTTTGCTCTTCCAATCCCTCAGATTAGATTATTCATCCCTTATGGACGCTGCATTATCCCGTCATTTAGATTATATGTTTTTTCTTTTCGCTGCCGCAAACAGAAAGTCAATATCTCGTTCAAAACTGCATTGCATGCGCTCCATCTATTATCATTTACCAATAAGTGATCACTTTTCTTCGGTGATTAAACAGATGATTTGGGGGGCGTAAAGTGGTGCAAAGTACAGGATGAATAATGTAGCTATACTGTAGCCTACTGTTTTTCTCTTCCATCCTGCTGCTGCAGGCCTTGGGACCAGCATGCACATCATGGCTGCAGAAAACACCACGCTTCTGCTTATTTTTAAAGTTTCTTCTAATAAAACATGAATCTTGAATATTGGATATGAATCTTGGTATCTGCTCAGGCAGGAGCCATTTCTCTTCCCCATTCTTGTTTCACTGCAACACCAGAAAATAAACCTTTTCAACCTCTCCTTTGGCTGATTCTCTTTATTTTCCTGTACATGAATGGTCATTTTCGGGTCACCGCAATGTCCCCTGACCCTTGACCCCCTTGCTATTGGCTGCTTGTAATATTGGCGATGCAGGATTTGATGCAGCCATACATGTCCCTCAGGATGAAGGCATCAGCTAAATGGTTAAAATTTAAACGCTCAATATTGGCTTTAGATTAAAAGCTTATTCTACACCCACCATGTTGAACAGTTACTTTAGATGAGAGCTGCTGGTAAATGGCTAAAATGTGAGTATTTCTCGGT
This sequence comes from Lepomis macrochirus, assembly GCA_024633595.2. Lineage (NCBI taxonomy): Eukaryota > Metazoa > Chordata > Actinopteri > Centrarchiformes > Centrarchidae > Lepomis > Lepomis macrochirus. The sequence continues at coordinate 6,193,539 of JALXJV020000015.1, read as the reverse complement.
ATATTTATGGCCTGTATTGGTAATTGAGGGTTTGAAGCTTCTGTTGCTCTCACTGTAAGTCCCTCTGAGAGCATCAGCTATATGGCTGAAATGTAAATGTGTTGGCTGAAATGATGCTGATCCTGCTGCTGCTCTCACTGCAAGGAGAGTGACTGTGGATGAGAGCACAAGCTAAATGCTTGAAATAGAAATTGCCTTGCTATGGTGATCTAAGATTTGGAGCTTACTGTGCGGTTAAACGGATGGAATGGAAATATATTTCTCCGCATAACTCCTCATTATGCAGGAACAGAGTTTTAGATTACAAGTGACTCTGTACACGCAAAGCACATGTTGACAAACCCAGACCATGAACACCTCGCCGGGTGTCAGCTTCTGTCCAGGCCCGCAGTGTATAAAGTTGGGAGGCCTTCAAGCTCGGGTGTCAACCTTCCATCTCGGATTTTCCAGCCACAGAAGGTGAACTTTCACCCCGACCTCCAAAAGGACCTTTTATTTTCGCTCTGTAGCCGTTGACCATTTTACCTCCAGCTACTCGCCATCCATATACTCATCCCTCCGTGCTGACTGTGCGCGGGGCGGATCGATAGGGCAGCATCTGCTCCGGGAAGCCGGCGGTCCCACACCGCGCACCGCTCCGCTGTTTCCAAACGCCAGAACTGCTCATCTCTGAAAATTAAACTGACAGACAGATATGATTAGTATGCGCTCTGCCTCCCTGCTTCTGTCTGTCTGTGTGTTTTTCTCTGAGGCCGACGCGCGCGCGCAAACATGCACGCACAGACCTGACCATGCAGACTAGATGTATATTTATGCTTCTTATACAGGCACCAGTGCACATAAACGGTCACCAATCTCGCGTGAACGCAGCGCATATAAAGGCATGCACGCACTCAGGCAAAACAGCACATAACACTTGGCACACACACATGCGCGCTATATCATACACAGCTTGATTACAAAGTCACACACACTCAGCACGCACACAAATTAGACAAATTAAAGCATATACATGTTGCACGCTAAATTTACAAATAATTACGTTCAGTGGACACTCCTGCACATGCGCGCAGACACGCACGCGCTCCCAACAGGCCGGGCCTGCAGTGTGACTGTTCGGTGCTGCAGCAGCAGGTCGAGGGTCTTTTGGGGGGAAAAAGGGTCGCATTGATCTTATTGAGGGACTTTTCAAACTGAAGTGTTGGCGGTGTGAGTGAATGGAGCCGCAAGCTGAGTGCTGATTAAGAGCTGGTCTAAACACAAGCGTCACTTGACAGCATTTACTCCTGAAAGGTGGAACAAGAGGAGTCATAAAAATAAAAGACAATAAACAATAAAATACAAAATAATCCTTTTGGAATGTTTGTACTAAAAAATGGAAAAATTACAGGGTGTGGCCTGGTGTGAAGATAACGCAAAGCAGATAATAAATTGATACACTTTTTTCTGGAGTCAATAAGTTTTACATAATTGCATCACATTCGCCCTTAATTCGTTTTTTAAAATCATTTTAGGGCCTTCTAATCTAGCCCTGCACTGAAATTACAAATGAAAAATAAGTAAAGTAAAAAGTAGTTATTTTAAAATTCTGATAATAAAAAATCCTAATAATTGAAGAAAGCTTTAAAATGCTTGGGTTATTTAGCTTTATCCCATTCCATCTGCATGTTACAGTTATATTTTTTACAGTGACAATAGCAGATACAGCATCACTTGTTACAAAGAACTAAACGACATTAGCTGCAGCCTGTGAAAATCCATTGATCAGATACAACAGCGCGGCAGAATGACCAGGATGTGTGCACATAATTCATAAGTTGTGCATGCAATAAGCTGAAGAAGACTTAACCTGTGGGGTTATGAGAAAGAGACCATCTCCACCTCCGCACCTCCCCCCGCCCAGTCACCCCCACCCCTACCCCTCCTCCCCCCGGAGAGAAAGAGTTAATTGGAGTAGGAATTTCATCGCACATCTGTCAGATTTTTAAGGCCGTGACGCACTGAAAGCAGAGTCAATGTGAGCAAAGGGGGAGGAGGAGGAGGAGGAGAAGGAGAAAGAGTTGGTGGTGAGATCGATGAAGTGGCAGGCAGAGGGAGGAGGAAAATCTCACGAGATAATGAAAGAAAAAGAGGAGAGCTGCTAGTGTAGAGCAAAAAAACGAGGCTAGACCCGGAGATTTTTTTGGAGTGGAAAACAAAGACTAAGAAACGGAAAACGAGGAGAACGAGGGAGAATCGTCTGTAAACCGCAGATGGTTTTTGCACTCTGGTGTTGGTGAATATAGCACCCCGGGGCGCAGCGGACCAATTGTGTGAATCTGCAGGGCTGCTCGGCGACACAATCGAAACATGCACAGGACGGACAACAGCCGCGGACGCGCTCTGAGAAGTGGATAATAAAGGTAGGATTTTGGAGCTCTAATAACCTTTACGCGTCGACGTTTTGTCACTGAATCGCCATCGTGTCCGGTAATTAGTTAACGCATCGTTCAGATTCATTACACGTGATGTAAATATGTAAACGCACCGGTGATGTTCAGCGTTTCGAATGTGCGCTACTTCTGTATTTATAACTTTGTATTAGAAGGAAAGATTTCATATTCCAAAATGATTTTTGGATGAAGTGATTAAAACACCGATATCTGTGTTTGCTAGTGTGTTCCGCTGCATGTGCGAGGTACAATTACTCAAATGCTTCTATTATTGTTTTTGTTTGGGATGTTCTAGTGTAAATTGGTGTTTAGGCGTTATTCGGCTGTTTCCTTCTCTGTAACGATGAAAGTTTAAATACAGCGTAGTAACAGCGCCCGTCTTGTCTCACGCAGGCACAAAAGCGAGGCTTCTGCCGAGGAACACAGCTGAGCACCAAAGAGACAAGAGAGCAGAGTGCTGATGCACAAGTGAGAATAAAACCACACTTAAAGCTCCTGATGCTTTTGCAAACTCGTTTTCTGTGAGTTTGAGGGAGTTTGAAGACACTACTTAACGTTATCAGATAATTAATTAGACACCCCATAAGCCCGGAAATCAATTAATTCACAAATCAATAAATCCATAGTCTGCTGTAACAAGAGACCTTCCAGACTGTTAGCCCGGCTGTTGAACAACAATAACAAGAGAAGAGCAACAACAAACAGGGGCAAGAAATACAAATTTATTTGCTGAAATTAAAGATGGATGGGAGTCTAGGGGAAATGTCCCTCCACAGCCACCCTGATCTGGCTCACAGCCAGGATGGCAGGGCCATGCTGCACTCACGGGACCTTTCAGCTGCTTTCCCCAGGCCTTCCCTCGGGGGCCCCTCCATGTCTCTTGAGCCCGAGCCCCGTCCACCGGGCTTCGACCACTCCATGTCTGCACTGGGCTACAGTGGCGACTCCCCATCCAGCTCCGGCAGCACCTACACTACCTTGACTCCCCTGCAGCCCTTTGACGACAAGTTCCACCACCACCACCATCACCACCCCTGTCTCCCTGTCAGCAATGTCATCGGCAGCTTCACTCTCATGCGTGAGGACAGGGCACACCTCAGCACCAACTTCTACAACCCCTATGGCAAGGACCTCGCCATGTCCCAAAGCCTGTCGCCACCCTCCACGGGTTCTGGCCTGGGCTCCTCCATGCACGGCTATGGGAGCTTGGGCAACAGCCCCAATGGCAATGGTGGCCAGATGCTCCACGGTGGCTACGATGTCCATGGGGGGAGCCTCTTCTGCCGGACATCGGATTTTGGCCGTGAGATGTCACCACCAGGCCTCGGAGGAGGGGATGTGTCAGTGGGGCATCAGCTAAACAAAATGGAGGCTCACCAGCATGCCCCCAGCCATCACCCTCACATCTACAGCCAGCACTACCAGCCCCACCATCACCCGAGCCAGCAGGCCTCCAAGATGGGCGAGCACCTGCACTCCTCATCGTCCACCTCATCCTCGCCCGGTGAGGGCATGCTGCCAGGCAGCGGGGGCGGCGCCGGGGAGGAGATCAACACGAGGGATGTGGCCCAGAGGATCATCACAGAGCTGAAGAGGTACAGCATCCCCCAGGCCATCTTTGCTGAGAGGGTTCTGTGTAGGTCACAGGGCACGCTGTCTGACCTTCTGAGGAACCCCAAGCCCTGGGGCAAGCTCAAGTCTGGCCGCGAGACCTTTAAGAGGATGTCCCGCTGGCTCCAGGAGCCCGAGTTTCAAAGAATGGCCTCGCTCCGACTGGAGGGTAAGATCTGGTTTTGCTCTCTATCTGCTTCACACACACTCACGTACACACTCACGTTCGTACAGAGATCACAACAACAAGCAGACGCACTCTCTCCCCTTGTTTTCCCCAAACACCTTCCTTCTCCATGTCTTCCAAAAAAAATCTCCTCTCCAGCAATCAGTATGCAGCTCAGGTTGAGACATGAGGAAAAGCTAAAGCATCATACTGATGTTTCACTTCTTCAAACCACTGTTTATACACCACTGGTTTGGCTATTGTCTCAACAGCCTGGATAATAAGAATTTAGCAGCACATTGAGGACAATTTGAGCAAGAAAGGGCCATATGTGCCGTTTCTTTGTTTACTTTGCTCCCAAACAGCTCCTATTGATTTGTACAGTAGCTACAATAAAAAAGCCACAGACATTTGCCCTCCTCTTAAATGAACCATGAAGATCAGCGTGAGCAGCAGTTGGCAATTTAATCGCTTTTGAGCCCACAAAATAATTTGTGCAGATATGCCATTCTGGAGCGATTGATTAATTCTAGCAGTGATTTATATCTGCTCAGCGTGCGGCTGAAGTTGAGTTGGCAAGGTAGCTGATGCAAATTAGACTTGAGCTTTTGCCAGACGTCTTTTATCAACGTCGTCACTGAGGCAATTACTGCGACGCTAAATACAAATGTTGTTCTGCTCTGAGGCAGCACCTTGCAGGTTTGTGAGATTCTTCAAATCAGGCAAACAGGAAGTGCGTGTCATCTTTAGTGCTGAATTGATAAGTTGACCGCCAAAAAATTAATTGACATCTATTTTGATGATCAAATAATTCACTTATCAAGCAGAATGCTGAATATTAGCTTGTTCCCGCTTTTTAAAATGCCTTCTGCCTTTTTTGGTTTTATATAATTTTGAATTCAATACATTTTTTGGGTTTCAGACTGTTGTTCAGGCAAAACAAGTAATCTGAAGATGTCACTATAAGAGAATTTATGATTTTCTGACATTTTATAAACTTTCCTTTTATGATTAATTGGATACATAATAAAGAAATTAATCAATAACCAAAAAAATAATTTTTTCCAGCCTAGTAGTTTTTATACAGATTTCACTGGGTAAAGATTTTTTTGAAAGGCACTTTGTAATCTGCTGCTTGACATTTAATATTCTTTGGGGATGTGGATTGAAGACACGACAGCACGCTGTACAGTGCCGTGTTACAGTGTTGTCCCTCCACAGGGACCGAAGGCCCATCTGATACACGGAGCACAGAGAGAGATCCAAGTGAACACAGTAATATGAGACGAGCATAGACGAGTGTGTGTGTGTGTGTGTGTGTGTGTGTGTGTGTGTGTGTGTGTGTGTATCTGCAAGTGGTCTGCTCACTGCGGGGGTCTGTGAGCAGTACGTGTGTGTGAGCCTGCCCAGTTGATCACTGCTTTACGCTCTCTGTCAGCAGCTCGACTGATTAAGCCCAACAACACAATAGGGTTCATAGGTAATGATTGTGCACTCTTGCAATCCCTTCACAATTATTGATCTTTGATTGTTCGGCTCTGAGAGCACATGTGTACATCCTCCATTCAGTAAAACGCTACAGCAATCACACCCAAACCTCCTATCTAAAGATTAGTTATCTCCGGGTTTGTTCTGTAATGTGACAGAAATGTTGTTTGATGAATCTAATCATACAACGTGTGAATGCTTTGTATGCAAAACATGTCTTCCCATCATGTGAAAACCTAATCTTCCGGATGATGAAACAGCCCTTTGTTCGTTTGAGCAGATGTCTAATCATCAATCATTCTTTTTTTTAATTTCCAGTTTGTTTCTTCATCTTTACAAACACAAACATTATTTTAACGAGTCAGTGCTCCATGTCCGAGCAGCCGATCAATCAGACTCATAAAAAATTTAAGTCCCTACACAGAGAAGTGTGCTAATGTCTGACAATGCTCCTCTCTCTCTCTGCTCCCACACACTCTGAAATTGCATATTTAGTTCTTGGCAAAGCCACAAATTGGACAGCTCGGCACTTTTCTACATAACCTACTTTCCGAAGGGGGTTGTTGTTTTTTTCCCCCCTTTGGCCAACCCCCTTTTGTTTAATTACAAGTCTCTATTGATTTCCATGGGAAAGAGCAGCACGCCTTGCCCACACACACCTCGGCCGCATCGGCGAATCGAGACTGGAATTAGAATGCGCGGTGCCCTGTGCTCCCCAGTCTGAAGATAGCTCAAGTACTCTCTGCTTCACGCCTCAAGTTTTAAGATGATCCTCCTTAATGCAGCACTCGCTTAAATACATAGAAGGCCCTTCAGTTTCAGCCCTCAGCACTGTTATTTCCATAACTATGTCTCCTATATATGGAGGGCTGCAGAGCTCTGTGCGAGTCTGGATGCACAGTAATTATGGAATGAAGTCGCTGCCATTTTGTCTTTTCAAATAATTGTCTTTCTGCAGAGACATTTTGCCAAACACGGAGGAGGTGATCCCTAGGATTTATCCGCAGTATCTTGTGTTTTGTGTTTTTGTGTGTGTGTATACTCTATGGATTACTGCACTGTATATGAGATGCATCTCTAGCCCAACCTCAGGCTGTGGAGGAGGCAATCAGGATTTAGCCGGAGAAGAAGGCAGGATAAAGACCACACAGCCATGCTCCGACACTTAAAGTCAAGGAGGGGGGGATCAGAGACTATAACTTTAAAGATGATGGCCGAAGCCCTTGACTAAAGGTCTAAATGAATAAGAAAGGTCAATGCGGTTTACGTGTCGGCTCCAGTGCCTGCACCACCCCCACAGTAATGAAACCCACAAAGCCTCGTCCACCTCTCCCAGCGTACAGTTCACATTCTACTAGCGAGGCTCAAAGGTCAAAGCCGATTCCATTTGCATATCAGGAATTGTAAACATGCCGACGTGGCTCTAGCTGCGTAACACCTAACAAACAGGGTTGTTGCTTTTTTTTTTTTATCTGGCTCTTGCAGCTCCCCCAACTCCGGCACTGAAGGGGTTAACCAGCCTCTGTGGGTCGAGGAGTCTGAGCTGCACAGATTTAATCAATAATTTCTATCAGCCCCTGGCCCAAGAAATCAGCAGGGGGTGGGCTGGGGGGCTGGGGGGTTGGGGGTGTGTTCTGGCTGGGAGGGGGTGGGGTGGGGGGGTGTAGGTTGAGACGCCGGGGTAGGGAAAGGGCTTTCGATCACGTTTCAGCAACACGAGACAGGGGCATACATCATGATTAGGGGCTGTTCCCACGATCATAAGAAGCCTATAGGGGAATATTTATGTCTCCAGGAGTAGCAACAGCGCCCGGGATTTATAGCATGGTAATTGTGAGCCTTTTACACATGATTACAGCATAAGGAAGCTTTTACTTAATGGTCGGCGTTATGATCATCAGTGAGGGAGAGAGCCGAGGATGGGATGGAAGCAAGTAGGAGGAGGAAAGCGGCAGGACACCCGGACTCCTCCAACAAGCCATAAATCCACAGTACAAGCAAGCTAGCCAGCACTATCATGTCATTCCTTTCATTACAACATGAGCTGAGGGTGCACCGCTGTATATACCTTCTATAGATGCAGCCTACCTCCCAACCCCCAGCCCAGAAATATTGATGGTGGGGATGGTGTAACGCCTGTGAAAAATGTAGCATTTGGAGAGAAAAAAATAATTTCACTTGTAGTGATATTGACATTCTGCTGACATCTTGGCCAGTTCGGATTTTAATGAGACGTGGTTCAATAACTCTCAGAAATGCAAACGAGCTCTGGATGCCTAATAGCTAACAGGCACCTGTAATCTCAAGTTGACAAGAGTGCTTCCCCGAGTCAAAACATTTCCTTCTGATAATGATTTTAGAGGAGAGTGTATGCGGGAAATCACGGTGAGATTTATTCATGTCCAGTTGAGTACTTAAGTTTCAGAAACTCAGCTGGAGTCAGGCGGTGCCATGCACACACACTGATGCTGGTGTTGTGATGGCACTCATGTGGAAAAAACACCAGTAATGTCACACTTATTTCTCAAGTGTTCTGCTAATGAGAGAAATTTGCTGCTGTGAGCTTTAGGAGTGAAAAGCCAGTCATACAGTAAACATCAGCAGCAGCCCTCGCTGTGTGAGATGTTTCTCAATGGGAAGCTGCGTGCCAATCAATTGAGCAAAAGGTAGCACCTGTGATTTATATAATGCATGTTTGTAGCATGTGTGAGTTTGATTGTGTCTCTGTGTGAGCTACATATGTGAGAAATATGGGATTTCAAGGTTATATCTCCATCCAATCATGTCATTTTTGTCAATAATACAGTTCCATAAGCCTTTTTTACTTAAAACAAGAAGAAATTTGCCAGTGCAGCAAGATCATTTCAAACAGTTTCTACTAGAGAGCAGCTTGTTTCAAAATCAAGTGTTATTTTCCATGCTTCTAATTCTGGATTCTGCTTTCTCCTGCCTTATTTCAAAATACAGAAGTTAATTTGAGTAGGAGACTGATAGAAATAATTCTGCTGTAGACTGATGTGGGACTCTTTTTAAACACAAAAATGTACAGGGATTCACTGTTACTCCCACATTTTTATTCTTCTGACTGTGTGAAATCTTCTGAAACAGCATGTCATTATAAGTCCTAATTGAAATTTAAACTAAATGAAAGAGTAGTTTGAATATTGAAAACACTATGGCACAATCATAGAAAAGGAAAATACACTTTTGTTTCCAGATTCCAGACCTCTAGGCCAGTATAATAAAAGTCCAGCATCGGCACCAATCCGCTGGCCGTCCCTTAGTGCGAGTGCGTTTATTTGTGTGCTGGTGTGCACGTGCACCAATGCTTACACTTAAAAACGCATTTGATACCATCAGCAAAACAGTCGCTCAGACGCACAGTGCTGATTGAAACCTCTTAAAAGTGTGCATTTAGGTAATTGCACAACTCCCCCAAATATGTTTTAGTCCACTTAAGGCTTCTAAACACCCTGGGCAATGCCGACTCTGCTTGTTTCACTCACCCCTGACGTAACCTGCCTTTAATAGAAAATAAATTAGTTCCCCCTAAAGTGATTATTACTCACTCACCGCCGCCACATGTAAATGACTTTTATGAGAAACTAATGATGTTGGAGTGTCCACTAAGGGAAAGGGAAGAGAGGTGGAAGGAGATGGACAGAGAAAGAGAGAGAGAGAGAGAGAGGGGATGTTGGCTCGGTACACAAAGGCAGAGGTTGGTGTTGTGTTTCCTGTAAATACAAAATTACAGCGTGTTAGAGGTGAAAGGTTCAGCGATGGATATGCAGAGGAACATGCAGCCTGAATTCAAAATGCTCGTCTGATTCTCAAAATGGATCTGAGCTCAACCCACACACATCAGGCTATTTTTCTTCCTCACTGAACAAAACTGCCTTATTTCATTTTTTTTGCAGCGCCCTTTTTTAAAAATTTCAGACTATTCGTGAGGAAATATTGATTATATAATTGGGCGGGCTGCCGCAGCTACAGTGGTGTTTAACCCAGACCCAGAGTTTTTATTTTGAGGCTAGTGCAAGCAAGACTCGCATTAAAAAACAAAATACCAGAAGACTTCATCACCTCTATCACCACTTAAAAAGTTTGAATATAGCCAACTTTGACACCGAGCTAATTTGGCAAGACATAATGACTGTTATATCCTCTGTATGAAATACAGATACAGAAATACAGTATTAAGTATTAAGGCAGAGTCTGACTGAAATGTGGCAACTTTACCAGTCTTTTTAAATGCAGCTACAAAATCTTATTAATAGTTTTGAGCAGTTAATGTATCTTAAAAAACTGTCAGTTAATGATTTAATGTTTCTGGAGTGTATCTCTTGCTTTGGCCTTAATGTTATTTTCTCTTCTCTGAATGTAGATTGCAGTTTAAATTGTAAAATAGACATGGACTAGTAAATTGCAGTATCCAGTAATGTAATACTGTAATAGATTTAACTACCACCTCTTACTACAAATAAGTTGTAGCTCGTTTGAAATTTACTGTGCATCTGTTTATGTTTGAATGTGATACATTTTTTGATTTAGTGTCAGTGGATGGCACCATTTTGCACCTTGTCTTCTGTTTTCTAAAAGGGAATGAGCATAATGAAAATCACAAAGAGCTTTGGCCTGGATTTAGTTATCTGTTTTATCCCAGCAGCCTACAGCAGCTCACTGGCAATAAGATGTGATAGGTTGAATGTCTTGATTCCTGAACTGCACAGAGAAACAAGTTGCTGATTCATCTCTTTTAACTAATCAAAGTTGCTTAGCTAATCTGTTTTCTTTCAACAAATCCACTTTCCCTCAGCTTAATCCATTTGTCCTAGTTAGCCAGCCAGTCTGTTAGCTAACCTGTTTCCCCTTTCCTTTTTTAATTTATCTTTCATCCATCTGCCTGCAGCTTGCAAGCGGAAGGAGCAGGAGCAGAGCAAGCTTGAGCGTAACCAGGGTCCAAAGCGCACCAGGCTGGTGTTCACGGACCTGCAGCGGCGCACGCTCCTGGCCATCTTCAGGGAGAACCACCGCCCGACCAAAGAGCTGCAGATCACCATATCCCAGCAGCTGGGCCTGGAGCTCTCCACTGTCAGTAACTTCTTCATGAATGCCCGCCGACGCAACGTCAACAAGTGGGCAGATGAGGGTCGTCCCTCCTCCACGGGTTCCTCAGGCTCCAGTGTTTCCTCCTCTGCAGTGTCCTGCAGCACCGCATGATGACAGGCCGCCGAGGAGGTGTGGTGGGAAGGTCGCTGAGGGAGCAAGGGGGCACATAGACTGGTCTAGGCAGAGATCAGCCGTAATAAAGGTCCTCCTCGTTATCAGAAGGAGTGATGGAGCCAGCTATTATAGATGATTTAATGAAGATGAAGCATTTTCCCAAACCAAAGTTGATCGCTCCCTTGAAATAGAAGGGGGCGATACCCAGAGTGATATGATCGCAGGATATGAGGTCCTGCTTGTATAGTCAAGGGTGCAAAGATGATTTGACTCAAAGAAGAGTCACACCCTTACATAGACACCATTTCATTGCATTATTTTGATTATCTAGATTAGAGATAATGAGGGTATTACAAATCAGGAGAAAGCATATTTTGGTGTACCTTCAAATTTATAGTCATCTCTCCAAACGTGAAAAATCAAGAGGTGCCGTTTGCTCACATCTGGAGAGCTCCATTGTGTAACTTCTTAATCAAGTGTTCACCATCATCCAAAGACGTTAATCCTCCCCCCAATGTTCTCATGGTCCTGTTTTTCCTCAAGAATCAAGGTGAAAGAGGAAGAAAAGGCATTTTTTATCTTCCAATTTTTTTCTGAAGAACCAAATATCCTTTCTTAGCATGTGTTTCCATGGTGATGGTTCCCCGGACTGTATGGCGTCGTTCCAAGTTTGGAGCCTGGAATTATCAGGAGGTTTTTGTAGCGTCCGTGACTCCCAGCTGTCAATCATTTACCATAAACAGGAGCCTTTCCAATGTTTTGTGAAGATGGTCCCGCCTTGAGTGAATCAGAGTTTTCAAGGGGGAACCGCAGTGCATCTCACCATACGCCAGGACAGAAACAATAAACACAAGTACGACGCAGAAACAGACTTGTTGGTACAACTGTCTAGCTTTAAGACTCACCGACTTTCCAAATGAAAGCTCCACAGCCATTTTTGACTCAAAAATCAAGCCAAAAAATTCAAAAATTCAAAACAAACCTTTGAACAAAAGCTCCATGGGGAAGAGATACACCTGACACAATGTATAGTGACATTGTAGTATTTTTTTCCACTCATTACCAAACAACTGTACACACCTCTGCTCCATTACAAAATGTTTTTTTTTTACAGATGTCTAGAAAATGGAGGAATGTGATTCTTTCAACCCTTTTTGTACAGATTTCAAGCACATCGCTCTATTTATAGAAACACGTTGGAAGTGCGGGGCAGTTTGTTTCAGCCCTGCTGACGTACAAGGTCATTTTTTTGGTCCACAAAGGAAAGGCTTTAACATGCCTCCTTATAGCCAATAGTTAAATCAAACTAAGAACGTTTCAAATGCAATTGCTGATCTGATCAATGTATTTATTACTGCATTTGTGTATTTATTGTTTTCCCTTTTTCTTTTCTCTCTCTATTTATTTGGTTATTTATTTATGCTATCTATATACTGTAAGTATTTATTTAACAATGCTCTGTATGTCTGTGTGAAACTGAAGACTTTTTCTGATGGGCACTTTTAGCTGTAGAATCCCATCGTAATACCAAAGATTAACATTGCCTCCCTGAATGTACGGCCTGAATCCCTAGACCCAGTACCCTATCCCAACCCGACCCACCCAGTGATGTTACGTATCTCTCTCTATCTTTAAGGCCTGGCCTTTGTTTTTGTTTTTTGTAGAATAATGGGGATTTCTTTACTCTTGCAAATGTCTCTGCGGTCAGCTCTTAATGCCAAGGCCAAATCTTGTTTGAATGTTGTGATAATATTTAAAATTAATAATACTATGAATAGTAACAATACTGATAACAATAACGATAATGACGATTATGATGTGGCATCCGGGCATCCCATAGGTCCACAGGTTGCTTGTGAAGTTGCGTTCGGGCCAATGCCATCTGGCAGAGAGTGTAAAGTGTCCCGGGACCCACTTAAAGCGTTGTCTGAAGGAACCATTGAGTGCGAGTCCTTCAGGGTCACATGCAAACATGTGTGTTGTGTGTCTGCCTGGGGAAATGCATGGTTGTGACCCTCCCAACCCTCCCTCACCTGCCCACCTCCCAATGCGGTGCAGACACTCCTGTTTATGTCCTCCCTCTGTCCTCCACATGCCAAGCACTTCTGCCAGTTGTCTCAGTTCCAAGTGGATTCCTGGTCTTCTGGAGTTTTGAAGGTGTGTTTCTCATCTTCTGGGGATCTTGGGTTTATGTGGGTTCTGAAGGTCTTAGGGATTGTTCTGGCATTTTAGGGTCTTCTGTCTTGAGTTTTTCTGATTTGATCCTGATATTCTGGGAATCTCTGATTCAATTGCAAGGCCTCTTGGTCTTGAACGTGTCTCCCTGGACTTCTAAAAGTCTAAGAGTTTGTTCCTCATCTTGTAGGAATCTTTGTTGAAAGGCTTCTGGGGCTTGTAGGGTTTGTTACTGGCCCTATAAGAAAGTTTGTTCCAGGTACGCTTGCATTCTTAGGGTTCCCCCAGCAATTTCCACAGGCACAAGTGATTTCATTTGCCAGCGTTTTGCATTGTGGATGGCTAAATCAGGAGAAACTCACCCAAGATCTGATTCTCTTACCCCTCTCTAAATGCTGCCAAAGAGTGGCGAGACTAGTTTGGCTGTTTTCCGCCCTTCCTCTCTCTCTCCCTCTCTCTCTCTCTATGGGTTTTTTTCTCTCTCTTTCTCTGTCTTTAACGTATGAAGGGGCGGATTGCCAGGGCCCCCTTCACAGCATGCACTTGAAAGACGGGCGGTCATGAAAGAGGCCATCGACTTTTTTGCGGACTTCAAAGGGAAGGCTTTTTTCATCCCATCTCCTCTCTGGGTTTCTGGTCTGGGGTCCGCTCTTGGCCAGACCTGTGGGCTTTAGGGGGCATTCAAAGGGGGCGGGGGGAGATCAGAGAGAAGGCTGAATCATCCAGAATGAGGATGGTGGTAGTGGTGTGTGTGTGTGTGTGTGTGTAGGAAAGGTGGGAGGAGGTTGTTTGAGGAATAGGAGGTGTGTTGGAGTAGTGGGGCATGGAGATGAATTAAACTTTAATGAGCAACAATTGTAAGCATGCTGAGAGCGAAGGGTGGTGGTGGTGGGGGTGTGCAGTTGAGTCTGCTCAGGGGGGGAAATAAAAAATAAAAGAGCTCGGAGGCTCCTCTGCCGACCCTTGCTCTCTACTGTCATTGTATCAAAGCTGAGGTGACACCTTTCAGGTTTCTCTTTGTCTCTCTGACTGGGAGCCTAAAATGGAGACAGAGCTTTTTGTATTGAGCCACCTTCTGCTCCTGTCAAGCAGGGAAGCTCTTCCCTTCCTGTACAGAAGAGAGGGGGGAGGGAGGGATGGAGGAGTGAATCCAGTTGGCTGCTGTAGGTGATCTGCATTCCCATCTTAGCCTGCGGCACCCCCTAGTGGCTTTTCTAGAAACTTTACCCTGAAACGAGTCTGGCAGCCAAAGCTGTTGCAGAGAAATTTTGAGGGGAGAAGAAATAACTGAAAGCTAATATATACTTTCAGAATAAAAAACATCACAAAAAATATTTTTTTTGTTAATGTTTAAACCAAAAAACAACCAAAGATTGATGGGTAACTGCTGAATCATTATTTATCATGGGTATTTTTAGCAGTTCCTTATCAGAGCTACCGTAGCACTCAGAGGATTCAAAAAAGCACCAGTGGGGTTCCGCGTGCTTATTTATGTTGTATAGAACAGTATTATGTTGAGCTGGAACTGAGAAACTGACATGAGGCAGTGTCTTCAGATGGAAGTCTTTTGACTCTGTAAACCCCAGTGTCCCCCTGTCTGTCCCGCCATGTCCTGTGTCTACATGAAGACTTTACCCATCTACCTCAACTGTGTGAGATGTTGTGTGGCAAAGATATTCCTTAACCAAAGAATCCATCCTGTCAGGGTGTCTGTCTATACATCTATCTATCTTGTCCGTCCATCCGTCTCTTCTTCATGCCTTTACTCCAAACCAAATGTGCTGGAAACAATCCGCAACAGGAGCCGAACAAGGCCCCCGTCCAGCCAAAGCTTTTGTCAGTATGCTAGAGTGTCCCATTGATCCATGTTCTGTATATAAATAAATCATTCTCAAGACCAAAAAAGAAGGAGGTGACAATCCAAGCAAGGAGGATCTTGCTGTAATCAACGTTGCCTATTCCTTGTTTTCCGAAATCTAGAATCATGTGACTTGCTGTAACAGAAAAGCCCAAAAATCAAGCGCTCATCCAAAAACAAAAAAGGTCGGAGGAGACAGAAGCTATTTTTCCACATTTGTAAGCCACCCCTCCCACCCCTGTTTTTTCCAACATGTTTAGTGTAGTTGAAATACTGTTCGATCCCACTGTTGTAAGTAGGAATTAATTAAATCCATACAAAAAGCTTTAAACGGGGAAGAGCTGAGGGAAGTATTATATTTGACTGAGTCTGAGTTTCCTCAGCTTGGACTCGACCCACCATGCTTTATCGTGCCATTCTTGTCCATGTGTTAGACTTACTAATGAATGTGGCTAACCAACCAAAGGCTTTAAAAAAAAAGATACACAACACTTTAAACGTCAATCATGGTGGGACATTTTGTATCAACAACTAAAGAAAATCCCTTTGAATACCTCATGTGAAAATTGTTTGTTGTGATGTTGCACTAAAAAAATAAAAATGACTCATTTGTAACCCAACACTGTTCTCTGTTGACTTTATTCTGACCTTGTGTTAGTGTCAAAGCTTTCTGGGGGTTTAAAGGCCAATACGTTCTGAAAATGCTGTTATCTAATACACTCCAGTCTTAAACTGCACTATTAAACTGAGTTATATTTATCTAACATAAAGGCAAAAAATCACCCTCATTGTATTTCCCTAAGTAGCTTTACTTTCTTCTATGACAAATCTACAGAATATATTTAGTATCTGCTTCCTTAAATCTATAATGATGTTTTATGAAAATATTAAAACCCTGGACATGGTTTCTTTTTCTCAACATCAAATGCAAATAATTTAGATCGCCTGTTCAAAGTTTTATACACATTTCCGCCAAATTCTTAAAAGATTAAAATGATTCAATGTTTTATTCTTTCCAGGTTGAAGAAGCCTTTAACATTTTAGGATGTCAATTTTTAAATCAATATATTATATTTTTATTTTTATTCTGTTGGAGGGATGAACACCATTTTCCATAAGATATTGTATATACAACCTTTATTTGATGTGATAACCTCACTGAGATCAAGATCAAGAGAAACCTCAGTACAGCAGATAGAAAGAAAAAAAACAGCCACACATAATAACATAAAACATTGCATCAGAGACAGCCACAGACATCACTAAATAGATCTGAAGATGAAATGTTTTATTACTATTATTATCTATTATTTGGCCATAGTATTTTATTCACATCATTCTTATACTTAAACCATTCAGTTTGACATTTTGGGAAATACACTTTACCCATTTCCATTTTATTGCCAAGAAAGTCTGTATGCCAAATATGAAGTTACAGCCAGCGGCCGCTATGCTTAGCTTACCATAATGACTGGAAAAGGAGAAACAGCTAACCTGGCTTTTTCCAAAAGTAAAGATAAATAAAAATCTGCCTGCCAAGAAATAGTCACATAATGTGTTTGTAAATTCACAACTTGTCGATTTTACACTTCAGTCTTCTTACAGATACAGAAACAAACAAAATTAGGTTTAGATGTGGCTGGTAGGTGAATTTCTTTGCACTTTTTTTATACTTACATTTTGATCGGACCTCGCCCCCTGCTTCCTGTCTTAATGCTAAGCTTAGCAAACCAGCCGCTTGCTGGAGCTACAGACAAAATGTTGAACTATTCCCCTAAAGAACTCGATTTACTGTATTTTGAAAAGGTAGCTCAATTTTTGATGAGTTTGAGGAAAAAATACAAACTAAAAGGTAACTTGCCTATAGGCAGCTAGTGTAGGATGTGCTAAACCATCAGCATGTGCACAGGACAGAGGTATTTACCAGAGACACATTGATTCATATTGATTTTGCCGTTCCTTCACTCATAACATGTAAAAGCCAAACTGACCAACAAGCCAATTTCCCAAAGAGTCAATTAAATCCCTTCAGGCGGTTTTCATGGCAGATTTAACAGACTGAAACCTGAAAGTCGTGGTGAAAAAAATCAGATCTTCGCATCACATGTATGCCACAGAATCTGATGCAGTATTTACTGAAAGGTGAACATTGATCACTGATATATGCATCCAGGCCTTGCATGTCTTACTGTGGTTGAGCATCAGCAAGGAGTACATAGGATATATCTCTATTAGAGATTCAAACACACACACACACACAAACACACACACACACACACACACACACACACACACACACACACACACATATAAAGTCAGACACACTCACTCGGTCAATTATGTTAATCTAGTATTTAAAGACTTTTGGCTATCATCATAAAAGGTACATTAAAAGGAATTCCAAAAACAAAACAGAAAAAAATGTTATAATCAATGTGAATTTAAACTGTAAAGATACTGTATACATAAAACAGAGAAGTCTCTCAGTTCCCTCTGCAGTTACATGATGGGGTAGCAGCCATACAGAGCGATGCCACACTGGTTGTTCTTATTGCGTGCCATCCGAATGTAGCCGCCGTCTCCAAAGGTTGCTCCCCAGCTGGACGAAAGGAGCAGAAAAACACAGGAATACAATTCAAGGGCTACACCAACGATGTGGGAATATTGATTCATCAGTAAACATTCTAGTTAAGTGAGGAGAAATGTGAACAGAAGAGTCATCACTGTGCTCTGAAGGTGATCAATCACAAGTGCCTCATGCTAATACTTTAGCATACACTTTTTTTGGTTGAAAAGGATACAAGTATGGAGTTGAACCTGATCTAAAGTTAGAGTAACTATTATTTTAAATGACACTTAGTAAAGTCTTATACTTGAGACAAAAGTAACAGAAGTAGCAGAGATGCAATGATGCAATTTCCCTTGTGGGTGATGGAAGATGGTGTGCAGCTAAAAAACGGATGAATAAGATGTTCCTTTCTGCTAAAGTTCTAAAAATAAACCTGGCTAGATTAGCAGGTCTTAAAATGACTAAATCTACACGCAAACACTTGAAACATTAGGCTTCATCTTCCTTGAGATAATGCCAATGACTTTCTCTCTCTCCACGTCAGTGTGTGGAAAGTGTGTGGAAATGTTAAATATGGATAGGAGTGATCATTTTCATACAAACGAAAAATTTGAAGTTTGAATTTATCTTATGTCAATGCATATATATTTGCATTGATTGGTTTAGAAGATTGGTCTAAAAAGTAAGATGAAATGTCACACTCACAAACTAGTCCAAAATCTCCTGATACTTTGGACACTTTTAAGCGTGCTATGATGTTCTAACCCAACCAGTCTGTATTATGTGGTTGACCACTACATGTCAGTAAAATACCCTTAAAGAGAAGACAACAGTGGGTCTTTGCTTGTTGACACAGTGTACTTTCCTGTTTTGTTCTGACTTCTCTTTTTCACTTCCCCTGTGTCCTGCAGTGCAGGCAATGTGTACCCACTATTATAATTATTACTATTAGTCCTATAGTATATGACTAATAGTAATAATTATAATAGTATAGGACCTATACTTTCTATTATTCTCTTTATTGCTATTTGTATTATTACCACTACTATTTCCATTATTTTACACAACTATGTGTAACACTCTCCCTTTCTTTCAATAGGTCAAGGCTGTTGGCCGCTCACCCGCTGAGTTTCGGTGAATTGAATTAAACATACAGGAAGTACACATAAACTCAGCATGAGCAAGTACGTATAAATGGACTACATGGGGATTTAGGGGAGATCAGCGCAGTGAACGTGTCTCACCTGTTCTTTACCAGCCAGTAGTCTTGTCCGTTCAGTGTGCCGTAGCCCACAGCTAACACCCCATGGTTCACGTGCTGGGTGCAGCTCGAGTCGTCATACACACCTGAAATGACGTGGGTCAAAAAAAATTGGAAATCAATTGTATATTTTTATTTTTAACCAATTGCATACAAATTATTGTGATTCACGTATTTTATATATTATCATCATGGTTAGTGATGGTAATACCCCCCCCCATCAAAATATTGTCTGGATCTTTCTGCATAAAGATGAGAGTGTCTATGCAGTTCATGACGTGTAACATACCACTCCTGTAGAAAGTAAATCTGGGCCGCGTGGCATCAATCGCCACTGAAATGGGCCCGATGGTGGCGAGTGCCTGCTTCAGTTGCCCCTCGTCTCCCTCAGGCAGGAAGCTGTACTGGGAGCAGTTGGCAGCACGGTACATGGGGTTGTAGTGGCACTGTTGTGACTTAAGTAAGACGAAAAACTTGGGTTAAAACCAATACCTAAAAAGCCAAAAAAGTAAGTTCTTTAATTTTTCCTGTGTTCTGATATGACATGAAGTTGGCATGAGGCACAAGTCAAGAAACCAACTACGGTGACATCCATGTATGAAAAATGTTGACTTATTCTTTTGGTTTTTGACACATTTTCTTTTACTTTTTACATTTTTCAGCTCTTAGAAGGTAAGCCTGGAAGTGCATTTCCGACACAGACGCCAGTCGCTGTGCTTATTAAGAGAATATTTCACATCACAGATTGAGTTGTTATTTGTTTTACGGGTGCATTAGAGCCGCAACACCTCCAGAAGGCTGGCACAGTCTGTCGGATCTGCTCAGAACTGCCCTCCTCCTCCTCACAAACATGAACAACAGCAAACCAGATCAAGCCTGGAGGACAAACATGTTGTCCGCTCAGATTAATTTATTGTTGCTCCAAAGAGACATTAACAGCAGACCACAGACAAGTGAGAAGAGTGTTGCTGTCTACAGCCCGAAGGGTCGGACTTAACTTGTTGTACACCCACATTGTTGTCTCATACAGGAATTTCTCAACTGTAAGTCTGAGTTTGCACTAAACATGTTTCCATAAAAAACTCCATGTTTAATTCCTTGTAAAAAGTGATACAACACTCAGCACTCTGACCTCAACTTCCTGTTTTAGTTTTGGGCTGGAGTCTCCCATAAGAGAACTATCCTTTGTTTCCTTGTGTGTAGAAGAAGTACTGACTTACAATGACCAATAACAGAATCTACAACTTTAATGTTTTCCACCACACAGCCACACAACACTCTGAATCAACATGAATTCAGTTTGCCACTCAGTTTCTTGGGCTGCAACTGACGATTGTTTTAATTATTGATTAATTTACATATAACTCTAAATCTTTTCACTTTGCCTAGTATTCAAATTTTGTTTGTACCTTTGAAGTGCTTCCATCTGAGTCTGGGTTTTGTTATGTCTTGTGTCATCTTTTTTTTTTTTTTTTACAGTGAATACATGAGAGATTATTTTTGGAAGTGTCATTTAACACAATATATGAGTGTCAACAGTGCCGCCCTGTCCTATACACTAAAATGAAGTTAATTAGTTAACTTAGGTTCAGGAGCAGGGCCACGCCTAAAACCACACTTCTAATCAGCTGACAAGTATATCTACACCCGAGCTATTCAACCGGCCTCCTCTGCCTCTGTTTGCTCGACCCACCCACCCTCCCTTCCCTTCATCCACTCACCCCTTACCCTCTCATCCCTCTTCCCTTCACCCCTCCATCCCTTCCTATTCAACTCTGTGCACTACTCTTTCATGTCTCATCTAGGTACTGTCTGGGGGCTCAACAAATCACTTGGGCAAAACTTCTACCGAGACGGAACTCCCACTCTGAGTCTCAGCTGCCCGCCCATCACGCAGCCTCCCAGATCAGCATCCAGATGGCATCCTTTCTCCACCACCATTCCCCTTTACATCCATTAATCTATCTGCACATTTAGCACATTCATTAAACCTTTAAATGACATATTGTCGTGGCGTGGTCCTTGCTAATGAATACGCAATTATATAGGGCATCGCAAATCATTCATTCAATCATTCATATTTAAATTGCTGCAAGACAAAACCCAATCACTGGTTCTGACCCACAGCTCTTTTTAAATTATTTTGAATTGCTTGACTTCTATTGACTGTTGGCTGGGTTATACTGTTTTTCTGCTAACATGCCTGGTGTCAAGAGTTGCATCACCCTCATCTGTTGCTGTAGAAAGACTTTGTACCTTCAGGTTGTTGCTTAGACCTCTGATTTAAGGTCTGAGGGCATAATTCTTAAAGAGCATCTACAGTTAAGTGTAATTAAGTGTTTACTACACATGCCTATTTTTTATAGGTTGCATGTTCTTGCCACATTGTTTAGTAGTCTAGTTGTCTAGAGTCTTTGCACGTGTTTGCAGGTTAATTATGCATAAAAATGTGTATATTACAACTGACATTTTGTTATTGCTTTTGGTTACTTTACACATTTTTCTGCCAAGATACCAACTCAAAGTGATCCAATTAATTTCCCACATTGTTTTCAGCAACAAAGAATCTTTGACCAGCAGGATTAAACCAGTTACTCACCACTCCTACGTAGGGGTATGCAGCATCAGAGTCAATGCCTCCGTTGTCAATGACGTACTGGAAGGCTTGGTGCATGAAGCCACCGTTGCAGCCCTTGTTGCCATATTTGCTTGAACAGTCCACCAGGTTTTGGGGGCTGAGGTCCACCAGCTTCCCTGTTGTCTTGGCTAACTGGCCCTCCAAGGCCCCTGCGGCACTGAAGGCCCAGCAGGATCCACAAGCACCCTGGATTTAAAAGAGCGATGCCACACTGTCATATACACAATGTTAAAATATATTTATTAGCACCAAAATGTGAAGAAACACTTTTTCACATTTCCACACTTGGCAGCACAACATGAGTTTGTAAAGACGGAGCGAGCGGAGGGTCCAGCAGAGTTTAAGAGGTTGAAAATCTATACTGAGTCTGGGAAATGTTCTTGTTTGTCAATTATATTTAGCATGTTGCACAGAACAGAAGACACTCTAAAATCAATACTTGTACAATATGTCTCTGGTACTCTTCTGCACATCACAAGTTTGTAATAAGTTGAAAATCTCTTTTTTCCCTGAAAACTAAGTAAGCAATCTGTCAATATGATGAGATTTTTTTCAATTCTTTGCAGTGTAAATCAACTTCTCTGAAGAGTTTGAAACAAGAACATTTTAAAATGACTATATTTCTTCTCTTAAGACTTTTAACAGTTAGATTTTCCAATCGTGTCCAAACTGACATTTGACATTTGATTAACAACAAGTGGGCATTGTAATGTAAATGCTATATATATGCCGTAATTATAGGACTGCACGATTATGGCAAAAATGATAATCACAGTTATTTGGATCTATATTGAGATCATGATTATTCATTGATTTAAGGACAACATATTTTTATTACACTTTCATATTTAAATAAACAGGCAACTGCTTTCACATCCATGTTGTGCTGCATTTCTGCTAATGTAAATCTTTGCATCAAAATAAGACTGGTCCTTAAAGTGCATCACCTCCTTGAAGCAAAACATAAATAACATTTTTACCCTGAGTATGACTACTGCTGCAGCAACCGCAGCCAGCTCGGGCAACCGCAGCAGCAGAGTTTTCCATGAGCGGAGCAAGCATTATAACAGCGATATTGCCATTGATCATGTTAATTTAATTCTGGGAAGCTAAAATCGTGATCGCGATTAATATTCGATTAATTTTGCAGCCCTATGTATTTATATATTATTGCTTTATATTTCTAAATTGTGACTATAAAGAGTTGTGACTATATAAAATTAAATATAATTTCTTCAAGATCAAGCTTTTTGATATGTAACGGTATCAAGATAAAAACATAAAACATCTAGTAAAGAGTATGTTTGCTTAAAGAGTATATTCAAATAAAGCTCACATAGCAGAGAAAAAAGATACAACAATAAGTAAAATGTACATAGACATACTGTATATAGGAGAGAGAGAGTGTGTGTTACAGTATGTTAATTGAGTTGTGTGTTAAGTGGTTCTTAATAAGATGTCATTGTATCAAAAATCACACTTAATACAGAAATAACTGTATAATTCCAGCCTTTCAGGGTTAACAAACAATGATTACATATTAGTGTACAATTATATGTATACAATTATATAAATTTCAACACCAGTGGATATTTAGTGGCCAACAAGTTGCCAACTAAAAACTGTACAAAGATTTTTAACTTTTGTTTCCACGAGTGATTTTTCAAATCCAAGACTTTTAACTTATCAGTCATTTGTACTGGTGAGCATGATGGTGGTAGTGCGTGTCAGACAGTGACCTTGCACCTCTTCAGCACCAAAAACAAAATGGATGTGGCAAAAAACATACAAAGCTGGCAGCTGTGGTAATGACTTCCTGTGTGAACAAGAACCGACATAGCGAATAAGGAACTGGAGGAATCTAGTTAAAGAGGCTAGTGGGATGATGACAGTGTTGACAGCGTCACTTTGAGACACCAGATCCTTTCACCAACACCACTGGTTAAACCTACTGACTGTGTTCCCAGGCTGAGTTATATGAGCCTTTGATGGAAACAGAATCACTATGGGTATGTTTTTATACCTGCATCTTGACCCTGGTAACGCAGCCTTTCTCTCTCCAGTCCATGGTGTCTGGTATGTCAGCGCCTGATGCCCCAGCAAAGGCAGATGGTGCCCTCTGGATGTCAGTGGGAGGAGTGAGTGTGGCAAAAGATTGCAAGATCTCCTCTGGTGTCTATAAGGAAGAAGAAAACAACTGATGAAATGACCAACAGTGAGTTCAGTTTCAAATGGCCTATATTCATTTAGCAGGGTTGTAAATAAACATTTTTTATTTAGATTTGACTGATTTGAACCCGTCATCAAATTTCAGAAGTGTGTGAAGCAGAATCATGTGTGTAAGAATAATTTTCATTACTGATTAATAATCTAAAAACAAAATCAAGATCAATCACAGTCATCAGAAAACAGTGAAAGGTCATTATTTTCCAGAGCCAAAAGTGACGTCTTCACATGTCTTCTTTTATTTGACCAACAGTCCAAAACCCAAAGATATTTAGTTTATCGTTATATCTCACAAATTAAAGCATCACATAACACAGGAATGTAGTCAATCAACTTACTCTTTCAGTTCTAATGTGAAGTCAGAATTAAAATCTATTGGATGCTACTGAATTAAGATTCACTGACTTACTTTGGTTCTTCGTAAAGAAAAACACTTAGTTTTAAGTATTCAGCAACTAGCTGGTAAAGAAAGTGGTACTTTATATTAAATATAAACAGTGGAGTGAACAAGTGTCTCACCATGTCTCCCATGTGGTTCATGCTTAGTTCGTAGGTGTGAAGCCCCATTGAGGCCTCCAAGTTGTGTGTTGTAATGAGCATCAGGTTCTTCTCCCATAATTCCCTGCGGTTCACATCCTCCAACTTAAAAATGTGCAGAAAGGGTGCATAAGGTCAAATGATGTATAAGTTAATAATAAATCTTACACAGAGTTTTTTAATCACATACCTCATTTTGGTACTTCTTCTCGTGTGTCTTCTTCCACAGCTCCCAGTGGAGGTCCAGCCTGCTGTCAAACGTGGCTGCTGCGCCGACACACAGGGAGACAAGCAGCAGGCTCCCCAACATCATTCCTGTAAACACACACACAAACATGGACCACATGAGAAGTCAGCAGGTCGTGTGACCTTTTATTAGACATTTGCTAGCTAAACAAACTGGCTGGCAGAGATCAAGCCTTGTGTCAGAAACATACAAATGGTTTTCACTTCATAAAAAACACACACACAGAGAATCAATGTCTAAGAGTCTGGAGGATTAGTGCTGACAAAATGTTTTCAGAGGCTGTATTAAATTCAAAAGTCAAAAGAAAAAAAAAAAAGCAAAGGACTTTTGTAAAAATATAAGCGAGATACAAATCTCAACATTTTGTTTCTTCGGGCATGACCTTGGCATTTAGAACAGTTGTTGCTTTATCAGCAAAGTTTGATTTACACTTCAGCGAGTTTGTATAACAGAAACCCAACATCTCTTTTTGAGGTCTCACTCAAATTCTTGTCTGGATTATTCTTTGAGCGCATTTCAAGAGACTGCAGCTTTTTGGCTAACTCAGGCACATTTGCAGCAATGTCAAGTAAACCAATACATATTTCACTTTTAAAACCTGTAGCCTATGTCATGTGTGTTATATTGATTGTTAATTTTGTGGCTACTTGTTAAAACTGGTTAGGTTACTTTCTTACCTTGCATATGCCTGTGATGTTGGATAATAAACTAGGCTAACTAAGTAACATTTACTTGCTTACCTTGTCTAGCGTGGTTTTAACTTGCATGGTCAGCTAGGCTAACTAGCTACACTAACATTTGACTGCTAGGCTAACTAGGTAAGCATGATTCATTTGTATTTGTTTTCAGTTGGTGGCAGCAGCATTTATTTTCAAAGTTGATATCCTGTCTCACAGTGTAGCTTTTTAACCTGACTTCTTTCTACTTCTTTAGAATAAAACTTGGTTCTATTTAGGTTAGCGTAAACCCCACTAGGGTTCATTTTTGCATCCACAGTGGCTCTGGTTCTAAGAAATGTTTGTAGAAAACAAACTCTAAGATGTTATTACAGTAGTGCTGAGCCTGAGGAGAGAAGAACAAAAGTGTTGCTATATGAGGAGGAAGTGGTTTTCATTTGTGTTGCAGGTATGTTTTGTCTCTGCCAGTCAGTAAAAAATCCACTGCAACACATTGTTATAGAGTTATGACTGGACTTCAGTTTTTACACACACACGATTAATGTGAGTTATATCTTTAGTAACTTACTGTAGGGGAATGGTCGTGTGTACAGGTTATAGAGAATATACCAATTAGCAATATGCTCAGAGTCTAATCCTCTTCTGACCTAAATAGTAATGTCACTTGAGTAACTTGTAAAGCGGTTTGCAGAAACTGAATCAAATCTGAAAAGCACGTAAATATATTGTCCGAATGTTCAGCGAGAAAGAAGTTGAAATGAATGGCACTCGGAGAAGTTGAGAGTTTATTTATTTTTTCAACCCCAAAAATTGATTAAATCAGAAACCTTCTACAGCTTTCCGCAGCAGATATATAGCAGGAATGTCAATGTTATCAGTTCCACCTGTGCATAATTCCACTTTTTAATGGTTTGTGTTTGGGAAACACAAGATTCCTTTTAACCCTTATATTCAGATAGAGAACATTTGCAATCAAAAACATTTTGGCGGAAACATGAAATATTGTGGTCTTGTTACAGTACGGTTAGAGATAGCACCTGGTTAAAAATCATGGTCTTAAAAAATATAAATAAAACTTTTCTTTTTCATACTGTATATTAGAGTAACAGAGGTATTGCAGGTGGTAATTTAGATTGCATTATGTTTTCAACTCTATCACCCACATCTACAAAGTTGAAAAGACTATTTAAAATATACCTCTTACATAAGGCTGTGTCGAAAGGGTGTGTTTAAGATCTCCGTCAGATGGTTAGCAGTATTGCTTCCACAAATGTAAAGCTATTGAACTGTACATATATCCCCAAGTGTGGCAACTGGTACCAGACCAGAACTGAAACTACTGAACAAGCAAGAAATTTCGCATGAGTTATGTCACTAAGTAACAACATCAGTTATTGTTTAGTCAAAAGTTTGGATGTTACAACAGCTTTGTAAGACTGGAAGTCTTTGCTGACCAAGAGAGATAATCAGCATTTAATAGAGGAAGTATGAAGATAATGTACTGGAAATGGGTTAGTAAGGTCTTAGCTCAGTTAGTGTTCAGTTTGCAGATCTACCAGTTTCACCTGATCACCTGGAGGATGATAAACAAGTGAACTTAAGAAATAAGCTGAGAATAAAATCAACAGCCTTTTGTTGACAACACAAGCTCACCCACACCTACAATATACCTTACATATGTATAGCCTGTTGCCAGAATCTGAAACTCTATAACCTTTAAGTTATTCATCCAAGTAAGATTGGAATTTATCAAAGAAAATGGCCTGTTTGGTTACCTATGTTTACCTTATTAGATATTTCAGAAATACTAATAAGAAAAAGAAATAAATCAGTCTGATTATAAATGTTTTTGTAAAACGTCAATGTTGCAAAAATGTACAGAACATTGTTTCTCAACACTCTAGAGAATGGCTGATAAAATACAAAAATATATTTATTTAATTTTTTAGTCTTAAAGTTATAATGAAGCACCACAGACACTCTATACCTTAGTGTAATATTGTAAAAGCATTAGTACAAGATTATTTCCAGACTCTAGGACAATTCAAGCCTTTACACAAAAGAAGCACAGTGTAAAACACAAAAACGAAACTAAAAACAAACACGAGTTAAAGCTTCTTATTGACGGACTCCTCTTTCATAAACGTCTAAACATTAATATAAAAAGCAAAATAATTTCATAAAACTTCTAAAAGTATTGATGAAAGGTGTGTAACTTGCCTTGATCAGTAGGACTCATCGCTGCTTCTATGTCGAACGCACCCTGATCGTTTTCCTGGTTGATATTTATGAGGTAAGTGTCACATGATATCACGCAGTTCTTCCTCTTTCATTTAGCTGCATTTCGCTGAAGGGTTTTGTAATCACCTGAAACCACGCAGTGTATAGACCAACACGAGTAACTGAATGTACTCAGCAAAAGACAGAAACGTCCTGTCACTTACGACAGCTTTTATTTACAGCAAACTTATCATGTGTTAATATTTGTATGAACATAAAAAGATTCAACAATTAAGACATAAAGTGAACAAAGTCTCACAGACATGCCAGTGACAGAAATGGAAAAATGTTTTCCCTGAACAAAGGAGGTGTCGAAATCAAAAGTAACAATCGGTATCTGGTGTGACCCTGGTTCTCCGCAGGTGTTGTCACATGTGGTCAGCCACTGCGAGGACGATCAGTTATTCACACTGGGGACGCCACTTTTTGAAATTGCTGACTTTGCCCCCATCACTTTTTTAAAGCATAATTTGTTTAAAAAAACATTCTGAAATATATCTTGCAGTTAAATAACTAATGAAAATGCCTTTATAAATGTTTATTTGCACATTAAGAAAACACACAATGCAATTAAAATATAGAAGAACCAAAGGTGCAATGTCCAAAACAAAAAAGTAACATAAGCTAAAAAAAAACAACAACAATTAACCAAACTTCTTGTCACAGTTTCTTTTTGACTATGTTTTCCGTTCTCTCCCTTTTAAAGTGACTAAAGAGGAGGGAAGTGTGGTGCCTCAGCAGGGATGACATGAGAAAAGTTGATATACAGGAGAAACAGATCTGAAAGCAACGACTGAGAGCTGCACTGACTTAGATTCTGTTATATTTATATATTTTAAAATGTCAAATGCTTCCTGAATTTTGTGTTTCCTTTTACATAAATAAAAAAAAAACATTTCAACCATAAATTGTTGCAGAAACTTTCACGAGAATGCAGAAAATGAAGGGTTTTGGGGAGAGACACCCAGCTCACACATCTTGGCATTGAGGACATCGTTAAAACACTGTTGAAGGATTTTTTCGTTTGGTTTTCGTGAACCTATCGCTTATCGTAATATCTTGCGAGCTAAGTGTCTCTTCACACCCCTAAACTGAACACTTATGTCCCCACCACTTGTCAACACACAGTGACGCCATTGCGATCAGCTGTCCTTCCTTTCCCCCTATGGTGCTGCTTTCACAATACAGAAATTGCAACTTACTGCCCTGGCAACATCGGCAGTGCTAATACCTTGCAGCATACCTAATGTACATTCACGCAGATGAGCAGGGACTCTGGACATCTTACTTGTGAGTTTTTCCAGCGTCAGTAGAAAGGTTCTAAACATTTTTTAAACCGTGAACTTAATTGCCTGCCGTCTGTATGCTGTTAGTGTCTTAACGACCATTCCACAGGTGCATGTTCATTACTTGTTTATGGTTCATTGAACAAGCATGGAAGACATTATTTACACGACTTACAATAAAGCTTTGTAAAGTTATTTGAAATCTTACAGAATTATCTATAAAATACAGTGTCCTTAAAAAGGGACATTGCTTCTCTTGCTAAGTATATGAAGAATGAGCAAAATTTGCATTATTATATTATTATAAATTGGAAGAATTAATTAGATTAATTAGTGTCTACACACAAAATGTTTTTTCTTTTAAGTCTGCAGTAGCAGTCCTTATAGGCTATGATATACATTGCACTTCACAATATAAAACTGTGCAACATAAAAGAAACTAAGGATTTCAACAGGACTTAAGGTGCTTAGTAAATTACATAAAGTGAGATTATGAGATATCCTGTCTGCAAAGTTGACAATTTGTCCTGAGGCTGGAGAAATGGAAATGAAAAACACTCTCCCAACTCAGAGGGAATGAATATGTTTAGTATTTCATGGCAAACTGCTCAATAGATTTTCATATTTCTAGTGTAAAATTGAAATTTTTGGTATGATGGGTGCAATAAGAAGGTCAGGGATGTCACAAAAGATGTTAGGATTCAGGGTCTGGGGAGCATGACTGCACTGCAGATGTCTTGGGAATGCAGTCAGTAGAAGCAGGCATATGGGGTCCTGCACAAAAGTGTAGGATGCTGGCTGAAAGGTCAGGAGGTCAGATGTTGATGAGTTCTCTGGACCAAAGTGTGGGATGGTTAAACCCATTTTGCTACCACAGGAACTTAAATCAATAACAATCATATAAAAGTCAAATTTGTAAATACATTGCTGTGAATATAAATATTTCGTGTTTGATTAGTATTACATAGCCACTGACAAATTGTGTGCAAGATTATGTTTACAACCTATTAGATGTTACAGGATGTCAAAACATTAATTAGCTTCGCACATCTAAACAGGAGACAGGTGCGTCGGAGGGGACAAAAAAGTCAAAACGTAGCCAGAGAAAAAATCCCGCACACTGTCTAGCTTGCAAATATTTTTATTAAACAATGTTTTGGTCCTCGACCTTCTTCAGGCAAATGGTTTTACATATTGAGAAGCTATCTTTTATAACAGGTGACTCAATTAGTCTCCACCAATCACCGAAAATTCCTCCTAAACAAGGCAACCATTACAAAACATGCTTCTATAAAATAAATGTAGATACCTGTATAATTAGCAAAAAACATAATGTACTTATATACCTACATACTCAAAAATCTTACTGGTGCCTTACCTGTCAATAAATAAATGATTTAGAGGAAAAAGGAGATAAACAAAACACTAGACAAATACATGTAACATGTGACTTAAAAACCACACAATAGGACCAAAGACAATAACAATCTCGTATTGCAAAGAAGCAAATTATCAACAAAATCACTGCATTATCTAAATCTCTAAAACAAGAGAAAATTTTCTTAAAAATACACAATACAATAAATATCAAAATCTTCACAGTACTATACATGCACCAAAATACTTGTAGTAATGCATACATACATATATAAATGGACACAAACAACAGTACACAATGAAGATGGACCTGATAATATGTGTGCATATCTATACATATCCAGGACTGTGGTCACAAAAAGGGGCCTGTATAGACCCTAAGTGGGTAACTCCATATTGCAAATCAGAAAAAACTGTTAAGTAGAAGTTCATCATTAAGTCCCTTTGGAGCAAATGTTTGTAGGGTATAAATCCAGTAAGCTTCACGCTGTTTAAGTAACTTATCATGGTCACCGCCCCTAGGTGGTAGACTGACTTGTTCAATGCCACAGAACCGTAATGTAGCAATATCATGGTGAGCATCATTAAAGTGTGTGGCTATGGGGTAAACCCGGTCATTTCTGCATATGGTACTATTGTGTTCACTAATACTTTGTTTGAGTTTTCTCATGGTTTTCCCAACATAAGCAAGACCACAGGGACAACGTATCATACAAATCACGTGTGTGGATGCGCAAGTAATAACACTATTAATGGGAAAAGTTTTGCCTGTGTGAGGGTGGGTAAAATGGTGCATTTTTGTGGTATTATTGCATTGTGCGCAACTGCCACATAGTTCCCATTTGGAAGAGGATGTAAGTGTGTCTGTATGTCCTGAGTAGGCTTAGTTTTATACTCAGAACAGGCGCGGACCAAGTAATCCCTTATATTCTTCCCCCTTTTAGTAACAAAAAGTGGTGGATGTCGAAAAGCAGATGAAAGTCCCCTTCCAACAGGAAATACTTTTTTACCTTGAGGGTGCTAAACAGAGGGGTTGGCTTACTCAATCGGAGTTTGATTTTTTGTATTGCAAACACCCTATACGCCCGGTTATATACACTTTGCCCAAAGTACATAAATCAGTCATTAATCCCCCAGGCCGTCCTATTGTGGCTCAAACAGACTCCCTTTGGTCTCCATTGTCAAAATTTGTGGATTTTTACATTAAGCCTTTTGTTCAGACATTGCCAGCTTACATAAAGGATTCAACTGATTTTATAGACAAAGTTTCAGGTCTTACTAATATACCACATGAAGGTGGCTTAGAGGCCCTAAGTTTCTATTTACAGGACCGGGACAGTACATCCAACCTTCCTAACCAACTTATCATTGATCTTGCAAATTTTTTGTAATGAAATATAACTATTTCTGTTTTGAAGATGATTTTTATTTGCAGGTTTCAGGTACAAGTATGTGGACCATTTGTGCACCCAATTATGCTAACCTATTTGTTGTTTTTTTTGAGAGGGAATTTGTTTTGATTCCTGTCATGAACCCACATTTGTCTAGGATTGTTAAATGGTACAGATATATAGATGACATCTTCTGTATCTTTAATGGTAGTCCAGACGAACTTACAGGTTTAAGAATTCAGCATCAATAACAAGCTCTGCAGCAGCTTGGAGAGTGACCCAGCCCGATGACCACTCTGCCTCACTGTTCATTACACATAGCTTATATAGGACATGTTCAAACATCTGTTAGATACCATAAGGTCACTGACCCTCGATCTTGCTGATACAGCTGCTACTGTGAACTGTTGTAAGTGGAATGCACAAACACTAGATAACTGATACAATCAAATGCATAAAGACTAGATACTACAGTAGAATGCACAGACACTAGATAACTGATACAATCAAATGCATAAAGACTAGATACTACAGTAGAATGCACAGACACTAGATAACTGATCCAATCAAATGCATAGAAACTAGACACTACACTTCAATTTACATCTAACTTTAGGAATGAAAAAGTGAACTTCCTGGATATGTGGGTTTTAAACCATAGTGGCTCTATCAATACAACTATTTATCGTAAAGACATTGACAAAAATACTTTGCTACTCGCTACAAGTTTTCATCCTACTCCGTTGAAAAAAGGTCCGCGCCTGTTCTGAGTAAAGGGAGTCTGTTTGAGCCACAATAGGACGGCCTGGGGGATTAATGACTGATTTATGTACTTTGGGCAAAGTGTATATAACCGGGCGTATAGGGTGTTTGCAATACAAAAAAATCAAACTCAGATTGAGTAATCCAACCCCTCTGTTTAGCACCCTCAAGGTAAAAAAGTATTTCCTGTTGGAAGGGGACTTTCATCTGCTTTTCGACATCCACCTCTTTTTGTTACTAAAAGGGGGAAGAATATAAGGGATTACTTGGTCCGCTCCTGATCTGAGTATAAAACTAAGCCTACTCAGGACATACAGACACACTTACATCCTCTTCCAAATGGGAACTATGTGGCAGTTGCGCACAATGCAATAATACCACAAAAATGCACCATTTTACCCACCCTCACACAGGCAAAACTTTTCCCATTAATAGTGTTATTACTTGCGCATCCACACACGTGATTTATATGATACGTTGTCCCTGTGGTCTCGCTTATGTTGGGAAAACCATGAGAAAACTCAAACAAAGGATTAGTGAACACAAAAGTACCATACGCAGAAATGACCGGGTTTACCCCATAGCCACACACTTTAATGATGCTCACCATGATATTGCTACATTACGGTTCTGTGGCATTGAACAAGTCAGTCTACCACCTAGGGGTGGTGACCATGATAAGTTACTTAAAGAGCGTGAAGCTTACTGGATTTATACCGTACAAACATTAGCTCCAAAGGGACTTAATGATGAACTTCTACTTAACAGTTTTTTCTGATTTGCAATATGGAGTTACCCACTTAGGGTCTATACAGGCCCCTTTTTGTGACCACAGTCCTGGATATGTATAGATATGCATATTATCAGGTCCATCTTCATTGTGTACTGTTGTTTGTGTCCATTTATATATGTATGTATGCATTACTACAAGTATTTTGGTGCATGTATAGAACTGTGAAGATTTTGATATTTATTGTATTGTGTATTTTTAAGAAAATTTTCTCTTGTTTTAGAGATTTAGATAATGCAGTGATTTTGTTGATAATTTGCTTCTTTGCAATAAGAGATTGTTATTGTCTTTGGTCCTATTGTGTGGTTTTTAAGTCACATGTTACATGTATTTGTCTAGTGTTTTGTTTATCTCCTTTTTCCTCTAAATCATTTATTTATTGACAGGTAAGGCACCAGTAAGATTTTTGAGTATGTAGGTATATAAGTACATTATGTTTTTTGCTAATTATACAGGTATCTACATTTATTTTATAGAAGCATGTTTTGTAATGGTTGCCTTGTTTAGGAGGAATTTTCGGTGATTGGTGGAGACTAATTGAGTCACCTGTTATAAAAGATAGCTTCTCAATATGTAAAACCATTTGCCTGAAGAAGGTCGAGGACCAAAACGTTAATAAAATATTTGCAAGCTAGACAGTGTGCGGGATTTTTTCTCTGGCTACGTTACAGGATGTACAAGAACCTTATATTTGCATTGTTATCTACAGTAGAGTTGTGAAAAGTCGTGCAAACGATTTGGCCTTTTGGCAACTATTTGCCTATCACTGCAACATAGCATATATCCTCAGGAAGCAACTGATACTTCTAAATAAAATATGTTCTTGTTTGATAAAATTAGACTGCTTTAACAACCTGGATCCTGGGATGAGTTTCTTAGAATTCAGGTGAAACTCAAAAAATTAGCATATCGTGCAAAAGTTCATTTATTTCAGTAATTCAACTTATAAGGTGAAGCTAATATATTATATAGACTCATTACATGCAAAGTGAGATATTTCAAGCCTTTATTTGATATAATTTCAATGATTATTGCGTACAGCTTATGAAAACCCCAAATTCAAAATCTTAGAAAATTATAATATTACATGAAATCAATTAAGAAAAAGTATTTTAAATACAGAAATGTCAGCCCTCTGAAAAGTATAATCATGCATATGTACTCAATACTAGGTTTGGTCCCCTTTTGCATGAATTACTTCTTCAATGCGGCCGGGCATGGATGCTATCAGCCTGTGGCACTGCTGAGGTGTAATGGAAGACCAGGATGCTTCAATAGCGGCCTGCAGCTCTTCTGCATTGTTTGGTCTCATGTCTTTCATCTTTCTCTTGGCAATGCTCCATAGATTCTCTCTGGGGTTCAGGTCAGGCCAGTTTGCTGGCCAATCAAGCACAGTAATCATATGGTCACTGAACCAGGTTTTGGTACTTTTGGCAGTGTGGGCAGGTACCAAGTCCTGCTGGAAAATGAAGTCAGCATCTCCATAAAGCTCGTCTGCTGAAGAAAGCATAAAGTGCTCTAAAATGTCCTGGTAGACGGCTGCGCTGACTCTGGACTTAATAAAGCACAGTGGACCAACACCACCAGATGACATGGCTCCCAAACCAACACAGACTGTGGAAACTTCACACTGGACTTCAACCATCTTGGATTGTGAGCCTCTCCGTTCTTCCTCCAGACTCTGGGACCTTGGTTTCCAAATGAGATGCAAAATTTGCTCTCATCAGAAAAGAGGACTTTGGACCACTGAGAAACAGACCAGTTCATTTTTTCTTTAGCCCTGGTAAGACGCTTCTGACGTTGTTTGTTGTTCAGGAGCGGCTTGACAAGAGGAATATGACATTTGAAGCCCATGTCCAGGACCCGTCTGTGTGTGGTGGCTCTTGATGCAGTAACTGCAGCCTCAGTCCTTGTGAAGCTCCCCCACACATTTGAATGGCCTTTTCCTGACAGTCCTCTCCAGGCTACTGTCATCCCTGCTGCTTGTGAACCTTTTTCTTCCACTCTGCCTTGATACAGCACTTTGAGAACATCCAACTTCTTTTGCAATTACCTTTTGAGGCTTTCCCTCCTTGTGGAGGGTGTCAGTGATTTTTTGCACAACTGTCAGGTCAGCAGTCTTCCCCATGATTGTGAATTCCACTGAACCAGACTGAGAGACCAATTAAAGGCTCAGGAACCCTTTGCAGGTGTTTTGGATTAATTAGCTGATTAGAGTGTGACACTTTGAGCCTACAATAATGAACCTTTTCACAATATTCTAATTTTCTGAGATTTTGAAATTGGTGTTTTCATAAACTGTAAGCCATAATCATCAAAATTATATCAAGTAAAGGCTTGAAATATCTCACTTTGCATGAAATGAGTCTATATAATCTATTAGTTTCACCTTTAAGGTTGAATTACTGAAATAACTGAACTTTTGCACAAATGCAAAAAGGTTGTCATTATATCATCAAGTGGACTCTTAACATCAAATCAATGGGTGTAAAAAACTTTATGACTTGAGTCAATGGAAATTTTCATTACAAAATGCTACTTGCTGTAACTTATATAGTTTGCTTATAGCAGTTGATATTTTCTTTGTTTGCATTAGTATGAAGACTACAAATGAGGCAATCAACTTCAAAATGAAACCTTTATTCAATTTCATAGAAAACATCACTTTACAATTTGATCATCAGAAAAGTGCTGAACAGAACAAAAACAACAAAAGTCGACACAATCAAGAGAAGAACTGGTTATAATTTTAAAGGAAGTGCCCCTGCATTGACAGGAAGGGAGGAGCTCCCATTGCCCAGCAATGTTTCCTGTCACACTGAATATAAACTCTGTTAATTTGCACACAAACTGGAATGAAAGCTAGAGACTGAAGCTGTCACCGACTACAAATCAAATACTGTAAAATGCTGGTTGGGCTTGGTTTGTTTGTAGATTCAAATTGGCACTTTGGCACGAAACCAACCTGTGATGGAGGTCAGGGTTACCAACAGCAAGCCCTGGAGGTACTAACACTGTATGTGTTTCTTTATCAAGCAGGCAAAAGTGGAGGTCTGCTGGTTCAGAGATTAAACTGAAAAGACTTAAGGGGTTTAAAGTGCTTCAAATTACTCAAGATAACCAAACGTCCCATTTAGACATTTTTATGGACATTGAGATCCAAGACATCTCAACATTTAGCCCTTTTTGTCATTGGAGAAAATTCATTTCAAAAGTGAATTTATTTTTACTGTATGGATAATCCAAAATATGTATATATATATATATGACAAAGGCAAACCTTTCGTTAATTTTTTGTAGTGGTTGCTGACATGTTGGAATGAACTCTGTGTACATTTCAACGTGTATTTGTGTGTGTAGTAGTCTGAGCAAAGTCCCTTTGTCCACCCTTGTCTTCCTCTGAGCTTCACGCTAGTATCTTCACATGATCGGGTAGCTGGCGAGGTTGGCGATGCCGCAGAGGTTGCCACGGTTGCGTGCCATCAGGATGTAGCCATTTTTGCCCCAGCCCTCGCCCCAGCTGTCAGTGAAAGACAAAGGATGAGGAAAGAGATGGAAAGACAGAGACATGAGAGTGGTTGAGCAACGCCAGGAGTCAAACAGCATTACAGCTCATCAGTTTGGCCCCTACAGAAGGCATCGTATCAACACTACACTAACAAAGAACCTGTCGTTTCATTTTGGCAGCCTTATGAGCCACCTGATGCCGTTCAGACAGGTGATGTGACCCACCTGTTCTTGACAATCCAGAACTTCTTCCCCTTGGTGTTCACTCCATAGCCCACTGCCAACACGGCGTGATTGATGTCGTCTTTGTTACAGTTGCGGTCGTTGTAAATACCTGGACCATGCAAGGAAAAGAAGAGTGAGGTGAAGAGGATAGATTCTGGAAGTATAGTACTGAACCAACATTAATACACGTGTAGCTCATACAATTTGTATGTTGCTTTCCCTTTTTGAAAATGAAAATTAATTTGAATATTGCTTGGGATGATGTGATTTACAGTGAGCATTTCATCTAATCATTTTAAAATGGTGGTGTGTTCATGGTGGGGCATGCATTTTTCATTGTTTAATTTATTAACCTAACTGTTAACTGTTAAAAATATTTTTAAAGCCCTCTCCACGCTGCCAGGAAGAAAATTCTGGTGGAAAAATCCTGAAATTATCAAAAAACATAAAGTAATTATCTCCTGATATGTTAGATTTTGCATTCCCACCATTCAGATTTCCTACCTAAGCATAAGGGATTCACATGACAACGCTGAATGCATGTAATCCAGCACAGTTTTATCTTATTAATATCACTCATCACTCTTTCAGAGCTATAAGTTACTACTAATGCAAACCAACATCCAATTGCTTCACTTTGAAAGCATGTGTCTCTGTGGTTAAAGCTACCCGCAGTCATTCATCAAAAAATCATCTACAAAACAAGACAATGGCCATTTTGGTCATTTTCTTTTCAGTGTCATCAGTTTGAAATATGTCAAGGAGGAATGGAACAAAACGCCACAGTAATCTGTTAGATGAAGAGCTGCAGGCGACAGGCTGCACACCTCTAACTTCTCATTAAGTTAACCAACTTTCTTTCACTTTGCCCTGCTGTTGTGTGGAAAACCACATCTGCTATGTGAAAAATGAAATCAGATTGCAGTTGAAATTACTATTGATTGACATTTTAATTAAAACAGTGAGCGAGTGAGTGAGTAAAGAGGGTTCACGGCTGTAGAAAAAGATAGTAATTTTGAATCATCTATAATTAAAGAGCTAAAAAAATTACAATAGATGGAAATGGACCTTTTAATTGCTTTCGAAAATTTTCAACGACGTCTTCTACTATCTTCTTAAACAACAAAAGCCGTGTGCAGCATATTGTAATGTAAGTACATAGCAAAGTAAAGTTTATTCTTTGTTTAAAAGAGTAGAATAATAAAGCCAAATGTATAATAAGCGACAACAACAAAACAAAAGCAACAACAACATAAAATAGTTATGAATAATAATCAATCAGTAAAACATTAGCAACAACACCATGAAAATTTTGAGTCAACCAATAAAACATAGGCAGTGATTGACTTCAAAACATGTTTTCATAATTTAGCACAACAGAGACTGCAGAGCGTAAGTTTAAGGGAAGAGCGTTCCGCAGTGTTGGAGCCACCGCTATGCACGAGCACCTTTAGTTTTCAGTTAAGTGCATGGAACAGCTACACCTCATCTGAAGACCTAAGTGAGTTAGTGGTGACACAGTGGTAACACCAACAGGTCCACAGGTGGTACGCAGGTAACATGTACTCAGCTGCCTGACTGTGCAGTGCTCTAAACTGAATCCTGAACCTTAGCCAAAGCAGGATTGGTGTAATGTGGCTTGTCCAGCTGGACCTGGTTAACATGCTTGCAGCAGCATGGAATGAATAACAATTTCAGTTTGTCTCTGTTTTACCAACTACTTGCATGAAATAATACATGTCGTAAAAACGGGTTGGTAATTTTGTGTCTGTTAGCAGAAAAAATGTGTCTGAACAGTTCACCTTTAGTGTAGAACTGGAAGGTGCTCAGTGTGGCGTCGATGCCCACAGATACTGGACCCACTTTATACAGTGCGACAGCCAGCGCATGCTCGTCGCCCACTGGGACCTCCTTGTAGCCTTTGCACTGGGCTGCCATGCCTGATGAATTGTAACGGCACGGCTGATCCTGCACACAAGACAAAGGAAAAGATGAAAATATATATCCCCTGATGTGACAACAGTTAAATACAAAGAGTGTGGTCATGGGTACCACTAATACTTTAAGATACTCTATGCCATGTATAAAAAAAGGAAGGATTTCTAAACAACAAAGAAACACGTACAGAGATGTAGAGCTCGATTAATCGCTTAGTCAAGCCAGAGAAAATCTATTAAAAACCAGTTGTTCATGTAAGAGCACCAAACATTTGATGGTTGTTTTGGTTCTCACATGTGGAAATTTGCTGCTTTTCATTGTCTAACATTGAAGTAAATTGCATATTAAAACAAAAAGATGTTTGATGATGTCATATTAGGCTCTGGCAAAATGTGATAGGAATTTTCCTCTGTTGTCTGATGTTTTATATTCCAAACTAATAATTCATTAACAAAAAACAAAGGTCAGATGAATGGCATTTAAAATATCATGTTGAACCATGTGATTTCACTGTCACGTGCACTTTTCACATGGCGTGTCTGATAACAACCTCAGTTCCTGGTATCCAAACAATGGGGCAACATCATTACCAGGCAGTTGTACTTCCTTTTCACATTAATAGATGACTATGAAGGAAATATTGTTTGCTGTGTAAGAAAAGGAGGAGTTTTTTCTTATCATTTCTGCTAAGTCACCTCCAGCCAGTTACATATTCGGTGCTGCTATAATGTCATACTTGAATGGTGTGATTTTTTTTCATGTGTTTTGGAACATATGACTTGGCCAAGTGTGAGATCAGCAAAGTGAGGAACTGTTGACCACTTTGGTTTCAGTCTGTGTCTGCATCTGATTTGTGGAAGTTGTTGTCATTTTGTTTTTTAAGTAAGCCTGCTGTGTATTTAGTGTCATTTAAAACTAACACGATAAAGGATTAGTTCACTTTTAGGAACTACGCTAATTAGCTTCAATAACACTTTCATGCTTGTACATTCAGTTAATACTATGGTTCAATACAAAGCTGGAGCCAGCAAATGCTTAGCTTAGCTTAGCATAAATAACTGGAATTAGGGAACAGAGCTAGCTTGGCTGTGTCCAAAGGTAATAAAATCTAAAATCAATACTTTTTATAGTTTTTAAATGTTTTTCTATTGGTTTAAATAAACTGATTCTCAGTGCTGAAAGTAAGGATACCTCGGCTTGTTTCTCGCAATACCCCCCAAATCAATAGAATCTGTGTAAGACATCCTGAATCTAAAAACATGTGTATCATGATTTTTAAATTTAGAAAGAAATCACAGAAAAAATATGAATGTAACTCCAGAATTTCCCTGAAAATCATCACGTTTTTAAGTTTTGCTTTAGTTGTGATTTGTGGCCACAGAACAGGATGTTACACTAACAGAAAAATGAAACGTTCACAAATGTGGTGAACCTCATCTCAGGACACATGACAGTTTAAGATGACTGAACATTTGTTCTCACTGAAGGGAAAGTCTAGGATAATATGATGTTTCTTAGTTAATTTCATATGTATGGCATTGAGGCTTTCTTACCTCTCCGATGTACGGGTAGGCCTCCTCAGAGTCGATGCCTCCGTTTTCCTGCACGTACCTAAAGGCATTGGTCATGTAGCCACCTCCACATCCGTCGTTCTCTGTGACGCAGTCCACCAGGTTCTGGGGACTGAGGTCTAACAGTTTACCTGTCTTCTTGGCTAACTGGCCCTCGAGGGCCCCGGCTGAGCTGAAGGCCCAACAGGAGCCACAGGAACCCTGTGAGGAGAATGTCGAAAGAGAGGAGAGTGAGGGGTTTAGTTTGATGATCCACTGCAGGAAAGATAGAAAGAGAGAAAAACTAAAATGCATTAATTGCAAAACATTTTGACTAAAAGGCACTTGGTTGTTTGTATGGTATAAAAGATGTACATATTTAAATGTATTTTGGTCCAGGTGGTACTTTAGAAGCAAAAAGGACACAGCTGGTTGGGATCAGAGCTGAAACAATTAACCAGTGAATGGATTTGTTGATAGTAAGAAAATGAATCAGCAACTATTTTGATAATCATTTAATTTATTTTCCCTAAAAATGCCCAAAATGTCTTAGTTCCAGGTTCTTGGTTGTGGTGATTTGCTGCTCTACTTTGTCTGATTTGGCAGTGACCTGAATATCTTTGGGTTTTGAATTGTTTGTAAGTCAAAAGAAGTCATCTGAAGACGGCACATCAGGCTTTTGGAAAAAAACAATCTGTATTGTTGACATTGTATATCCCAAACGATTCATTTAGAAAATTATTTGCAGACTAATCAATGATGAAAAGCATCTTAACCCCCCCCCAGGGAAATCAAACTGGTAAATGAGACATGAAAAAACAAAAAGCAGTCTAGTGTGTGTCTTCTTCTGTCTGTCCACTGGGAGGCAGGCTTTGACAACACATCATCATGCGCTCCACTGAAACCCAGACTAAAGACTCAGGATGAGCATGTTATTTTATACATGCATGTTTTGTTCTAGCATAAATACACAGTGTGACCAAAACTATGTGGACACCCTTGTCAATACTTTGATAGGGGGGCTGTTTTTTATGGTTTGGGCCCTTTAGGTCAAATGATTTTTTTCATTTTGGTTAATTAAAGGTTAATTTTGACCAAATCATAACTGGTGATTGTTGAAACAGTGGAAAGACAATCTAAGACGGTTTTGGTGAGATTTATTTAGCCTTGTTTCTTGTCAAGTCAATTACTACGTGAATTATTATTTCTTATCGTTATTCCTACCACCTCCAAAAAATAAAATAAAGGCGTGAAAAACCTCTGGTTAAACTGGTAACAACCAATGTAACCAGCATTGACAGATAACAAGTAGACATTCCTTTGTTTTAAGGGGTCACAAGCAGAAAAAGACTGTAAATGACAAAAACAGTGTACTTTATGGCAACCCTTCAGGCCCTTTTTTTTCTCCGGGGCCCATGTACCTAAATCCAGCTACATAAAAGGTAGCTTTGAGCTCTGGTATAACTGAAATTTGCCCAAAACAATCTAAACATCAAAACACTATTCAGTCATCATAAAAAGAGCTGGGGAGGAAGCATCAGAGCTGTTAGTATGCAGAGAGTGCACTCAGTCTGCTGCATAATTCATGAACGACAGGAAGCACAGGAGCAGCTCAATAAATCCTGTTATAACTGCATTTTGATTTTCATCCAACAGAGGGTGATAACATCTGCCACATAAACTGGTGTTACATTTACAAGGATTATTTTTATTTACTTAATATATTCAAAAAAATGAATGTAGGTATTTGCATCACGGCAAAAAACAAAAACCAAACAAAAATAAATGACTAACATTATATATTGAGTAAAGCAAAACAGCACATGAACATTTACATTGAAAACTAAATATTAACCATGCTTCGCCTCCAGTGCTTCAGGATTGGCTCTGATGTTCATGCATCATTCTGCTGCTAATCTGCCTTTTAGCAGAAAACACAGGTGTATGCCATATTTATATACTTGTGTATATATGTACTTCCTGTTATGCTCGTACTTTGTTTACATAAATAAGGCCCGGCTGTCCATTCTTCTCATAATGACTAATTACATCTAATAATCAAAGCCATTGTTTTGTTTTCAAAGAGCATTGGCAGTGAGAACAGACAGTTTCCTCTGGCATGTTACATGATTGTAGTCCAACTGGGGTTGTTTGCTTTTATGGAGCATGAATTAAGGTTGCAAGTGGGGGAAAAATGGAGAATGTTTTCAGGTATTTTTCTGAAAGCCTTTATTCTTTTTTTTGACAAGCAAAAATATTCACCACATACTCTGAATGTCATTCAGCTCTGGAGAAGGCCACAGCACCACTTGCACATGTTGGAGGATGTTTTGGAATATATTCATTCAAATTAGCGCATTAAGCTGTTGGGTGCAAATCTTGTATTTCCAGAACATGTTCCCGAACTCATCCAATTACGTTTGTAAGATTTCACCAATACGAATAGAAATAAATAAAACCCTGAAGATAAAGGCTGAAAAATCTGAAGTTACAAGGTTTGTATGGGAAAATATCAACATAATAATTCTTCATAATTCTGTATAATTATTTTCATAGCTTTTATATGCTGTGTAGATTTCTGTCATGTCCTTGTACTTAAATAACATAATGTATTTCTTATTCAGTATTTCCACAGTTTACATGTGTTGTGTGTTTAAACACTTTTGTTATATGTTCCTACTAATATCACTACTATTACAGCCACATTTCCCAGCAGAAATCAATGAAGCTTTGTGCTTCCTTCTCAAACTTTTTGCCTGAAAACCGCCCTGGGAACTTTTCCCAACCTCAAACAAACACTGTCACATGCCTAAAACCATGTGACAGAACTATTATCTGTTGATTACTATCTTCTATTTTGGTTACCTGGAAAAAACACTAACGTGACAGCCACCACAATACAGTAACTTCCACCTTCTCAAAACATTGTTTCTGTTCTCATTCGAATGAACTATGATAAAGTCTGGGTCCAATGTCATCTCATGTTCCAGGTCTGTTTTGATCGCTGTGCTTACTGCAGTGTAATGCTTCTATCATGTGATCTCAGCTGTCATAACTTGTATGCGGATGATAAGTGTACTTAATTGCCATCTCTCTGTCTGCCAGAGATGTGAAAATGAAATAGAGTCTACCAACAGGTTCTTCCACTTCCCTATTCATGAACTAACTTGAACTTCATCAGGTTCCACCACCTGTGTAAGACTCAACAGATTCGACCTGTGGGATTTTCCAGCGTTACCTTAGCAAGACTGGTTACATTCATGAATACATTTCTTTTTGTGGATTTCAGTTTCTTTGACTATTGTGGCTCATGCTTGCCAATTTTTTTCTAATTTCTGAGACAGTATTGAAAAGCTTCTAGACTGCTCTTTAACAGAGGTGAGGGAGTTAACAAGATGTGCATTCACCTTCAGTTCATCTGTCTATCCATCAAGTCTATTCTCTTGTTAACTCAAAACATAGTGTATAAAAAAAAAAAACTCTTGTGAGAGTTATGCTCTATCTCTAAAATAAATCAAATTCTTCAGCCACCGTAATATTTTTTCATCTAGTTTAGCTTAACTAAAATCATAATTAAACTCTTGAAAAACAAACTTCGACAAGCCTTTTTTATAGAAGAGATTTAAACATGTCACAGTAGGAAAAGCAATAGTGTAAATAATGAAATTAAAGATGAATTCCATTTAGCTGCTAGTACTACACTATCATGACTTACGGATGCACTTAAATAGAAGGGTTGTTAAATTGCAACTGGGGGACATTGTTAAAGTTTTTATAACATTGGTGCCTTTCCTACTATGATAAGTCAAAATGCCTTCTATGAAAAAGGCTTTTTTGCCACATAAAGGTGAGGTTTATGCTTTATCAGAAGTGACTCCAAATAGTATATTTTGGTTTTACAAGAGAATGCTTCAAGGACAAACTGGTTGACAAATGGATGTCTGAACTACACTGTTCTGTGTGCTGCAGGATGTCTGCCAAAAAACAACTAAATCTCAAAGCTCTAATGAACTGGATATAATAAGGTATAATTTTTATCTTATGTAGTGGTTACTAAATACACAAGGGGTGAGATGTGTGCTAGTGCTAGATGATCTCTGACCTGGTTCTTCACTGGAGTCACCATGCCCTTCTTGCGGTAGTCAACAGATTTGGGAAGCTTGGACACCTTGTCGTCCAGAGCCATGGTGAAGCTGCGCTCTTGGTCCATCGGCATTAGCAGGCCGGTCATCTTCTCGGCCACTTCCTCTGACGTCTGCATGAAGAGGGACACAATTAACATTTTGCATCAAGTTCTGGGGATGTTTCTGATGCACACTTTACAAAAGACTGCAACAAAAGATTGCAACAGCAGGTTGAGTTTATTAATCAAAAACATTACAAGAAACAAGAAGTGCAGAGGTTAAGGGTTACAGGTTATATCACCCTGACAGTAGAGGGTATGAAACT
Organism: Lepomis macrochirus; assembly: GCA_024633595.2. Lineage (NCBI taxonomy): Eukaryota > Metazoa > Chordata > Actinopteri > Centrarchiformes > Centrarchidae > Lepomis > Lepomis macrochirus. Next base: position 6,148,876 of record JALXJV020000015.1, on the reverse strand, counting down.
TTCCTTTGTTTCTGGAATAAATTTACAGAGACAGAGATGTTTTGAGACAGGAATAAGAGAAGAGATGATTTATTTTTAGACTTAAGACAAGAAAAAAAGTAAAAGGAGATATGGGAGGAGGATTTGGTTCAGCTGGGTGATGGAGGATGAAAAGTATTTCATGAAAAGGTGGGTTTAATACTGTACCAACGTCAAAAAGGGACACCATGAGGGCCGTAAAAGTGCAATTTACAAAACAATGCCATTGAAGAAGAAGCAGACGAGGAGGATATGAAAAGCAAAAGAGGAATTGAAATAAGTAACTCCTGTGCAGATAACTGGCTTTCACAATGAAGCTGCTGGTTATAAGGTATTAAGCAATTACTTTAAAAGAATCCTGCCATTTATTATTATCAGAATGCCCCAGTGCTTTCATTACAGCTCAGTCTGTAAGCAGGAAGATCATTAACGGAAGAAATACAGGCCATCTGTTAATTTCTTTCATTTCACTTAAGTGCTTCCAGTCAAAATGAAAATGGAAAACACCATTTTCCCACCACCTGTTCTACATAAACATGAAATTGGCCATTTATCCAGAATTCAAATGTGTATACATGTCCCTGTCGCTAATAAATAAGCCCAAGCACTGGCATGTTGTATTTTATGCATTTTACTTTCCTTCAATTTTTTATGTACAGCTTGTTCATCCGGTATCTTGATGCTAAAACAACCATCAGTCATGACCCACACTGACATACAAGTCACTGACTACAGGTGATTTAAGGACACCAAACCCATTTTGTTTGACCTCAGAGGGCGGCAGCATTCATGAGAGAAGCATATAAACAGAGATGACAGCAGCTAAAAGCCACAACTGCTGATTAAATTATAAATCTCTGACACTTAGGAGTTTTACTTCAGAAAGTTCTACTACACACGTGCACACCCTGCCTTCCCTGAAAATGTAGCACGTTTTGTTTCTTGTGTATAATGTGAGACACTGGTGATAGAATGAAGCAGAACTTTCTCTAATGACTTCACTGAGCAGAAAGATCAATTATTACTAGCTACATTTGCTAATGGAAGCAGGATCTCAGCTTGTGCTCTGAATACACAGTGAGACTGTTCAGACTGTCGTTAAAAGCGGCTCAGTGCTGATTGATTTCCAGAGCTGCAACGATTAGTTGATTTATCAACTAATAATAATTTAAGTAATTTTTAAGGGTCAAAATGCAAAACATCTCGGAAACTTGAATGTGTGATTTAAGATTGTTTCCTGAGGAACATGGCTTGTTTGGCATGTGAGGTTCAGTACTTGTGCACCATGCTGGTCTTTCTGTCAGGGTCTTGTGAAGAGTCCTACAGACAAATGTGGTTGTGTTCCACTATGACACCCTACATGGGATAAATCTGATGTCTGCAAGGCTTTGTGTCTGCTGGATTGGGATGGAGAAGTCGTAATGTGGACATGATTGTTTATTGGACTTTTGTATGTTTTTATGTAGGTGAGCATTTGTATATTGATTAACATGAAATTTGAATTTGCGTCCTTTGATATTTATCCAGCTTCATATGGGTATTTTATATACTATGATACAAACATGAAATGTATTGTCCTTGGTATGACTGTTGTACGGATGATGTGTGTTTTTTGTAGTGAAACTGAAGACAAATTTCCACATTGGTGGAAAATAAAGTTTTCTTAATTTTAATCTTAATCTTAATCTTACTGGGCTGTTGGCATGTACTCTGGCATTACACAGGGTGAGATAAGATAGTAGAAATGTGGTCTCTGGCATGCAGGAGCGCCTCACTTACCATGTCGCCCAGGTGGTTCATCCCCAGCTCGTAGGAGTGCATACCCAGCGCTGCCTCCTCATTGTGGGCTTCAATCATACGCATGTTCTTCTCCCAAATGGCCCTGCGAATCCCCTCTTCATCCTGAGACAGACAAGTTCATGTGTCACTTTGAGTCAAAACAGAAAAAGGACATGAGACAGCATCACCCTTCTTTCAGAAGCTTTCACATTAGCCCGATGCTGTACAGAGATTAGATATGTGAAGCCTTGCGATAAACAGCATGTTGAGGCTGCTTACAGGAACAAACAGCGGAGTCTATGTCTGGCTTCCATAAACACCTGAACACAAATACCTGGTAAATATGAGGGAATTTCACAATAATTACCGTCTTACAAATTGACATGATTACCTGAAGGTATCCTTAAACAGCTGAGTAGCTTATGGGATATTCAGACAATTTAAGTCTGCATTTCTGACATTTGCAGAAGGCGTTAAAACATTTTACAGCATATTAAGTCCAGAAATGTGAAGTCTGGAGGATCCAGTACCTCAACAGGGTCGCAGTAATGGAGTCACCAGCTATTTTCTTTCACCTGACAGTGATGGGCTTTAAAAGGAGGTCATGATATAGCCTATGCAGATTATTTATCACCTATATTTCAATCTGAAGTTTCGCTTCCCCGTCCTTCTTTCCTCCCTGTGTTAACACCTGACAGCTCAAAGAAATTTATCTGGGCAAATAGGGCAATTTTACGTTTTAATTGGAAAGGAAGCTTTTCTATATTAGAGCCCCTTTTTTTAAATAGGCCAATTAAACAGCTCAGTTTCACATAACAATGTTCTCACGTACAGTTTTTTACAGCAACATAACTGTCCAATGCAATTGTAATTTGTGTTAAAATATTGCTTTGTCCTTTATTTTTAGAAAATTTGCATCTGTATGTGTCTATTATGTGATAAGAGACTGACATTCATTTATATGCACGCTGTTGACATCTGTCAAAACAGGGCAATAAGATACATCCAAGTGCTTGTTGGTTACCTAAAAACATCCATGCTCTACTTAGTATTTGTGGTCTCAACAACTATTAGCATAACAATAATCATTATTTCTGTCTTGATGTCCATTCCAGTAATGGAAAATGCAAATGATGCAGAGTCTATTACAGCGATGTCAGTTCAAGGAGGGTTGAATTAAAGGAGCTGTTGGTGGAATACTGATTAAAGTTACAGAGAGAGAGAGAGTCTTTTCTGCTGACTACACAGGAATGTAAATAATACACCACTAATGATCATATGAACACACACTGTCAAATAAATACATGCATGTACAAGCAAATACAGAAAACAGCATAAACACACATGCTCACTATTGTACATGAACCCAGGTACATGCAGCACTCTAGATAAACTGCACACATGCATCTTTACACACACAGAAACACACACAGAAACACACACACACACACACACACACACTCCACAGCTGTGGAGTGGTGACCTCTAGCCGGCGGCGAAGAGCGAAGGGATAACAGATGCTCAATGAGCGGTCAGGAAGTAAATTCGTGGTCGGCTCTGGTTTAATGCCAGCTAAACTATATTTCCTTCCTTTTTCACAGCCAGGAAGTATAACAAAGAAAAAAAAGGAAGACTGAGTATTTTAGTGACAGGGAAACCGGACTTCACTCACCTTTGACTCTATATTTTGAGTCAAATGAGAATCTCAATTGAAACCTCATTTAGGGAGATGTTTTTGCCCATGGGATTTCAGTTGATAAGCCAGGTTGAAAATTCCTGTATTTGCCTGGTTAAGCCCTAACAGGACCTCTGAATCAAAGTAAATAAATAGACAAAGGCATTTTTGGCAAAAGTGGGTCTACAGCCTTTTAGAAATGAACTTTTCTGAATTACTGGCTAAGGATGAGAAAGACTAAGTCACTGTAAATTCTCATTGTGCATGTCCTGCTTTACTTTTGATTCTCTGTTCTCTAACTCCATCTGTCTTGTTTCTCTGGGCCAAAACAAGGAAGTAGAGCAACCAGTGACGGCCTCACATTTCTTGCTTTTCTTTGACAGTGTTCAAATTTTTTTTTACAGTACACAGTTTCTTGTATGTCTGGAAAAAGAAAAACAAGCTGATACGCTTAAAAATATGTGTTTAAGATTTGCAGTTAATGATATTAGATGAAATTGATTCTTGTTTTGAGAGAGGATGTTTTTCCTGTATTGTCAGACATTAGTGACGAGGGATGTGAATCTTAGAGCAATTTGGTATCTCTTCTTCATCACCAAAGTCAAACCAGAAAGAATAATCTTTTAAAAACATAAAGCTATTTGTTATCATAAATGGTTTGAGAGGCACTGGACATCTGAAAATTGAATGTGTATGTATATGACTCCAAATTATGGCTACCCTCTTCTTTTTAGATGTATTTGTTTCCACGCTTCAATAATATTCAGATTTTAATCATATTGGTGGGGATTTAAACAAGGTAATAGATCATAACTAGAGCAGAACAAAAGGGAACCATGTTACCTTCTGTCGGCTTTTATGTTTGCGTTCTTCTAATTTGCAACAGCAAATGTGTTTTCAAAGAAAAGTATTTCCACCTGGATTACGTCACAATATATGGATACTGATCTGCTGGTCAAAGCATTAATAAGCTTTTATGTTTATGATGAGGCACTTACAGTTTTTCAAATGACAAAATAAGACCCCACACGTACTAACCTAACACTGATTGTTGGCAAAACAACAGAACAATAAAGCCAGCCAAGTGGAGATTTGATATTGGCATCAAGTTACTTAAAACTCCTACGAGGGTCTGTTTAATGTTCTCTCAACAGAGCTGCGTCTTCCAATAAAAATATCCACCAGATTGGCGACAGCAGAAACCGACCAGCTGAGAGATAGGAGACTAACACTGAAATGAATGGACGTTGAACTGAGTCAGCCGTAGACAGACAGTGAATCAAACACAAAAATGTCCACATGTTGAACAATTTACTGAAGCACAAAGAGAGACACAGACAGAAGAGGGAGCACAAGCGCTAGACACACATCTGAACACACACACACACACACACACACACACACACACACACACACACACACACACACACACACACACACACACACACAGCTAAGGTAATGCTCGACATAAATGTTCTGATGAGGAATTTGAAAGTTGGCACAGGAAAAGGAAATTGTTCACTGCTGTGTACTTTTCCTCTAAAACAACAGACTCCAGCTATGCATCATGGGAAAGAATTTCCACTCTGATCTTTCACGCTGTCAGTAGTTTGCACACAAAGTAAGAATTGTATGTCAGGATATTTTAAATTTCCAAGAAAAAGCCAATTATGTTTCCCATCAGGTGTTCAGATGTGGACTGTGATCTGTTGATAAAATATGAAGCTTCAGCATAAAGGTACACAGATTAATTTGGCTATGCAACTCAAAATTTGTACATTTAGTGCATAAATCAGTGCAGGGGTTTTAATCGTCTCTGACTTTTCCTTTTCACTGTCAGTATGAAGTTGCGCAATCATGTTTTCTCCACCTGAGGCAAACATTCAAAATGAACAGCCTGTCCTCTCCAGAAAACCAATAACATAGTTGTTGCAAAGAATTCAATTTCAAGAAGGGTAATCATTGTTTGTTTAGATATTAGTGTAGTTGTGATGTGCGACAAATAGCGTTTTTTAGGAGAGGTGTGTTTGGGAAAAACAAAACCACTAGCTTGCTAAATCATTTCAATTTAAATTTAATTTATGTAGCACCAGATCATAGCAGTTATATCAGGTCCTTTTCGTATAGAGCAGGTCTGGACTTTACCTTTTATAATTTTAGACACCCATCAATTTCTCACCTTGAGCAACTCCCTTTAACAGGCAGAAATTAGCACCAGTTGTTAAGCGCCACTTACTAAACCCAACCCACCCCCCCACAATAGGTACAGTTCCTCTGGGCTTTGCACATCCTACTGAACATCACATATACTATTATAAATTTTATATGCTTATATGTTTAGAACATTCATACACAGTACACACTATAGAAGACACTGACCAGGCCATTGTATTCCTTCATATGTGTGCCCTTCCACTGTTCCCACTGGATGTCCAGAGAGGCTTCATCCATGAGGCCCAGAGTTGAGGCTGCCAGCAGCAACACACAGACACACTGCAACATCCTGAAAGAACAAGAAATCACAACAGCTCATTATTTTCTACACCAAATCAGTCTCATATACACGTAAGCCTGTTTACGAAGATTAGAGTGCTGGCTGGAACTTTTTTAAAATGTTATTTTTGTTCTTTTCTATAAGAATTTAGCTGCACAGAACTGAACAGTCAGGTCTGGAATTTTTTTTCAGTTAGGTGTGAAACTCAAACCCGCACAGTAAATAAAACGGATATGAAATGAAACATCACTTTGTATCTGTTTCAGTTGAGTGGTTTGCTGTCACATGATGGTTTCAATGAGTTTCACACATTTGCCCCACAGCCCCAAAACTGCTGACTTTGGAGGGAAAAATTTGTACTCAAGTCAGTGATATAAAACAGAGAGATGTTTTTTATATTCCATAAGTCTGGGAGAAATATTGTTACGAACATTAGTCCTTCAGCAGCTTCATTCCAAAGACATGAGTCCCAGACACCAGATAAAGAATCAAACTTTGGTGAACTACACGTTGTAGGTTAACTTTTTGTTGTTGTCAGAAAAGTTCCCTTGCTCTCTCAACAGGGCTTCAGAAACTTTCTCTGTCCAGATTTAAAACATTCAGCACATTCTGAACTTTCTTTCCGCTTTTGCTTATCTCTGCTTTCCTGCCATCTGTCATTCATCAACTTTGCCCTGTTTCTCTCTTGTTTTTATTACATCCTACTTTTAAGCTGCATTTGCATCCATTGTTTCCAAAAAAGGTCACCGACCTGTTAAGTTGAACTGAAGTGAAGGCAGAAAACAAACCGGTTCCTTTAACTTGGAGGCTGTGTGAGCTTAACTGCTGTACATTGTCTGCTTCCTACACACATTGATTATATGTAGTATTGCTTCACCCTCAGTTGATTTGATGGAAATTCCATTATTTGAATAGCAGGGTTTCCTGATCTATGCAAATCATTTACAGTTAATCCAAAACATATGCGCACTGTGCTCTATCACTGCATGAGTCAGAAGAATTCTCTCCACCGTAGTCTTTTTATTTTAGAAATTAAATCATGTTTTTCATGAAGCACCAATATATCGAATGATATGTTTTGATTGGTCTCTTTTACTGTTGTATTTTACATGAATTTGACAAGTTAACTCTACATAGGTCAAAACAGCTCTCAGTTAACACTGCAGCTCTGACTACCAAAACTCTTTCTATTGAGGTGCAACTGGGTCAAAATCATTCTCTAATCCTAATCCTATTAAGACTAATTGCTTTCTTAGCTGGCAAAAAATACTTTATCCGAGCCTAAATTCAAAGGGAAGAAATCTTAAGAGTCTTAAGAGTCAAGTCTTTCCTGGTAAGTCAATACATGTAATGAAGTGAGTTCTGTATAGTTTTAGTTCACCTCTGCTCATTTTGATACAAGTTGGTTTACCTTTAGTACAAAGTCCATTTAAAGCCCCTTAGACTGATTTTTACTTACTCTGACACTACTGCTGTTCAAGAGAAGGATTCACAAAACTGAAAGTAAAACTCTGTACCAGGAAATCAGTAAACAATAAACTTTACCTTAAGTCCAAAAGTCAAAGAGTTCGGCGAAGTCCTCTGAGTCTAACACTGTCAGAGTCAGTCAGAGTGTGAGTTTATATCGGTTGAATTTCGAGGAAGTAAAATGGGAGCTCCTGGTCTGGGGAGGAGTTTCTTTTTTTCCAGGCAGAGGAATTACATCTGGTTTCAGTTGAATACCAAAGATCCCTAAACCAGATGATGTCAGGTGTCAGATTACACAGGCTACAGAGGCTGGCACTGAACTTAGCGCTCTGCTGCATTCAGGAACACTGCTTGAAAATGAAGAAGGTTCTTGCATATTTAATAAAAATGGTATCTAAGACTTGTATTATTTATCAGATCATTGTAAAATAGGAACATGTGTTTAGTACATTAATGTTATATCTTTAAATTATACAGCAGTTTGCTTTCTGGTCTATGCTAAATCATTTTAAAGAATATGTCTATATTTAATGTAGTTGAATGGATGGACCTTGAGACCTTGGTGACATTGTTTTGTATTGAAGAAAGTTCTATATTGTACCACATGTGCAGAGAGCACATGATCTTGAGTCCTCTCTGTTAGGTATTGGCAGCAAAAGCTCTTTGGTCAAGTTTAGGGAAAGATTGTGGTTTTGGATAAATGCTAATAAAGTAAAACAACTGGTTCTAAGTCCCAAGGAGTCAGGAACAGAAAAGTCAGAGTAAAGAGGTGGTTGTGCCAGAAACCAAACTGGTGTTCGTTTTCCATGTGAAGCAAAAATGTCAGTTTACGTAACCTACGTACGCAATCCACGTAAGTAACATAGTTATTTTAACGCAAACAATGATGTTTTCCTAAACCTAACCAAGTAGTTTAAGTGCCTAAATCTAACCAAATTGCTGAGTTTCACAACGTTACCCACGTGCTGTTTCATAATGTTACCCACTAGTTTTACTTCAAAATTGTTACTGGAGAATGCACATCTATTGATGCCAACTTGACTGGACATTGTATATTAAACTTGCCCTACTCTTAACTTAAGGGGGGCATCCAGCGTCCTTATGTGACGAGTTGGAAGTGAGAATGTGTGTCTCATCTTGTCTCATCTTTAGACTTTTTCAAATTTAAACCAAGACAATGATCTGTCCCTAACCTTAACCAAGTGCTGTGATTACCTAAAAATAAAAAAATGTATCATTGTGTATTGCATTGCAAGAGTGGCTATGATAGGGAAACAAATGAAAAATGCTGTTAGGGAACGTTTTATTGATACATTAAGCATCAACATTTTGAAACAGTCCTTCCCAAAAATACGGCTGTATAGGCCATCTGTGCAGCACCTTATACAATATACATTACGTTTGCTGTTAGGCAGGATGGCAGGTAATGTTCAGTGTTATGTCACATAAAAGGAGCTGGCTCCAATGTAAGTCATGTGAATGTAAAGAGAATTTCTACAACTATAAAAAAAATGCATCTGAAATAATTTGCTTATCCCAGCTAAATGTAAGTTTCAAGCAGGAGAGCGCTGTTTCAGTGCATGAATACTAATATGGCTACAGTCACATGTCACAAGGCCATGATTCAGTGTGAAAGATATTATCCTCATGTAAAAAAAAAAATATGTGAAACATCAACTTTCAGCATGAAATTACAACTAAGTGGAGAAAAATCATTGGAAATTGAATGGTATGAGGTTTGAAATATGAGAATTTAACATTATTAGTACATGAATATAAGATATAAGATTTTATCACAAGCAATACAAATTCCCACGCTAGAGTGAAAATAGATATTTGCCATTTATTTTCTTTGCCATATCGTCTGGTTTTTGGTAGATACCGTACGTACTTCCTCACGCAGTTAGTCAACAGTCTAATGTGTCACGTCTGTGTATATATATGAACATGTCGTATGACTGCTATAGTCACACAACAGTCTAGCACATGTAGTCACTTGTCTAAATATAATAATGTCCCGTGTACCTCATATGTCCCATGATACATTGCTGTTTTGCAGCAGGTTACTCATACATGTAATGAGGTCTGAATGAACAAGAGGATTCAGTGGTACTACAGCTAGTTTTAGTACTGATAATACTTTTACCAGAGCTATACCAGAGCTATTATTGGTACTACACCACTGCTTATAATTCAATAACAATGAGCACTTAGGTAGATGCTTTTATGTGAAGTGCTGATAAGCAATACAATGAGTTTTGAGTGTGACTGGCCTCACTGTGTTGGTTATGTGGCAAAATTCGAACCAATGCAAAATCAGATTTTGATATAATTCTAATATTTCATTTTTACAGTTTTTTGCTAAGTTCTGTCCTTTGAACATTGTAATTTCTTCCAAAACACAAAAATAAAACAGCCGTGAAGCCTGAAAATGACTCATTAATGTCTGTTAGTCAGTATATTTGTCTGTTCAACACTTTGGTCCAGAGCAACATAAAGTGACTGGCCAGACAAATAATATGTAATTTGTGCTTCATGAGCTTGCCTATTGTGATCACCTTAGACTGAAATGTCAAATTCCTTTACAAAAGCTTGCTAATAGCCACCATAACCTACTGGTCACACCAAAACTGTAGTGGTAAAACCCATCAGTTGTATTAAATTGAGCAAGGATGCGCTTTAATGCTTATTTTTCAAGAGCAACAGCAATCTTTCTAAAGCCACAGAGCCTCACTTGAATGAGCCCAAAAGGACAAACCCCTGCAAACTAAGACATGGGCTTTCCTCAAGTGTCACTCGTACAGCAAAGTTTAATCATATGCTCATTTTGTAAGAAAAAGAACAACAAAACACTCAACATGGTCTTCATAACACTCCACTGGCCTCAGATTTAAGTCACTAGTGCTTGCAAACAGAGTGACAACTGGGTCTGCACCCATCTACCTAAGCTCCGTAATAAAAGTTTACGTTCCTTCTCATCTGTGACACCACAATGGAACGAGCTACCACATGCCAGCAGGGGCGTCCCTCTTCTTCAAGAAGCGCTTGAAAACTTTCTCTTATAACACCCCTACTCCTAACCTCTAACATGCACTTTCTGTGATCTTCTTCTTCCATCTCCTTACAGTTATCTTGTATTCATTGCAATTTATGTTAACTCTTCCCATTAATGTGATATGTGCTAGTATGTATTGTCAGTTGTAGATCTCGTGACTTATTTGATGCTCTGTTGATGCTTATATGTTGTTCCTCAAATATAAGTCACTTTGGATAAAAGCGTCTGCCAAATGAGTAAATATAATGTAATTTGACGTAATTTGCTATATGGGTGTAATGAACATTACAGCCTCTTGAGGGCATGGTTTTGACCTTTTATTCTTTAGTCTAATGTTTCAGTCTGTTCAATCCTCCCAAAAGTGCAATATATAACACTATGCTGTAGTGAAGGTCTAACGATGAAGGTCTAATGAAACAGATACAAAAAACTTTACGGACAGTAAAATGCAGCCAGTGCCCCTAACAACATGAACAGATAAGAATAAAAAAAAAAAAACAGCTATCTTTCTCTTAAGTTAACAGCTTCAGTGCCCCTCAAGGTCACAAGCAATCTCTGGTGCTGTGCTAAGATCTCCATGATGTTACCATCTCTGGTGTGTTAAGTGCAGCACTGCAGGCCTGGCCTCTCATCGCAGACAGCTCGCTATCTATCTGATTGATGGGTGCTTTTTTTTCTAGAGAGCCTGCTCGCTGGATTTCACCAGGCAGCAGAGTGCATTTTAAGATCCTTTAAGAGTCTTTCTCCAGGTTCCTCTATGGCCACTTTAGATAATGAGACTCATGGACGATAGTGTATCTATTGATCCATCATCCAGCACCCAACCCCCCCTCTCAGCACCAACGAACAAGGAGCAGGTCATGACCTGTGTGTAAATGTATGTGTGTGTGTGGCTTGATGAAAGGGGGAATGGCTACAGGCAGTGATAGATTTATAATCCAATATTCCTTACTAAGGTGGTTACCAAGCGGTCGATTGCACTATTTTCATCTGCAGTGTTAGAAAATCTATTAATATCTCTATAAAGGCTGACGTTGGGAATGTATGCTCTGATGTGGGCAGCATGCCATTATCTTATTACTATGATTAATTTTCTGTTCTTATCAGATTTGTCATTGTGTGTACTGGAAAGAAATCTGAGGCCCAGTCTGACGGTAAATTCTTGTTTTCCTTCCTCTTCCTCCCTCTATGAGGCCACATCTGTTTCCTATTTGCAAGCATCAAAAGCCACCACAAAACAGAAAAACTGCTGAGCTCCCAGGATCCTTAGCTCCCATCATGTGATCAACGCTCTGACTAAGGCCATCATGGGATGCCCGCTTCTTGCTATGAAAAGACCGAGTTGGCTCTGTACAGTAATAGCAACAAGTAATCTTACATCACATCGTTGGGGCACTGCAGCGGACTCTGAATGACATCCCATTTTCTATATGCATCCCTGATCCATATGACTCTCTTGGGGACGGATTACATAACCCTAATGGGGGTCCCTGTTGACATGAATTGTGTTATAGGCACTAGAAAACATAATTGAGATTCTTCTCCTGTGCCAATCTAGTGAGAGCCCAAGAGGGTTTAAATCCTGATTTTAACTGTGTGCACTTTTCACTGACCAGTACAGAGATTAGTGCAGCAGACACCAAAGAGGTTTAAAAGGCTTGTTTTGATTCCAGCAGATTAGACTGTGTTGTTTTTTTCATTCCAAACTCAGATTATTTGTCGAGGGAAAAACAAGAAGTGTATTCATTTTGGCCAAAAGTTGTTTTCACCACAGTGAATACACTTCTTGTAAGAGCTTTGGGATTTTCTTCTTTTTCTGAATGTGTGAATGTTTTCGTGTACATAAAATAGTGAAACAGAAATGTCCCTGTTGTGCACTTGATTTGTTGTCAACTGCTGCTATATATATATATATATATATATATATATATATATATATTTTTTTTTAGAAATAAAGACAGTTTGCAGAATCTGCAGCTGGGATAGAAAAACTGAATTCTTTCTACACAAGCAATAAGTTTAATAAATTGTCTTTTAGGTCTTTTTTCTATTTTTGCATTTTTGTTTTTTGTGTCGATGACTTTAATAAATCAATACTGCACATTCGTAGAGGAAAGGAAACCTAAACTGCTGCTTCAGATGTATTAATCAGTTATTAATGTAATCTTTATATAATCAAAATAAAGTCTTAAATAATAGCAGGATAACGTGTATGTGTGTATTTCTGCCAATTTCACAAAATAGACAGAAAAAGTAAAAAGTTTAATGTGAGATTGAAATATTTCCATATTCCATATTAACTGGAATAGTTCTATGTTTGGGGGGAAATGTTTGTATTCTAGCTTAGATTTAGATTAAATGATTGATTCTACTCACATATACATCGTATATATGTGCATCTCAGAAAATTAGAATGTTGTGGAAAAGGTAATTTTTTAAATGTAATTTAATTCAAAAAGTGAAACTTTTGTATATTCCAGATTCAATACATATAAAGGGACATATTTCAGGCTTTTCTTGTTTTAATCTTGATCATTATAACTTACAGCTCATAGAAATCAAAAGTAGATATCTCAAAATATATGAGAATCAAGAATGTATCACACAGAAATGTAGACTTGAGAAGAGCCTTAAATTTCTCAGTCTGGTTCAGTACAAACAGTCGCAATCATGGTGAAGACTTCTGACTTGACACCTGTCCAGAAGACACCCATTTTCACCCTCCACAAGGAGGGTAAGCCACAGAAGGTCATTGCTGAAAGGGCTGTTAGCAGAGTGCTGTATCAAGGCATATTTATGGAAAGTTAATAGGAAAAGGTGTGATAGGAAAAGGTGCACAAGCAACAGGGATGACTGCAGCCTTGAGAGGATTGTCAAGCAAAGCCTATTAAAGACCTTGGGGGAGCTTCACAAGTACTAAGCCTAAAGTCAGTGCATCAAGAGCCACTAGTCCCAGACCATGAAGGTGTCACCCATAGCGTCCATGAAGGTGTCATCGTCATAGTATCAAGCCACTCCTGAACCAGTGAGAGAATGTCCGAGTGTTAAGTTTCCACGGTCAGTGATGATTAGGGATGCCATGTCAGTTGTTGGTCCACTGCGTTTTCTAAAGTCCAGAGTCAATGCAGCGTCCGCCAGGAAATTTTAGAGCACTTCATTCTTCCAACTACTGACAAGCTTTATGGAGATGCTGATTTCCTTTTCCAGCAGGACTTGGCACCTGCCCAAAGTGCCAAAATGACTTATAACTGGTTTGCTAACCATGGTGTGATTGTGCTTGATTGGCCAGCCAACTGGCCTAAGCTGAACCCATATATAACCTTATGAGTTAGAACCAGCTTTAAGGTTGCTGGTATATTTTTAACCCTTAGACAGAGCAAGGACAGCTATTTCGCCCTGCTTTTTTCTTTATGCTAAGCTAAGCTAACTGGCTGCTGATTTTATCTTTGAATTAAATTGACAGAGTGATGGTGTCCTTCTTGTCAAACTCTCGCAACATAGCAGTTTCCCAAAATGTTTAGCTGCTTCTTTAAAACTTAAGGTAAACACAGTTATAGTAGGCTTCAAAAAATGCACGACAGAGATAAAACAAATGGCCCCATGTTCTTTTAAAATTGTTTGACTCTTGGACCCTCTGGTTGGTACTTTGTGATCTTTCAAAAAATCATTTGATGGTGATGATGATGATGATGATGATGATGATGATGATGATGATGATGATGATGATGATTATTGCTATGACATGCTGGAATATATTGCTGGAACCGAAACATTTACATTGCAGTTATGTGATATGAGCCTTTGCCATGGATGCATTCGAGATCACAGGAGACAAGCTTCGTCCCTCCATTTCTACTAATAACTTTCATTTAAATTGATAATTTCTGTTGTCGTTCCTTCGGTCAACACAGAGGGGTTCAGATGGGATCTAATATTGGCTACATTTCAGTACATAAAATAAATAGCCAAACAAAAAAAATCTGCTCTGGGCAGTGAATAACAAATGATCATGGTGTATAGCATGCTGTAAGTGAGGCTCTCGGGTGATGCTTTGGTGATGGATGGTTTTCTGAAGAGGAAGCTGTTGGAGGATGGAGTGTTGTAGGAGGAGTCTGGTTCCTCAACCAGGAGACTCAGCAGTTGCAGAGAAGGGGGAGATGGTTGGATGGTAGGATTGGATTAACAAAAAAACAAACATCTTTTTGACCTCAGACTCTTTTCAACAGCAGCATCTAACCACTGTTTCTGATGAGAACTGTTTGTTCTGTCCTGTGACCAGTTCATACCAGACCATCAGACATCACAAAGCTTGTTCAGGTCTTGTATTCATCCAAACAGATTAGATCACATTTAAACCTTTTGATTCCAAGCTGAGATGGTGTACCAAAATGATCATTTAAATATCAATTGTAGTAGAAAACAAGTTATTTTTTAATTCTGTAGTTCTTTGTTCCTGTTAGTGAAAACAACGCATAAAGAGACTCATTCAAAAATGCTATATTTGGAACACTGTGACCTGATTTTTGTAGCTTTGTAATAACATTCAGACAGACTGAGGTCAGAGCAGCCACCAGGTTAATCAAGATGCAACCAAGCAAAAGTTGAAATGAAGAGACATCACTGTTGTTCACAAAATAAATTTATATAATCTGGGTTAAGAGGGTTAAGAGAACAACACCAGAATGTAAAATGAGGACGAACTAACCAGACTGTGTTCAGAAGGTTCATTAGAGGCAGCTGAATTAGCCTAAAGAAGATTCAGGAGTCCTCCTGGTTACAAAGTCCTACTTGCCAAAAAAATAGAACAATAAAATACAGACAGCAACAAGGACAAACAGCAGACACTATACTAAAATACACAACACACATGTCTCTGAATCACAGGTACCCCCATAGGGGTTTGGTTCCAGACAATTATTTGGATCAAGGTTATTCAAATTAATCATAGAGACAGTTATTTGGTTGAGGTAATAGTTCTGTTTAAATTGGCTTCATCAGCAACACTGAAAAGCACTGAAAAGCAAATTATTCTGTGGATTTTAAAAGGGATAACTCAGCGCCAAAATCATGGACAATTAAGCTTTTTAGCCTCTTTTAGCTCATTGTTTAGCACATTCCGGTTTAGTTTCACTGCACTTTTAAACCCAATTTGCAACAGCAGCAGCAGCAACAGTGTACACTCCCCGGTGCCTGGCACTGAATGACAGAGAACAAAGTTAATGAATATCTGGTAAATAAGAATTGGAAATTCTAGACAGAGTCAGGTTAAAAAAAAGTCATGTAAAATGTAAATGTTTGCTTTATGTTGTGCCCTTTAATATCCACACAGCAGAATGAAAAGGTCCATGCACAATCGTTTCTGTGAACAATTCGACAATTTAATGTGTGCAAACAACCATTGTAAAGTCAAAAAAAGACACAAAAAACCTGTGGCTCTGTCAGCTTATTTTGATGTTTGTTTTTCCGTCCTCATGTGGCCCAAAAACTGATTCAGACATGACATTCAAGTCAAGGTTATGCATTTTTATTTGGCTGTGTGGCTCTGCTCACGTGCCGCTCTGGAACAAGTTCGAGCAAGCTTGACATAGACGTCCCTAAGCTCACAAACCCACCTGACAGAGCCTGATATACACAATATTTATTGAACATGAACACATTTAAATAAATGAAATGAAATAGAAAATTGCATTGGGTTATGCTGTAGATTCCAGAATGTGACTGGTGTTTAAGAGAGAGTGGGGTACAGTTTGTAAAAAGTCATTCAAATGCATTATTCTCTACAGTCAATATATAACAATATATATTTAATGCTAGCCAGAAATGATTTTAGATTAGAATTGCTGTCATTTAGGATACTATACTGGACTTGTGAGTGCAGGTATTGGCTGACCAATTACTGGTCTAGCACTAATATGGACCAGCTATTATTTGTGGCAAATACATTCTGGACATGAGTGAATGGAAAATGTGACTATAAAATGACCTTCGTGCCTGCCTGAAGTATTTTTTGCTCTATTATTTAATTTTAGATTAAGATATTTAACCAATACTGACTATATAACCATAAATATTTGTATGGAAATCCATGCTCCACAGAGAATGAATTTACCATGATAGTTTTCCACGGTGAACCCTCCTGTATTGACTATTTATGATCAGGTATCATGATCAGGTGCAGGATAAGTGTTTTTTGACATAATGAATTAAGTGAATAATAAGTGTTGGAAAAGAAATTATGACTTGTTCATGGTGCTACATTACAGATTTAGCAAAATCATTGAAGTAATTGATGTCTTTACCAATTTAGTTGTCCGGATATTTTGCTCTTGACCACAGTGTTAGACTGTTTGTCAAACCAACTGACCAGTATTACAACCATGGTGTGGGGCAGTATGGTGAGGAAGTGACAAATGGTCCACACAAAACAATAATAAATACAACTAGAAACAGGAATACAATTAAAAACATGTGGGTGGTGCTCGGGGTGTGCACATTTATTAGAATACTGTAATCCTCTTTAGCCTCAGGGGATCCATCTATCAGCTGTATATCCATGTGTCATTGATCTATGACATTAGTCAGCTGCTCCTTTTCTTTCTGGGTTTGCTTTGCACTAAAATGAAAAATACTCTCAAATGGAGCGATTTCTCCTAAAAAGCATGAAGACCATCAGCCTGTTATTTACAACTTTCACAAACGTAAAATAAACTACACAAACACTAGATCACTTTCAAGACAGAGGTGTAATGGATGGTGGTGCTCTTCATGGTATTAAACCAGCAGGATCGAGGATTTTTCGTGCATATAGAGTACTGACATTTAGTTTATCGTTTCCAGACAAATGGGTGGGAGTTATTTAGAAGTCTGTCTTCAGTATCTTTTTTACCACCAATTTGTGAGTGTGGGTGTTGCTGTGCCTAAAAGGTGTCAGTTCTTTTTTGAGTAATGCTTCTGGACTTGGCAAGTGTAAATGTTTTTTAAACTGAGGGCCCTGTTTTTCAATACCATAATAGTACATTTGTTATTGCACTAAAATTCTACAATCTATCATTGGTGTATAATCAGTTTAACATGGCTCCTCTAACATAATTGTTCAATGTTATTTGAAGGTATCATTTTATAAACTACTCATTGCACTGACACCAGACTTTTCTGTTACAGTAGGATGCATGGGGAAATCAGATTGTATCTGAGGTCTGAGTACATCCAGACCTCTGTCATCTCATAATAATAATAATATCCACAAATAGCATTTACGTACATGATGGCAATCATCTATTCAGAATTGGATTCCTATTATTTTAAATGCAGAATGCTTCAATACTATGACAGGAAATTTGGAAAATAAATCAGAGTTCTGCAACAAGGTTAAAGTCAAGGACAACTGGACTTGGTTGATGAGGGACGAAACGTCTTCCAGTATCTTCAACCAAGTCCAGTTGCCCTTGACTTTAACCTTCGTTGGATAACTATGACCTGGATGACTGAGAATCTTCATAGACATCAGGAGTTCTGTTTTTCACACCTCTTTGAAATTCAATTCGAAGTTCAGTTTGTTTGTTTGTTTGTTTGTTCAAACAAATTGCATTTTTACATAATTGACTCTTAATAGACTGATGCTTGAGATCCATCTTTTTCTAAGTAAGTAAATGAGCATGCCAGTAAATATGTAAATAAATAAATAACATTTTAAATTACCTATTTGGAATGGCCCATAGATACTGATGCAGTTCTTGCCACATCTGAGCCCACTGTTATTCTGTGGACAGTTGCAGAGAGACATCTTCTACCTCCAGGGATAATGAAGCATAAATGGCTTTACTTCCTCTTAATCCCAGCACACTCTTTGTGGCATTCCCTGCACTCTTGTGGCCTAGAAGATGCACACCCAAAATTATAGATTTGGACTGGATACTTGAACTTCCCAGCACAAAAATGGAGCATTTACTGAACAATTGACATTACAGGTGTATATTTCTATATGTTAGATAGTCACCTACCAGAAAAAAATGGGAATTGTCACCTGCCAGGGAAGTATAAGACACATGTAGGCAACCAATCATTTTAGATCATTTTAGTGTTATTCCACAACTTCAGAAATTAAATGTGACTATGAGCAGTGAATCTAACTCTGAAATCTGCACAGTTTGTGTGTGCCTTGGACCATCAGCTAACTCTACGGTATATCTTTGTCACGTGCCCATGAGGAAAATCATCAACAAATCACGTCAGAAACTGGCAGCGAAACATTTGTTGTAAAGTCATTCATGATTCCTGGCATCTAATCTCTTTATATGGCCTGGCCGCTGTGCGTCTGTGCCTTCCATTGATGCACACATGTGCTGTGATGGGTAGGGATTAGTATTTATTCTAAGCAGAGAGAGAAAACCCCCATTCTCACGCAAACTCAAATGCAAGCCCAATTCACAAACACAAGCTGTCAGCACACATTCATAATTTTTCCGATGGCTGATCTGTCACGTGCTGATCCATCTCCAAGATCGCTCTTTAGGGATTAGTACTTGACATGAGATTTTGAAGTGATGTAGTGCCTCATGCTTCTGTCCTCTAATTCATAATTTTAGATGGAGGTTACGAAAAATAGCTGACACTCGAAAATTAAATGAGCTCAAGGTTTGTAGCTTAAGTGACACTCTCTTTATAGTGGTGCCAATCTAAATAATTCTAACTCTTAACTCTAAATAATACTTGAGCACTAAGCATTAGCGGGGCTCTTATTAGAAGAGGTAACAGCTGAGACTTGAACATGGATTTAAAATCTAAAAGGTCTATTTTTGCTTGTATGCATTGGTCTACGGAAAAGCATTAGTGTGACCTTTAAAACCAGTTGATAGTACAACACAGCTTCCATTCATAAAGACATTTGCATTAGCGGGTTTATGGAGGTTTAATTGTCAGAAGCTTTAAGCCTTCAGAAAAGAGCCATATTGGAAAATGTTTAATAGAAAAACAATACAAGGGATTTAAAACACTTATTCCTGAGCTTTACGATTCAATATCTGTAAGCACAATGTACTCCCGCTGCCAGTTTTTAGCCATCATCCTTTCCCTTTAAATTGAGTGATGACTTTTTTCAAAAGACTAAAAGATTAAAAATCTCTTCATCAAGAGTGGCCAAGACAGTCAGCAGCACAAATAACAGGGTTGCAGACAAACATAAAACAAAGAAGACATCACAGAATCATATCAAAACATTCAAAACATCTACAGTCAGGTGTACTTGCTTCCAAGCCATTTAGAATTGCTTAAAATGCATCCAGTGAGACAAGCTCCCAACGATTCAGGTGCTTCCAAGCTGAGGGAGCATCCCTTAATAAATCTGATGTGACGTTTTCCCCAAAATGGCCTCATTACCAGCTTATTTTCCTTTTTTTTAATTTCCAAAAATAGCCCCATTTGTAATAAAGTGGCCCCTATTATGCAATCACTGCAGCTTATATTTCTTTCTTATCACCACCTTGGATTGAGGGACTGGCCATTGTTTGTTTTGTCTCTCTTATTACAAAAAACATTACAGGATGGACTGGATCTGCTGAGAAGAAATAATCCCCACAAAATATTCATGGCTGTCTGTGTCTGTGGATGGCAGCAGGATGACCAGATGTCACTGGCAGACCAAGGATGGGAACTTGAGAAGCCCACCTTTCCTCCCCACCTTCCCCCCAAAGCACTTCCTGTCGGCTCACTGTGCTGAGGTGCATGCTGGGCAGAAGCCAATACTGCTTTGCTGATTCAGACATTAAATTAAATATCCTATCAGTCAGTCAGCACTGTGGCAGAGAGTTTTCCTATAGTTGAATACACATTGTTCATAATGTGCTCACTTATACAATAATATAATAATAAACAGATCAATAACAACAGAGAGTGTGTGGTTGATTAGAGGCAGAGTTACTGGGTTATTGCACAGCAATTGTTCCTGATACTGAGTCTTTTGGTTTTGGCCAGGCAGGAAGCATCTGGTCAGAAAACTGAGTCGAATGCATTCTATCGAACGGCCAGCAGGGAGGAACTCTTCTGGTTGCAAAATGAAGTCTGTTCCATTAGAAAAAATGGTAAATTGCCCCCTCTTGCTAGCTGATTTATTACCTCAGTAAACACTTGCTTAATGAGTTTATGGTCTCAGTCGCTACTTTCAAGTCTTCTTCAATGCAACATGATGTTCAATTAATAAATGATTGTCCCATTTAGAGGAAAATAGACCAGAAAGCAGAGTATGGTTCAAGGCTTCAGTGACTTGTACCCACAGCACTGTGCAGAATTTAACGAGCGCCATTGAAAAAGCTTATTAGGAGTTGGCTTTTAACTCTGGTAAGTACATTTAGTTTTAAGCCTGTTGTTCGCTAGACAAAATTGTCAAACCTGTTAAAAAACAGTTAATGTGTTAATGTAAAGCTAAGCAAGCTAGCTTGCTCTGCACATGGCCGTTAGCTCCAACGTCTCATCCAGATATGGTCATGTCAGGTGCCACTGGTTGCAAAAACTCAACATGGCGGCACCCAGTTGGCCAAATTCGAGGCTTCAAAATGGCAGTCCACAAACCAGCGGGTGACGTCACAATGACTACGTCCACTTCTTATATACAGTCTGTGGTTTTGGCGTACAGTGCTCTGCAGCGCCTACCAGAGGGTAGAAGCTGGAACAGGTTGTGTCCGGGTTGAGATGCAGTGATGTTTCATGCTCGTTTCATGTTTCTGGAAATGTCCTGAATGGAGGGCAGGTCCGTTCTAGTCTGCTCCTGTCCTTTTTGGTGGCAGATCCAAAACAGACAGTGATGGACGTGCAGAGGACAAACTGGACGATGGCTGTGTAAACGTGGATCATGGAGTTTAAGTGTCTCATTAAGTCTCTATCTCTATCTCTATATTATTGATTCCATTAATGATAGAAAAGAATGGCATCTGCTGTTTATGCTTCACAATCATTGGCTCATTCACAAGCTGTGTGGTTTTTCAACGTCCAATCACATTTATGCAGGTGTACAGTGCTGACATAATAACCTGATACTGATTACTGTTACTCTGCTGATTGCCAATGCCAGCACTGACATAAGCATCTCTACTGAACACACCACTGACACATTTTCAGCATTGCTAACAAACGATACGGAGCAAGAATAACATTCAAGTCATCTCTCTGATGCAAATGTAAGTCCAACATTAATTCTATTTTTGCTCTGTTTTGAATGCACTAAATTTATGTTATACAGACTTTCTTCACCAGCTAACTTTGTCAGTCTGCTGTTTGGTGCTTGCGAGGTAGAGTAGCTTTTTTTGCTGTAAATAGCTGCTTGCTGCTGCTGGAAACAGTTGATGAGAGCAGTGAGCAATGTGAAACACACAGTTAATATGCTCTAAAACCTCAAAACAATTAGCTGAAGAAGGCTAAAAAAAACTCAACTCAAAATTAGGACAGCTTTAAATATCAACACCAATATGATGTATTTCAGGCTAAAGACTGTATTATTTGACGGCATGGGATTATTTGTAAAATAACATTATTACAGCGCTGTCCCCTTCATGTCTCTTGTCTTCCAACTTTACTCATTTCATAGTTTGTACTATCAAATCAAGCAGTAATGAAATT
Source organism: Lepomis macrochirus (assembly GCA_024633595.2). Classification (NCBI taxonomy): domain Eukaryota; kingdom Metazoa; phylum Chordata; class Actinopteri; order Centrarchiformes; family Centrarchidae; genus Lepomis; species Lepomis macrochirus. The sequence continues at coordinate 6,126,781 of JALXJV020000015.1, read as the reverse complement.
GAAGGTCTTCTGTTTTCTACATACACACAAAAACTCACAAATGGAAAGAAAAAACCAAAGAGGGCACTCAGAGGTAACCAACCTGCAAATTATTCTCCTCACATGCATATGGACTTGATGGGCATCGGTTGTTTATTTTTGTCTAGCAAAGCGGCCACATGCTGTTGAGAATCTGCTCACGTTTCTGTCTAATCATGCAGAAACTGCTCTCTACAAATTACACTCATTTAAAGGATCGGGGATAGAAGCAAATTAGGTTCATACTGTGCGTACATATTAATGTCAAGGAACTGATATACAGTTTTGCAGCTGATATTTATGATATTGTTTTCCTAATCATGCGGCTATGAAGTGTACATAAAGTAAATGGCTTGCTACTGACAAATAACTTCAGTGCTGCTGTAAGAATTTCAGCAGGAGCTCCTGCAGGCCAAAAGTCAGGCTTCATTATTCCTCCTTCCTAATTGGCTCCACTTTCTCATCGTTTCTTTAAGGCAGTGCTCTTGTACCAAAACACGGATTGCTGACTGATGAAGCTTCATATGTAGATAGTCAGTGTAGCTTTGAGCTACACTGTCCTTTCCATATACAGCTATTGAGGAGCTGCCTCCACCATGTTTTTCTAGAGGTCTTTCTGCATCTGACAAGCTTCAAAGGTTGCATATCTAAAAAATGCAACAAATTCATTCAATTACAGAATTCTGCTTTTATTGTTTATATATTTTCTAGACCTTTGCTTAAGATTCCTCAAATGTATTCCAATAAGACCTAATTTTATATTGCTGTTGCTGACTCTTGTTTTATATTTTGCACCTTTTGGTGCATCAACTGCGGCCTTCCTCCCCCTGTCAAGAGCAGCTTCCTACCTGGCAGATGCTTCATGTTCTGCTTCAGGGAAAAGAGGAAGCGCAAGGCTGCCCTGCTCTAATGAAAGAACCACAGGCAAATGGATGAGGATTAATTAAAATCGAGCGTGGGGTTGAGCCCCAATCCTATTGGGAGCCACAATGCATAACTCAAAGCATCCTGAAAATCTGCTTACGGTCTGAGGAAACAATCTCAGCCTTGCGAGGAAAATCCCTGATTGCATACCTTTTCAACAACTAAAGTGAATACTTTGTGAAAATCTTTGCTCCAGTTGCTGAATCTTTTGAGAATGTGGAATAAACACCCCATATTTTATTCTTGCAAGTGTTGTACAGGACAGTGGCCAAAATGGATGATGTTAATCCTCTTGGGAGCAATTACTTTCCTGTCAGTCTGCCTTTGGTTTTTAGATTTAGATTTGGATATTTCTTGTGAAAATGGAGAAAATGCGTTTGCAGCATCACAGATAAAAGAACAAACAAACAACCAAGTGAAAAAAGACAAAGGTCAGTAACATTATAAATGTTCAGTTCAATCTGGCCAGTAGCTGGGAAAATATAATGCTTTGACCCAGAATGTTGGAAAGATGTATGGACCAGCAGACCAATGTCGTCACCCCACCTCTTTAGGTGAGACTGAATGTGCAGTATAATAACTATCAACACTCTGACCTCCTCTCCCTAAAAGGGCTAATATGTGGTTTTCAGCGGCCACTAGAGGTGCGGTTTTTAGATTGTATATATATATATTTCACTGGCTCAGCAATGGTTAGTGAGCTAGACTGAATATTATAAATGAGATTGTTGCCACTTAGCAACAGTTAGACCGCAGTAAGGAACATTACTGTAGTGAATGGGTCTTTCACTGTTGTGCTGTCCTGCTCCCTTATGCTGCATTATTGTATTTATGTGTGTTTCGTAAGTTACAGCGACTAAGATGGTGGAGAACCTGTGTACCTGATTATTGGTAAAACGACACTAAGTCTAAATTGAACGTTACTAAGCAAACAGTGGCAAATCCTGACAGTTACTGACAGTCCCTGCATTTCTTGCAGGCTAAAATCAACACTTGACATAATGCCAGTGGTGCACAGGATAGTAAAATGAGTTGAGTTAGCTGGTGAAGTAATGTGGAAAGCATACGACTGTAGTATTTTGCATCACGGATCATGTTAGCAACCAGTCGGCGTTAGCTGGTGAGCTAACGTACATGCAACCCGACCCAGTAATGTCACTTAAGAAGCAGAATAGCGGCTCTTCAAAGCAACAGAGAAAACAGGCATGTGGTTCACTTTTAAGTGAATGTACCTGTTGACAAAAAGGCAGTAAAAAGAGTGATTTATTAATAAGAGATTTCATTGAAAAACTACATACAGCCCCTTTAAGGATGCACAAGCCCTGCTTGTCCTTGTGTCCTTCTGCAGTAATGGGCGCTGTGGACAAATCTATTGCAAGCACACTGGAAGGATGTTTTGAGGTTGATAAAAGACGCATGTGACATCTCTGTGTTTAAACTTTCACAATGACTGAGACTGTATGTGTCATGTGCTTGCATGTTTTCTCTTACTTGCTTCCTCATTCTTCTTATCTTTAAAATAGCTAGTTTTTTGTTAGCTTTTAGCAGTTAGCAGTTAGAGAAAGTGATAGGTTAGAATGTACTACAAGGAGCCATTCATCAAGGAGGAGCCAGTCAGCAGGGCCACAGACGACAACTTTGCAGAGTTTGACAAGTATACGCCATGACCTCCCACCAGCCTCAGTTTGCCGATGGCTGTAACAACATAATGTTACTTCCTACTTTGCTGCTAAGAGAGGACAGTCATTTTTCACACATCCACAAGAGGTGACTTGTCAGTAAACATAAATATATGATAGGTAATTTTAATTGTTGGAACAACAGTGTCAAAAGATCCCTCCGTGGTTTAAAACATAACCTGTCCTGATAAAAAAAAAACACTTTTAGAAACACTAAATATTTTGAACTAGTCTTTTATGAAGTGAATTTAGTTTCAGTTCTATCCATCCCCACAGATGGCCTCGATTTTGGATGTCTGCTCTCACCTCTGTTTCTGCTTTTTAGGTGTACTCGTCTGTTCCTGCTGTTCATGAATCGAGCTCTGACAGGCACACTTGCTAAAATCCAGAGGGAAGGTCTCTTTGGATGGGTGACTTTGCATTTAAGGCTGGGATTCATCCACTGTGAAAATGTTTCTGCACCCGTTTGCAACAGATGAATGCTTGAATAGTTTGACATAGTTTGGCAACGGCCTTTGAGGTATCTTTGCTCCCATTTGGTGGGTGAAAAAACCAATGCAGCTGTGACAAAAACCCAACGGAGCAGTGATGTTTAAAAACACCACAGTGTACCAAAAGGCTTTTAATGCACATGCATTTGAAATGTTTTAAATAAACCTCCACTATGTTCCCTGAGATTTATTTGGAGAGCAGTGCGTGATTCAGCTATTGTGTGGAGACCAGCACCAACGCTTTGCAACTGCAAGTTCATTCCATAACAGTTTATGCTTAAAATACATGTTTTACCTTTCATACAGTGTGGTCCACGGTTCTTCAAAGGACAATTTGAGGATTCAGACTAGGCTTTAGGGTTAAGGGTAGAATTAGGCTTAGGCTTAAAGGTAGTGCATAAAGAGCTTGTTGGATCAATGCAGTGCAGCACAATGAATAACTTTAAGGAGAGACAGTCCAAAAGTGTGCACTGTTATACCTATTTGTACAATTAATCTCTCTGATGGCAGGCTTCCAGTGCAGCCATCAGAACAGCTAAAAATACTTTTGCCATTAGACTTGTTTAGAGAACACTGCATACCAATAAGTCCTCACAAGTACACTAAATACAAATGTGTGTTTGTGTTTGTGTGTGTGCAACGTGAGGTCCATGTTAAGCAGGTGTTTTCAGCCTGCAGTGTGGAGCGTCTCTGTTGTTCTGACCAAAGAGAAAAGGTCAGTCCACCAGGGGGAAGCTAAACTAGATGGTGATGAGGAGGACTCACTTTGTTTTGAACTTTTCCTATTTTCCAGCATTGTCATTCAGAACTGCGCCGATAAACAACAGCTGTACACTGCCAGTCCATTCACTTTTCAGTCAGAGTAAGTGATGTCAGTTTGTATGATCCTTATCATCCTGGTTTAAAAGGATAATTATTTGACATGATGACTGAACTGAACCGAACTGAGAAGTATGATGGATTGTCACCAGGGTCAACCAAGAGGGTTTTTTTTCAGAATGCATTTGGAAGCCTCATTAATAAACACAGCTAGTGTGTGTATGAAGGTTTTTTTTTTTTTTACATTAGTGTTCATGTACTGTATATCTGAGAGGGGGAAGGGTGTATTCCTTGTCTCCACTACAGAGTCAGAGCCTACTCATCTTTATCGTATCCAGCTGTTGTTCAATCCTGAGATTTGGCTGATCCATGCATATCTGCCCATCTCTCTCTCCAAGCTGTTATAGTAATGTACTGCTCTGGAAACGTGCCAGCACTCACTCAGTGTGGCGGATAAAAAAAGGGTGGAAAAAAAGAAAAAGAAACATAAATCCCTTGACAGCTTGAGGATTTTGCCACCCATAGTATTATTTGCATGTCTCCGGCACCGGCTGCATTCTAACAGATACGGCCGAAACACATGATGCACATATGTGCATCATGTAGGCTGGGCAGAGCAGGGTTTTTTATCTGCTGTCCAACTCCCATCTATATGGTGTGTATACCAGCTTCACTGTGTGAATATTGAGTTTTGCCAAATGATAATGTAGATAATGTGGTTATTCAGGTTTAGGAAGCATAGGCTATATTTACCGGTACTGAATTCATAAACTGGATTATTTTATCTACAGGATCTACAGAATGGATACACATTGATTTGATTTATTTAATTTAATGTGAAAAGTAAAAACATCCACTACATTGCTCTGCTGTGTTGCTTTCCCTCTGTTACAATTCGTTATTTATTTTAATCATTTTTAAACAAATACAGATGTACATTACATAGTTCTATGTAGTGTTTGCCTGTTGGAGGGCAGCATAGCTGCCCTCCAACAGAGAAAAATAAATAGACCAGCTGAGTAAAAATCATAAAGATGGATGACAAAACATCTAAATCACCTCAAACATTTTTTGGTACTAGCACTGGCACTGTACAGTCCATATAAGTCCTACAACTCTCTCGCTCTTCAGTTTCCAGATGGACAACCATACAGCTACACCAAATATCATTTCATATGATATTTTATACAATTTCATTAGGACTGGTAGCCAAAACTATAAAAATAAGATCAAAGCTGGAATCATAACTTTCCATTATGGAAAGTAGCCTACACTGTATTAAAATCCCAGAGTTTACCTTTAAGTAAAAAAAGTATTAGCTTAATGGATAATGTATGTTTAAATAAACTTAATGAATGTATGTTTGTTCCTTCATAGTAAAGAAGTTATGACTACAGATAATAAGATAAACTCTGTTTCTTTTGCCTTTATGATTTAGAAAGGTAACCAATGATTTGATGTCAAATTAGTTACATTACATTTTGAGTGTTTCTCTCATCTCCGCTGCTACAGATTAAATGTTTGGTGACATTTTGGGTTTTTCAAGAGAGACAAGACATAGGTACAAAGATAGCACAACTAAATTAAAAACTAATTCATCTGAAGTGTGTGTGGAAGTATCTGTCTCCCTGTCCGCTCCTCCTCAGATTCAGTTCGAGCTAGCCTCAGCGATACAGCTAGCAGGACTAGTGGGCAAAGTATTGCAACTTCCTAAAACTGTTTAACTGTTAAATGTGTGAGGTTTCACAAAAGTGTAACTCTAGACAGAGAACAGGAAAGAAGGACTCGTATAGGGCAAGGTCCAGGCACGGTTTTATTTTATCTTACATTTCTTGAGGTCAAAAAGAAACTGCATAAATGAGCTACTTACAACTTCTAGCAACTATACTTGAAGACAAAAGACAAAGAAATCATTAATTTATTAACATGCAATGGGTTCTAAGCTGTCAGGTTTCTGGACAAACAGCTGCCAGTTCTGTCAGCTAACTTTTATTATGCATTATATTTTTTTAATAAATCGTACAGCCATATTTTCTATGCAAACCTTTCTAAAGTCACTTCAGTGACCAAGCAAGTGCAGGTATTTGCTCATGCTTGACAAGACTTCAATTAGTACTCACTGAAAGTGGTCATATATTACACTTTGACTTCCAAAACAGCCTCCTATTAGGACACATATGTTCTCTCACGGTCATGCAATGACTTGATAGGCTACAAAAAAGTCGTGGAAATATGTTGATGGTAAGGATGATGGGATGTATCTTTTTTTTTTTTTAAATTATAGTGAAAAAGGAGTTCCAGTAACAAAAACGACTTAATTTGTGTTTGTTAAAACTGATACCGAATGGGTCCCGTTACACTACTCGTTACATGGGGATTTAAGGCTTTACGGCACACATGGCCCGGATCCAGCCTTAAATCTGTGGGAGTTTTGTTCCAGCTGAGCGGAGGGATGGAGATGCGGAGGGCGCAGCATCAGCAGAACCGCGGCCAGAGCGCAGCAGCTTCTCCAAAGCATCACCACACACAACAAGACAGACACAGACAGAGTCGACCTAAATTATTTTAGTAGCGCAATTATCCTAAAACTCCCCGAGGTGTTCGGCAGTCGGAAAGGGAAATTAATGAAGAAGGAGGACGAAGTAAATTGCGCTTCTCTGATGTGACAGATGCTGGAAAAGTCTGGCTGAATGTAGACAGAAGTGGAGAGAGAAACTGTCCTGAACAGAGATGAACACGTCTTTCTGTTGGAGACGGACGATGAGCGAGAGGTGGAAGCTTTATTGCGATGTTCCCTTGACTGAAAGCTTCAGCTGGTGAGTTTACGCTGTAATTCACGATTTATGATATGCTATTTCTTTTTCCTAAAAAACAACAATCAAACTACTTTTAAGATTTCCATCAGTTTTAGTTGTTGTTGAACCTGGAAACAGCTTAAACAGTCCTGCATCATTTGAATTAAGTTTAGTAAGGTCTTAATTTGATGTTTACCAATCCTGTAGACGACATTCAGATTTTTATAATATTCCCATAGAGGTAGTACTTGTACTGTGTTATCTAATAATGACTCAAAATTGACAGTATGCTATTCATTTATGTTACGAAATCACTACAATAATCCTCAAATGTTCCTATTGGTGCAGATTTAAGTGTGACAGTGCATTATGTGGGCAGTGTTTGCGCAAATTTTTCAACGTATACTTTGATTTTGTCAAAATTTTCATCCAAAAATGGATCACAGTTTCTCAAAACTTAACGTCCTTACCGTTAACTCAAATCAGATTTAAGAAAACTTGAATCTAGTGATTTATCTTGTGCCATTTCTGAGCCAAAGTTCCTCTTTATTTGTTATGGGTTAGTTTTGTTATTCATATCGTTTTGCTGGTTTTATCCGTCAACAACAAGGGTTAGGGCCTATTTTGAGATTTAAGTATGGGACTTCTCTAGTGTCATCATAGTCTAAACCGATTCCAAAATAAAATGCCCACAACACTTCTATAATATTAGTAACTTGGATAGTTTCTTGTATAATGATGATTTTGAATATGACCTAAATTAATATTTTCGTTTCCTATGTTTTTATAACCTACTTTGTTATTCAGCTTGGTTGCTTTGCGGTTTGTCTAAATCTGTCTTTTTGTTGTTGTTTGTTTTGGTGGAGTTACACTCTGTCCATGTGAACAGTAATCCTCAGGATAGTTTGTTCCATAAACCTAAAAAGGGCTACAGCAGACTGTGTTTTAACTGCATTTCAGCAGGATTATGGACTTCAGTAACTGCAGCCTCATTTCCCCCCTGAGAGCCTGTGCGTGTTTCTTTTTAAATCAAGATGTTTATTCTCACAGTGGCTCTGATCAAACCTCTTTTTGTCAAAAACTCTATCACTTCCAATCTTTGCTCCTTGATTTGATTATGATCTCACCTGCAGTCTGACTAGTAGCCAGGATCAGCATTTCAGTGAGGCCGCAGAGGTGAACTCAGACTAGCAGCAAACTCTCTGTCCTCTCCTCCTGTCATAATGAGGACACACATCACATCGGTTGCAATGTGGCTCAGGAGGAGCAGATCACCATCAAGGGAGAATCAAGGATTTGACGCTTGGGATTCTGCCAAATGGGCAATTTAATCAGAGGGCATTTTATGCACAGGAAGTATGTCAGTCTCCTTGTTAGGGAATGATTTATCTGGACTGTTATATTGGGCAGCTGCTCCAGACCTCAATTGATCGCCTCAGGCGAAGACGTATATGAAAAGTCTTTAACTAGGTTCTTTGCTTTCCTTCATGGCCTTTGTGGTAGAAATATGCCACAAGGCATTGAAGTTTTGTGTCTCTGCAGTGCATTCTGGTGTACAATAATGTAGTGGTTTGTATGCACAAAGGTCTACATTAATTTAACAGTGTAGCTTGTATGATGTCCTACTAAAAGCAAAAAGTTTCATATTATTTCAAACATTAAATAGCTAAAAGAGTATCACAAAACCTGGATTTTTAGATGTACACTTCCTGAGTTTATTTTGCATCCAGTAGTTCTCCCAAATCTCAAAATTTCATCACAGCCCTGTAAGGTACTACAGAGTGAGCTCAGAAGAAATTTGGGGCTTTAAGTGTGCTTTTTGGGCTCAACCTATAACTTAAAAAACTATGAGCGTTTTTGGTCAGGTTTGTGGGTTAAGTTCAACCCGTTCTCAAGACCAAGTCACATATGGACGCATGGTCAAAACTGTTGGCATCAGTTTTGTCATAGTTCACGCACTGGGGAAAGCCCTGTAGCGTCACATTTGAACGCCAAAGGTAGGTGTAGGATCCATCCATCCATCGTCAACCGCTTATCCTGCGTACAGGGTCACAGGCGGGCTGGAGCCTATCCCAGCTGACATTGGGCGAAAGGCGGGGTACACCCCGGACAGGTCGCCAGTCCATCGCAGGGCAGTAACATTGTTAATTCAATCCAAACCATGATCTTTTCCTAAACCCAACCAAATAGTTGTGTTGTCTAAACCTAACCAAATTGTGATCTTTCACAACGGTAACAACGTGGTGTTTCAAAATTGCACAATTACATTTCACAATGTTAAGAAGTACTTATTTTTGGTAGTCTAACTGTTGTTGCATACTTATTGTTGCTAACTCAACCCTTGAGCCCTAAACGTTAAAATGTGATGCCAAGCGTCTATATGTGACGAGTTGAAATGATTGGGGGTGTAATGAACATCCCTATTTGAGTCCAAAATATCCAAATAGTTTTGTAAATGTCCCAGAACTAGAGATCAAAATTTTCACATGACATTTTGTAGTTGAAATATGAGGTTTATTTGTTTTGGCAAAAAAATCTCATCACACGGTCCTCTTACTGCACTTGGAGTTTCCAAAGCTTTTGGTCACATCATTTAACTGTCCTCAGTGGACAGTTTTGTTGCCAGGAAATGTCAGAACTCTCCAGTTCCTGAGGAAGCCCATGACATGTGGATGAATCTTTCAGAAACACCAAGTTAAGGTTACCATGAGAAACTGCTAAACTGCTCATTTCAAAGCCAATAATGAACCCTCAAGCCCAATATTTATTTTGTTATTTGGTAAATATTTTCCTACAACTACGATAATTAATATCTTTCTACAACAATGACTGGAGGCAGAAAACAGAAGAGATTTGTGTGGACTGGAAACATCAAATCTTGGATAAATTAAGTTTAAACCCATTTACTCCTTTAAAATATAGTACAGAAGAAAATACAGTCATTTCTGGTGGACATCTTTAAAAATAAACACCTTTACCAAAAAGTAACAAACAATATTTTCCAAGCAAAACCTCAAAACGTTTAAGTGAATCAGACTCTGAGACGATATTAGCATCTCATTAAATATCCAATATGTTGTCTACTACCAAATATATCCCTGAACACAGATATATCAGTCTGGGAACCCTGACATGAAGTCAATAATTATTTTAGTAAGTATTAAGTGGTATGTATTGGTATAAATCTTTGTTTAAAGTCAATAACATGTCCCTGAGTTCCCCCACCATTCAATAAGTGTGATGGTTCAGCCTGTCTTAAAGAGCAAGCAAACTTAACTTTACCCTTTTCAGTCATTTTTCATGTTTATATGTATTCCACATTAGCAAAAGTGTTTGTCACCAGTGACAAACACTGCAGCTTTCTGCAGTGGCATGGTGCAGCTGATTTTTTTCCAGATGCAGTGCTTTAATACCAGGCTTAGCCAAAGATGTTGATGAGCTGACTGGGAGAAGATGTATCTGAGCTTGGAACAATGCATCCACACATCTATCCACCATGTTTACAGTCTTAACAGCCAAGCAATTAACACAAAAGTTATCTTCAGTATTTATCTTGTTTTTGCAAAGGAGTCTTCATTTATAAAGTCTGTGTCTTAAGTCTTTCCCAAGTTGGGTTGGTCGTCTTTTCATCCTAACCAGATCTGCTTTTGTTGGGTTTGCACATGAAAACATATATGCAGGCCAGAATCTGTGGTGCACGTTACCTTTGAACCCACTGTGCACACAAGCACAATTCAGCACTTTTCAGGCACAAGGCACATAGTCATTTATTTGAAGTCTTTTTGTAGATGAATAGAGAGATGAGATGTTCGCTGCCACAAATGTAGTCAGGGCATGAATGAAGAGTTGAATGCCATTGGCCTGGGGCTTGTGTCAGCAGCAACCAAGTGTTGTTTGGCCTTGAAAAAAGCAACTTTCATGGTTTCTTTCATGGTACATTTTTTCTTTAATGCCACATTTCCTTTTCAAAGATGTGTGTGTCCTTTCCAGTCTTTTTATTGTATGGGCTTCCTGACCCATGCATTTTACTTTTTTTTTTTAACTATCTGCACAATATGTTTTGAAATAGTTCAATGAAATAGTCAGTTTTTCAATAGTTACAATTATGGAAGGTAGCTTTGTCTGCAGAGCTATCCACCTAAAGAGTTATATGGATAATTAATATTATCTAACAATTTATCTAACGCGATAATATTTATAGCAAAGAAATATTTGAGTCTGCTTGAAGACTTCTTTGTTCAGTTACACATAAACAAAACAAAACACAATACATCTGATCATTGGCTTAAGTTATTTTTTTTAAATATCTGTTTTAATATTTATATCATATTGCTCAGTGTCATGGTTATTGTTAGAGACAACAAGGAAGAGGACTCAAATGCAGACACATCAAGGCAGAGCAGATTAGATTATCTGAACTACTGTTTATTACTATTTTTAGAACTTTATTAGAATCAAAAGGTAGCGAATAAACATACATACATACAGTTTGGCAACTTGTCGGCAGTCCAGAAAGGCTAACAATTCTGACAGGCAGGACATATGTCACTGACAATACAGAAAGCAGGTAACAGGTACATTTATAGATTAGAGGCAATACTGACAGGCAGGAATGACTAAAGCTATGGCAAGAAAACAACATAGAAGCCTGGAAACTCTGGGGGCATCTGGTGGACAGGTTTCAAATGACAAGGACAGCAAGGATTCAGGGACTAGGGAACAGTAGCCCTGTTTGGCGCAGTCCTGGATGCTTAGCATAGAAAGGCTTTGGGAAGCCTAGGGATGTTTTTACGTTCTTTTCCCATATATTACATGTCTGTATGTGTGCATGTGATGATTCCTTTGTCCTTGGCTTTAAAGCGAATGAAGATTGATTTCCTTTTGGTGGCACTCCTCTTGGTGCTAATCTGTCGAGCCAACATATGTTGAATTATGGGGGTGCGAGGCAAGACAAGGTTATTTAAACATTTTAAAACAGGGAATTCAAAGTGTTTCACATATGGTGAAGATGCATTCGAACAACATTTGAAAATACAATTAAAAAAGGGTCAGTATACTTTTTGAATCATCAGACAGAATCTAAAACTTCCCCTCTCCACCCCTCTCCAATGTCAGAGTTGGGGGGAATCCATCCAACTGTGCTCATAACTTTCAAAAACTGTCAATCTGACAATTACACCAATTCCACGCAGTGAATGGAAGAAAAGTAGGGTTTGAACATCTCTCTCAAGGTTTCTCTTGCCATTCTTCACATGACTGATTTCCCTCACTGCATGGACAACAGTACACCAGGAATGCCTTGAAGGACAGATTGTACAAAACTGTGCCCGTATCCTCATTCATATGATTAATTGCATTGAGACTGCAAAGCAATGAAAATGGCCACATTTTTGAAGAGAAAGAGTTCCGGGAGGTAGTGTAATGCAGCTGAGGAGGCTACAAGCACAGTTTTTTTGCCCCACCAGGGAAGACTTTCAGAACAGTATACAGGCTTTTAGCTTTTAGATGTGGTTCGACAAGACAATGTAGCTGTGAACCCGTTTTTCTCAAGCACACTAAACTCTTTATGAACCTACCCATTTATTCTTCTATTCAGCCAAACTGCTTTTGCTGCTACTGGAAACATCACATCCTGTCCAGCAGAGGAGAACATCAATTTTACATGACATCATTAACTGACTGTATGTTCAATAATGTGTCCATTATTTAGAATGCAATGGGCAAAGGGCAAGGTCCCTGGAGAGGTCCTCATTCAAAGGGCTCCAATCAAGAATTGCCAATATAATAACTAAAAGTAATTTATATGATAATGTCAATCAGGTGGTGTAGCTAGAACAAGGAGAATCAGTCAAATAATCAGGTCAAAGGATCTTTCTTTCCACACCTCTGGCAAGCTCCTGCTGGCTGATTGCAGTGCTTGTACAGTAGCATTTCCCTCCGCATGCATCATGCTCTCTCTATGAAAGGAAAACTCCTAGACTATTATTACCAGACACACTGACAACATTTGTTATTTGTTCAAATGGACAATGAAACAATTGGACTTCAAGTCTTCTTTACAAGAGACCTCATGCAGTCATGAGATTGCCATATCTCTGTTGCAAAGTCAGAAATAGTATTTTTCTATTCTATACATTCTTTTTCGTTGTCCAAAACAACAGCAGCTGAATTGTGGTGCTTCAATTTCAGAGAAAAGGGGCAAATCATGAACCTAAAAAAAAGAACTCTCACCACTGAGAGTTAAGTGGTAGCACAGCATGAAGCAAAAGTACTGTCACTATAGTTAAATAGTTTAAAGTTTAAAAGTCACAAAGTCATTTACAACAGCCATGTAAGTGGGTATTTGTTAAGTATGAAGAGTCTTGGTCACCAAGGAAAGGCAACTAGTTTAGCTGCTATATTATTGAAGATGTGTCATGCAAAAGGACTCCTCTGTTCTCCCGAGTGGTGGGGGACATCAGCATGTCACCCGCAGGCTATAAATGTCCCTAAAGAGGTTAAAATGCCTGGGACTTCCCCTTTTGGTGGAGTACTAATGGACTTTTCTTACTTTGTTAAACATAAAGGATGCAAGAGCAGGATTAAAAAGTAGAATATATGCATCTCCTTTCTATACTCTCCCCATTGTTGTCTGTGAAGAGACAGCGGATTATAGCATGTGTAGCTTACGCAGTGACATAAAAGAAACACTTCCTTGGAAGTAGTGATTGATCAAAGACACATGAACAATAGACACAAAGTCAGTGGCTGTGGGGAATTGAGTCTGTGACCTGCCAGTTACAAGAAGCCTTCAGTCCTCCCACACATGTACAGCACTGGCACACTTTTTTGCCTTTGCACCACTCAGGCTGGCTCACCCTCAGTTGGAAACCAGGTGGGATTGTGCATCCGGCCCTGTCAGATTAGCATACAGGCTGGTAAGTGTGCCAAAGAGGAAAGCTCCACCTGCACACTAGTAAGGGGAGATTATGGAGCTGATCGCTTTTCTGTGAAATAGCAGAAAAACAATTGTACAATCCAATTGTGATTTTTTTTTCATCTTTTGATCTGAAGCTTATATCATTTCTTCATAACCTGCAGAAATGTTTTAGTTTTTGGTTTTAAAATTTGAGTTTGAGTCACAGAGAACAAGAACCACAAGAACCTCAGAAAAACTCTAATAATGTACTTGAGTACAATATTAGCTATTTGCATTTCTGATACTTTATATATAGGCTACATTACATGTTCTGTTTTGTCCTTATTTTTTGTTTTCCAACTTTCTTCTCCCTAATGCTCGTTCCTTCTTTCATCTCCTTATTACCCTTCTTTTTCTCCCTGTTGTTTTCTTTTACTCACTTTCTTTTCTCCTTCTGTTTTTTCTCCATATTTTTCATTATTCTTTTCCCTATTCTATTTCTAATAGTTGCTTTCTTTCTCTCCCTTTTCCACATTATTGGCACTGTTCATACTTTCTCTCCACTTTCTTTTATTCTTTATGTAGTTTTTCCTCTTTGAGCTGAACTCTACTCTGACACCATTTATCTTTACTTTCACTGCTTACCACTACTTTTTTTACTAGGATCTGTGTAGTTCTTCTCCTACTGGACTGAGGGACTTTTAGTTTTTGGTAAAGAGTCCTTTCTTTACTAGAAACATAAGGCCACTTGTTTGATATCTCTCATCAACCAGTGAAACGCCAATAGACCTTGCCCCACATTTTATGAGGAGTTGATTGCAGTCTACAGTCAGTATGTATGTTTCCCTGATGATTTGATCAGTGTTTGACCAGTTCCAGGTTAAGAGTCCTGTCTCCCATCAGTCAGCTCCGCTTTAATGCGTGACCTCCCCTCATCCTTCTGATGTACGTCGATGACTCCGACACATCATTGCTGTTAGCTGAGACGACCTAATTTGTCACATCACATAGGCACTGCACTGAGACTAATTCCCTTCCCTCATTTATTTGTGCTATTATTAATATTGCAGACAGTGCACTATGTGTGACGTCGCACAGTCTTAACTCTCTCCTCATCAGAATGAGGAATTACAGCAGAGTGCTTTACTCAACACGCAGTCTGGAACAAGACCTATGTGAGTGAATCTGTCACTGTGACCCACTTCCACCACACATTGCATGGGTGTAAATACTAAAATACACCAATACTTAATGCGTCAGTCTCTCTCTCTTTCTCCCTCTCTGTCTGCCTTTCTCTTAGAAACATGTTTTGTTTTTCACATGCAAACAATCGACAATGCTGCTCCCGCCAATGACAAGGAAAAGAACAGACCATTAAAGAAAACAAAATAGAGAAAACATTTATTACAGAATCACAATCAATGCAAGTGACGATTCAATTGCATACAGCAACAGGTAATAGCAACTAAAGAAAAACCTCCCACATTAGAAAATAAATTGACAAACCTTGCATCTACCTCCCACACACAAATCACAAACATAGATATACACAGACACACACTGTATCTGTTTATATCTATGCCAGAGAAGAAAGAAATATTTTCGGGTCACTTCTGAATGTGGAAGCTGTCTTGACAGCTCTCATGTCATCAGGCAGTTTGTTCTTGAGTAAAAACTTAGAAAAGCCTCCATATAAACCACCACAATCCATAGCATGCAGATGAAATAAATCTTTTTCAATGTGTAGGCAGAGGCAAACAATTAATTTAATCCTATTCGTCACACAAGCTCGCATCCACACTGACACACACTTTTCTTTATCTTGCCCCCCACGTGCCAATTTCAGCTATGCAATCAGGCAAACACACCCTTCCTTGGTGACATTCATATTCATGGGTATGCAATTTCTTCACAGCCTTTACAAAAAAAGATCAAATCAGAAATGCTCCTTGCTTGACCTCCGCTTACCAAAAAAATGTTCTGCAATAAATGCAAAGATTATGTAATATAGACATGAATCATTTGAACATTACATTCCCTCACATCATACTGGATTATGTGATAACAACATATGCTCAGTTTTCACATGTGTACCATTGTGCAATCAGCTAACTAATAATTAAGTTAAGCGTAAGGATGTGGGCAATTAGAAAATGGAACTGTATAATCATCTTGGCCAATATAATCTACATAACATATTGCATCAGTAATCACAAGATATAAAAATATGATTTAAAAAATGCTGCAATGCAAAAATGAATGTTTAGTTTCTCCCACCTTCTGTTTTTGAGAGGAACACCACTTTTAGTGGTGATGTGTATATTTTTTACTGACTTGCTGCTGTGTCCTCTCCATTAGATTTTGGATAAGAAGCTTGTGTTCATTATTGCTTATTGTAAGTTTTTTATTTAGCAGACGCTTTTATCCAAAGTGAAAGAGGTTGCACACCCCGGAGAAACTTGGGGTTAAGTGTCTTGCTCAGGGACACCTTGGTAGGTGTGTCACAGTGAGAATCTCTCACACCAAAGGCCTGTGTCCTATCCAATGCACCATCGCCACCCCTTTTTACCCTGTAATAATAATAGTGAATGAAATCTCAAACCACTATACTATGTTAATTATTTAAAATACACTATATAAACACATTTTATATTGAGATATGTTAAGTGAATCATTATTCTGTGTGCACTCAAGATATTAAAGACAAACTGAAAAGAATCAACGTTAAGAAATATCTTTTGAGAGCTGAAGAGCTTTCATAATCGATAACCGGAGAACATCACATTATATGTTCTATGAACGTTAATATGAGGTGTTTATTACCATGTTGAAATGAGACCACATAGTGTCAGTTAGCAATCAATCATAAATCCATGTCCCTGTACAACCATTCAACATTTCAAGAAAACCCATCATGCTGTCTAGTTTCCATTTCACACAGAGGAAGCTAGTTAGACTAGCGGGCTACTATAGGCACTGATTCTCACTATAGTGCTACTTTCTATTCATCATATGTGAACGCCAGCAGCTCTTGCACACTCAGTTCTGTGTATATCCTGCATTGTAGAAAAGTCTGGTCTAGATGTGGTGATGGATTTGAGCCTGGGTTGTGACTGTCCACCATGCTTCAATATTAATCTTCTCCTTCTGTTTCTACTTTTGGATCTGTCACAGACTCCTCTTGTAGGGGAAGAAGTTCTCTTTCTTCTTTTATCCTTTGGATTTCATATATTTTGTTGAACATAGATGCGATTCCCGACATGGTCTTGTTTACAAGCCCTTTCCCTGACAAACCCTAAGGGGAAAGACCAGGGGACTTTTGTTTTCCAGCTATGCACCCGACAGCTGTTCTACCAGCAAACCTTTTAATATTTGCTGCTTGCATGCAGGAGGTCTCGGGGGCCGTCACATTGCAGCAGGTGCCAGAAGCCCATAAAAAATAGAAGCACACACATAACTGCACCACCACCACCACCACCACACATTCAAACACACTTTCAACAAATCAAGCACACACGTTGACACAAAAAACACACATAAGTGCAAAGACACAAGCTCATGCTCGGTGATCCCCGCACTGTTGTTCTGTTCCAGCCGCTTTAATTGGGGATTTGAGCCAGGCTCTTGTCTTTCTCACTGTGACGAGCTAAAAATAGCTCTTTGACAAGTGTCAGGAGACCCAGCTGGGCTCAGACTGTGCATTCTCTGTCAGATGGGCTGCTTGGCATAGGGATTCACGCTCAGGGCCTCCAAACTCAGAAGGAAACAAAGACCCTGCAGCCCATGTGAGGAAAGGTTCCCAAAGGAAGTTTTTGCTTAAATCTTCATTTCTGTAATTACACGCTGTCTGTCACAGTTTCTGGCATTGTGCTGAAGGTCCCCAAGTTACAGGGATGAGGAGTGTTGAGGAATAGCAGATAAGCTAATACTTAAAAGAGCAAAGCTCAGACAAAGAGAGCGAGAGAGTTGCTTTTAAAAGCTAATGAAGCCATAATGTAGTTTAGAAGCAGAGTTCAAGTCAATTGAGAATCATCGCCTCTTCTTTGCTTTTGGCCTTGTTACAGCAAGATAATGGTATCTGTTGCTGTTGTCTGCAGCACTTTATTGAATATTATCTTGAGCAGAAATGTTCATGGAAGTTAGGTGAACGACAGGAACACTAAAAATGTTCCATCAGAGATGAGTTGTTGAATTGAGCATTTCTAGTGAGCATCACAATCAGCAAACAAACACCACACTTGTTGATTAAAACAATTTGGTTATCCTCCTCCACACAAAAAACAATGATCTGTTATTCAATAAAATCATTTTTCAGTGTTTTAATTTTCACTAATTTGATTAACATAATCCTGTAATGATCACAACCATCAGGGAGACATGAAGCAACTTTGGAGATCAAGTAATGACTAAATCTGCAGCTGTGAAGAAGGTCCTAATTTTAACACGGGGAGGGGAGGGGGCAACAGTCCACGGATTGATGTAAGGCGATAAAGGCCCCAGCTGAGAGACTTGATGAGTTTTGTTTGATGACAGAGAGAGGGCCAATGAAGTACGGTCATGGAAGCTGAATTATTTCTAAGCATTAAGCGATGGTGGGAGTTCACCCAAAAGATGGCTGGACTCTGCAAAATAATTATCTGAAGTGATGTTACATCCGATTTTGTTCGATATTGTTTGCTTTTTAGCATCATGAGGGTTTATTAGGTAAGCGCTGGCTCCTGCTTGACTTTAAGAAAGTGGATGCTTCTGAGTAATGCAGTAAAGTTTTTGCAGGGACATCAAATGGTAGCTTCATGTTGGTCAACCAGGCCCTTGATAGACAGACTTCCCTCAGTAACCACATTATTATTATAACATTATTAATAAACTGAATTAAACAGAAATAATCAGCAAACAACTCAATGAAATGACAAGTAGGAATGAGTGTGATTACTAATGTTACAGTAATGCAGTGCAATAGTCAACTGTCATATAGGAAATCATGTAAATTATAAAAAACAAAGGTATTTTTAAGAAAAGCTATATCTAAACCTCCAATTATAGCAAATATTTTTACAATTATCAGCCAGACATTATGAAATTATTCAGTAAATAACTCTAACTCTAACTAACATACTTTTTAAAAAATCAAAATACTGCTTGGAATTTCTAAGACATTCTGGGGGTTGTTTCAGTCTAATTTTGGATTTATTTCCATCCTGTAATTTACAGGGTTATTAAAAATGTATTGAGCACGACTCAAAGTTGGAAATTACAGAACAAAGGCTCTGAATAGAGGGACTTTCCTGGCGATAAGGGTGCACTGTCTAAATTCCAAAGTATATTATACTTATAAAAATAGATTCCTGTTCATTTGATATGAAGCAGTTGTGTATTATATTCATGACAGCACACCAAGTTTAAATTGTTTTGAGTTCTCTGTTTCAGAGTTTTGACCACAGTTAACGGCTCTTTAAGTGTCTGCTCTAATTTGAAACAGCATCATTAATAGTAACAACCAGTGGCTGTGCGTCATAGAAAATATTTAGCGTAATTAACAAGTAAAATAACCCTCATGTGACTACGCTCCATGCAGGGTGAGAAATAGTTGTTGAAATTACAAATGCATTTATTCCCTCACTGTCTAAATTGACTGACTCTGGGATCACGACCTTTGGCTGGACCGTAGCTTCATGATGTGTGATCCTGATCCCTGATTGGCTGGGAGGACTCAGCAACTGACAGCCCACTCGCCTGAGATATCACACACCTGCCAGTCTCTGTCTTTCACAAGGTGGCTTTGGAGGGCTTGGGGTGGGGGGGTCAACACATTTAAATTGTGAGCCCCTCACACAGATAGGAGACTAGTATGAGAGACTGATATGTGTTATGGATGGCTAAAAGCTAATATTTGTTACTGATAATCAATTTGTTAAACATTTGAATGTTTGCATCCAAGGAAGAGGGAGTTTAAAAAGCTTATATACGATCACATCATTTTTAAAAATAAATCATATTTTTCTTTAAGGCAATTAAAACAAAATATTTAAGGCCAAATATACTACATCAGGCTTTTAAATTAGAATTTATCTTGTAAAAACAAATATAAAATGGATAAATTAAGTTAAAACTAAATATATTGTTTTTACAGATTGGTTTAGCTGTAGTCAAGAGAACTGCCTCCTGATCAATCATAACTGGCTGATGTCCAACATTTCATTTAAAGCCAGTATCAGTGTCTGGTGTGTCTGGATATATCGGTCTAACGGGAGTCCTGGGAGTCTAAGAGCAGTGTTAGGTTGGGAGTCAGCGCTCTCAGCCAGCCAGTATAAGAGCTGTTTGCATGAAGAGCAGGGATGAGACAGAGACTGTGCAGCTCTGTCGACAACTCTGCCACTCAGAGGAGAGGCTGCAGCGAGTCCACACTCTGGAAACTGTCTGATGGTGGAGAGCGAGAATCTGCAGCTGCTGCAGGTTAGACTCAGTCTGGCACTTCATATCAAAGTATTTGAATAGTCTTAGTTCTATTTTTTGAAGTATTATATGTAGCGTCTCTGCTTGTTATGAAACATAACTTTGCTCTATGTGAGGGCAGTTTAAGTTCGCATCTATGTTCAACAAAATGTTTGAAATGCAAGGGAAAGAGCATAAAGAATGTTTCCCACATCAAGAGGAGTCTGTGACATTTACATAAGTAGAAACAGTTAAGAAGTTTAATATTGAAACATGGTAGACAGTTTATAAAAAGTGTGGTTTAAACCTGCTGCTAATTAAAAGTGTATTGATTTAGCGTTACATTAATACAATTTAATTAAATTGAAAATTTTGGCTTTGAGTTGTCTGTGCAGTTGTGGGAAATTGTAGGTTTTGTGTTAAGAATTAGAGCTGATTCTTGATGTGTGAACTGTAGTAGGTCTAAGCGGTGGATGTTGGAAATAGAAATACATAATTTACATCTCACACTTTCCCAGCACCTGTTTATTCAACTGGCAAGGTCAGACACTGGCAGAATAATGTCATTATGTAATTAATATTTAACAGTGCCACATTTCACATCAGTGGGCCTCTATTCAGACACCTTTTCTCAACAGTGCGCAGGATGCTTTTACTCTGTTCTCAGTGTTATCATCTGTAACATTATCGTTTGATTCAAATTGTCTGTTTTGATCCATCTTGTGACTTTCATGATTTAGGATATATTTAATCTGACTTTGAGCACATGAGTTTTTTATGTCATTATTCAAACCAATTGTATTATTTAATCTTAACTGGAAAATTGTTATAGTAGTTGAAATTCAATTTTAAAAGCTTGCAACTTCTAGCTTCAGATGAGTAATTTCATAAATAACAACGCATCAGCCAGTCAATAATCGCAGTCAATCAAAACTAGCAAATTAGCCATAATTCAGTGAAATGTTTGACATTAGATCATCACTTTCTTACAAAGTTAAACTGGTTGAACTTCATGAATTGTTTCTGTATACAGAGTAATCTTTCTAAAACACAATGCACACTACAAAATACAAATAATGACGACTTCAGGAAGAGTAATGAACTCTCTTTCAGGACAAACATGCATGCAAAGGATAGTGTATATAAGGTAATATGTATTTAATAGCAGAGTTACCTGACATATTTACCCTGATTTGTCTACATTTACTGTTTCTTGATGTTAAATGTTGTACTTGATTATTTGCTATATAGACTAATTTTATTCAGAAAATCTTTAATGCCTTCACTCAGATGCTGGCTCTGGCTCCAGTTGCTGTGTCTAAATCATAAATTGTAGTGTCTGTGACATCACCCATAGGTTTCTGAAGTACCGTTGTGAAGTTCAATGCGGTCGCGATCTTTTCAGTGCCTGACTGTCTAATGCAAAAATGTGGGCACAGAGGTTGAGTTGAGGCATGCCGAATGAAACACAGTTGCTGAACCACCTAGCAGCTAGCCGCCTAAGACGACACCCACCTGTCACACAAAGCAGCCATGTCCTTTATTATGCATAACTTTAAGCCTTAATATAATTTAAACATGTAAGTCAGCCCCGTAAAGCTGTCAGAAAGGTGAAAAATAGACCAACATTGTTTTTAGCAGCAGATTGTAAACATGTTTCTTTCTGCTGTAAAGTTGGGCATTTAACATATATGAAGATTGGCTTGCTTTTGGATCCAGCCCCAAGTGACCATTCGATGAACTGCAGTTTTGAGCACTTAAGCATTGGCTTTATTTTTCAGTGCCAGAGATGGCCGCTTGGTTTTAAACAAGATGCCGAGCCATGAGGGTGAAGCTCTTATCCCACTGATACCTCACCTGCTTTGTCTGTCTGAGAGACATTGCACATGAGGCTGGGCACACTTTTTTTTGTGCACATCATATCATATATGGACACTTCCACAGGTGTTTAACTTTTAATGGTACTCTTCCAGTCCTTGGGGAGGATTACATGTCCTGAGTAAAAAAGTGAGATGTATTCTTTGATAATCAGTTAAGTAGGATTTTGTTGTCTGCGTACAGAGATGTAGGCCGGTTTTATCAGCTGCAACATCTGCTCCACACTGGGGACTCTCTGATAGCAAGAATCTGTACTTTTTGTTGTGCTTGCCGACATATCAGATGATAAGTATAAAAAAATGTACCAACTGAGCACCAGAAATTAATCACGAGACAGTGTCACCATTTTGACAACTGGGGACTTTTGGAGCGAATGACTTTCATATGGCATTTGCTGCAATAATCCAGGCCGGTAGATGAATTTAAACTGAAGAGGAACAGTTTAGATCCACTCTTGGATTCAAGTGTTTTGGACATTCCCGTTTAATCCCAAATTTTTCCACATTTAAACTTATAATAACATGTTATTGCAAATCCCCCCCATACATTCCATTCTCAATAGGTTGTGTAGCTATTTCCCTTTCAAATTAAAAACTGTCTACTCATTTACAAAAACATCAAAATGGAAAAGTAACTGAGCTAGATTGACCTAACAGTGACTAACATCATTGCCAGAAGATGAGTCAGGTATATCATCGAGCAAGTTCGAGCAAAAAAAAAAAAACTGTTAAAAAACACATTTTCATTTGAAAACCATTCAGCAAATCAAAGCAGGCAGACACAAACTGTGCCTTAAAATAGTGCAGAACATACTAGGGCAGTCCATTCTCTGTGTGCATTCCACAATAGGGCTCCATAATGTACATGTACCTTGTAGGTGATGAATGACTTCACAATTCATACCCAAACCGGATTGGTTTGCCCATGACGAATTGCTCGCAACCATGCCTACCATAATTACGTATCATGCTTTTATCAACTGATAAACATTTTGGGTATGGCATTTTTTTTGTCAGACTAATTCAGTGAAGTGAAGATGGGTCGTTTTTCACCTCTGAATTATCTACCAGGTATTTGTATTTAAGATTGTTTCGTGGTAGACATTAGGGTTGGCCCATGTCTGCAATGTGAGAAGATGTGAGAAGAACCCCATAGAAAGTCAGCAACTCACCCATGTTCAGATTGGTTTGCTCTATATAGGTATTTGACATATTATTAATAATTGTTCAATTAGCTGCCACTGTTATCCAAAGCTGCTTTCATTTCTATTTCATTTCTATTCTGTTCTGTTAAGTTAGAGGTCACACACTTCTGGAGCAACTATTGACAACTCAACCCACTTGGTTCGCATGAACATCTGCCTCATCCTCCAGATAGTTTGCCTCTAGATTGCCATTCAGTAGTCTACCTGTCTGAGCCATCACTATCACATTCACTTTCATATACTACTTTTTCAAGTGTAGGAATGCTGCACACAGCACTTTGGGTCACATATCTCTAGAAGATCCAACACATCTGATCGTTTCAAAATGTGAAAAAATAAACAAATGGTAACGAGGATAACAGCAAAACCTGTCTTTTCAATTGAAGCACCATGTTATACTACCGGACAAAATTGTGACCGTGAACAAATTTACTCCTCTTATGAGCAATATATATTATGCAGGAGTATAATTCTCAAAATATATCAGTAGTAGACACTAATATATGTACAAAATATGATAATTCTATCTGTATTGTTTAAGTTTCTTCTTTTTGTAGTGGTCTTAGGAAGACATATTAGTAAATTAAGGAAGTAAATTAATCTGGTCATGTGTCCTTAATCACATGATATTGATCCATTCTAATCAAGACAATCTATTTTATTCATTTAAAAGTTAAATTTCTTGCCCAAAGCCAACAATACAACATTTAGAGTTTCAGAAATAAAATAAAAAGATGCGGTCACAATGGGCCTGCGATGGACTGGCGACCTGTCCAGGGTGTACCTCACCTTTCACCCAGTGTAAACTGGGATTGGCTCCAGCCCCCCCGCGACCCTATTTGCAGGATAAGCGGTTGACGATGGATGAATGGATGGATGGATGTGGTCACAACTGTGACAGGTGGGATAAAATTGGTACTGTGTCTTAAAAACTTTGTTTCTTTCATAACCCTTTTCTGTCTCTCTGTTCTGTCCAGGCCACTCTAAAGGGCATGTTATTGATGGAACCACATCTCTAAAGAGGGCTCAAGTCTGATTCCAACTTGACTGTCACTGGTTATGAAAATCTGCACTCCAAGACTGAAACGGTGTGTCTTGATACAAAATTAAACCAACCTTGTTAAAAAAAAACAAAAAAACATTGGGATTAAATAATGTGTATGTGTCAACATTTCTGGATTGTCAAAATCATCAGAGCTAATGTTTGTGTCTCTTCTCAGGCTGGGGGTAAGATGTTTGTGGAGTCAATCGTCCAATGGGGGGCATGGAGCATCCTGCTCCAGTTTGTACTGGGTGTATCTGCAGGAGGATGTCCTCCACGCTGTGTGTGTCGACCTGAGGCTAAAGAAGTGATCTGCTCTGCCAAACATTTGAACTCTGTGCCAGAGGGATTTTCCAGTGATGCCAGGCGTTTGGATTTATCCCACAATAAGATTAAGACAGTGGGACGCCGCCAGTTCTCTGGCCTCTTGCAACTTCAAGAGTTGGATCTCAGTGATAATATAATCTCTATGATTGAGGTGGAGGCTTTCCAGGGCCTACAGAATCTCAGGACGCTTCGGATTAAGAATAACCGACTTAAGATCATCCCAGTTGGGGTGTTTTCTGGTTTGTCCAGTCTGCGCTTTCTGGATCTGAGCCAGAATGAGATTCTGGTCTTCCTGGACTATACCTTCAAAGAATTGGTGAACCTGCAAACCCTTGAAGCCAAGGAGAATGACTTGGTTTTCATCTCCCAGCGGGCTTTCTTTGGTCTGCAGAATTTGCAGGAACTCAACATAGACCGCAGCAACCTGACCTCTGTTCCCACGGAGGCATTGTCCCAGCTCCAGAGCCTGACACATCTTTGTATGCTACGCCTCACCATTTCTACACTGCCCAACAATGCTTTCCGACGACTCCACCGCCTGCGTAGCCTCCTGATTGCAAACTGGCCAGCACTGGACACTGTGGCCAGCAACAGCCTGATAGGGCTTAACTTGACCTCGCTTGTCATCAGTAGCTGCAACCTAAGTGTTATTCCTTACTCAGCACTTCGTCACCTGGTGTATCTGCGCTTCCTGGATCTGTCCTACAACCCCATCACTGTTATCCAAGGTAATCTGCTAGGAGACCTCCTGAGACTCCAGGAGTTACACCTAGCAGGTGGGAGCTTGCTACGAATAGAACCAGGGGCCTTTAGGGGACTGGCCTACTTTCGCATGCTTAATGTAACATCCAATCAGCTTACTACTTTGGAGGAGAGTGTCTTTCACTCTGTGGGGAACCTTCAGGTGTTGCGGTTGGATGGGAATCCCTTAGCATGTGACTGCAGGCTCCTTTGGGTGGTCCGCCGCCGCTTGCGCTTGAACTTTGATGGACATCAGCCCACTTGTTCGTCTCCTGATGCAGTGAGACAGCGTGAATTCAGAGACTTCTCCGAGAAGGAGCTCCCGAGGCTTTTCACCTGCCGCCCTGCTCGTATCATGGACCGCAGGCCGCAGGAGGCGAGAGTAGAAGAGGGCACTACAGTTCTCTTCTCCTGTAAGGCTGATGGGGATCCATTTCCATCTATCACATGGATCTCATCTCATAAGAATGTGGTTTCTCCAACAGGACGAATCAGAGTTTTGCTCAATGGTACTCTAGAAGTTCGTTTTGCCCAAGTTCAGGACAGTGGAACATATCAGTGCTTGGCGGGCAATGCAGCGGGGAATGACAGCCTGACTGTTGGTCTGTATGTTAAGGGACTTCCTCGTAACCGAACCATCCCCTTATTCTCAGAGGAAGACTGGGCAGAGCCTTCAAGTCCCCAAGCTGCCAACTCCTCAGCTCAAATGGCCAAGCCATACCCGTTTGACGCAAAGACACTGATTATTGCCACCACCATGGGCTTCCTGTCTTTCCTTAGCTCAGTGGCCATCTGTTTTGTTTTTATGTTCTTCTGGAGCCAGAGCAAAGGTCAGATCAAGCACACAGCAACTATTGACTTTGTCCCTCGGTCTTCCATGGGTGGTGGAGGTGGGGAGGGAGGTGACGGTGGAAGGTTCACCATGAAACTTATTTAAAGCCATGGAAGAGGTTAAAGGGGTCTTCATATTGACTGCAAATTCTTCTGCACTATGACCCCCCTATTGGGACCTCTATTCAAAGGCCGCTTTACAAGGAAAATTAGAGCCACTTTGTTGGGCTTGTGCTAGGCCTCTTCTAATTTTAGAGTGGAAAGTTATATCTCAGCACCCACTTTGCTGTGTTATCTAACTAATGAATATCTCATGATCCTGGAATAGAAAGATGTTAACAGATTGTAGGCAGAGCTGTGTCATGGTTGCTGTGCATTTGTTTTTAACAAGTTTACTTTGAATAAGCAGTTGACCACTTACCTAGCACAGGTCTCTTTTTATGTAGCATGTAATTATAAAATAGTTTTAATTTTTACAGTTTTTGGGATTAACACATGAGGACAGTTTGAGTTTGACACATTTATCAAATGTTTTCTGCATTGTCAAAACATATCAGGTGCTTGTTTAATCATCCATTTTGTACAAGTGTGCTCAGCTGTATGTCTTCACTTGCCAACACAAGCCAAGTAAACATTTGCCCTCTTGACCCTCCTGTTGCTATTTCTGCTTACCCACAGAGGATCATGTCAAAGACTGCCAATTCAGCATCGGCTGTAAGACTTTAATGTGAATATGTAACCAAAAAGCTTTTGATATTTGCAATATATGGAATAGACTAGCAGAATAATTTATGATTCTCAACTTTATTAAATCTTGGACATTTTGGAGCTTTGTAGTATATTTCAGGTATTCTACATTGGCGATGTGCTTGCTGTTATGAGTTCTGCTTTCTTTAAATTATCATGTAGCAAGCAGCGTAAAGGGACTGATGGCATACCATAATGTACATAGGAATGTATCCTTTCTTATGTCACACTTAAAACACATTTGTCAGGTCCAAATTGGATCACTGTTTTTCTTTTGTAATATATTATTTTATCTTGTAATTCGATTAGATGACTCTTTATGTTCCATCACAAGATGCTATGAGTTCTCTTTTTTATATTCAAGAAACCACTTTTTTATTTTTTATCCACACAAAACACTGAAAAATATGTGCCTCAGTTACATTCTCACCATTGACAGAGAGAATGCTCACCTGATTGTTATCTTGTAAATATTTAGGTCAAGGGCGTTTGTGTGCGCTGGATTTATTCTATCATTTTATCTAGTTCTGAGGATTAGTGTCACTCAAACTCTTGTTGTGTATAAATGTAACTGTGTAGATGCACTACGCACAAAGCAATGTTTTATTATGCCAGGAAAAAAGGATGTAAATGATGCACACATACAGCAGTGACAGATTTGTTTGTTTGCGGTCCTGTTCATAAATGACTTACTTCATTTTACTTTATTAAATGCCTATATGTAAACCTGTCTTGTGTGTATGCCTTGAATTGCTTCATGTCAAATATTTTGGAATGTTATCAAATGGGGGGGGGAACTGATCCAATCATCTTAAAACCAATCTCTCAGTGGATCATCATCTGAAATGACTCTATTGTTGGGAAATTGGCAAGAGAAGGACACATCTTCTTGCATAACCAAATCACTTAATCTCTATGCTGTGAGTCCATTGTGAGGACTGTCTTTCACTTTGAGACAGAAAGTGGCCTTCTTGCCGCTTTGTAAGACGACAAAGCTACAGATGGCAGTTGCAAACAAATGTACGTTTGTCTTTTGTATTTTTCTGAGTGAAGACGAAGGATTATGTGTGCAGAGGAATACCGTCGTGGCTGTCTGTTTTTTCTCAGAATCATGGGTACCCCTGCTAAAATACGAATGAATCTCTTTAGAAATAAACTGACATTTCACAGTCTCCTCTGCTGCATATCCTTCTGTGCTGACTCACCATTAAAGACAGAATATTGCACTGTCAGAGAGTGACAAGCCAAACATTAACCAATGAATTATAGTCACTTCACCTTAGTACAGTTTAGAGACTTGCAGTGCTCAGAGTGGATTCACCCCACCCCAAAAAAAAAGATAATCACGTGTATGAGCAGAGATTTAAACCCTTTTGGATTACCTCT
Organism: Lepomis macrochirus; assembly: GCA_024633595.2. Taxonomy (NCBI): domain Eukaryota; kingdom Metazoa; phylum Chordata; class Actinopteri; order Centrarchiformes; family Centrarchidae; genus Lepomis; species Lepomis macrochirus. The sequence goes on along the minus strand of JALXJV020000015.1, from coordinate 6,098,569 downwards.
GCATGTCTCAATCTGTTATATAGGTCTGTCTGGCGCGCGCTATCCTCTGGCCCAGCTTGGCCTGTCACATTATCTATTTTAATACAACTATTTGCTCCCATTGGACAGAAAGCCAAAGGGGCAGATTAAAATGGTGTTTATAAGCCACTCCCCCCTGATGACTGGCATGCACACTCCACACAGAACATTATGGTCTTTTCGCATCTGCTGTTAGGTTAGTTTCAAGATCCTCCTCTGGTTTGACTGTGAAGATGGAAGCATTTCTTTACAACAAGAGATACATTTTACATTTACATTGTAGACATTTGTTATCCAGAGTGACAGGGGTACGGGCTTAAATGATTAGATCACTTGAATTACAAGCAGCTAACAGTAAGGGTAGCTAAATTGAGTATTCCTGTGGCAGTTTAGAAGTGCTAGAAATAACATAACAAGTAAGAAGCAGCACTAAATTTCTCTATTAACTATGAGTCCAGTTCTTGGATTATTATTTTTGAAATACACTTGTTTTTATAAACATGTTTGTGTACATATTTCTAAAACAGAAGTTTTAATTAGAGTTGGGATTTTCCCTAGTACTTACAAAAACCTTTTCATTCTAAAAATTAATTCATGATTTGTTTGAATAAGAGATTAGTGCAAAACCCATACCAAATCTGGATCTCTAGTCACCCTTGAGATCTAAATTGTTATATTTTCATTGGGAATGATAGTCCTTGCTATTTTGGTCTATTTCTCAATTAACTCTGCCTGCAGCTCACACTGTCTCAACCACCATCTTTGCTGGTTCTAAGTTGGATTGAATTGGAATTCTTCTGTTCTAGTCTTGAGCCTGCCAGATAACTGCCTCTGAGTTGAAACTGAATTTCGAGAAACTTAATTTGAAACTAAATTCCGAGCTGACTTTGAAACACCAAATTTAAAATTATAGTCACATGTTGAAAGCAACACAAGATAAATCAATTTCAAACCATTTCAATCTCTGAAATACAATATCACATTGAGCATTCAATATTCATTTTCCATAACCATCCATAACAGCTCTTCAGTGAGGATATGAGCCGTGATGAGAGGTAAAAGATATAAGTGAGAAAACCTTGCTAGATGAATAACTGTGACATAAGTGGGCATCTACTCGTGTTCTTTTCAAACTCTTATCCCTACAAGAAATACTGTATGAATTTCTTGTGTGATCAGTCTCACTAACAAAAGTTAGGGGTAGCAATGTTTATTGCACACCAGAAAACAAAAATGTTGGCTGGATTAACATTGAAAAAGCAACGCTTTTCAAGCATGGTGTCAAAGAAAAGGCCACATTGGAACTTTCCCCAAAAGGGCTTATCCTTTGTATGGTAGCCATTTTTAGTGGCTACGATCTACATTTTCAGGACAGGTGCCCCTTTCAGTCTAAGCTGAATGCTTTGCTGGGGATTGAAACACCAACCCCATGATTAGTGGATGACCCTCTTTACTGCCAACTGCTAGTCTGTTGGCCATGCTCACTCTGAAGTTCATTTCTTCATATACCAACTAAGAATAAAACAACTGATTGTTCAGACATTATTCCTGCCCCTGACTATCAAGTGATCCATACAGGGTTTGCAAAGATTATTCTTTTCGCTCTGTGTCCTGGTTTTCCCCAGACAATTTTGACCTTTCGTAGCACCAGAGAAAGAGGCCAGTGAATTCCCAAAAAAACAATTTTATTTAATCCTCTTAGGAGTATCAAAGTCCATACCAAATTTCATGGCAATCCATCCAACGGCTTTCAAGACATTTCAATGTTCAAATGTAGGACTGATTGACATTTCTATCTGTGGAACCACGCTGCTACTGTGTCTGAAACACGTTTTGATTATTTATATGTTAACTTTTGTTTTTGAAAGCAAATGAATTTGCTCTAACCTTCTACATGAAGTAATCTGTGATTTGTGTCTGTGTGCATTGCATTTTGAAACCCATTGTTTAATCACTGGAAAACGGAGATAACAAAACACAAAATCATTTTATCAGTCCAGTTTGGTTATATTGATTTTCACCAGCAAGTGGTGCTAAAATCACAAATTAAAGGCATTCATTACACTTAATAAATACCATATTCCAATTTGCATCAATTATATGTGTTTTACCTTGATTGGATTTGAGTTCATTATTAAAAAGAAGACAGTGCCTGCAGTGCCCAACCTTTTTGTAATCAAGTTGTATTATGTTTTCATTTAAGGTTTTCCATCCAATTAAGCTGTGCCTGCATTTGCCATTTGTGTGTTTGTCCTTTGCTTTGATTAGCTTATTTTGTTACTTTTGACATGAGATGGCCTTAACTTTTTTAATCTCAGCAGTACAAACAGGTAATTCCATGTTGAACATCATCATCTATTACCATTTTATCCCTAACGTATATTACTTCACATCATTATTTTATCAAATTGCAAGTGTAATCAAACACTTAACAGCACTAGAAGACAATGTTTTAGCTACAAAAATGCTACTCCTGTGTTTGTTTGTTTTTAAATTTTGGTGGTGTGGTGACTGAATTTGTTTAAATTTGGATTAAATGCTTTTGCCTCCAACAATTATAAACCAATACATTTATAAAGAAAATCTATCCCATTTGATAATAGCAATGTGTTATCCATGCAATCCAGTCTTCAGACTTGATTTTATGTCAACTCTAGATTTAAAAACGATGATGATTCCTGTATTGGATGCAAGATAGTCAATTAAGTCATCTTCCTCATTTTCTCCTGCAATTGTAACCTTTGAGACAAAGAGCCCACCAGGTGATTTCATGCAAAAACCTTCTAGGAGAGACAGCTAATCAGTGCAGTAAGCTGCTGAAGGGGACAAGAGACCCCTGTTGTTATGATTTAGGAGGAAGAATCATTAGCTTGCTGTGATGAAACAAATTGAAAATCTTGCTTCTGCTGCCATCTAGTGGATGCAATGTTCCCACCCCATCACTGGACTGACTGCATAATACAAAATGACATCACTGTTGAGTGAGGTCATATGCGCCATATATTTGAAAGTTTAAACATATAGAGGTATCAGTACCACTAGTCTGATGTTAACACAGTAAGCAAGGTAAGCATAAAGAGAGGAAGAAACTCAATCACTAATAAATAAGAGCAATGCTGTGACTCAAAACAGCCACCTAATACTTATAAACTATGGTAGCTGACCTTCCACATTCAAATCAGCCATACATGTATTTATCTGTCATGGTAAATACGTAGGTGGCTGCTAACCACTGTATTAAGCACCAGATATCTAGGTAGTCTAGGAGTTTTATCTACGAGTAAAACAACCGAATTTCAAGAGTTTGCGCTTACATTTGTAAATAAGGATTTACATCTTTGACAACAAAGGTCTTGATTTAAGGGGCAACACTGAGAGACAATTAAGGCATATGTATGATGATGGAAAAAGGGAAATTGCCCCCCCTAGTGGAGTGGCTTTTATAGATTTGTTTCAACCAAGGACCCACTTGTGTGTGGCATCTTTTGCTTTCTGAATTGAGGAAATGCAAGAATAACTCTTCTACCTTTTTCAAAATAGCCTCATGCTGATTTCCCTTGCAAGAAGCACACTGCTCCCAAATTTTTCATAGAAATCCAGATGACACTTTAGTTGGTGCCTAAGACTGAGAGCAATGTTGTGAAACTGGAGGCATAGGTTTGGTTGCTTCCAGTAACAGGCATTCACCATTTAGAATGGTTCAATTTTTCAAATTTGACTCAATTTACTTCACAAATGCAAGCGTAGCAAAGCCAATCTGCTGATTCATTCCCATTCAAGCACTTAGGCACTATTGACACATATTGATTAGACATTACAGAAGAAGCAGATGCTGAAGCAATATCATTATTGGTTGTTGGTGTGAGGGCTTGTGTGCAAACACGAAATGGCCCTGAGAATGGACTGTCGGCTCATTTATTCTCAGAACTGCATGTGAAATTTATATTAAATTTAGTAATCCTGCAGTTGCACATCTGTTTATGTTGTCATATATTGTTCTGATTTCAATAGCATTTCAAAAAGTGAAATTATTATTAATAAAATATTTTTAAAAACCTGGTACCTGGACAAGAAAATCATGTGATCCTCATTGTATAAAGGGATGTAAAATGAAAATATGATTAATTAAAAAAAAAACAAACAATGTTAAAGGTGCAGTCAGATGTAAAAACATCTGTGAAAAACATCGTTCACAATCAGCAACAGGTATGACGCTTAATCCTACATGCCTGTATTTTGTAAACCAAAAGGGATTGTGTTTGTATTCATTTTTTGCAATCCCACGTCTCATTCCTGCGCGCCTGCTGAAAGGCTTCACTCCCCCCTTTGCATTTTGTTTCCGAGGTGGAGCCTGATACCCCGACTTCTCCAAACTGAACTGCCGGTCCGGCGTAGCAGACGGACAAGATAGGACTGGGACCAGCAGTCGGTGGCACAAACCTGGAACGCAGTAGCTCGGGGAGGGACCATACAGGCGGCTGCAAGGAAGAAAAGGGATTTTGAGGAGCGCTTCGTACGGTTTAATATCTTTACAAACCGGCTACACAAGGCAGAGCTTCAAGAAAGATGAATTCTTTCATCCTGCTGTCCCTTTTTGCCACGATTATCGCCGGAAAGTCACCTCGGCTGAAATTTGTTGTGCATGGTAGGCAGTGCTATATTTTCTGGTTTTAAGTCACTCAGCCGATTCTTAATGTCGCCAAGTATGTTTTTATTAATCGGTGTTATGTGTATGGTAGGTAGTGGATTAATGAGTGCCTGAATGGATGGAGGGATGAGTGAATGAATGCATGAATGGAGTGAGAGTTTAGTCACGAGGTAGCCAGTTATTTTCCAGTTCTTCTCATTAACCCATGTTGTCTTGTCCTTTGCTAAAGCTGCACAAACAGTACCAATAAAGCCATATTGACAGGCTACCTCTGGATTAGTATCTGTATACACCGCCCTCCCTCCACCCCCCGGACCGAGTAGTAAATTACGCGCTCCAACATTCAGGCCCCACACACATGATCACCGGCTACAACAGAATGAGCATCTGGAGGAAAACTAGTTCTTCTGTATTATCTCAATGTTAGCAGGATATCATATACAGAATATGACCTGATTGTTTTTGTTCGTCCAGTTTGGTAATTAATTACTACATTAGAAAGTAATCTTTACATTAAATGTCCAGGTTGCATTATTTAGGCTACACACTCAAAGAAAGACACATTGAATAATTAGGATCGGATTTGTACAACTTGTGGCTTCTCTGTTGGTCGTTTCGACAACTTGTGTGTTCGCTTTATCTCAGCTCATCACAAGTACACTGTGTGCTGTGTTTAAAATGCACCATCGCTGGTTCTTTATCAGTTAGGGGCACCTATGCTCTAATTGGCGACCGTCCCTCCATATCCTCACCTCCAGGCGCACCGAGCGAAAAAAAAAACAATGCTCAAAAACAACCTATCCCCTGCCTTCTAGATGATCATGGCGCCAGTTCGCCCTAAAAACACCGCGAGGCTGAACACACGCCTGTCACTGCTGAAAAGCGTCATTACTGTGAAATATGACTCTCTGAAGGTTGACACAGTCACTGTAGCTCCCGCGTCCTTGCGGAGCTGCAATGCGGGACACGGCAGCTGCTTCACACTGCAGCAGATGAGTCCGGGTCCAGGAAGGAGAGGGTTGCTTTAGGGTAGCAGTCGCCATGAACACATACATGTACAAATATACAGACATGGAGAAAGGGAGGGGAGAGCAAAGAATGGAACATTCCAAGCCTACTCCTTGTTATCTATTCCACTCACGCCTTTTTACACCTCACGCAGCCCTCTAATGTATTCAGCAATCAGTAGAGATGGGGGCTGTGTGTCAGTGTGTGTCAAGTTATCTGTATCTGTATCCCTCCCCTCCTCATGGATGAGCACAGTACAAAACGCACAAGATGACGGCCCTCGACGTGCATGTCATATCAATCAAACTCGTTGTTATGCAATTGGTTAGCTATAAATGTTTGTTGTTAGGACACACACACACACACACACACACACACACACACACACACACACACACACTCAGAAAACTGTCAGAGGAAATCCATCAAAGGCGCAGTCTGAGTCTGAAGTGCAAAACCTTCACAAGGAGCTGGCGCTGTTTCAGCAGTGTGGACAGCGCCGAGGCCCTCAGACGGAAAATTGTCCTTGCACGTTGACTGCATACCTTCCAGGAACTGTCTGAGGGCTACAACCTGGTTTTAGAATTTAGGTTAAGATTGGGTTTAGTTAAAGGGTAAAGGTTAGACATGTCATGCCTGAATTTGTTGCCATATTGCAATGCATTCATTTGGCACTTGTCCAAAGCTATTACAATAAGTGCATTAAAGCTGCAGTCAGTAACAATGCAAAACCGCATCGCTCTCTGCTGCTCGCATCACTCCGCTGCGCCCCTCCTACAAAACCTACAAGTTGTATGGCAGCTGAAAGAGCATTTCCAAACCTTCCAAACCTCATCTTGGGTAGAGCTTGCTCTCCAAGGGAAGAGTCTCGCAAAGACCCGAGCCCCTCTCTTCAACGTGTTTTCTCAAAGACACCCTTTCCTGGGCAGAGCTCCCCAGGGAGTGGTGGATTTTGGCAAATGACTAGAATCAGAAGCAGTAGGAGGAGCCAGAGTAACTTCATTATTATTTTCTCTTTTATTATTATTATTATTATTATTATTATTATTATTACATTTTTGTTTACAGATTATCTGTCTAATGTACTACTGTCAGGATATTGTGACAGTTTTAGCAAAAGATACAAAAATATCTTTAAATAATTTCCATTTGCTGCTTCAAACCTCAGAAGGAACAAGATGTCATCAAAAAAATTGTAAGTGCATCTCTCTCAAATAAACGAATAAGAACATACAAGTACAATACATTTCATGGTTATAGTATCTAATTTTTGTATAAACCTTTTCAGAATTTATTTATATAAATGAGACTGACGAAATATACCTCTAAATATAAAACTTTCTCAATATAAAACACACACCCACATTTATGATGTTATTATGGCAAATGTGTTCACAAATCTGTTAAAATCTGTGTTAGTCAGCACTTCTCTTTTGCTGAGATAATCCATAAAACTCACAGGTGTATTGCCCAGGTGTGCCTATGCCGTTTTTACATTACCAGTACCAGCTCAACTCGACTCGACCCTACTCGGCTCTGTTTGGCTGTGCTCCATTTTCCATTGCAGATAGTACCCAGAGATAGTACCTCTCAATGTAGCTAGTCGTCATAGAGACGCCACACACAACTGCCGCAACTTAATTTTCAATGCAACACACACACATCAGTGACCGACAAACAGCTGTCTCTTGATTTAAGTTAAAAAGTTTCAACATTACTCAGAATATAAAGACAGACAAGCGGTATGAAAACCTTACAGCTGTGTTTTCCACTGCAGTTGTTGCTGCAGTGGTCTCTGCGACAGTGGGTCCTGTCGCAGGCTTCCCCTGCCGCCACTTACGGAGCTCTTCAACTCAAAAACTTTTAAGCACATTTTGGTTCCGCCATCACTTTTCATAAAACTGTTAATATTAGAAATCTACACAGTGGATTTCTCACCTCAAAACTTCTCAGAAGTGGATTTAGTGATGAAATAACGTATGAAAATTGTGAAATATAAAACTTTCTGTGTTTCCACGTCACATTTTAGTATCGCTTCAGCTCGCTTGGAACCTCGACGGAGGTGATACAAAAAAAGTATCTGGAAGCAGGTGCAGGTACACCTTTTCTGCAATGGAAAACCAAAAAAAGTTGAGTCGAAGCGAGCCGAGTCGAGCTGGTACCGTGGAGCGGTAAAAAAAAGTATCTGAAAGCAGGTGCAGGTACACCTTTTCTGCAATGGAAAACCAAAAAAAGTTGAGTCGAAGCGAGCCGAGTCGAGCTGGTACCGTGGAGCGGAAAAGGGGCTTTAGAATGGCCACAATAAAAGGCTACTCAAAAATGTGCAGTTCCATGAGATATGTTGGACTGCATGAGCCAAATAGTGGTCACACCAGATACAGACTGGTTTCTGGACCCCCCTGACCTCCCGGACCTCCCCAATACACCAAAAGTGCGCATTTTTGAGTCGCCTTTTATTGTGGCCAGCCTAAGGCACGTCTGAGCAATACCCATGCTCTCTGATCAGCATCTTGATATGCCACACCTGTGAGGTGGATGGATTATCTCGGCAAAGGAGAAGTGCTCACTAACACAGATCTTGACAGATTTGTGAACAATATTTGAGAGAAATAAGTTACAGAGCTGAAAGATGCTAAAAGAAAACTCTGCAGAGCTGATGGGAACAGCAGTGTATGGTGATAAATCCATGTGGGTTCATTGTTACAAGAAAACCCTTTAACGTTTCACATAGACATTTAACCCAATCATATTATGTGATAATGATATTGATTAGCGCAGCTTTAATAAAAGTAACAACAACAATAATGTTTAATATTTATATACATGAGTGAGTATGTGTGTAATTGTTCATGTAAGAAAATATGAGAAAGGTTGGTCAAAGTTGGGGTGTTAAGTACTTCTCACTTCTCTAAAGGACTGGATAAGGATTGTTGTGCATTCAGATCAAACGCGAATTTAGTGTTTGCATCACGTGACTCACTGAACTACTTGCCTGGAAGGTGAAAACGTGAGTTTACTACAGCAGTATGAACCCGAAACAAACATTTTGCTGTGATTTAGTTGCAATAAATGAATAACAAACGATGCCAAAATAGTTACAACATGATGCATGATTTGTTAAACACATGCCTTCATGCTTTGTCAAGTCTGTCTGTCAGCAAGATAGCAAGACAAAATAAAATGCTAGTTTTTTGAATGAAATTCAGATCAACCAGGCTTATGCTATGCTAACTTGTCCACAATAAAGTACAATAGCTGGAATCAACAGACACATATTTTCTGAACTTACCAGGTAGTTCAACTTCCTCGCTTACACAAGCAATGTCCAGTGGAAGTCGGAAACACACAGTGGCTCACTGCTGAGAAGAGCGGATGAATGAATGAATTTATATCCCAAACATTATAAGCAAAAGGTTAATTTAATAAAAGCAGTTACCTCTGATCTCCTCCCGCCAGTATACAGTTCACTTGTCAGAGCAGAATCCAGTTTTGCTGCAGATGTTTAGTTGTTAAAAAGCTCCGGCGCTGAGCTTTTCATTGACTTTGTATGTAAGTCTCGCCTTGTGTTTGGTCTGAAAGTACCATTAGGAATATGGATTAGTTTATGAATAGGGTGAGAGAAAATGAAAAATTCTGCCTTACTTTTCTTTAAATAATGTGAACACACCTCATTTTGAATATGTCTGCTTAGTGACAACGACATCAAAAGGTCGAGAGAAAGGCAAAGCAGGACAAACAAAAAGATAATCTAAATCAGAGGCATAAAAGGGAGAGAAAGAGGAGAGATAAAAAGACAAATGCAAAGAAAGAGACAGTGAGAGTGAGTGAAGGTCTGAAAGAGACTCAACTGAACAACTCATCTGAAGGCTAATTTGACATATACAGCTGCATCCTAAATATCAAACCATTTTACCAAAGTTCAGCCATCGTTTGTGTTGACCTTCTCTCTCAGTTGAAGGGCTGAACACCTCAACACAAAAACCCTGTTCAACCGTGAGAGTCATCGACTTTTTTGTGAAGTTCATAACGCAGGACCTTGAGGTCAAACTACTTAACAACTTTGTAGTTAATGATTCTATATATATTAAATGGTAGCTGTTATCTGCTGGTTCCAAACAGAAAAGCTTTAAAAAGTTAATAGGCACAAAAACTTTTTGACTTTGCCTCTGTTTTCTTCAATATCCAGAAAGCTTGATTCATGTATTCAGTGGAAACTAATCCCCAAAACAACATCTGTGCTTTTCTCTTCTTAATTAGCATTTCTTACTGCAATTAAGAATTAATTTCTTTTAAAAATTACTCACCAACATAAAAATGTTTTAACTTAATTCAAGGATTACGTGCTCCCCTAAGAGTAAGGAAACTCTACAGCCCTTCAATGAAGCCTTTTTATTTTTTGAAAAACAACGCTGTTTTTCTTTGTTCCTGAAAAGCTGACCTTTTGAAAATTCAATGTTTTCACCCAGCAGCAATGATTAAATGTCTAAGGAAAAAAAAGAAACACATGCTCACACAAGAGAGAAGCTATAAGTTCAAATAACATCCTGAATGTGACATTTCAGTTGTATATGTGTGACCCTTTTGATACTGTGTTAAGAAAGACATGGAATACAACACTGTTAAAATGACTGTACATCTATTTAAAGAGCTGGGACAGCATCTCTGATGGTCACTTTGTCCAGCAAGGGAACGGTGGGGGAGGAGCTTTGCCTATGTGTTATTTTTAAGGTGCCTTTTGGAGTTTTCTCGTAAACATTCTTTACAGCGTATGTTACAATCAGTGTTGCCCACAACTCAATCTTGGATGCAGTTTCTTCATCATAAAACAGTTGCAAAGTTGATTTCTAAAAAACTTGAAATTTGAAATGTCTACTTTCTAGCAGTCTTCTTCTCTGCCTTTTGGTGGCACATTACTGCTACTTGTAGATCAGCTGAACACATGCTTGCCAACCCTACCGATTTTCCTGGATATATATATATATATACACACACACGGTACGGCGTGTATAAACCCTACAACTCTAGCATGCATGTGTTTTCTAGCATGCATGTGACACAGTATCCCCAACCCCTCTTTGGAAAATGCTTTGAAAGATTTGAGGTTGGCAAATATGGTGGATCAGTGTGAGTACATTGGCAGGAATGTTTGTTGCATCAGTGTGCTCATGAGCATGCATGAAAAACAATTAAATTGGGACCCACTCATGAAAACATTGGCCCATAGTGCTACTAGTTGTCAAAAACCTCCACAGGGTACCTTTAACAAGTTGCTTTGCCGGCTGTCCTCTGGTTAACATGAACCAAGTTCTGTTACATTGTAGGAGACCCTCAACAGAAATGGTTCGAAGGTCAATTTAATGTACGCTAGAAAGTTGAGACAGGTTGGATAGAAATGTTGGCTTGGCTATCTTGTGGAGAAATTGAGCATCTTGTCGAGCCCAGCTGTCTGTAAAATTTTGTCAAAAATATTAAATTAAATGAAAAAATCAAGAAGATATTGGCTCATAAAAAATAAATGATGTGCAAAGTGGCTTAGTTTCATACACTTCATGCTAAAGAAACTTTAGAGATGAAGAAGCTTCTGATAGGGCAGTATGATTAGCAGATTAGCACTAGTTACTATTTTCAAATTTATTACATTTTTGACCTTCTTTGAGCTTAATGTTCTGTTCACCAGAATATTAACATTTTCTCCATTGTTGAAACCAGACTGAAATACCATAGGCACTCTTAAGATATGATGTTCTGCTCCCTAACAAGTATTTATAACCACCTGTCTGTCTGCCATTTACAAGGGGTTCCTCTCAAGATCATGAGACAGTGAAATGAATATGTTCTTACCAAAGCCATTAGATACACCAGTGTTCCTTGTGAAGTGTAAGCTTCATCAATTAGGTTCCCGCCAATCAGAGAGGCCACTGTTTCCATAGAAACTTAGTTGGTTGGCTAGCAACCTGTATCAGTGATCACCACCACTTCATCCTGGCTTCGCTGTCAGACTGGATGTCTTTTTTATTTCAGGGATGAGAAGAAAATCATTATAGATATCATGTAACCATGACCATATAATCAACTCTTGTCATTCTTAGTGCATCTATCTATATTGAAACATCAGTTTGGGATGATTACATTTTGATTTTATTTTTTTACTCGTGAAGTATCTTTTGTGAAAATCAAGGGGAAAATGAAAAACTGTCAGCAATCTTATTACTCCTTTTTAAATTTCCTGATAATGGCCCTGTTTTTGTTATTTTATGCTTCTCAGAGTTCACACAGTATTATTAAGTGATTAAAACTATTGCCAGAAGCCCTAACAGGAAGCTTTTAAACTCTTCAGACTGGATTTTTTTGAGAAATACTACTGGAGCAGAGACCAAATGAAGGAAAATGGGCTGACTGGCCTATTAAAGGACTTGAAAATGTGATGTTTTATAAAGTCCTCTTTAATTATACAGCAATCAATATTAGACATCTCGCATGCATATTTTCAATAGTAATTTGAATCTATTATTACATGCAGGCACATTTGCAGTGTAGGTAAGTGTGACTAATTGGATGGGTGAATCAGAAATGCCAAAATGAACTTTTGAGCCTTCTGGGGGTGTCCTGAGAGTAATTTAACCAAGCATCTGTGATGGAATTTGTCCGCATGATTAAATCAGTGATATTTATGCTCCCACCAAATGCCCTTTTCCTCTAACACCCAAGCCAGGTTTCTGTAAATGCTCCCTGTTTAATCTAAAAACACAAAGGGCAGTAATGTCAGATCACGTGTTTTGGTAAATCATACCAGTACATAGCCAGGAGTCCTCGAGCTGGCTCCCACATTGACGGCAGATTAAATGTAGATTAAAATCCAGAGGTTTGGCTCTTTGCCAACTGGGGTTCCAGACTTTGATTCCACCTGCCTGAGGAGCTTAGGCCAGCTAAATCTGGATCATCTTTTTAAATAACTTCCTGAAACTCAGTTCTGCTTTCATGCATCAACCTTTTGTTATTGTGTGTGACCTCAACTTAATGAATATTTTTAATAAGTGTACCTTGTTTTTGTTTTTTTGCTTTTACTGTGGATTTGATTTTGACTTGATTCCCTCATTTGAGAATAGGGAAATTACATTTGAACTGTGAATGGAAATATGTTGTATATATTCTTCCTTCTGCTTTTTAATTATTCCCTTAATAGTAGTGATAATTATTCACAGCGGAAGTGTTAGGTTGTTAAAATCCAAAATGCTTATTGTTGTTGTTTTTTGTCTTGTTTTTAGAATACATTTAATTGAGTTCGGTTCATTTACATTAAGTAAACGTTATTACCAAAGGGCATATTATCATTGCACAACAAAAACATACATTTTAATAATTAAACCAACAATGTACCCTAGCTACGCTCTTGTCTGCCAGCTCATCTCTGTGATATGTTTTGTTACGATCCACAGAGCCATCCAGGTTCCACTTCAACAAACCTGAGAATTACATCAGCATGTACCATCAGGAAGGGAGCGACATGCTGTATGTGGGCGGCCGGGCAATGGTCTACGTGTTGACGTTCACTAACAGAGGGGTCCGCGACCTGCAGGTACACTTTACTTTTTTAAATTGCTGATTTGTACGTAAGAGAATGTTTTCGGGGATTTAATCTCTCAACTCCAGACAGTCATCATTTAATAGGGAACCACTCTGCTACCGCGGAGAGAGCAGTAACATAAAAGAGGTTTCTAACCACCAGTTAATATACTAAATACTGCCCAGTCTTCTAGTCAGTTCACTTAAAAAGCCACTTACGCAACCAACCAATGTTTTGAATTGCTGTTTGAACATACAAATATATTTTACATTGGTAACATCGATAGCAGGGACCTAAAGGTTGAAGAGGCAGGCCTGTAACCAGAATTAAAGGCCCTGCACACCCTAGGACCATCTTTATCAATCTTATTGGTAAGTTGGGTTAGGCGATGTCACATAATTTGCAGCATAGCTCAGCCCACCTTTAGCTTGAGCAGGGTTCCAATCAGGCAGATTAAGTCAAAACGCCTGTGTGGTTTTGCATGGCTTTTAAGTTAAGTCAAGTACATTCATTTACTAATCGCAAACTTGCCTCGGAAGGTCCTGGTTACTCCCAGACGGGCACTGTAGAGCTGGTTGTAGGACACCTTTGCTCCTCCTTCGCTGGCTCTGCTGACATGCTCTTGGGCAAGGCCTTTGGCTGTGGTTCCACTGGGCAAGTGTGGATATGTGTGAGAGCAGAACAGCACATTTGCCACAGTTTTAGGAAATATGCTTATTGGCTTTCTTGCCAGAGTTAGATGTGATAATGGCCATCCCTCTCTTGTCTGTGTGTTAAGGATGGAGCTGGAGCCAGAAGGCAATTAGCCTAGCTTAGCATAAAGACTGGAAGCATAGGGTAACACCCAGCCTGGCTCTCTGGGAAGGTCAAAAATGTACCTAACAAACCTTTTAAAGCTCACTAATTAACATTTACATGTTTTTTTTATTCAATTTCTACAAAAACAGAATTTTTAAAACAACAGTTGGTGGTGGGAGTTATGTGCTGTAAGACACTTCCTGAAGTTCTATTGTCACAGAGGTTGCCAGGTAACTAGTGGAGAACTGGGTGGATGGATAAACGATTGCTCTTAAAATACTTGGTACATAACTTAACAAAACTTAAATGTATGTTTGAAATTTAGAACAATCCACTGCTTCCTGCTTTATGCTAAGCAAAACTAACCTCTCCCAGTTTGAGATTTTCACTTAACACATGCATACACACACACATGCACACATACAAGATCATCTAATTCTCAGCAAGAAAGTGAATAAATGTATTTCCCAAAATTTCAAACTAAAAGTAACATTTTTAGTGATAAATAGCAACTTCTCTGTGGTCTCTGTGATCTTGAGATCAATTTAAGAACAGTCAATAGATTTTTCATTGTCTTCCAAACATCAAAATCATACTGCGTTTCATGGAGTCAACCAGGAAAAGAAATGTTTGTCTGATGTAACCACAGCATGCTGTTTGAAATTACAGAGCAACTACTAACTCAGTGAAAGTAAATTTTTAACATGACAACTAAGAAATAAGAACCAAAGATATTACTTTTAGAAAGACCCCAAAACACCATTTGCGAGACTCTCCTGCATGACAACAAATATAGTTGCCCTCCTACTGTGAGGTCGGAGAGAGAGAGAGAAAGAGATGGTCGGCCTGCCGCTGACCCAGTTATGCAGCTGAGGGCTGACGATGGATCATGCATACATTAATGAAGCTATGCATCTCTCTCCCTGTGAGGAATGAAAACATAATTCACTGTTATAATAATGTTAACAATGATAATACGAATAAACTTATACAGCACTTTTCAAAAAGTGCTTTATGTGGTTTAACTAGGAAAAACTTTTCACGACCAAGGCAATAAAAATAAACCAATACAATAATACAGAAATAAATCAATAAAAAGAACAACACCAACAATAAAAACAAATACTAATAATAAAACAGAAAACACAAGTTGGCAATAAAATCGTGTGTGGTAGAATTAACAAAAAAGAAACGTTTTCACAAGTGAGTTAAAAGATGTCACTGATTCACTGCAAAAGCCTGGTCACAATAATGTCAATGTAGGCTCAAGATCACACAGTGTGTGGGCAACAGCATCACCACCGACTAGCCTGACAAATTGAAGAGACTGTAAGCTCAGTGTTTTATCCCGCTGTGACTATGCCATATTTCTGTGAATGATTGCAGGCTTCATGTTGGGTTTTCCTCAGGAAAGACAAAAAGACAGATGGGGGAAAAAAATGGTTGGTGATGTGTTTGGCATTGAGGGACTATTTTTATGTTTTATGGTGTGTTTTTATAACACACACAGTTAAGTGACATTTAGTTAAGTTAAGTTATTTCCAATGGCATTTAGTTTAGTGAAGCATAACAATAGAAAAATAACAATTCTCCATTCTTACCAGCAACAGTAAAAAGCAAATCTTGGTGTCAGCCACACAGAATCGAAGAGTGAGGGCTTTTTTTCTGGGATTCAACAATTGTATTGGGAGACATTTATTATTAAACGGTGAGTAAACTCAGTTACCTACTTTGCAATGAAGAAACAATGCTTGTTTGACTAAAGGATAAAATACCAGCAGTTTTCTCAAAAGGATAAATTCATTCTGCCTGCTTCGTAGCGTTCTTTATATTGCTTTCTCCACCTACACGTACTAATGGCTTCAAGGTCATGGCCATGCTTTTCGTCTTTGTTAAAAGGAATTCAGAGAAATGTGAGGCCGGTTGAGGGAACACAGGGGTACAACAACAACAATTGAAATGACAAATGAAGCCACTGAATAAACTGAATAACACAGAGTGGTGTTAGCTAACAAGGTGGATGTTTTCTGAGAGGACTGTGTTTTAGCAGCTTCAGCAGGGTCAGTGTTTTCATGCTGAAGCAGATCAGGGTGAAAGAACTTGGCACAAACTAAACAGTCCTTCCTCCTACAGATCCCAGTGGCATCTGATCAGACTGCAATTGATACCTGCAAGGCCAAGGCTGCACCACTCGAGGTAGAAGCTCATTTTCACTGTCAGCATCTCCATCACTTCTGCAAAGCACTCTCCTCCTCCCTCTGTGTATTAGTGAAATCATCCTGTTACTCATCACCATCGTCACCATCATCATCGTCTGCTGCTGCAATATAATGAGGTTAGCCCTACAATTCGTTTATTTAAGTTCATGTTAATTTTTTTGCTTGGATTTAAGAGACTAAATAATTAAAATAAACTTTTAATAAATGTGTTAAGAACAGGAGACAGCTTCACCTCAAAACAATATTCAGCCTGAAGTCTAAGAATGTGAAAAAGCTTCAACATGCATGTTACAGTGCTGCTTGCTTTGGTGAGTCTGGCAAGAGAATCAGAATTCTTAGTATTTTAAGCCTGCACTCTAAGCACCAAGACCATTTTTACCATATTACATCACTTAATAATTTCCATATTTATTTATTTTATAATTACAGGAAATTAAGAAGATAATTGAAACACATTTTTCATGTATAATTATGCTATTATTATTCATAGGTGACTTAATGGCAAATCAAACTTTCAGCCTCTGTATAGCCACGAGGGTCCACATGACGTAAGTTTGGTCAGTGCTCATGTTTGCAAGGGATGGCTTCTGAGTAGTATGTACAGAAGTGCCTGTGTGCATCAAATGTCCACATTGCTGTCCACAGTAGGTCAGAGGCAAGCTGACAGGAACAGCACCGGGGTGCAGCTGTGAGGTAATTTTACCATAGTTGTCACAATTTGACTCGCTTTCCAATTTTAAATCCTGCCTGAAAACACATTTTTTAAAACTAGCTTATCCAAAGTGATCATTGTTCTTCACAGCAATCTTTTGTTTCTAGTTGTTTATGTTTCTAATTGTATTATGTATTTTATTGATTTATTGCTATACTGTTTTCAGTCTGTCCTGTAAGGTGACCTTGAGTGTAGTAAAAGGCACCTATAAATAAATAAAATGTATTATTATTATTATTATTATTATTATTATTATTATTATTATTATTATTATTATTATTATTATTATTATTTTTATTATTATTATTATTAGTTGGTATTGGATCACATGACTCCCCTGGCCCAAAAATATTTTTTTCCATACATCCATACATAAGTAGACGATTGCTTGAGTCAGGGTGCTGACAACAGAAAATAACTAACATCTTGCTTGAAAGTTATGATCAATTTTATCAATCTAGTTCTATTCCTAAAGTAACATTGTCGTTTTGAAAGCTGCCAATTCTTTTCAAATCAGATTTACTGTAGCTGTATCAGAGGCTACATACAGCAGCTTGAAGCCCTACAGACTTCAGTCCAGCAATCATGGCAAGGCCAATAAACTGTTGTCAGGATTAACAAAGATGTGGGATTCCCATTTTAAAACACACAAAAATGTGTTCTCTGCAAGGGCAGCATGTCAATTGGAGTCCACTCTATTGTTGTAACCATGAATATGTTGTCATCTGGGACAAGAGCACTTCTGCAATTCAGTTGGCTTAGATTTCTACCATTTCAGTGTCGCCCTCCATATCTCACAGTAGTGAGTATACAGCCAAAAGCAAGCACTGCACTTCCTGCACAAACAGAGCTAAAGCTTCTAGAGAGTCTAGCAGGGGCATGTGGTGGAAAATGAGAACGTCCTGAGTGATGCAGTAAATCCTCCCCAATAAAGCCAGTTGTACTGAGAAGGGAAATGAAGGCCCGGAGACAACATTCTTCCATGATGGACAGACACAATGGTTGTGGAATACCCTGGAGTGACATGAAGCTATGTGGTTGGTATCACACCCGATTTGATAGAAAGACTGTTACTAACAATCACAATGTTTATGGACTTCCTGTCCACCTCAGCTTCTGTTTGTCCAGAGCGCACAAACCAATAAATACACCAAGGGCAAATATGGTCCAGGTTAAACATAATAAGAACAAAGTGTTAACCTTAATTAAAAGTAATCTTAAATCTTACTAAAACGTCTCATCCTAAATGACCCAAGTCATCAACTCTCACCAGGTGGCTTTAAGGTTGAGATTAGCTATGGAGACGTTTGCTAAAAGGGTTAGGGGAAGGGTTAGTCTAGGTTAAGTCTAACAAAAGTACTAAGTAAGCCACTTGACCCCAAAAAAGTGGACTGATTTTCATTTTAAAATGTCTCTCTGTCTCTCTGTTTCTCTCTCTTTCTATCTCAAGTCTCTCAACTTTATATGAATTATTAAATCCAATCTGAGTGCTTTTAAAACAATAACTGTTCACCCATGTATTCTGAACCCTATTGCCTGACAAGATCGTAGATACTGGAGGATTAACTAAAACACTTGTTTAAGGTTACAGTTAATGAAAAGGCTAATCTTAGTTGGACCTCTGTAATGAGATGTGAACTCTGGTCTCCTACACACCACCCAACCTCAATGCCTTTACTTGGCGCCTCACTACTACTTCCTGTATTGGCACTGAGAGTTGGCTTTGGACATAAAATCATGAGGTGCGAAATCATTAAATATGGATGTAATTTCTAGGGATACTAGGCTGGTATTCCACTGGGCATTGTTAGCAGTGTTGCAAGCTTCTTGCCAAGCAGTGCAGCAAGACAACATAACATTTGAAGAATGAAAGAGACCGGCTTTAGCTGGATCAAGAAAATAAAGCCTCTGTAGAAGACACTGGTTTGAGGTTGAGGGTAGATTTTAGTGTGGATCACGTAAAATCACTCCACAAACAAGCCCGAACTATTTCTCTCAAGAACGTAAGTACACATAGAAAAAACATACAAACTTGCCTACACTAACAGACAAATTGACCCAGCCCACAGACCCACCTACACATCCACCTACACATCCACCTACACACTACACTTACACAAGCTCTGGCCCTGTTTTTTGGACTTTGTGATATACTTACTCCTTCTCCATTTTTTTTACTAACCTTGTTTCCATCCGAATTTGTGATTCAGTTTTTTTCTACAATAACATTTTTCTTTTGTTGAAGACAGACTACAACAAACTTGACTGAACATTTACACCTTAAGGTTGTACTCAGTAACATTTATACTCCATCCAGTAATGTCTTAGAGATAGTAGTGATGCATATGGAGTATTGCAGTGCTGTACTGCAGGGCTAAGCCTCCTGTGTGCTGTCGGCCAAAAATGTAAAGCCAAAGCATGGATCGCCTCCAATTTTTCTTAAGTCTCTCTCTCTCTCTCTCTCTCTCTCTGAGCAATTCGCTTTTCTTCTCGTAATCTGTTAGGTGTTGTACTCTTGGCTTTGTTTCTCTATCCCTCGATTCCACCTTCTTCTCTTCCTCTATTTGTTTCTCTCAATCCCTTGGTCTCTCTCTTGTGTTTTCTCTCCCTTTGTGCAGTTTCTTCCTCTCCAATCACTTTTCTCTACACAGTTTTTTGCTCTTTTGCCTCTCTGTCTCTGCATCTTTAATCTGCATCTTAAATCCCTTTACCAGTCTGTGTGTATTTTTCTCCCCCTCCCACTTGCTCATTCCTCATTTTCTGCCTTTGTCTCTCTCTTTTACGGTCTCTTTCTTTCACAGCTGGAGTGTGATAATTTCATCACCGTCATTCAGAAAGTAAACGACACAATCATAGTATGTGGGACAAATGCTGGAAGCCCCAGGTGCTGGATGCTGGTGAGAGTTTTATCATACGATTCAGTAAAATGCTGTTATATCAATATTATACTATATTCTTAGCAGCTGGTCCTTGAATCTCAACAGTCTCAAGATTGTAATTAGCATTTATTTATTTCCCCCCTTTTTATTCTGCTGGTCAGATGAAGGCTGGGAGTTTGCCAAAGAGGTTTTTCATAAAGTTAAGAATATGTGCCCACATGGATACCGTGGAAAGAAAAAGTCTACACACCCCTGTTAAAATGCCAGGTTCTCATGATGTAAAATAATGAGACAAAGATCAATCATGTCAGAACTTTTTCCACCTTTTATGTGTCCTATAATGTGAACAATTCAATTGAAAAACAAACTGAAATCCTTGAGGGGGGAAAATGAAAAATAAAAACCCTCACATAACCTGGTTGTATAAGTGCGCACACCCTTAGACTAATACTTTGTTGAAGCACCTTTTAATTTTTTTATAGCAGACAGTCTGTTTGGGTAGTCTATTAGCATCGCACATCCTGACGAGGCAATA
The DNA here is from genome assembly GCA_024633595.2 of Lepomis macrochirus. NCBI lineage: Eukaryota > Metazoa > Chordata > Actinopteri > Centrarchiformes > Centrarchidae > Lepomis > Lepomis macrochirus. The sequence goes on along the minus strand of JALXJV020000015.1, from coordinate 6,078,188 downwards.
TTTGCCCACTCTTCTTTGCAAAAGCGCTCCAAATCTCTCTTGGCCATGGCCAATCTTGTGATTGCGAGGGCATTGCCTGTGCACAGCCCTCTTCAGATCACCCCACAGATGTTCAATTGGATTCAGGTCTGGGCTCTGGCTGCGCCATTCCAAAACATTAAACTTCTTCTGGTGAAGCCATGCCTTTGTGGATTTGGATGTGTGCTTTGGGTCGTTGTCAAGCTGAAAGGTGAACTTTATCTTCAGCTTTCTAACCGACGCCTGGAGGTTTTGTGCCAAAATTGCCTGGTATTTGGAACTGTTCATAATTCCCTGTGCCATATTTTATCCGCTTGATGATGACTGTCTACACTGTGTTCCATGGTATATCTAATGCTTTGGAAATTCTTTTCTACCTGTCTCCTGACCTATGTCTTTCAACAATGAGATCTCTCTGATGCTTTGAAGGCTCTCTGCGGACCATGGCTTTTGCTCAGAGAACTAAGAAAATATCAGGAACATTAGGGATGTCCAGATCCGATCATGAGATCGGAAATCGGGCCCAATCAGGCTGTTTCAGACTCGATCGGAATCGGACGTTACCTCCCGATCAGGACTCGGATATAAATGTATATATATTCTCATTGTTTTTTAACACATCTATAGTTATGCGGTGGCACAGAGTTAGACCCCACACAGAAACAGCAACGTGTGCAGCATGACATCATTTTGTTGCAGAGATTTTTTTCACTCTTCTTTATTCTTTTTTACGTATTATAGAAGTATTGGATCGGGACTCGGTATCGGTAGATACTCAGAATGAAACGACTCGGACTCGGACATCCCTAAGGAAAATCCTACTAGAACAGCTGAGCTTTATTTGTGATTAATCAAAGACACTTTAAATGATGGCAGGTGTGTAATTACTTCTAGTTAACCTGAGTTTGATCGGTTAATTCTGAACACAGCCACATCCCCAGTTATAAGAGGGTTATTGTAAGGTTTTTATTTTCCCTCGGACACACCCCCAGATTTCAGTTTGTTTTTCAATTGAATTGTTCACATTAAAGGTGGAAAAAGTTCTGACAAGATTTATCTTTGTCTCATTATTTTACATAAGAACCTGGCATTTTAACAGGGGTGTGTAGACTTTTTCTTTCCACTGTAAGTTGAAATTTCCTAAACCCAAAACGGAATAGATAGAAAATTGTAAGATGTATAAAGAATAATGATGTATGCCTGGAATGACTTCTTCCAGGATCAAACACCTCTTCCCTCTCCCTGTAGGTAAATGACACCGTGCTGACTGACGTCCAGGGCAATGGGCAGATAGCGTCAGCCTCTGACATCTCACCACCGTACCCTTCCCAGAGGTCCATCAGCTTGCCCACAGGTAAACACAAAAAACAAATTACAAATCAAATTATAAATTATAAATTACTGTTTATCGGAGTTTATGATTCACTAGGAGAAAAGCAAATAAATCCTTACAAAAACACAATTTAGTATCAGCAAAGTACAACAATTTAATGAGAGTGTTTGACAAAGAGTTTTTTGTTGCCAGTGATCCTGATGAACCCCATTATCATCGTCTGGTTGCAGTAGTTTAAGTTTATATTATATGAAACAGATGGGCGTTCCCTTTTAATTTTAGAGGTGATAGGATTCTGGTTACATTAGCAAATTAATTTAAAAGTATCTTGCAAGTTGCTGCAGTTCTAGCACCACAATGTTGGAAGCTAGCCATCAAGCTAGGCTGAACAGATTTGATTTGCTACCTCACCAACCAGAGACAAAAATCAACAGTGTTTTTTTTTTTTTTACTGAAAAAGACTTGTGAATACGATGCCAGAAGCAAAACCCAAAGTAGCTTGATGTTGTTATATAGACCAACTGCTCTCTAATTTTAAGAAAGTGGTTATATTAATCTAAACTGCAATATTTTCTTCCTAACCGTATATATTTAACCCCCTTTGTTTAATCCCAACCATGATCTTTCCTAACCCTAACTATTGTCAGGTTCAGTCATGTGTGTTGGCAGGACAGGTTTTAGGACCCAAACGCAGGACACTGAGGCACAGCAGGTACAGTTTCTGGGTGTTTAATAAAGCCCAAACAAAACTTATGGCAAAGTCCAGAATAACAAAGGTTGTCCACAAACACAGGGAATCCAAAACAGGAAACAGAAATACTAAGTCCAAAGAACAGAAAGCAAAGTCCAAACCTAGGTTGTCCGCAGAGCAGCAAAAAACACAGTCCATAAGCAAAAGATAATAAGCAGGCAGGCAGACAACAGGCAAAACACACACAAGCGAAATACATGCGACAAAGCAGCAACAACTAAACAGAAGCAACAAACATTTAAGCACTGGCTAACGAGGAGGGCGGGAGCACAAACAGGTGATACCAATGATGACAGCAGACAGGCAGGGTGATGAACTATGAATGCAACCAGCAATTCATGTGCTCCTCGGATGGTCCTATTGTAAAGTCGTTCTTCCGACTTCAGTGTGTGTTGTGCTCTTAAGTCGAAATGTGGAATCAACACTACAAAGATGTGTTGGTTTAGCATTATCAGAGCATATTTACAACATGCAGACATCTAGTTCACACTATATGGACAGTAAACTAACCGTTATAACCATATTACAAATTACGTACGTGATTTTGCACAAATCAAAGTTCTGTATACTTCTTTATGTCCCATAAACACTTCATTTCTCTTTTTGTAATAAAGATTTAGGCAGAAAAACTGTATTCTGATTATTCCAACACCATGTGAATGCACCAGTCACCGCTCACCCCTCCCTTTCCAGGCGCGCAGGAGAAGCTAAGGTGGCACGCTCTGTCACCCTTGTGCTAAATAATCCGTGTGGGCCTCCATTTGTCCAAATTTAGAGTATTTTTTCATGTTCAAAGTCTAACAGTGCTCCATTTAGTAAGCTTCACCTTTTTCTCCAAAGGGTTTAACTTTTTCTAATATCTTATATTGGAACAAAGCCAACTCTATATTAACTTTACTCATTTGAGTTGGGAGCAGCAGAGCGACACTTGTGAGTCCCAGGCTCCCAGGAGCAATCTGTGTCTTATTATCATTCCGTATTCATAATATGCAAATGAGTAGACACTTTTATCTAAAGTACCTTATAATATTTTAAAGAGCCAATCATCTACAAGATAGATGTGTTTTTAGATTTTGATAGATGATGTAGTACTTGGCTGAAACATATGTACTGTACCTTAAATAAGATGTTGCCTATAATGCTCCATTGTAATTGGTCAATACCTGTGTTCAGAGTAAATGTTGGGTGAGCATTTATTTATGTTTTTATTTTTTGACATGACACTTCTCTTATCTTTTGTTAATTTTAACTAATACGTCATCTATCTGATTTGAGTAGCTTTTGAATCAATAAAAATAGATTTTGAAACAATAAAAATGAGCATCATTAAAGTGAAGGATATTAGGTGAGTGATGCAATTCACTACACATTTGAATCAAAGTCTTTATGTTAGAGCCTTCAATGTTAGAGCCTTCGTCTACATATTGTATTTAGCTACATAGAGAGCTGGAGAACGAAGTTTAAAGTGTTACTGCAAAGTCAAGTGACATCTTTTTTATTCAAAGCAACTACAACGAGCCACAAAGAACTCATTTCAAGTCTTGCATTTCTCTCCATCTTTTGAATGACCGACCAAGGTCGACTCCCTTTTTCTCTTTTCTGATCATGCCCCAGTATCAGCTATAAAAACAAAATCAAAAATGAAATTCTCTAAAGTAAAATCATGTCCTGATTCCTTTTACATAACTTGTCTTGGAAATTGTAAACAAAGGCTCGTCCAGTCTGCATACCTTAAGTTGTCTTCTCTGCTTTCAAGGGGAATCTGACCTGGTAACAGGCCTACAGAAATAGTCAATCTTGTTGTCGATGGTCTTGTTTGCTTAGGTAGGTAATATAGAGGAATCAGTATTATTGAGACTGTTTCATAACCAATTAAAAACTCCCTGTAGTGGGTTAAATTAACCCCAAATCATACATTTGTTTCAAAGGGCTTTACAATCTGTACTGTATAAAACACACTTTATCCTTAGACTGTTGGTTTGGAGATGGAGGAAAAACTCCCCCCGTCTTGTTCCTACCACTGCCCACTCTTCCCCTGAAAAAAAACATAAAACATAACCTTAGGGCTATTAGGAGAAAGAAAACTTAGGAAGAGCCAGTAACATAGGGCCAATATGACTCATGGTCAGAGAGTTGTAATGGTTTTCTGCCTGTGCCTGATGCAGCTAATATATATGTAATTTGTTGAGTGTAACATCACCAAGGGATCACACCACCCTGAGTGCCAAACACATAAAAGCCAGCCATCTGCCGTTGTGCATTCACATGGGGGGAAAAAAACATGGACACAGTTCTAAAATAGAGCTGCTGTACAACTGACTGCACAAACAGATTCAGAAAGAATTCAGGCAGAAGTTTTTACACACTCCTGGACACTAAAGAGAAAAGATGTTAGAGCTGTTCAGTAGTAACTAACCAGGCTTTTTTGGGGAATTAAACATAATACAATAAATGTCATTCATGTCCAGAGAAGTCCCAGTGGTTTTGATCAGGCTGATAAATTCTGTAAAAGGGACTAGACATACTGTATGTATGTATATGTCCTGCATGTTTTGTTTACTTCCATTCCTTTCCCATTGTCAAGGTACATATATAAAGTATATTTCAGGAAACGCAATACCTGGTCACATTTCAACATCCACAGACCACTGACTGTCTGGTGCAGTCTGGTGTACCAATTATTGGCATTGCTAGTGGCTGTATTTTCATTGTTTTTCTTCCTGCATCACAGATATTCTTATTCAAAGCAGAAGATAAAACATACCCTCTACACAGGCAAAAAATGACCCTGTTAGGGGTGTAATACATCAATTTCACAAGGTCACCACATAGAACTTTAGTGCCTTGCACCTGTCTGCTGGGAATAGCACTCCAAATTGTATCTAATGAGAAGTGCAGGTTAACATTAACTAAAGTTAAGAGATCTTTCGAATTAAACTGTCCTTTCAGTAGTCACAGCGCATGACGAGGGACGGACAAATTGTCTGTTAAACCATCTAATGCAGATAGATGGTAGAGACACCCAGAAATTAGTGAGAGGTTAGGTTGCGCTGCAGGATGCTTCCAGATGGGGATCAATTGTTAAAGCAATGAGCGGGCCCTTTGCTTGAGTTGAGCAGCATTCTAATAACGATTTGTCTTATTAAGATGCTACTGCCACGATTTCAAATGCTTCCTCTCTGCACTGCTATGGAGACAGAGTTCTAAGTGGGATTATACGAATGTGGTGATTGGTGGCTGCTCGTCGATGCAGTCAGCCATTCTGCCTTGATGTCTTCTTTGCTCTTGCTTTTCTCTTCCTTCTCTCTTCCCCTGTTTTTTATTCCGTCTTAGGTCTCCTGGGCATCCTTTTTTCTGCCTTCACTCTCCGTTTCTGTGTTTAATCTTCTCTGTCTGTATCTTCCTCTCCTCCAGCTTCAGTCAGTCCCCTTCTGTGTCACTCCAATCTATCTTCCTCTCTCTCTGAACCTTGTCCCTTCTATTTTTTTACCCACTGTTCACCCTCTCATCTCTCTGTCTTTTTCCCTTTCTGTCTCAGATGGGAGTCTGTATTCTGCTATGTCGTCGGTGGCAGGTCACCCCGGCTCTATCCGGCGTACGTTTGGCTCCCAGAAACTCCTGAAGACAGAGAACGTTTGGCTGCTGAGTGAGTAGGAGGATGGGAGTCAAGCAGAAACCTTACAGGTTTAGACTAATACATATGGAGGTGGTGGGTGGTACTCTCTTTAAATCACCCACAATCATTCCCATGGGGAAAATAACATGTAGGTGTATTCACTGTCGTTGTGTGTATGGTTTGGGTCACGTTATTTATAGTGGTGCAATGCAAATCAGAAACCATATTTACACTCTGTCAAATCTCACATCTCATCACCAGATCCACAATTTGCTGGTGCAGCTATCATCCCGTCTTCCCAAAAGTTCAAGGAGGAGATCTATTTCTTCTTCAGTGAGATCAACAAAACAGCCAGAGTGGACGAAGAACCTTACAGGGCCCGCATTGGCCGAATCTGCACGGTAAAAATCAAACTTTCATGCCTGTGTTTTGGAAAATGTGGGTAAATCCACGTCTTTGCATGATTTTAAAGTGACGTTTCCCAACATTTTCCTACTCTTGCAAGTCTAAGCACATTGCTTTTATCTGAGTTGTGAGCAGTAAAATCAAAGAGTGTTTTACACTTCTCAGGTTGTATAATTGGAATAATTTTTAGAGGCTTGAAGATTCTGTATGAATGTTGTTTTCAGAGAAAACCACTGGTTTTAAGTGAATTGCTGATAAAATGAACTAAAGGACTGAATGCTTCAAAGTTGAAACAAATCCCAAATGTGCTGAGTGATGATGCAACCTTACATTTTCTAAACATGTTTGATGAATTATATGCTGAAATACACGCAGAGTTGTAGCAAATTGTAGGATTTAGTACAAAACTTGCTTTTCAATCGGTGATGTCAAAGCAGGGGCACATACATCCGCAAACCAGTGTGCACTGTTGAACGCCGGCTTTGAGGTCTGTTTTCTCTCGTATGGTGGGTGTTTTAGATGTATTACCTAATCAGCAGCGACATACACAAACCTATAAACCCTGCCCCAACATTTCCACATACCTTGTCACTTGATGAGATATTCTCTGCTATTCTGGATGGTAAGGGCAGTAAGTGTAACATCTAATGTATTAAACACATATTTAAACCGATTTCATCAGGCATTCTTATAAAAGAATGCAGAGAATGGCCATCTCAGCTGCCTTAGTTGCTATGCTTGCCTAACACTGCACTACTCAATGCACCATTGTACCTTTTAGGTAAAAGTTTTTCTACGTTTTGTTGGAGCTGAACACGCTGCAGGTTTTCCGATCAGATGTCAATACACCTGACGCCATGTGTGATTTATGACCCTTGAAAATAAATCTCAGACACACAAATCAAACATTAAATGACAGGAGCAGAAAATGTATGTTAATAATGTTTTTTACAACGGTTAGCCTGTCTAGCGCAGACATTTGTGGAGGAATAGCTGTCTTCCGCCTATAGCCTTTATGCTAAGTTGGTCAAATCCGTGTACTGAATGCTGCAGAGTTGCAGAATCATCCCCCACCCAAAATGACAGAGTATTGCTATGAGGGAGGTAAATGAAGTCCTGGTGTTCCTTTTCAGGGGTCAGTGTCACATTTTGTCTGGAAACAAAAAGTAAAATTCTAAATCAATTTGGCATCTTCGCTACTGTATTATGACTTTGTTGTCACATACTGTTTATGTTATTCCCAGGTGGATGAAGGGGGTATCAAAGCCTTGCTGGAGAACTCATGGACCACGTTCATGAAGGCCCGGGTGATGTGCGGTGCAGGAAACACTCAGCAGCAGTACAACAACATGAAGCAGGCGGTGGTGCTGACAGCACAGGACAAAAGGGCCGGGGTCATGTACGGCCTATTTTCCAATGCATGGTGAGCTGGAACATATCATAAACACTTCAGTTTAATTGGCTTAAGGAGAAATACACTGTACATTTTATTTCTTTATATTATATTTACGTTATTTCAAGGAATTTGGGGATATAAAATGAGGAACAAACAAAGCTTTGTTGTGTTGCATGAAGCTGGGATTATGCTTTTCCAAAGATACTCTTAAATGTCTCTGTGACCTTGTCAGAGAAGGGTGTTATGGGTAACCATAGGTTGCAAAGACTAGCAGAGAAATCAAGATGTTGATTGCTTGATTCAACTCATGTCAGGGGGAGACGAAAACGAACATAAATGTGAGGTAACAGCTTTACTTTTTTCCCCACACAATAACTTAGTAGGTGTTAGGCGTATTGCTTCTTCAGTTGCGGTGTCTTCAAACATTTTGACACAATATGGTGAAATAAGAACACACTTACATACCTAAATGACAGAATTGGTCGATTGCCAATGACTCCCAAAATGACATACATATGACTGTTGGAACGTACCAGCGGCGGGCATACTAGACCTAAGTATGTTACATAATCACGTGAAGTCCCGTGATGTTAAACGCGTGGTTAACGCGTAAGTTACACGACTTAACTCACGTAACCTAAGTCACCATCGTAATGTTATTTAACTTAAAACTTTAAATAAGTCAGCGTTGATTTGGTTTTACACAGGACAATAACTCTAGTGTCTTGGGTTCACAGCCTAAAAATGAACATAAATATGGGATGTAATAAGCAGCTTGCACAGATAACCTACACACCTGTTCTTCTGGCGAGGGCAGGCTGTGTAATCACATGCTGTCACTGTCAATAACCCATCACCCATAGAAACCATACTTATTGCCTTTGGACATTACACACCTTTTACACAATAGACCTGGATTTTGCACGAAGCTATGTCAAACAAAACACACCTCTATTCTTCTTGAATGAACAGATACCTGCAAATGTTTTACTTTGACTTGATCTGTTTTGATGAAATAATTTTTTATGCAGATGCTGTGTTGTAATCATAACCTAATATGACAGAAGTTGAGGATGTATGATGTATGTAGTATTAAGGAATTCGAAGAAGTAAATTCCTAAATTAACCATAGAGGAGAGCAACATAATCCAGGGTTCAATATTGACTTAAGTCAGACTTAATGTTGACTTATATTCAGAAATTCAGAAAATATGTTTGGTCTATCAGGTTCTGTGAAAACAGATAATGCAAATAATACAATAAAGTTTCATTATTATATCATATTTTGAAAAAAAGTGTCTTGTCAGTGTTAATTCCTCTTTCATTAAACTGCAACACCAGTTTTCTGTGAACGTGAATAAGAATCTGCCAAATAATTGTTCCCAAAGTTTGCATTGTTCCAGCTATATCGGCTGTCATACATCTGAAGATACAGAACAGATTGTGGTGTAATTTTCTCCAAGACATTGTCAATAAATTTCTCAAATTGTCCAAAATATAAATACTGACTCACACTTTTAACATCTATTAAGTTTTCAAAATGAAGTACACACTTGCAATTACTTTTTCAGCCATATCAGCTGAGGTACACATTTGTATTACAGGTTTAAAAGTCATGGTACAACCTCATCCCCAGTATCAAACACGTATAACTAATTTTGGCAGTTTCTTATTTTTGTAATTTCTCACGTTGTGAGTTGGGAAGTTGTGGTGTTTTTTTTCACTGCAAACAAAGAGAAACATCTGAATGCAGCAAGGGCTAACAGTAATGGCCCTCTGCCATACACATTTTTTTTATTTAATCTTTTTGTAATTCACAATTTACAATTCACATCATGCAGTTTGATATACTGCACCTGAGTAAGCTTAAAGCAAATTTAATTTGCAGTTCCAGTTTCTGTAATCTTATCTAAAATAAATAAACATACACAGAACAACAAACAAACCTTGAACAAACAAGTTACACTCTGAGTCATCTTTCACTATGTGTGGAGGTGCACAGCAGTAAGTTAAATGCACTTCCAGTGAAGGTTGAAGCCAAGGGGTTGGCCTGGTTGAAATTCTGCTAGAAGCAACTGTGACTAATTCAATAATTAAATTATATATAGCATCTAAAAGTAAAAAGAATAGCTGTCCCAAAATAAAATCTCTTTAATTTAACTGTCCACAAATGTTTAGACCTATTTAACTGGTGAGAAGGGATAATAGGTAGACATTGATTGGCTGTAAGGGGTCCACTGCCCAGGAACAAGTCAGCTATTATAGACATTTACTTTTTAGGGCCCTCGGTTGGCTGAGAATTTCGAGCTTTGCCCCTACTTGTCCCCCATAACCATTTGCCGTGATTTTATTGTGGATGTAATTACATTTCTTTCTCTCTTTCTTCAGGGGAAGAACAGTGATCTGTGCATACTCCATCGAAGATATTGACCAGGCTTTCACCACATCTAAACTGAAGGGCTATAGTAGTCCATTCAGTGGCAATCGCCCAGGGATGGTAAGGAAAATCAACACGATTTTTCTTTCTTTTTTTGTCAGAAAAATCTAAAAAAAAACAGCACTGGGAAAACAATTGCATGACTCAGCCTTTATTTGAGTGGTGAAAAGATTGAAGTGCTATTTTTGAAAGGCACGAGTTAATAAAAGATAAGCTATTTTGAACTCTTTGTCCAAGGGCATTTTGTTTATTCAAGAGCCCAGCCTGGTCTGAATCGATTACATCACTTCTCTCAGTGTGTCCGCAAAAACTCGACAGTAGGAGGAGGAGGTCCCAACGACGTCAAGAACCTCGGGGTGATCAGATACCACCCAGAAATTGAGGATGTGATCCGGCCTGTTGGCGTGGCTCCACTCGACCTGCCGACAGATGACCAAATCACGCACACAGTGGCGGACATTGTCCTGGCGGTCAACGATGAGCACTACAGTGTCCTGTACCTCGGAACAGGTGTGTGTGCACGTATTTTTGTGTGTGTTAAAGCTTCAGCTGTTTGTTATGTTAATGGTAAACATTTTTTATTCAGCACTAGCACACTTTTTCTGTTTTGTGCTTTGAAACAATTGGGCGGATTTCATTTTTATATTGAGAAATTCTTCTGAACAATCTGGTGGGCGGAGTAACATGTCAAGCTGGATTTGTAGTTGACACAAAGGATAAATGTGAATCCTGCTGTACTTAAATCAGAGGTTTTGATTTATAGTTCAGCATTGTTTTCACCTGTTGATAGCACCACCTTTACACTTGATGAACATATTGTACCTGATGCTTTAATTATATCCCCATATCATTCACTTTGTGATATAGAGAGATGGTGGGAAGGTCTGCCCTGTGTAGTGCGACTATTCCACTCGGTTGCTGTATTTTTGTTCTGTTATTCACTCTAATAGAGTGCTGGGATCGTGGTGAACAGCTTTGCAGCAGAGATGTCTTTGCTAGATGTGAATTACAGAAAGATAGCAGATAACTGAGCCTTGCTTCATGTTATCTTCACTCTAAACAATTTCAACTGACATTACAAATTTGTAGGCAAATATAAAAGCTGACCAATTACCTTTCTTGCTGTCTTCTTGCTGTGGCATCTCTGTAGCTCTGTAGCCCTTACACTGTGGACGCCAGCTATAGTGTAGCCTAAAACAGCTACGTATATCAACCTTCACTCATTTAAATCTTAACTGAATCCAAACTCTAACCTTAACTTGAACCCTGTTTTTAAGGTCAGGTGTTGGACGTATGTTAAAGCTGCCTCAATCGTATTTTTGATGTTAGAGGGCAGAGGAACTCCAAAGCAGCTGGCAGACATAAAGCCATGACATACAGTATTGTTGCCTTTACTTTTTAATAAACAATAACCTATTAACACTTTACAACAACATTATCATCCTAATGGAGTGTGTATTTCTTAATTTCTGGTTTGGTCTCCACCGAAAAACAATGGTCTCCAAGGTCTGGATCAAAACAAATACCTGGATCCTAGAGGTTTAATTTTCATCCTCAGCAAGTTCTGAACTGTCTGTCTGCTGTTTGGTGCTGATGGTGTTGATTAGAGTGGTGGGACTGAACCAGACATTAATTGTGCTATAAAAGCAAAACTATGAGCTCAAGAGAGGCTAAAAAGCTTTGTAGAGCTGCAGAAAAGATTTAACATTATTATGATACTAATTTGTTCCTCTGAGAATCACTTTAACAACGCACATCGGATTCACTGTTAATATACGGAGAAGGATTGATGCTGCTTTAAATGAGAGCACTGTGTGATGCTCATGTTACTTGCCCTAATGGACTCCATTGGAATAATGTTGGCAGTGAAATATCTAAGGAAGTTTATGAGTATAAAGTTACAATAACCAAAAGATATGATAGCCAAGTAGAGTGGGGGGGAATCCTACTCTCTGTAACTGTCCAGTGAGCCATACACCTCAAGGTTCTCCTGGTTCAGCAGCACAACAACATGGGTAAGAAGAAAAAGAAAAATAGTCAGGAATTTAATAAATGCTGTTACACTCTGCAAAAAAAGTTATCTTATACTTGAAAGTTACGCTTGATTTCTGAGTTCAAGCGCAGAATAGTTGTAAAGTTAATAAAAGGTCAAAATCTATTGAAATGATTCCTGGCCTTCACATGACTGTTTCTGTTTGATCAAAGCAGCGATGCTGAGGCGCTGCTGTTGCCCATAGCAGTTACTCCAAAAATTGCCTTGTGCCTCAGGGAGATTGCTATGGCAACCATCACAAGTCATATGCTCATGTGTGTATGAACGTCTCACGCTGTAAGTTTATCGAAAGATGAGCACAATTTCTCAGTCCTGCAGTGGATATGTGCTTGTCATTCATCAGGCATTTCTGGGTTGGTTCTAATAATATCACTTAGAAAACAAAATAGTGTTAAAAAAGACAGGATGATGGCCTCTCGCTGTGGGCTTTACTAAATGTGTCAGTAATAGGAGGGTAAGGATGGAGAGCTGTGAACAGCCATGGGTCTCTGTGGTGGCCTAAAAAGAAAGTGGAGCAGTTTGAGTCGCACTGGTATCTGAGGCCAGAGGAACAGGTTGTACTGGAGAGCCGCTGTTCCACACTGACTGAATGTTTCCTTTTACGCCATCACTAAGGAATATTTCCGTTACTGTAAAAAGAAACGCACAAAGCTTGGACCCCCTCTGATCCTTTCTGAATTCCAGTTTGATCACATTCCTGCTCAGTATTGCATCACCTTAACTGCAGGGCACCAGCTTTAAATATTCACAGGCTTGTAACAAGTCAACCTCATCAATCTGCATAATTAATTACAGACATCCTCTCGGATCTCTACAAATGATTGAGAGAGGCTCCCTTCTTCAAATAATCCAATCTTTAGTGAGTGAGAAAGACAGACAGACAGTTCTTCATAATGGATAGTTCCATTAGAGCAGTTTAAACCAATAAAAGAGTAGAAGTGGCAAGCCAGAGTCCACCTCTGGACCAGTGACAGTGAAATCGAAGCAGATGCATTTTGGGTAGCCCTGGAAGATTAGTTTTCCCCGGTGGTGGAAATTCCAGTAAATATCTTTCACAAAGACGTGCTCAGAGACAGAAACCGCATTGTTAATCTTTGTGCAAGAAAAAGCAGTGGCTTATACCAGTGATAGCCTGGAGAGCAAATATCACCGAGCTCACACAATAAATATCTTGTATTTGGATGAGATCACCCTCAATGTGGCTCCTTCTGTTGAAGACCAGTTACAGCCTGAATTCACACCTAATCTGTTTAGTGCACTCTAAATTAAGTCTGGTGCATTTTTCCTGTTTGGTCCAACTCCATTTACTCTGCTGAGTCCACCTTAAAAGTTGGGCGGATGTCTCATTTCAATCAAACACTGGTGCGTTTGGGCCTCATTTATTTTTTTGGTGGCAAGCTGTGACCTGTGTGCAAACAAAATTGCACAAAACTACATCATAGACATTAGGTTCACATTAAAGGACACAATTACAAGTAGTGTTCAGAATGCTTGACAATAATGTTTAAAAATGTTACAAAACTGGTATGAAAAGAAAATGAGAGAAGAATAAGATGGTTCATTTTTTAACTCTATTTTACTCTATTACTCTATTTCACCAATATTATTATTCTATTTATATCAATTCACCAAAATGTCGATTTTAAAGAGGTGTTATTATGCTCATTTTCAGGTTCAAAATCTTAATTAGTGGTTGTATCAGAACAGGTTTACATGGTTTAATTTTCAAAAAACACAATATTTTTCTCATATTGAACATTGCTGCAGCTCCTCTTTTCACCCTATGAGTTGTACGCTCCACTCTTGAGCTACAGAGTGATGCATCTTACTTGTACGAAATTGTTGTTGGAGTTTCACATGCACAATTCCTAGGTAAGAACTACTAGCCAATCAGAAGCAGAGAAGGGCCGTAAGAAACAAGTGTGATGTAAATCAAAGCCTTCAGACTGCTACCGTAACCTCACAGATGGCATAAGTTATTACCAGTCCACAACCACACAACATCATTGTTCCACATCTTACCATCAGGACTGAACATTGAACTTTTGCCGGTGTTCTGACGATCTATGCTGCCTTGACGAAAAATGCTTCCATAACGCAAATCGATAGACTTGACTCTACTCGGCCCTGCTCCGTTTTCCATTGCAGTTAGTACCCAGAGATAGTGTGTAGCTTGTCGTCATAGCGACGCCTCACACAACTGCCGCGACGTAATGTTCAATGCGACACACACCAGCGATCCACACAGCCCTTAAAATATATACAGTCTACTGTTAAAACATTTCAACATTCCTCAGAATGTAAAGACAGATAAGCGGTATGAAAACCTTCCAGCTGTGTTTTCCTCTGCCGTTGTTCCTGCAGCGGTCTGTGTGACGGCGGGAACAGAGGGCTCTGTGAGCAGGCGGCTGGCCGGCCTCACACGCTCCTCCAGCGGGTCGCCGCAGGCTTCCCTCGCAGCCACTTGCGGAGCTCCTCAACTCCAAAAATATTCATCACATTTTTGTTCCGCCATCACTTCTCGTAAAAACTGTCAATATTCAAAATCTACACAGCTGATTTCTCACCTCAAAACTTCTCAGAAGTGAATTTAGTGATGAAATTCCATACGAAAACTGTAAAATACAAAACTTCCTGTTGCTGGCCTCTGTCTGGTGCAATGATGATGCAGTGAATAATGATTATTCTCTCTGACCAATCAGCAGTCCGTCGTGTTTTCACGTTACATTTTAGTATCCCTCAGCTCGCTTGGAACCTCGACGGAGGTGAGGTGATATGAAAAAAAAGTACCTGGAAGAAGGTACAGGTACAACATTTCTATAATGGAAACCCAAACAAAGGCGTGTTGAGCCAAAGGGCCGCCGCTCAGACTAGCTTGGTTTGAGGGCGTGGCCTGACCCTGCCAGCCGCTTGGCGAGCTTTATGACGCGTTTGCATTGTGACGTCACAAGTAAAGGAAGTGAAGGGCTGGACTACAAACGAGCTGTTTTCAAGCGGTTCTGAGCACAGCTTTCTGTGGGAGATGGGAACTCCCTTTGGGCTGGACTTTGGGCTTTTACACTTTGCAAACCTGTTACATGCACAAAAAAGATATATAACTCAATAAAGAAGAGGGAAAAAGCCAAAAAAGCAAAATACCACCCCTTTAAAAGCACCTCAGAATACATTTTAGTTTATTTTGATAATGCCTTATTAAATATAATCAGTGGAGTTGACCATTAGTAGCTCTATGCAGCAGTTTTTTATGAGTGGGTCCCATCTTTTGTTGTTTCCATCTCAGCTGATGCACACTTTGGCCGCTCAAGTACTCAAGGACTAGACTGTGGGTGCCATGCACAAGGGCATCTTAAAGAACATAACTCATCTTATTTCCCCATCTGCACAGGCACGCATCTTGTTTTTTCTAGTCATAGTCATCTGGCAAAGAGATGTGTTTGGAGGCTAAAACCATTCGCTTTAAAATGTTGACGTAGACAAAACTGACAGGACGGTGCCATGCAGAGTAACAGAGTCCAAATTGGCTAAATAGCTTACCTGTCTTAACTAGTCTCGGTGGGACTTCCCCTGTAAGATGCAGGCTGACAGAACGCTGCAGGATTTGACTAAATGGATTTCTCTGTCTTTTGATCACCAGCCAGCAAATGATTAAATAGATTTTATGCATATAATAACCATCTACATCAACATCTATGATCCTGAAGATATGACAGACAAGGATATTCACTGCAAGCAGTTGCTTTCATACTCATAAGTGACTCAAGGTATTGTACTGTCTGTTTCCTCAAAAAACATTCAGTTATTTTGAAAGCAAACTGAAATAAAGTTGTAGTTCTGTTATTTAACTGATTGTGACCTGATTTCACTCACTTTTGTAGCATCTTGGTTGTGGTGATGTGTCCTTTTTATGATAAATGTCCTCAAAACATGCTGGGGTTTGTTGTCCCAGTTAATGGTTGATATTTTAAGTTTTTTATTTTGGGTCTTCTCAGTTTCATTGGAGTCTCTTTTGGTCAGAAGTTTCTTTAGTCCACCTGATTCTCAGCAGTGGATATAACTGGAAAAGCGTTGTATTTAAACACCAGATTGAACTCTGGGGTTACAATATAATACAAGGCTTTTCCAGCTCTATCCACTGCTGTAGAATCAGGTGGACTAAAGAAACTTCTGACCAAAAGAGAGCCACCAAAATGCAAAATGCAGGTTTTTTGAGCCTACTTTAGTCAAAACAATTAGTCAGTAGTCTGTATTCCTAAACATAATCATCAATCATAATCATAGAAAGACAAAGAAAACAAACTACTGTAGCTACATTCACGCCACTGATCTACTGAAGATACTACTGTGATATCTTTAGTACCGTTTATGTATAAGAATATGTCCTATATGGCTGATGTTTTTGGTGTTTGGCTTGTGGGGGGGAAAAACGGAAAGGTCAAAGGCGACAACTTAGGAGTATACTTGCCATACTTCATCAAAAATAGGACAGATGTCAAAATAAGAACACTGCACCATCATTTTTATGTTACTCTTAATTTTAGAATACAGAATAATTCACCCTTCTGCCATGAACCAATATTCATCAGTTTTCATGCATTAATTAATTTTTTGCCCTTGCCACTTAGAGAGTAAAAAAATGATGCAGCAGATCTTGCAAAATATATGCCCCTCCACTTTACAGCATCCTGTAAGAAATATCTTCTATCTGGGATGTCTGAAATTTGCTTGAATATTTCTTTCTCTTAGTACTCTCCATTTCTCTCTCTCTCTCACTAGGGTAGGACAAGGCTCGAGCACCTCTCCTTATACACACTGCACAGGGCCAGAAACAGGTTGTGATGACAAAAAGGGAAACGGTGTTAAAATCTGTCATAAATTGGGACAAATATGGGAAAATTGTGACATCAGGAAGAAACTGGGAGAGGGCAATGAAAAACGGGAGGGTTGGCAAGTATGCTCAGGAGAAACCTTAAGGGATGAAATCACTGATTCCCTAAGCCTAACTGCAAGTCAGTTAAGTCTGCTGACAAATCCCAGCTAGAACCAACAGCACTGGACACATTGCAAATCTACAGTCGGCAACTGAAGTTCAAACAAAAGACGCCTGACTATGAGCGTGTCAGGCCCCCAAAGACTCAGAAAAAATACAGCAAAGGAGGTATGAAAGGTTGTAGACCTTTTGAGAGCCTGAGGAAAAGTGGAGCAGTTAGTATCTGAGACTGGTGACTCTTGGAAATAGATCAAAAAAAAAAAAAACAGGCGGCAATGAAAGATTTCTTTTCTTTCTGTTACTCAGACAGATTGACCACCAGAAGAAGTAAAGCTGCTTGGACCATTTGAGTCATGGAGGCGATACAGCAGAAAGCTTCCCTCAGGGATGGAAGAAATGTCAGAGCCATGCACTTGTTTCAAGTTGACTTTATGTTTGAGATCAGAAATGATTTCTTTTCACACAGTGTGACATTCAAGGTGGCAATAGCTAAAGGTTAGAAAGGCAGACCAAGATGGTGCATGGCTTGGAAAAAAATGAGCTGGGGAAGTAAATTACCGTATTTCAGTGTTAAGAGGTTGCACCTTAGAGAGAAGGGAAACTGCCCCTGTTAGCCAAGCCTGTTGGCCTTCTGCCCAACCGTCAAAGCTTTTAGATAGTATGTGTGTGTTACTGTGTAGATGTAAAATAAAAAGGTTGTAGAGAAGGTGTTTATTGCAAAGGAATATGTGCGCTCAGCAAACTCTCCCTGGATAAATAAAACAAAAAAAAACATTCTCTCAGCAGATGCCACATGAGTTCAGCATTGTCACCTTCCCCCCCTTCAGAATGTCTTGCTGCTATTTTTGTGCTGATACACTGTTTTGATAAAAGAGCTGAAAATAGCTGTAGACAGGATTAAAGAATCATATGAGAATAAACTGAATAAAATGGGGAAGGTTATCTTTGACTCCAGAGGATAAAAGATTTGAAGTTTACGAAAAAGAGACAAGACAGTTTCAGGACAAAAGAAGTCTAAGTGACAGCAAGAACCTGCCTGCCTAATTATGCATTGTGGAGGGAGCATTCAGGAAATGAAGATGTAAGATAAAAAAGGTATCACTGTAATCACATTTGCACAGTGGGGAAGGTAAAATAATCTTAGACGTGACAAAAGACGAAGCAAGTTAGAACGTCTTTCGTGCGGAGCCTTACTATCTGTCAAGTCATTATTTGAAAGGAAGGAGCAGTGAAGGGAGGGAGTTAGGGAATGCAAATAGTAAAAGGTAGTAGAACATTTATATTAGCTTTCATTCCAATGAAATCTCCCTTCTCTAAAAGGTACTAGTCAATAAAGAAATACTGAGCAGAGCATTACACTTTACACCGTCTGTGAGAGCAATGCCGCATTTAGCTGTCTGGTAGTGTAATAGGCCATTTCACAAAACAGAGTGATGGCTCACACCTGCAATAATGACCCCTCCATTTTCAAAATCAAGCTGCAAGAAAGACAGCACTATTGACCAATAGTGCAAAATTGAACAGAGGTGTACCAAATTCCAGCAGGCCTGAGTCTACTGGAGCGCTTTGCTCAGAGAAAAGAAAACCCAATTTATGTTTATGTTTATTTGTGCAGAAATGAAAATTATTTTTCCATGTTGAAATCACAAACACATAAGTTCCAGTAGTAGAATAATTAGCTAATAGGCGCAATGTTATTGTTTCAGCTTGTAGGCCAACGGATGGACTTGATGAAATTAACAGATGTGTTCATCTTACCTTTTTATTCACTCAGCTTCTGCATTAGGATCAGAAACAGAAGTGTAGGTAGATGCCAACTGTAACTGTTGCTAATCAAGATGTTAACAGCTAGTTAAGCTAAAAGGGCAGTGCAGTTTAGTAAGTAATGATGTCAGAGGCTCAGAGCTGCTCATTAGTCAGAAGTGTTGTGGATCTGAAATGTGCCACATGGAATTATTGATCTCCAGTATTTTTGAGTTGGAGGTGTCTGAAACAACTGAAACAAATAACCATTAGCATTTTTATTGCTGTGTAAAAAATGCATAAAATTAAATGTGTGTGCGGTTCTGCCCTGGTCAGTGCGGCTGACCTTACCTTCTGTCAATAATGTGCGTAACTAGATTGATCTGGACATGAGTATTTCTATGTATAATGGCCAATGGGCTGTTCGGCTCATAGTGGAGAGCAGTAATATATCATTAGGATGGAAAATGAGATAAAATATGACAACTGGAATGGTATTGGATAGTGTAAAGTGTTTAATCAACCCGGAGAGAGCACTTGTACAATATATACAACAGAAAGAGGGCTATACAGGTGCTGACAAACAGGGGCGCCGTATAGGGGGGAAAAGTTGGGATAATTCCAAGGGCCCCTGTCAGTCAGGGGCCCAATATGTTGTCTAGTAAACCAAAATCTGGTTTTCAAAAAAGGAAAGAAAGAAAAGAGAGAGAGGGAAGCCAAAGAAAAGGATGTCACTCTGTAGCCCAGTTTTTCACCAAGAAAGGTTGGCAGCCTTTAGTCTGAGAGTGGCTTTAACCTGTTGGCTTCATGTCCAGAGTGAAATAAGCTAGCTAGCTGCAGACTGGTGTTAGCCTACATTTCATCAACATTTAATCAGTGCAGGGAAACGTTTAGCAAGATATTCATATTAAATCATTGTCCCTGCCCCTTTTAGCAGACTAACAAAAGATGAGTCAGCAGCAGCCCACTCTGCCCATAACTACAGCCTCCCTGTAGGTGAGCAGCATGGTGTTAATGACAGGCCAGTTAGCATCATTCCAGGCAGTCTGTGGGGATTTCTCTCTCTCTCTTGCTCTTTTTATCATAATAAAAAAAAATGAAATATTTATCAATGACAGAAATTCAAAATTATTTTCTCACATAATGATCATTATGAAATAAAATAAAAACAATCTCCTGTCTGTACTGGATGCTGGACAGTTGGAAACAGTGAGTAGCTAACCTCAGCCTGCATGTAAATTACAGACAATATTAAAATAATCCAGTTTGATACATTCATTTAGATTAAATTATGGCTGTTAAATGACAGTTTATTTTACTATAAAAATACATTGAGACTGTAAAAGATTGCCATAAGGACATTTTTACGGTGGCTTTTAACCTTGCATCAAATAATGAGCCATGGCGGCTGTGGCTCAGGAGGTAGAGCGGGTTGCTCGTTAATCGGAAGGTCGGCATTTCAATCCCCGGCTCCCCCAGGCTGCATTTCGAAGTGTCCTTGGGCAACATTGCTGAACCCCAAATTTCCCTTGGCGGCTATTCCACCAGTGTGTGATGGTGAATACACATATAGTGTAAAAGCGCTTTGAGTGATCGAAAATAAAGTAAAAAAAGGGGGTTTTATCCAAAGACATTTAGGTTAGATCTTGGATCAAAATACACTAGTTGCACTAAAGAACTAGAACAAACTAAGGTGTCCAACACTTGGTACACTATAACAAACAAGGTGAATTACAAAAGGATCTCTGCACTGACTGAAGCCACTCTGGCAGGGAATTCTAGTACAAACACTTTCTAGACACGCTCTCTATACTAAACATAAATACATTCAACCCAACAGCATGGCAGACTGATCACTGGTTCACAGCCGTCCTGAACTGTGGATGCACAAGCTATTAAAGGTGCAGCTAGGGTTGATTGGAGACTTCTGATTGGTAGGTTCGGTCAGATCATAGCCGCACCAATCACCGATGCCAGTGTACAGCAACTAGGAAGTAGATGGTTTTATCTCTAGCGGGACCAATCCTCAACAGGGATTCACACAGCTGGATTAGCATAAACAGCAGAATCTCATCCAAACACCTTGCAAGCTTGCAAAGAGAAATGTTAAATAACAAAATAACAAAAAGTCTTTGAGAAATGTTTACTTGCACACGAAAACATGAAATACAATGTAAATACTGTATAGAAGAAACAGATCCCCAGACACCCCAATTGAAAGCCTATTTCATCAATGAATATTTCTTCTAAATAGAGAGTATCTTGTCTTGTTCTCACGACTCCAATATTGAGTAGTATCACGTCTCATGAACTAAGTGTTTCATCACATACCTAATTCTCCTGTTGAAGTTTTGTAATTCATCCTAAATTGACTCACAATCCAAAACTTACTGGATTTCCAATGCGAATCTAATGTATTCAAGGATTTCTACCATGCTCAACCACTATTTTATGCTAATTACCATTAGCATTTTGAGTAAAAGACTTCGCCTGTTCTATTGTTGTAGTTAGTACTGTGGTTTATGCACCATCCATTGAGGTTAAACAAGTACAGTTACCCTATTTCTCTTTCCAGAGCAGCACTGCCCTCACGAATGCTTGTTCAAAAATATTCTAAAACCCTGTCCCGTTGACATTTTGCCTTTGGCCCTCCAGCATTCCTTAAGAGTGGAAGCTGTCCAAGTCAGATCCATGTATCTTTAAAACACTTTGGACATAACAACAAGGGCTGAAAAGGCTAAAAAAGAAAAAAAAAGAAAACCTGAATGCACAAAATTTAACACATGACACGAGTGATGTTTGTGTCTTTTTCTGAATGTGAGCACTTGCAGATGAGAACTGCAGACCTGTGATCCATTGCTCCGGTCCATTTTTAATATATTCTCCTTTATTTCTACAGAACAAGGAAAAGTTCTCAAAGTTCTTCACACCAGCGAAGGGGTCTTCATCATATCTCAGTACTCTCTGTTTCACAACGAGGGCCCCGTTCTAAGCATGGCCATCGACTCCCAAAAGGTATTCCTATTGAGAAATATTTCAGATTTCTTGTTGAGTGAAAAGTTTCTCACACATCATTAATTCATTTTTTATTATGAAATTTCTACAAAATTCAAAATGCTGACTGATACATAAATAAATATGCTTATATTGATAGATGAGGCTGTGTAATCTTCCATTTGGGATTATACTAGCCTTTATTAGATATTAATATAGTCTTCCTGTCATGTTTTCCATATAGAAGTTCCTCAATTTGGGTTTTAGGTGAGGATTTTATTGCCCTGTGTTGGTTTGAAAGCTGTTTCAGAAGCTATGCTGCCTGAAAAATAATACAAATTTGGGAGACAACAATGATTTATTCCAGTAATACTAGAACTGTTATTAAAAAAAGACATAATCTATTACATCTTTTCCTCCTCAGGGACACCTGTATGTCGGTACAGCGATGGAGGTCCAGCGACTGCCACTGGCTGATTGCAGTCGCTATGGTGACACATGCAGGGAGTGCATTCTTTCCCGGGATCCGTACTGTGGCTGGGACATGGCCAGGAGGAAGTGCGTCGCCATCCCGCCAGGATACAATGTCACATCTGGGTATGTTAGATATAAAGTCACTGCAGTAGAGCTTTTGTGTGTTTTTACATGAGCCAACAAGAGAGCAACTGAGCACACATCATCAGTCATTTCACAAACAGTCTCAGTACTGCCAGATATAAAGCATAAATCTGCAATTAAAGAAATAACAGCTTATGTTTTGATTGACAATCGTTGGCCGTGAGGTGATGAAACTTTCTTTATCTCTGAAGAAACTGCAGTTTAAAAAAAATATACCAAAAATGCTTTTTAATACTGTGTTTCACTTCGTAAATTGCTTTGGCTTCAGCGGATCTTGTGCATTTCCGAATGAATATGAAAATCAATCATGTGCTGGAAAAAGCCTCTGCCCCCCTCGACATTGTTGAATGATTTGTCTCTAATGCATGTTTTAATTTGCGAGTAGTAGGTTGATGTGGCGGCTCATAAGCCTCATGCAGCATGAAACTATTTAATGCTGCTAATTTGTCCTCTATTATTTTCCAACAGGACACTCCTTCAGAATCTGGACGAGTCGAACGCCTCGGTTTGTGGGGAAGCTGCTGGTGAGCCCTTATCTGCTCTCTCCCACTCTCTCTGTATCTTAATTAAACCAAAATAGGAACCTTTCTGAGGAGCTACAGTAAAAAGATGATTATCATATAATTGAACAAGAGTTCAAAAACCCGTCGGGAGAGATTTTTTTTTACATCATGGCTTGCCCTGTTTCAAAGCTCAAAACCTAGTTATAACCCTGAAAAATCAGGACAATTACTCTCCTCTGAGGGAAGGCTATCTCCTTAAGTGATCTGATTTTAACACAGCATTTATTTCCATTTGTGTTAGTGGTGCCACATGTCCTGCGTGTGGATACTGTAACAAGTTTTGATCTTTTTCCCTAGAAAATACTTGAGCACAATGTGCAATGAAGCAATGTGTTTTAACTGATATCTTAGAGCAATGTATGTCATTGTTTATTCTATATTATTCTCATTTAGAGTTAAAAAAAGGTTAGCTTGCTAAATAAATCCACTTCTTAGCTGAGAACTCCAGCTGAACATGTATGGCTGACTCCTACGACAATCAGAACCCTCCAAAAAGATATATATACACACATACGTTGGCTATATTAGACATACATCATCATTCTGACTCAGCACCATGTAATGTAAAAAAGAAGTGGAGGCTAAAGACACAGGTCCCCAGCGTCCTCATCTTGAAATGATCCATTCCAGTCATTAAGACATGGAAATAATTTTTAATATTATAGTGCAGTATTATAAGGAAATGTTTAAAGATTAAATTGTATCTTTCTAATATAACCTAAACATACATTGACACCGGCTACTACGCAGCGTATGCAACAATCCTGAACTATCGTGAGGGCCTTTTGTAACAAGGTAAAGCGCCCTTGCCGTCACTTTTTAATGCACTGGGTACCCCTTAAAAACCTGTGTAAAACCAAGAGTCAACAGTGACTTATTTAACTATTTTAATCTAAAACATGATCTTTTCCTAAACCTAGAAAAGTGATTTTGGTGCCTGAACCTTACCAAACTGCCTCTGTTTCACATTAACCATGTTTTACTTTGACCATGGAGACTTGCACCCCAGTGCATTAAAACAAAGTGACGGCAAGCATATGTGATGAGATGAGAGTGAGAACGTGTTGTAGGGCACATATAATTTCTGCTGATAATGTGCTTTAGTGGTGCATATTCCGATATGAATTGCACCTAATCAAATAACTGCTTAAAACATATACAAAACTGACACATAATGAATATATATAAATGTCTGGGGCCCTGAGGCAATTGTCTGCTTTGCCAGGTGTAATGGCAAAAATTTACAAAACAGTTGGGGTTTACAGCAGCAAAGATTTTAATTTGCTAGAAACGGGATGAGTTATATATATGTTCACATAGATAAGTTCAGTCAACATTTTTAATTACAATATGAATGGATTTATTTTGGTATAGAACTCTTAATTTCTTTGTCCCTATAGCTCTGAAGCAGCGTCGAACTTCCCCGAGAGAAGTTTTTGTGCAGTCCAACACCTCCATCTTTCTTCCTTGCCCTGTGCGCTCCTTCCATGCCACTTACCGCTGGGAGAAGGACAACTGTGTCAGGAACTATCCCTGCCTCTTCTCCGGGGACTTCTGTGTCCTTGGGCCAGCTGTTGACACACCCTTGAAGGAAGGGGTCTTCCGCTGCATGGCCACCGAGGATGGATTCAAGGTGGAGGTTATCTCCTTCAGGCTGGTAAACAACGGCAGGCTCCTGGCTGCCTCCCTGGCCTCCACTGTGGGGCTGTCGCTTCTGCTCGCCGTGGCTACCCTTTGGCTCCATTAACTTCAGCTAACACTGATGCTAACCCCTCATCCTTACTGGCTCCCAATGACAGGAAAAAGAAGGAGCCGCTGTTAGGAGGTTAGGTTTGCAGAGAGCACTGAAGTACATGGTTGGGTGGGACGTTCACCCTTTCCCAAACAAATTTTTAGAGAAAGAGTCAGAATGTCAGTTGAATAAAGGATTAAAGACTGTATTTTTAGCATAACATAACACACCTTCAGCTGCAGCTGCTTTAATAAGATCAGAACTGGTGAACACATACATTAACATTCAGACTAAAGTGAATAGGCGATTTATAAAGACATATCAATTAATTTGATGTGTCTTGCAAGTACAATTTAGATTCATAGATTCACCATAACTAGCTACTCTGCAAACCTTTCCTCTCTGACTCAGAAGATAAACATATCGTATGAGTTGGGCAAAAACACCAATACCAGGCCTATTCTTTTTCCCCCTCATTTCTCTACTTATTTTGAAATTGACTTGATTGTGCTTATTTGTGAATATATAAACCTTTAATACCGCTCCAACATCTATTCATTCATCTTGTTAACCTTCATTGGTATAGCTCATTCGTACTTAGAGAAATGTCTGGTATTGAGATTTAAAAAAGCCTTAACACTTCTGGGACATAAACTCCTAAGCACAATCTTGCAGTCGAGGCAGAATACTGCAGACTCGGTTGGACTTGGCGCTATAATTAGTGCAGCTGAGTCTAACAACATCGCTGGGAGGAAGTGTCAGCTTTTTGACAGGAAGTAGGCGGATGGGCAAAAGCTCATTCTCGACCATCACTGTGTCTCAGCACCTCCTCCTCAGACGAGGCAGTTTCTTGCATCTTTTTATCAGATGGTATCAGACATCGTTATTACGCCTTGTTCACAGCTTTGTCCGTTGTTTTTCTATGTACATGCCATCGTCTTTCTTCCTCCCCAGAGCATCAGAAACAAAACACTCGCCTTTTCAGGATGTGATAAACACAACATCACCTCCAGCTCCTTTGGAAAGCGTTACTTAATGTTAGCAGTAAGGAGCAAACCGCGCTCAATCATAAAACCATTAAATTATTTAATCTCTATCAATCAACGTGAAGATTAAATTCTGAATATATTTGTCGTGGAGAGACGGTGTTTCTAAGTTATGTGAAACAGCAGTGACCTTTCTTGCCAATTCTGGTATGTTGGCGGCATGTCATTAGTCCATCCATTTTAGGAAACAGAGCAGACAGCGACAAAGAGAAAATAATCTGCTGCAAATGATATCCAATTTACCCCGACAATGTGTAAAGATGTGAACAAGGTGTTACGCTATAGCAATTTCAATAAACACATACCTACATTACCATGAGGGCAGATGACGCTAAATGAACTACATATTAGGATTGCTTTTTACTATGAGAAAAAAAGGCTTGTACTTAGATCTGTAAAGTATGTTCTGTATTTTATTGTTCTGCAGATGCCGATTTCTACCATTACTGCCTATGTATGTGGCACTTTGTCTTGATTGTTGGATTGGGTTTTTATGCCATAGTTAGAATGTGATATATAAACATTGACTACTTTGCCTCTTACCCCAGAAACACCAGTGCAACTAGACAACATTTAATTTTTTCTCATACTTGTGTCTCTATACTGTAAAACTAAAAGGCTTGACAGATTCCAACAAGATGCTTCACTGACATACAGCAGCAACTGCAATCAGTGGCGAGAGCACTGACTTTAGGAATTAACATCACGCTACATCTGCAGCATCATCCTCTAACCTCTCTAATAACATGAAATATATTAAGACAAAGACGGCAGATTAAAGATCATTGTAAAAGGAAATAACAGTTGTGAATGTAGCTGCAGTTCAACAGTTCTGAAATACCAAAAATGAATGCCAAACCTTATGAGTACTGATCAGCTGACTGACGAAGAAGGCTTGTGTGGTGATGAATTATGCAGCGGATTAGCATGTTCTCCAGAGCTTTGAGAATTATCATTCAGTAATGTTACATAAATCTGGCCGTGCCGAGCCTTCCATAGTGGCAGCAATGTCATTAATAGCTAATTAGACAATGAACCGGCTCGTCATGCACTTTATTAAATAATTTATTTTACACCGTCAGGGATTCTCAGCTGTGAAAATCTTGAGGTACTGTCGTGATTCTCACTCAGCTCGGTTGTATATTGCTGCTCGGGGATCTTATTTCTTTCTGCATTACACTGACACAGGCTACTGACGGTGCCAAAAAAAAAAGAAAGAAAGAGAAGCAAAGCTATGTTGAGCCTCCTCATCTGCCTAATGCTTATTGCTTTTTATTTTGTTCACTTGCTTTATCCCTCACTCCTTGCCTCGCAGAACATTTTGTCCCAGACAAACCCTGAGCGTGTGTACAACAACGACCTTTCCCAAAACCAAACTCAAAAGCACAAACCTACTGCAGATCCAACATGCATATTCACCGCCTTTGGGTTTCTGTGTCTCCACAAGGGTGGAAAAAATTAACACCAGCCACCAGCCAAGCGCTGCTAAACATTTAGTAAAAGAGTGTTAACAAAGCCAATGCTGCCACAGACTTTTGGCAGGAAACTCATTCATTGAACACGGACATGCTCCAGGCATTTTTCTGTATAACCTCCTTCATAAATATAACTGCTGTATATGTGTCTTTGTGATTTGACTCAAAGCTGATATTATAAGCCATTATGACAGGAGAGACCAATGTTAATTAGGTAAACAAACCTGGTATCATGGGCTTCTTCACTGTGTCCCACATCCATACCATATACGTGCAGAGACTGAAAACAGAAAAATGACAACATTGGTCATTTGCACATGCAGTGAAGAGAATAATATTTCTAATAAATATAGTGGAAGAAAACTAGACAGTCTCTTGAAAAGGAAAACTACAAATAAGTGCATTATGTCATTAAATGTCCTCACAGTACTTCTCAGTCTAGTCCTTTGGGAAGTTAAGGACAAACAATATACTTTCATTTGTACAAATATTACAATGGATGTCAAAACTACTGCTAATGTCAAATTTGAAAACATTTTATGAATACAGTCACACGACCAAAGAAACATATTGTACAAATTAGATAAAATCAAAGCCACAGTATGTCAAGGATAAGCCTTTTGAGAACTACAAAGGAGAAATATTTGAGCCTTTACTGCTGCCATGGGAGCCATCTTTCCATCTTCCACAATCGTTATTCAGTTTAATCTTTAAATTTATTGAACTTGAAATTTTCACAAAATTACGTTTAACTTACTATTTAGCTGATATTTGCTACTCCATCTCAGTTATTGTTGTACAACAATAGTCTCCATGAACACTGGCTCTCAGGAAGGTGGAATACAACCTTCATCATTCAACATTTCATCTTCAACTCGACAAGGCTTTGTTACCCACACTTTTCTAGCTAATGCGTGTAATCACTTGCCGTCTTCAAACCACATCTCCCCTGTGTTCAAGTCCTTGCTTTGATTCAGTTATTGCTCACTCGCATCCGTCATCGTCAGCCAGTCCGATAAAGGCTGATCTCCTTCAAAGCAAGCGCTTGATTTGCCTTCAGGAAACCATTTTAAAATCGATCATGCTATCTGCTGTAAACGATCTGACATTGAGTGAAGCGGGTCACTGTTTTGTCTGCTCTGGGGTTTTGAGTGTCAAGTACTGTATATGATGATGTGTGCCCTCGATTCTGTGTCTTGATATCTAATTTTAAAAGTAACATGCCAAACTATTGTTGAAGAAGGGATTTATATTGATGCCATGTCAATCTAATACCATCTCATAACGTATTTTTAAAAAACAGATATCTATATTCATGTAACAAATCCATATTGACATGTGTTTCCCTGAACATGTGCGGTGAAATTAATAAAATATCCGTATGAAGAAAGGATTTATTGTGTTTATTTGAAAGCGCTATGACTAGCAAAAAAAAAAACTTCCACCAAAATCCTAACCCTAATGAATACATCAAGATAAATAATTAATGGATGTGTCAAAGATTTCATTGTGTAAATTAAGGGGAAAGTTACCCTTCAAGTCTATTTGTTTATTTGGGGCTTAAAATAACACTGTTAAGCGATTTGATTTTGCCTTTTCAGATGTCAGTTGTTTAAATGATAAGGATGTGCATGTAGATTTCACTCAAACAGAAAATTGTGGAAATCTGCACACACCAGAACACAAAATGGCTGACATTAAGTTGAAGGTCCCTATCAAAACAAGCACGTTTCATCACCATCTGCTGGCCAATACTTGGTGTATTGACAATATTTAAATACACAGCCTATTCAGTATTTAAAACCCACTGACATGAGTCATATATCCATAGTTATTTCAGTTTTCTCCTGAACCACGTTTTTACCGCTTCCGTGTTGTTGCAGTCATTTTGCTCTTAGGAGTCAAGAGCAAGCAGTCAACACCACCAATCAGCACTAAGGTGACATGGGTGCCAAACCTATGATGACACTTGAAAAGGAAAACCAGCACCCTCAAATTGAAGATTATTTTATAGCTGAAATATCTGTCTATGTCTGAGTATATTTATTGAAACTACTATTATCTCTCTAATCATTTTATAATGAATTTAACAATGTGGACCAAATTAATAACTCAAGTCTGAGGGAACAGATGAACATGCTTAAATGCTAAGTTTGTCAAGGAGGATGACTGTTCACACTGGCATAAGTTCTCCTAAAACACCTCAGTACCATTTTTCATAATGAATACACTGAACAAATTGTATGACACACAAAGGTTTCCCTTTATATGCACTTTTTTGTGGATCTCATTTTTATTTTCATAATGCAAGTGGACATAATGGTTTCCAGAAAAAAATAAACCCAACTTACTTGGCCCTAAACAGACAGCATGACAGACTTCCAGACTATCAGGACTGATTCAAATCTGAGGAAAACCTGTGACTAAACACAGACTCAGTGAGCACAAGCTGGCAGTGTTCACTCAAAAGCTGAAAAACAGAGCTGAGTCACAGGTAACTCCTGAATCTACATAATGTCAAAATGAATGCAACGCATTCCAGGAAAAACGTCTGCAGTAAATTGAGTCATCGCTTAATACCAAAGATATGAGGATGGAAACTAATGAGTCAGCTTGCAGCAATGACCCACCGAAAAAAATAGAACATACACTGAAAAAAATTATAAACGCTTATGTTTTTGCCCCCATTCATCATGAGCTGAACTCAAAGATCTAAGACTTACCCTATGTACACAAAAGGCCTATTTCTCTCTTTTGTTCATAAATCTGTCAAAATGTTAGTGAGTACTACTCCTTTGCGGAGATTATCCATCCACCACACAGGTGTGGCATATCAAGATGCTGATCAGACAACATGGGTAGTGCACAGGTGTCCCTTAGGCTGGCCACATATGAGCTCATATAATTGAATTGAAAGTAATCATAATCCCCTTTATTTCAAGGGCCAATTCATAGTTTTCACAAGGGTTTCCACAGTTGTCCCTTGATTAAAATGTTTTTGATGTTAATTTTATGCACATTAATGGCCATTATAACAAGTGTAACACGTCTGAACAATAAGGAATAAAGATAAGCAAACAATTTGGTCAGTAGTACAACGTCAGCACTCTAGTGCAACGATAAAGTTAACAAAAGTATAAGTTATGAACCTTAATGTTGCCTTCACCCAAACTGATTTTCATGTGAAAAATACAATATATTTAGACTCTTAAATGTACTTTATTCTTCTGCATCAAATCGACGGCATAACCTCTGTGTAGCCCCCTACCCTACGCCGTCGCTTACACCATAGCCTGACATGCACCTCCTCGAAAACGTTGAGGCGACGCAGACCGTAAGCACTGTGATTGGTTAGCTAAGTAGCCTCCCAATGCTTCCGAGCCGACAGGAAGTGCTCTGTGATTTGAAGTAACTTTTAGTGCCAGCCAAAAAAGCAGCTGTAACATGGTGGGTCAATATATTTGATCATCACAACCCAAACGAAATGACTCGTTTCACTAACAGAATGTGATCCATTCTGTCGATAACATTTGGAAAGGCTATACCAGCCACACATATGCAATTTTACCCCATTCACATTAGCGGAGGGCTAAACCGAAGTTAGCCTGCTCAGGCAAAAGTCAAGACAGTGGATGCTGTAGCGCTACCATCGACTAATGTTTGGGGGTGAAATTGCAGAATGACGGACACACTGACCTACAAGTATAAATCCATGGCTACGCATGTAGACTCTACACAGGCTTTTAACGAATCAAGCTTTAAACCAAAGATGCCCCCTTAAATAGACCCTAAATTAATTTTATCTCATGTTTAAGCACTACAGGTACGTTATAGCCAGCGGCTGCGAAAAGGCTGTTCTCAGCATGGTACCATGAACACTGACGGCCCCAGTCATCTTGTCAGCTGGTGATATATATTCCACTAATGGACGGGACCTCACATCTCTGAAAACGTCATAGAAACTTTTCAAATCAGCTCTATCTTGATAAATCAGCCACAAATTTGAAGTTTAACGATATATTGCCACATAAAAACCTGCATTCAGTTCTAAGAAACAGCAGTATTATAAACTTACACTTGTGTGTCTTCACCTCCACCATTGCCGCTTGTTGGTGAGAAATGTATTCTGGGATACTTGGCAATCCGAAGTCCACACAAGTCACCACCGATGCAGGCTATGTAAAATGGGCGCAGTGAGAACACATCCGGGTATTTGACTGTACTTGGACTTTTGAATTGGAATGGTACCTGGTCTGCGACTGTTGACGTTGCAGTCAACAGGAACACAAGTACAGCAAATAACGCAGATTGAGAAACGCCCACGGTCTTTATCGCCGTCTGGTGTCCGACTTGTGGTGGTGTGCAGACATGCAGCAAATGAAAGGTCTCAACACGAATCGCTGTGGGATGTTATGTTCTCAAGTTATCAGCCTGTAAAGCATGGAAGTTCTTTCGGTCATAGAAATGTTTATGAATATTCACTGTATTGATCACTATTTCAATGTTTTGAAAACTTTGTTTTTTGTAATGTGGTTGGATGGACACAGATAGTGTTTTGAAGAAAACTCCCAGTAAAGGTCAACATTTAGCCTAAACAGTAAATATGGC
Source organism: Lepomis macrochirus (assembly GCA_024633595.2). Classification (NCBI taxonomy): domain Eukaryota; kingdom Metazoa; phylum Chordata; class Actinopteri; order Centrarchiformes; family Centrarchidae; genus Lepomis; species Lepomis macrochirus. The sequence continues at coordinate 6,046,413 of JALXJV020000015.1, read as the reverse complement.
AAAAACATGGACATTCTCCTGGGTATCTTTTTTGAAAATTGTATAATAACTGTGTTTTAGTTTCTCTTTATCAATTACAGTTATATTTCAGATGAAGTAGAAGATATTGAGTTGCATTATAATCTGCAGGATGATGGTTTTGATGGTGAAATTGCCTTTGAAATATAGATTTTTATACCAGGTGAGGATGAAAATGTATTTCTCTCATTGCATCTCCATTTACTCGGTAATGACAAAATAAACAGGTCAATTTCATTAGTGCACCTAATGGTTGAGGAGTTCTTCCCGATTCATTTTGGGTATGTTATTTTAGGGAAGTTTCCTGAAAATAGATGGCAGTGACCAAGTGGTAGCCCACATTAATAATGAAGAAAATGCCTCTTCAATAACAACCAAATGTCTCTTCAAAAAGGTGAAAATGGGTCATGAGTTTTAATAAAAAACGTAACCATTAAACCTGCTGGAAGTAGGTAATTGTGAGGCAAGGAAACAAGCAAGGAATCACTAATGACACCAAAGACTGCCTTAGTAAAGGCACTAAGGAGTTCACTGTTCAGCCTGTTTTCAGTTCCAGAATATTCAATCACTTTTAATGATAAACAAGAGAGATAGCAAAGAAATCTCAATGGGGCCCAAAGGACAGAACCTGGCTGGCTTACATAAAGAATGCTCTGCACCGAATAGAAGACAGATCAGAATGCTTTAGCTTCTCAGTTCCCCACACTCCCTCAAGAATGGGAGTGACACCATGATTGGCCAAGAGGAGAATCACCAAGCAGCTCTCTCACTAACTGTTGAGAAGTTAGTCCCCACCGCCCGTGCAGCAGGTGATCTGAATTATCATCTAATCAACCCACAGGAACGTTGACATTGAGCCAAAATTAAATAGACGCAAATAAATATGAATGAGGACATGTTACAATTGTGGACATGTCGCCAACGTTTATTTGCCATTAAGTACAGTTAATGGCCAAAGGACAACTAGACTGAGTCTCATTTTGTCTTTCACCCAGCAGTTATTTCCTTGTTAAGCAGCAAAACTATGTGGTAGCAGAAAACATACCACTAGATATTTTTTTATTATTTCTGGTTCTGAGAGGAGGAATTCCAATATTTTTCATCTCAAATATAAAAACTGAATGAGCACATTACAGTAAAATCAGTGCATTCATGCTCCCCTGAGGCTGAACCCTTTCTGTTTTAATGAGCCTTTCCTTCAGTGCAACTCTCATTACAAACTTTACATTTTTATTTGCTGGCAAATAGCAAAATCAGCCCAGGTCTTTTACAGTGAGCTTTTATTCAATCTGAACAACTCTTGAGATCCTTCAGAGGTAAAAGCAGCCTATTGCACAAGTCAGTCAAATCCTCAACTTTCTTCTCGATGTGCTTTTATCCAAGACCTCAATCTTACTCCGCAAGCTCACTGTTTCAAAGCATGTTCTGCCTACAAATGCCTTTCATATTTTTTGACTAAAATTAGGCATGCATTAGAACAAGGAGCCATTAAATATAAGTCCTCCTTTATTTTCAGTTTGTTTGGCACATCCATTCCTCTGCAGTTATCAGGAACATTCACACTCGCAAACAGGGACTGTCCTTTTTATGCACATGGAAACACACATCCATCTAAGCGGTTCACATGTCAGTCTTCTCAGTGGTTCTCACTGGCAGAAATACAAACACAAAAATAGATTTCAAACCCATTCCCAGAAAACAAATCAAACCATATTCCACCATAATTGTTTCCAGATGTCTCAGTAAAATGAGGTGTAAGTATGTCAGATGGTAATCTGAGCATGACAAATAAAACAGTTTGTATTGTGTTAGAGCAGGTGCGGCAAAACTTTGTTGATTGCACACGTAGTGTGAACTAGGCTTTACGTGAGCAACTGCAGGGGCAAGGAATGAAAACGGCGCCGCCAAGTCGGACACATTCTACCTGGTTGAGATCACTGTGAAGTGTGATCAATGACAAAAATATGGTTCCAACTTTGTGCAGCATGCATCACGTTAAATCAGCACTGCGCATAGCCACATGAAGTCAAACGAACCTATTGCTTTCTAGTGGATCAAGATGACAACGACATCTAGTGTTTAAAGTAGGATGTTCAATGTGCTTACAGTGCAATTTAGAAATAACCTCAAGTCATATTCTACGTTTTTTTAAATTCACCACTGTGGGCCGTAGTTTGGCCACCCCTGTGTTAAAGGATCGGTTCAAACTAATTTCAACATTTCCTCTCTTACCTTTTTTAGTGATAAAAACCAACAGAGACATTCTTCTGGACAGTCTTTATTGGAAATGCTCTCATCAACAGTATGAAAACTGAAGACAGCATGGCCTTGAATTGAGCTGGTACTGACAGGTGTAAATTCAACCATGATGGGTACTCATGTGAGGGATTTGCCCGTACCTCATACTGCGCACCATCATCTCCTTGTGAACACTGGTACTTACAAATCTGTGAGTGAAAACTAAACTAAAAGTTTGAAATTACCAAAAGAAAAAGAAAAGTCCTCAGTGAGCTTTAACACCTGGAAAGTCCTCAGCATGAAATGCTGCTTCTTTGACCGAACCAACCCATTATTGTAAGACCAGTGAGGTGACCCATACCTGTAGTCTTATCATAGTAAATACATATTCAGTGATTCTGGCGACTGTAAATGCCAATCAACATCTGCGACAGGTCCCTTTCTATCTTTGTGTTTTTACAGAATCGTACATATACCATAGAGTGTATGTAAAAAACATATGGAGGCAAATAGCACTGTGTTTTCTGTTTCATGGAAACTTTCTGTTTAAAGTAATCCCTATGAGTAATCTCCAGTTTTACAAAATGTACCTGTCATCTGATCACGTCTATTTTTTCTGTATTGCAACAGAGTAGTTACCTTTTTGTGTATCCTGATTATGTAACACCATTACATGTAATCCGTTACCCCCCAACAGAACGTTATACAGTAGTCTACTGTATGGGCAAATGTTCTGTGCACCATCGACACTTGCACCCCTCCAACACCCTGAGTATTTTATGGACATCATTGCACAACATGGATATCTTCATTCATTTTTTAGGTCTTGCAACACAAGATTTAAACAGAAACTGACCTTCTGTCTGGGGGAACAAGGTGTGGTTGCAGCTTTTTGCTTCAGCAACTATTATGTAATGGCTTTTCCCCCTCATAATCACAAAACAGTATAACACCAGATTGACTAAGAAGTTAGATACATTAATTTATTTACCAGAAGGATGCAGGAATATATTTACAATATAATTTACAATGCATAAAATGTGGCTATCATTACAAATCAAATGGACATTACATAATTCCACTGGGTGAGAGAAGATATCTCCCTCTTCACAAGTGAAATTCAGATTAGCAGGGTAATTCAGTTCTTAAGGGTATTGCATGACAAGAATTTAGATGAAACTCTTTTTATATAACTACAATAATGCAAATTATTTCCCTATTTATTTTAATTTATCAGAGATGGAAAACTGTCCTCTGCTGTCCTCCCTGAGATCTGACCAGGCCCCCTTCTGTTCTCTTTAATAGTGCTCTTAAATTTGAGAGCCTACACATGCACTCTTTGATTTTAACTTCTACTGTGCCACAGTTTTACAAAATGAATGACAATTACCTTTCCTTATTATGCTATGAAAAACAACTGTGAATTATGTAATGGGCCGGACTGACATTCCTTCTCTTTCCTGGTAATGCAACATCTGATTTCTCTTAGTTCATTCAAAGGTTTCTTATCCTCAAATGACCTGCTGTATAAGATACAGCTGTTAAAAGCATGCCATAACAACAAAAAACATACTTTCACACCAATGGAAAAGTGTACCTGCCAGGCCTAACCACAATAGGGAATAATAAATTATAAAAGTGAATATTTATATTAAGTTAATAATGTTTTATTTTTATAATCAACTATAATAACTTACTGATTTTTTTAGCTAGAGTTCTCAAACTTTTATACAAAGTACCCGCATTTGTTCACTACAAATGGAGCCAATTCAGACCTTGTGAGTTCATATCAAATGCATTGTGTTGTCATGTTACAACCAGGGTAGGTTGCAACACATGCTGGGGCAAGTTGTAACAACAAGACAAAAGCAAAAATAGATGCCACACCAATCAGTAACGTAACCCTAATATCATAAAATAAAAGTAATGTAACCTGATTACTTTTATTTACTTTTGGATTACTTCAATGTTAAATAGGCAAATGAAGAGCAAGAGAAGTATCAATTATGTGTTTTCTGCTCAGTGTAGTTTTAGAGAAACATACAAAACCTTCCATTCATATAAAATCAAAATCCATGTTTAAATATTTTCATAAGATATACTTTGCACTATGTCACCACTATGGCAGTATCTGGCCCATCAATGACAACATGTGTTTTGTAGACTTTGTCATTTGGAAAAGCATTTTAAAATGTTGATGACTCATTCTGCATTTAATGAAAAGATTTCTCAATATAATACTGCTGAAGCAGAGTGTTTCTGGGACCGGGCTCCACTGTAGAAAAAAACATATTATTTCACCGATTTTGGTGAAACGGATCATATTTGATGAGGAAATATTAGAATTATTCGTTTATTCTAGTTTTATTCCAGTTTTCTCTCTGATGTCGCCCTGCTGCTCTGCCTCAACTCTTTGATTCACAGTTTCCTGTTAGACAGATTACTTTACTTGTTGCTGAAGTTAGTCAACAGCTAACTGCTGTTATTAGCTCAGTTAGCTGTGGAACCACTGGTCAGATTAGATCTGCCCATACTGGGAGCCCGGAGCACCAGGTGAGTGTTTGTTAGACTTTTACTCAAGCACTGGAAATTTTCAGGACGGGGTGATTGCAGGGGATGGTGCCTGATTGGGAACCATAGCCGGGTGAGCAGGCAACAAAACCTCACTCAGCAGTTTCCAAGTGAACATGGTATGAACAATCCATTTTCACAGAGCTTCCTGATGGATATCTTAACTTTTTGCTAAACCGCTAACTGTAGCATATCTGCCTGTATCTGTGGCTAGTTAGCTTGGTTATCCCTATGAGTAACCCCCAGTTTTACATACCTGTCATCTGATCACATCTATTGTCTCTGTATTGTAACAGAGTACAGTTACTTTTTTTAATATCCTGAGTATGTAACGCCATTACATTTAATCTGTTACCCCACAACCCTGACTACAATAAACTTAATAAAAGAACATTTTGTACATTCTTAGGTCTAACAAAAAGATGTGTATGTCTGTGTATGTCAGTGTTTTTATATTCTTAATCAGAGTTACAGTCAGTGCTTGAAGTGGGCTGGTATTTTACTCTTTACGAACAACAAATTAAATTCCATTCATTCCATTTCAGTGGGTTGAAGGCAGAAATCCATGTCTCAAAACATAACAAATAAAAACAGATCTATGTGTATGGCTAATGGTCCCCATAATAATAAAAAAAACATTTCTGAAAGCAGTGAGAGTTTTCCTCTTATGCTGGCCAAGAATTTGTTTTTCTGTCAATGGTGTGATTTTTTTATTTTTTTATTGCAGCTTCTGAGTCAGAAGAAATGTTTTTCTTTCCACTTTCCACGTTACTGAGCAATACACACATCAACACACACCCATACAAGAAGAAAGAATGAGAGGGAGGCAGTCAGGCAGAGAGAGAGAGAGAGAGAGAGAATAGCTGAGCTGGTTGAGCTGATACAGGTCGGGGCAGCTGAATCACTTCTCACTGAGCGTCTTACACACAGCACTTGTTAAAATGTTTTGGTCCACCTGGCGAAGAAGAGTCTAATTATCTTGAGGTGAGTGGAAAGATTCTTTTCTCTCATCATGACTGTTTCAAACCTGTTGTTTTGTCATTTCCAAATGAATCTAGTCAAGTTTGTTGCAGTTTAAAACTGCTGTATTAATAAGTTTTAAGACTATCTTCAGTGGATTATCACTCAAACACCACACATCAAAACTTTATTTCCATGATGACTTGACTAAAGTGAATTCTGTAATGAAAGTTTTGCAAATGACGATGGTGAAGTGCTAGCACTATAAACAGAGATCAGATAATGAATAAAGGCTGATGCATCACTCACCAGTCATCCCTGGCTAGAAAATAGGCCAACAGTTCTGCAATCTTTCCAACACAGGGCCAAGATAGGTTACAATAAGACTGTAAAAGTAATGTAGCAGCTTTGTTCACCCCATCAATTTAAAGTATCACAGGTTTTAGTTCCTGGCACGGATCATGCGTTTGGTGCTTTTATTGCTTAGTCTCGTGTGTCTGTGTGTGTGTGTGCGCATGTGCGTTTGTGTAGCTGTCTGCAGTGTAGTCAACATGAAACAGGTTTATACGCAGTATACCAACTAGGAATTATTGTTGTGACATAACTTTCATTCATAAATTCACCATTAAGGCTTCTGTGGCCAGCTGACATCACCTACCAAGAAACAACAACACTTGCTTGGCAGTCATCCGTCTCGGCGCAAGTTTGAAATTAACTAATGTGAATCACTCAAGGATATGAAACTTAATGAAACAAAAACTACACTCTTTCAGTGTTTTTGTAAGCCTTCCCCTGCCGCTCCAGGTGTGACAGTGCAGCAGATGACACAAACCTTAAAGTTACAGAAACTACAGGAAATATGAGCCCAATGTTATCGTAATGTTACCTGGTAGCATAAGTGAAAGTAGCATACGTTATCATTAACATTCATACCCGTAAAAGCAGAGGTGTATTGAATTGACTATTTCATAGAACTCAATTTCATAACGTTAGTGTGGTGGATCAATGAATGTGGGAAGGGGAGGATACAGATAAAGATACTCTGTGTGTGTTGTGTGTGTGTGTGTGTGTGTGTGTAGTAGCAGTTTTTTAATGCATTTAATTATGATACAGTACATATCCCAAGTTTGAAAATGGTTTTGGACGATGTGCTTGAAAAGATGTGGACCACTTTTTGTGTACTCACTGTTAAATTCATATATTCTGTAATGAATGTGTTAGTAGAACTGCACAAATGTTCGTCGTTAGTACTGCTACTGGTAAGCCTCAGCTTTCCATTATTGTTATAGCTGCAACTTGCATTCTTAAATTTGCATTGAAAATTGCCAGCTGGACTGGATGAGTTGGATGGTGATTAACACTAAATGGTTGAAAATCAGTGTTGCCTCCCCTGCTGTAAATGTCATTGGTTTTTAAAATCTTGTGTTGCTCATGGATGTGTTCATTCACAGTCTTTCAGAATGCTCTTAATTACATGTAGATGCATGCTGTATACATTAGTGAGTGTGGTGTCGCTCTAGGACAGGTGAGTATGAGGCTGAGAGGGACAAACATGTAAAAATAAACTAGAATATGTCTTGACCTTATTTCTAGCAAGCCCTGTCATTGTACTTCTTAGTTTTAACACTAGAGGCACTGCCATTTTGAACAACTATTTGACCTACATTTATGACCTGAAATTAGCACCACTGTAAAATTGTTAGGCCATACGCCACTTTGACATAATATGTACAGAACAGGTTTTAAAATATGATAGTTTTCATTATTTTGATTATATACAGGCAAATATACTTTATGTTGCCTTTTAGTTGATGGTTTACCATATTACGCTGCATGCACAATTATTAGGCAAGTGAGTATGTTGGCCATATCACAATCTTTATGCATATCTTCCAGCTCTAAGCTTTATAAAGATGATGTGTATTTGTGAAATGAGAGAGGGTGTGGCCTAAGGAGATTAACACACCAAAAAGAGTTTTAACTGACACTGAAAAGTCAAAAATACAGCTTATGTTGTTGTGTCCAAAAATTTCATTGTTGTGCAATATGCTATTTAAATCACAAGAAAATTTCTTTATTACAATGAATGGGGCCCATTGTTTTTGGATGACAATGGAGCTCTGTGGTGCGGAGGCATAAGCTATTTCAGGCTTTTGTTACACAGGCAATATTTGTTGGTAGGTTCATTGTTGGTTTTGGTCTTATAATGGGATTTGTTGATGATAATAAAAAGATAAATGACAACAGCCTTATCCTTTTAGACACCCATCTCCTCTGGCAAAAAGGCTGCTTAATTTTTGGCTCCTGGGAAGCTCCAACGGTAAATAAGATAATTTCAGGCAAGTTTGAACAGCTGGTGTCAGTACCGCCTGGCTGATAATGTCTGTGGAATTTCCTCTATAACACTATGCGGTTCATAGACTGTACATGGTCTTGGTAGGCTAAAGCCATTTTGAGAGGTTTATAATCTGCAGGTTTTATTGAGAGCAAGCAAAAACTGTGGCCAAGGCTCCTGTAGTTTCTTGGGGATTTGTTTGTATACTGAAGTCACCGGATCCCTACTGCTGTTAGCCTCTTAATTCTTTTCCAAACAGTTTTATTTTGCACAGTATCATTTATCTCAGTCTTTACTACTTCTATTTATGTTTTGACTTAAGTTCTTTTAAAGGGTTGTGTGCTCTTTAAAGCCCTTCAGGCCCTTTTTATCTTGCAGTTCCTGCCAAGAAGTGTGTGGCAGATGGCGGGATGGACTGCAGAACCTTACACTTATATGCATTGGATCAGGGGCGTTGCTAGACATTAAGCTCTATTGGGGCACCGCCCCATATAATTATGTATGAAATGTGTTAGTATGTGCGGTCCCAGCTTTCTTTGCTTTGCACATCATTATTGGCACTGCCATGTCAGAAAGGGCTTTGATCGGAACATAAGGGTATGTGGGACCTGCTAAAGACGTCTGTATTGGGTCTGTGCAAATACTGGCTGAGGCTGGATGTGGATCAACTATGTTTGTATTGGCTGATGATCCAGCATCTACTCTACTGACAAACGTGAGCATAGACCCTGTAAATTATAGACAATTATAGACAAAACTTACAATATTAATGTTATCAGCTGCATCAGGCTCCTTCAAATTGGCTCCACCAGGTTTCCTTTAAAGAGGTCGTATTATGCTTTTTGGCTTTTCCCCTCTCCTTTGTTGAGTTATATACCTTTTTTGTGCATATTATAGTTTGCAAAGTGAAAATGCCCACCCTCAAAAAAAACTTTGCTCTGAACTGCTTGAAAACAGCTCGTTTGTAGTCCAGTCGCTAAATGCGCCTCATATGACGCTTACCAAGCGGCTACTCGGACACGCCCTCAAAAACGCCGGTGGAAATACACCGAGCTGCAGCACACGCCTCCTCTCCCTTCCAAACACTATGTACCCTTCAGTCAGTCAATGGACATAAAGTTGTTACTGTGATGTAGAGACAGAGCTCAGTTAAAACTTTATGGATGAACGATACATTTATTACAGATTAATAACTCACCACTCTGAAAATCTTGCTCCAGTCTATGTTGCTAAGCTGGTTGGCAACATGTACAGCTGAACTAAAGCTGTGTTTGCTTCTCTGCTTCTGATTGGTTAGTAGTCCTTAAATAGGAATTGCACATATGCAACTCCCACCAAAGATCGTTTAGAGACAAGATGTATCACTTAATAGCTCAAAGCCTTCAACACAGAGTGAAAAGAAGAGCAGCAATGTGCAAGTCTGAAAAAATATGGTGTTTTTTGAAAATTAAACCATGTAAACCTGTTCTGGTCTAACCTAAATAGGATTTTGAACCTGAAAATGAGCATAATACCACATCTTTAATACATTTTCAAAGGTAAAATACTATTTTTTAGTATGACTTAACTGAATAAGTGATGTTCATTATTTACTGAGAGATAAGCATCCATGTTGCACAGAAGCTCCCGCTAATTAACATTTTAATAGTCAATAGTCATTTTCAATCTGTTGCTTTCCATCCTTGCATTAGTCCAGATAACAACTTGTTTTAAAATGATGTGTGCACATGAGGAGTACCACTATATCTGTGTGTTGTCTGGACTGGTCGTCACAGATGCTGCTGCTGGAATGTGTGAGTTTCATTTCATGGATGCGCATATGGACGCATGTTATCTTTTCCAAGCTGCAGTTTATAAACACTGTTGCCCGTCAGCGTTTATCAAATGTAATAAATAGCTGTATTTCAGGTTAACATTCTTCATACACACTGTCTGGCAAGCAACCAAAACACTGACAGACTTAGATGCCCTACAGCTGGTTTAGCAAGACGACAGAGTAGAGAGAGATTCACTGCAGCTGCACATTAACCTAACATTAACCTAACATTACCGTTCCTGCTGACATCAGACTTTGAGAGGAGAAAACAAGTTTACCTGACTGCTGTCACTCTGATTGAGTTTTGTTCTTTTCTTGTGCCCAGAAAGATAGTCCCTCTTAATCCTTTCATCAATGTTGTAAACACTGTCTTTTACCATTGAATTATCTTTTTTTTGTAGCATTTAACAAAGTTAACAACGTGCCTATAACCAGTAGTTTTATTTGAAAATATAACCACACATTGCATATTTAACGCCAACTTGACCGGACATTGTAGATGTCCAAAAACGACACCAAGGGGTCTTGCCCATTTTACTGGGGAATAGCAGTTCCTTTACTTTCTCCATTAACGTCTTGAATTATTCGTCATTAAGGTTTGAATAATCAGAACAAAATTCCAAAACCCCTGTTCTCTCTCTCTCTCTCTCCCTGGTTTGTAAACACTCAGAATTATTATTTGCTCAATGATAGCAGAATAAAAAGGATTTCATCAATCACGCTTACATAGCACATTTTATTTTTGGCATACAGTAAGCACAGATTTGGTCAAAAAAATCACAATTTTGTACCAACTGAACACTATAAAACTTACTTACTTAAAAATACCTTGATGTAAAATTGTATTTAATATTTAAAACACATGATATTCTTAAAACTGTATAGATACAAAAAACATCAACGTAGCTTTCCCTCATCTGTTGCAGATTTGCAGTGTTCCTGGTGCCAACCTGCTTAAAGAGGTCATGCTCATTTTAACGTTTATAATTTTATGTAGTGATTCCACCCAAATTGGTTTACATAGTTTCATTTTCAAACAACACCATATTTTTGTCATACTGCGCATTGCTGTAGCTACTTTTTTCACCCTGTGTGTTGCATGCACGTCCGATGTTCGCAATACCTAGTTAAGGACTACTTTCCAATCAGAAGTAGCAGAGGGTGGGTCCTGTAAAGCAAGGTATTGTGATCCAAAGCTGATTCAACCGGTAGGCACGGCTTTAGTTTAGCTGTACATGTTCCCAAACCAGCTTCAGAGTGGGAAGTTATTAACTTGTTACAAATTTATCCTTAAAACATAACGTGTTGATGCATACTGTTTCTACCTCACAGTAACAAATTTGTATCTATTGACTTCCTGGAGGGAATGTAAAATTCGATTCGGGAGGGTGGGAGTGTTGGGAGACAGCAGGCAAATGTCTTGTCTCTGTGTGTGCTGCAGCTCAGTTTGTTTCTCCACCAGTGTTTTTGAGGGCGTGCCACACTTGTGAGCCAATTATTTACATAAGCTAACAAATTAGCCTCACATGAACGCATGTAGTACATATAGGCCTACAAAAAATGCTCTTATCACCATTTATCCATAGTTGATGGAGACAGAGAAGACTGTTTAGTTTGTATATGTCTAAGTGTGTTCTTGACACCTGTTGACTTTTGCTTCTTTACAGTTTGTACGTCCCCTGGTAGAGATGTTGGGAGAAAAGCGTTCTCGTCTCGCACCACGGTGTGTCAAATGAGCACAGACAAAGCTTTATGATGATGACATTTAGCTGGCGATTTGGGCAGAACCAATAGGAAGAGCATTTCATTTTTTATGCAAACTCTAACCTGCACTACTTTTAAAATGATCATAAACAAGCAACCCGATCCCTACCCTTTCAGTTCTTCCAGTGCATCACAGGTTCAAATTGTAAGCAGATTTTGTCCAAAGCTGGTGGGCAAAACAAGCGATTTAAGCGATTCCACATTTGGTTATGATCTGGTAAATCAGCTTAATGGTTCAGTGTGTAAGTTTTAGTGGCATCTATTGGTGAGGGTTGCGAATTGCAGGAGAGAATCGAGAATCAAGGCTCCTCTCACTTTGCTTAATTAGATAAACATACAAATCTTACCCAAATGTCTATTTTAATTTTTTAAAATACAACAGAAATGCAAAGTAGTACGTACAGCCATAATTTCAGCTTGTGGTAAAACGTTGAAATGTTTTTTTTTTTTTATTATCAATATTATTCCCTCTTCTTCTTCTATGTATGTATTCAATGTAAATGTAGTGGCATCTACACAGCTGGAATTATAGCAGAAGAAGAACAACCTGATTATGAAACGCACTCTCTAACGCTGTTTGTTTGTTATCGGCTTTGTTAAAAACATGACAACAAAATACAACGACCACCATAGAAGGGGGTGCCCGTGGTTATGTAGATAAAAATGTCTCATTCTAAGATAATAAAAACATAATTGTTTATTGTGTAAGGTCTTTTTTCACCACTGAAAACATAGTTATGGATATTACATTGCATTTATGTCCGCAAAAATTGCACACTGAACCTTTAAACTCTATGTATCACAGACAGATGACAAGGCTTTTAGACTGAGGCAACCAAAAAATACTTGCTATCTGGGCAGGCTTCACTTGTCCTGGTATTACTCATTCGTTGATGATTCATTCATTGGTATGGCATTCAGTATTTACTCATTCAGTGGCTATGTCACACAGTTCAGCACAGACACAGGACAATGGCATATGGTGTCATATCACGCAGAAATAGTACACAGTGTGCATTGTTCCCCTTTGGAGGACAATATATAGATGTTTTCTTTTTTCTACTAGACAAAACACCTTAATCTTCTTTTTATTTTAAAACATTGAATAGGCTCGTCGAGACCCCCTTTTCCCTGAAACTGCATTTGTATGTACATTTTTTTCTTGGCAAGTTAGACAGTGTGCAGGAGTTTTCCTTTGCTAAGTACATTTTTACAAATTACTATGGAGAATTGAAACAGAAACATTATGTTGAAAACAAAATAAAAGATTCCTCATGAGTCCCATGGCTATACCTTTCTCACTGTGGATATTTTGTCTTAGCATAGCCGGAAACGCCAAGGAGAAGTTAACAACAAAAGCTGCTCTGTTCCATTTATGTTTTGCAATGATCATTAATTGTCACTTCCTTCCTAAAAGATGACAGTAAACAGTTAACATCATCAGCTCAAATGGATTGAATGCTCTACATTTTATATCCATAAAATGTGATTTACAGACCATTGTTGACACATTTTTAATTAAAACCTAGCATAGTGCAGGTTTAAAGGGTCACTTCACCCATTTCCCACTGCCACTGCCATTCAGATAGTTATGGTTTCATTTGTCCAGGTTTTAAAGATCTGTCTCTCTTACACTAGAACACTAGTTCTTATAAAAAGCTGTTGACAGCACTTTTAAAGAGAGAGACAGCAGTGCTTTGAACAGCAGGATTTGTATTTGTATAGTTAAATACTACCAGAGGCTAGTGTTTATGAATTTAATTACAACGAACAGCTAATTTATTGTATTCAGTTACATTATAGCCCATTCCCATTATTAGGCATCAGCTATTATAAGGCATCAGTACTGTAAAAAAGGAAAAGATCACTTGGTGTATGACCTAAACAAATGGAGTACCTCTTACAGTGGAGGATGAACATGATGACCTGGGGGCAGAATGTTCACAGCTCAAGTACAAGCACAGCTGTGTTTGTGCGTAGCACGTAAACACGGGGCATTAACCAGCGCAAAGAACACCCATCAATGAAACAAGTCTGCCAGATTAATATGTTGTATAGAGACACTGGACACAGTGCTGCCAGCACATATCAATAAAAGAGCTGTTTGCCCCTGACTATTGACTGCAGGGTAAATATCAGACACTGTAATAGAGCTTCGAGCATGCCATTCATGGCATGTCAGAGAGATATCATAGTTTAATCAATGATAGAGCCACGTATTGTTTGTGGTTGTTAATTTAGTGCAGGACTACCATACTATGAAGCCTACATCGCACCATGTAACACCTTTATCCTCTTGTGAGCTTGAATACAGTACAATCAGAAGTTTATTGTCAATAAAGTGTATTGTCAATTCTTTAATTTGTCTATATTTTACCCAAACATTGCACTAAGTGCAGATTTGGCAAAATTATGTGGACAGATCACCCTGTGGATGAGTTTTACAACCAGAACCATTAGACAGCTCAACAGCTTATGTGCAGTTGAGAAGTTCACTTAAACACAGAACACTTCTAAATCAATGCACAGTACTTCCACAAACCATTACCATGACAATTTTAGGATGTCTCGGATTCAGTCCGTCCAGTTAAACTCTACATTAGCACATTTGGCTCATCTTTAATCTGTTGAAATTGTACTTAAAGGGGAATTCCAGTGATTTTACACATCAAAGTCTCTTTGCATGTCTTGAGGAGTCCTACTGCACATGTAAAAAAAAAAAAGTTGTATAAAGCCTTTTGTGACTCCAAAGGGGGCTGGGTGAAATCTGATATGTTAAAGTGTTTTCAGTTGGGTCTGAAGTTTACATTTTTGAAAATGGAAACAATCTAGGAGCGTGGAGTTATTAAAGAAGCAAGGTCACCAGACCTCTGTGGCCTGCTCATCATCTTTGCTTGAGGCTAGTAGATTAAGGCTACATTGGCCGCTGCTAATACAACCGAACCTCTGACCCAACTGTCAGCAGTTGTGTTGCATTGTGAATCGTGTTGGCAATGGGATTTGACAAGGAGACAGAATCCATGGAATAAACAAAGTGATATCTCTGGCTCTGCAGCATTGTAGTATAGGGTTCCAAAAGTGCTATGCTATGCTACCAGAAAATTGGACTTTTTTTCCCACGTATTTTATAAATCCACATTAAAGACACCCCGTAATGATCACAGTTTACATTTTGTCATTAAGTCTATCAAACTTGTGGTGCACAAACTCTACCTGAAGCTGAAACTGACTGTATCATGCAGCTTTGAACGATGACACCCAAGTGAAGTTTAATAATGTGATATTCTAAAAAGGCCACTGTGGCTGGGCCAGATTTCCTCAGGTCCTCACACACACTGTTAAATTACATTTAATCAAACACTAATCCTTAAGAATTAAATTACATTTAGTTATATGTCTCTGTATGCTCCTCCTTATGTGGGACTTAATGCAAGGCCCTTTTCTCAACTTCCCTGATTGACTTTTTAACATCATTATTTACTTCATCTGACTTATTCTATCCAAATTGGCTTGGTCTAGAAACAATGTTGGGTGTATTACTTGCAATGAAGTGAGTGTGTTTGGTTCGTTTGCTGATCTCACAGAGAAGAAAAATTTTATCATGACCTTTGCTCACCAGAGTGTATGAAAGCTCCCCTGCAGGATAGAGGCAGTCCCTTCACATAATAGGCCCCCTCCGCAGGAATGCATGAGCGGCATAACACACTGCCAGAAACACAGCTCATATGATGCCTGATTTCTTTATACACTCGCCAGCCACTTTAATAGGCACACTTGTTCAATTGCTTGTTAACACAAATAGCTAATCAGCCAATCAAATGGCAACACCTCAATGCATGTAGATGCAGGCATGTTCAAGACAACATGCTGAAGTTCAAACCGGGTATCAGAATGGGGAAGAAAGGGGATTTAAGTGGCTTTGAATGTGGCATGGTTCATTTTCACAGGAAACTGAGGCTATAATTCACACAGGCTCACCGAAATTGGACAAAAGGAAAAACATTGCTTGGTCTGATGAGTCTCGATTTTAGCTGTGTCATTCAGATGGAATTTGGCATAAATAACAAAAGTATTGATCCATCCTGCCTTGTATCAATAGTACATTCCGGTGGTGGTGGTGTAATGGTGTGGAGGATATTTTCGTGGCACACTTTGGGCCCCTTAGTACCAACTGAGCAAAATTTAAACGCGACAGCCTACCTGAGCATTGTTGCTGACCCCGTCGGTCCCTTTATGACCACAGTGTGCCCATCTTCTGATGGGTATTTCCAGCAGAATATTGCATCATGTCACAGAGCTCAAATATCAAATTTGTTTCTTGAACATGACAATGAGTTCACTGTACTCCAATGGCCTCCACAGTCACCAGATCTCAATCCATTAGAGCACCTTTGGGATGTGGTGGAATTCACATCATGGATGTGCAGCCAAAAAATCTGCAGCAATTGCGTAATGCTGTCATGTCAATATGGACCAAAGTCTCTGAGGAATGTCTTGAACACCTTGTTAAAAGTATGACTTGAAGAATTGAGGCACTTCTGAAGGCAAAATGGGGTCAAACCCAGTACTAGCAAGGTGTACCTAATCAAGTGGCCAGTGAGTGTATATTAAACACTAATTATCCAACTCCTTTATATTTTAATATTTATCTGCCCTAGCTCTGTGTTTGAGGTGTGTATGTTTTTAGAAAATCATGTTTTACTGTGAAGTAATTTTTTTGATAGAATGCCATATATATATATATATATATATATATATATATATATATATATAGGACTTATATATATCTCAGCATTCATTTCAAGCTACCGGTGAATAACATGTGCTCCATCCCTAACACAAACTGTTTACAAAGACTAAATACTTTTTTCTGTTTGCTCTCGGAGCTTATTAGCTAATGATTTTGACTGAGAAATTTAAGATTGTTCTTTCACAATATCATTGATTGGTGTAAAAATTGATCTATCTTTGTGTGTCACTTTGAGTGTCACGTATAGGACAGGAAGTGTAACTTGAGTTGGTGTCACACTGAAACATTTACACTTGTGTAGTTTACTTTCTCTAAACACATGACTGACTCAGGAATTTTAAGTGTCAAGTTGCATCTCTTTGTTGCAAATCTGTTCAACTGGGTCCAAAAATGAACAATGTCATTCTTGCCAGGTAGTGTTTCCAGATGTCATTCCAGCTCGTACTATATGAGGTTGGCAGTGGGCCAACCTGCATGTGAAAAATATTGACTGGGCCATATGTTTTGTATGTATACACATTGACCCACATGTGTTTTACAACCAAGATATATTAAAACCTATGTTGACACTGAAGTGATTGCAACATATGTCAATTCAGAAGCTAAAGAGAATAATACTCAAGGATGATATAGAGAACAGCCTGCAGCATTACCAGAATATTTATAGGCATTTCTTTCACCCATAAGGCTGCATAAACCACATAATATGAAGCTTTTTGAATTTGAGGTTAATGTCAAACTAGCTGAAGGTCATGAACTCAAAACTCTAGAAGGTATAGGGACACACAGATTTTGTTGACCTCCCTTGCTTTGTGAAATGGAGGAATTCGCCTAAGGGCTGCCTTTTATTTTTCATGACCAGATGCTTTGTAAACAGAGAAAAGACTTCAACGAATGGCTAGCACTTATCTGACTTTACTGTTTTCAGAGCCTAATGCACTCACTATTTAAACAGACATGCTGGTGACAAAAGGTCACCAGTATGATTCTTGCTAGTCCCAGTTTGTCTGCTATTCAGAGCTGTAGACTAGGGGTGTGTCATATCATCTACTTACTATAATATCTTAATTGTAGTTTTAATGATGTGAGAGCAGACATCATCAATTAGGCTACATCAGTCACTTTGCACTTCTCAAAAAATCCTCTGCGCAGACACCGGGTCATGCAAACAGTACACTTGCGCTAGAGTTAAACAAGCAATAGCTGAAAAAAAATTCATGACTGAAGTTAAAAATGAGTGAACAAACAGCGGCAGGAGTTAGAACCTGGACACAACCAGCCTCACAGTCTACCTTTATGTCATTACATTGAATAGCTAGACGTGGAAGAACCTCACTTGCATTGTTGCCGTTAAAAACCACAACTCCGCACAGAATATGAAGATTATGAAAAGCTTCTGGAGTCGGCTGTCCATGACAGAGCCAGCCAAGATACCAGCACACACTCCAGTTCAAATGCCGCTACACTGATGATGACAGAATCAAAGTCACTAAGACAACAGCTACAACAAAACTCAGGGTTAATATACACTAGCTGTTATATTATATGTAGCCGGATGGTAAATCTAGTCATAGACAATTTTCCCAGTTTGGTTTAATATAGTTCTAAAAGTGGTGTAAATGTAAATACATGTGTTCTTTGTTGTTTTGTTTGAGAGTAACATTGTTCAATTTAAAGTAAGTGTGATGTAGATTGTAAGTGGATTTCCACAGTGTTACAGGTGATGGCAGACTTTGGTCACAAGGCAGCAGCACTGAGTAGTATTGTTGTTGTTTCGCCAAGTGCATCATGGTCTTTCTTCCTGTTAACATGCAAAGGACGCACGAGGGACTTCGTTGTGTAGAATAGTAGGTAAATGCATGCATATCTTGTAAAATATTCATGTACAAGTGTATAAAATGGCATCACCTGTCAATATTTTAACAAGATGGTTTGATTTAGGCACTACTGGAATTGTGTGCTGGGATTTTGGGCGCCAGTCGTCGACCATTGTGTATTAGATTTCATGGTAATGCTAGTGTGCATTAAATCATGTCATGATATTGTATTTTGTTACTCGAAAACTGTTACAGGTTTTATATTAAGTGTAACACTGTTTGAAGATAAATTTTGTTGAAAGTGCGTTGAGTTGTGCAATCTCCGGAAGTTGGGTTTGGTGGAACTTTGTTGAAGTTCATAGCCCACTGTTGTGTTTCCTACTGTATTTTTTACTGTATTTCTCTGTATTATTCTATTTTGCCTCTTCCTTCTGCTAACATTTTGGGTGTTAGAGACTGTTACAAAAATCAGCATTTGAACTGCTTACGGGAAAGACTCCCGTTAGCAGCATACCACTCTGTAAACTGACATGTACATGTGGTCAGAAATAAACCTGGAGCTACAAGAACCCTTGAAGTAATTGTGTCCTGAGTAGCATCTAATTCCACAGACTACATACAGATGAGCTATATTAACAGTTGATTTTATCTTCGAAGCTAACCCCTGTCAAGCAACATGGGAGCTCTGTTTAAGTCTTGAGAAGCTGCAGTCTTTGTTCACTGGCCATCGCAACTTACACTGTACATCACTGCTAAACTAAGGACTTATTGCTGACTCTGTTCCACTGCCATTCACCGGCTCACCCATTACCCACGCCATCTCCTCCTTCTCTCATACACACCAGGTACGCTCACACTCGACGTTTACGAACACATTTTTAAAGGATGCCAAATATTGTCTAATTGTTGTTATCGAGAAAATCACAGAAAATATCTAGATACGATCTTTTGTCAATATTGCACACCCCCTACTGTAGACATGAGACTTGACTTAGGAACTGATTGCTTGAAGACTTGATTTAAGGACCCACCAGTGTGATTTTGAGCTGTCCCGCACTGAAGTTCACATTTGTGAGAGAAACGGTAGTCCTAGAACACAAAGATGTAGGCTGCATCAAAGTTAGACTTGGACTTACCCCTCAAAATTTAAGAACTACCATTAATACCCTAAACACCTCTCAATGTTTATGTTATGTGCAAGAGACAATGAACTCCAGTTGGGAACATCGTCTGAATGCTATAAACATTCATGCATCTTGAACAGTGATTCTCAAAGCTTGCATACTGAGTGATTGAGCGTGTCATGTCTGTTTATGGGGTTTTAGTTAGGTGTTTCCTGCAGTTATTTTTGTAAGTACTTCCTCGCTTGTATTTCAATTTCTGTTGCTCTGTCGTGTTTTTCTTGCATCATTTATGCACTTGTTCTGTTTCCTGTTTTATTTTAATATGTTCTTCTTCTCTCTGGTGACTTCCCTTCCTGCTCTTGTGTTTTCCTGTTAGTTAGTTACTCTTCCCTGATTGTTTTCTCGTCAAGCACTTAACTTTGGTGTCTATAAGTCAGTGTGTTTCTCCCTTTCAGGTGCAAGTTCAACCAACATTATAGTGTGTTCCAGGGTATGATTTGATCTTGTGCGCTTACATTGGAATTAATGCATGATTTTGGATTTGTTTCCTGATGTTGGACTGCTTTCACAGTTCTAGACACTGCCTGCCTAATCACCTCCCTTGCCCCTGTTGTGTTTTTTAAAAATCTTCTGAATCTGAACTTTTGCCTTGGTGATTTGGTCCGAACTTGTGTTTTCCTCTGTTCCACTTTTGGATAATCATGACATTAAGTGACAGTGATATTGCAATATACTTTTTTACAACAGTGCATTTCATGCGAGGAGTTTCACTATGTCAATAATATTAATACTTATCTAATCTACTGTCAATTTCCAGGAACAGCTGTCCACTGTTGACCAGATTAGATAGCTAAAGAGTGTTTCTGGTTTCCTCAATGAATCAGCATAACTGCTGCTGTTTTCTCACAAGGGCAATATTTATATGTGAAGGGAGGAAGAGGAGAGCCACACAGTGAACACATGGTGACGCTGATCAATTCAATGAATAAAATCTTTCCTTTGCTGTCTTGCATTTATCTAGAATAACATGTTATCATTGAGATTAGAGGACTTCGAAGGAATAAGGAGTGATGGCCTTAATAGCAAATGGACACCTGGTGGATCACAATCTGTGGCATTCCTTATTGCTCTAATGGCTGAATAACAAAATGTCCAATCTGGTTTTGATTTTGAGATAAATGCCATAACAACCTAATATAATACAGAAAAGCTGCAAACAGTATTCACCATCTCCACCTTAAGATCAGTGTTTCTGCGGCTGCTGTGTGATTTTAAACTAATTCTCATTCTGAATCTAACCTAAATAAAATCAAATTTACTAATCCACCATTCTGGTTTAACATGGTGATTGCTCAGGTTGCCAGCTAAAATAAATACTGTATTTCCACACTAGCTATATCTGCAAAGAAAAAATATTTATTCAAGTCATTTCTGGACTAGATAAAACTATCGCTGTTTATAAAGGGGGTTATTGTCACAACTGGTTATGCAGGGTAACAGGGAAAGGCATACAGGCAGCAAGATAGCTTTAGTGATACAGTGTAACTTACAGGCAGCTGCAGACAGTCAGACAGACAGTAACAGGTAGTTATAGGTAGCAGAAACTCAAATACAGATGCAAAACCAACAAGGCAACTAGGATGAACTGGTAGAGTATAAGTGGGAATGAGCATGTTAAATATTTGTAGGGTGATTTGATGAGGGAGAGTGGAAATGGGTGGACGTGGAATGTCAGGTAACAAAGACTGGAGTGAAAGGGATTTTTGCACGGTAGGAGGGGCTGTATGTGGGAGTGAGATGACCTGGACAGGAAAAAAAGTCACAGGGCATCCGGTTGACGGGACGAGAATGGCAATGAATGTGTTTGAGGAAGTGGGAATGTGGCTGGAGGGAGGGACTGAAGAGCAGACTGTGACAGTCATAAAGCTTGACGGCTCTTTTACAGCAAAAACAGTGTGTAGCCTTGGACCATGCAACAATGTTAATACAGGTTCAGAGGAAGGGATTTCAAAGAGTCTGCATGAATAGCCTTGAGAAGGAAACTAGTCGTAAGAGGGTGAGTACTGTGCAGTGTTCAATTCAAGGAGGCAGGAGGAAAGTAACTGCTGTTGTAAAATAAGGGTCTATTTCATAGGGACACCTTTGTTGTTATATTCACTGCCACCTGACAGCAGATGATGACTGTAGAGTGATGCGTGTAGCTTGTTATCTTCTCTGTTTCTTGCAAGGTTCACTTACCATACAGAAAAGACTAATTGTCAATTTATTTTGACACATTTTAAGACACATTGAGGATTTAATGGGAAATGATAAATCAAGGATCTGGTAGAGTTTGCAAAGAGTTTAAGATTTGCTTATTTTCTCTGCTATATTTAGCTGTTGGGGGTTTACAGTTTATTTCAGAGAAGGGGTGTTGTGGCCACAATTCACTTTTTCTCAGCACAGACGATGCAATCCGTTCTGAAAGCTGTAACTTTCATTTGATGCAATGACAGCCCAAATCAAGATATGTCATATCTTGTGCTGAGAGGAGATTCACAGAGAGCAAAACAGGGTGACTGTGTGTATATGTGGGTGTTTGTATTACTCATAGTGTAAGGACATACATGAGTTTACACAGGCACATTGTGGGGATTCACCTTCCTTTTAAGGACAGAATGCAAGTCCCCAGAACATTATTCATAAACATTTATGGTGAATACTTGGTTAGGGAGACTTGAAAGACAGTAGAAGTGACAGACCTGATGTATTTATTTACTTCTAAATGTGAATATGTAATAGCAGTAAACAAAGTAAAAGTACTAAATATATTAATATTTCAAACTTTTGCTTTTTTATATATGTGCTGATTGAGCACATATGATAAAAAATAAACAAATCTGAGTCAATATCCTGTCACCTTTTTGTTTGAATAAAGAATAAAATGCCAACATTTAATCTTTCCTTTTCTTTTTTCTTTACAAGTCTTTCACAATGATTTGGAAATTGGCTCATTTTAGTGCTCTCCTTATTGGAGCACTCACATCCCCAACTCCATCTTCGCCCTCCAACACTAACACTGAGAGGGACCCTGTCGCATCTACAGCTCTGGCCGCTCAGCAGACTGTCTGGGAAGACAGCTCAACAGCGTCCCATGGAGACAATTTCCATCCACACTGGAAAACATAGATCTCTCCTACAATAAACTTCAAGCTATACATGTGAACGACTTCCTCCATCTCCCTCAACTTCGCATCCTTAAGTTGCAGTACAATAACATTTCACATATTGATAATGATGCCTTTAAAAACAACCTACTGCTGGAGTGTCTTGACATCTTCAATAACTCCCTGCAGGAAATTCCTGCCACAGCTCTCACTCCTCTCCTGAATCTAAAAGAACTCTACATGTCCAACAACATTTACCAACATGCCACTTTAGCTGACAGTTTCTCTAAATTTGTCAAACTCCAAGTTCTGTCTTTGGGTGGCCCTTTGGTGATGGGTCTAAAGAAAGCTGATTTTCAGGCCCTAAAAAACATTAAGTTACTAGGTTTTGCCATCAAATGTTCCTCCAATCTAAGTTACTACGAGCCTGGAAGTTTAGAAGTCATCCAGACAATGCAGATGGGCTTTGATATGGCCATAGATCAACAGCCAAAAGCTCTCCCTCTCATGTTACGCGACCTTGCCAACAAGACCTACAGTGTAATCCAGTTTCGCAACCTCTTTGAGTTCATGTACTATATGGGAGAGGAGGACATTTTCCAGGATTTGAAATACATCACAGCCCATCAGCTCATCTTTCACAGAGGTAAATTCAATGAGAATCTCCTGAGGATGGCTTTAATTAACTTACAAGTCACTCCTATCAAAAGGTTGAGACTTCAGTACATAGACTTTGCCCGATCACCCACATTTGTTGATAGCGGAGCAGGTTCAAGCATCACAGATCTGGTACTGGATAAATTGGATCTTTGGTGAGTATCTTCTTACTTTGGGGCATCATGTGCATGGGGTGAAATATAATTAATTTTGTGTGAAATTTAGCACTCGCTTTTATTATGTTACAACTTGCTGGTCATTGTGTCACAAAATGATGGTAAACTTGTCACGGGTTGGCTGAGTGCAGGCTGAGGTGAAGACCCAAATGTAGACAATGGCAAAGCGAGAGGAGGATGCAGTTCAAACAAACAAGATTTATTCAGCAAACTTAACTGCACAGGCTTCCACAGAGCTTGAGCCAAATGCCAAACAAAGGTAATCCAGAAAACACAAGGCGATCCAAAAAACACAGGAAATAATCCAGAACAGGGAAAACAAAGAAACAGGCAGGGACACTCAACACTAGACACAAGGACGTGACCAGGACTGAAGACAACTGAGGACAACATATAAACTAGTAAACGAGCAGGGAGGGAGCGCCACAGGTTACCGGGATCAGGGCTAACGAGGCAGGCAGAGTGACAGCATGGGGAACAGAGACAAGCAGGCAGGCAGAGTGACAGCATGGAAAACAGAGACAAGCAGGCAGGCAGAGTGACAGCAGGGGGGGACAGAGAGACACTCACAGATGCAAAACACAAGACCATACATTACATACATGGAACTCAAAGTATTTAGTGGACAAGGAAGCAGAGGAATTACTGCTGACACCAGCAAACCGATCACAAACCCCAACAAGGAGCACAGACTGAAGCAAAGATAAAACAGAACTCAGATTCGACATGGGCAAAAGAAAGAAGTGCACAGACCAGGTGTGGACACCAAATACATGAACTAAGGTACAGGACTAAGAATTAAGACACCAAACTAGGAACTAAGATACGAGACAAGACAGATACTAAGTAACTTGAAGATGCGGATGAATAATAATAATCACAGGGCTAAGAACTAACTAAACAAGACTACACAGAGAAACACAGAATCAAAAACGGGCTAAAACAGGAAACATGAACACAAAACCCACATTCCTAACAAGACTTGACACTGATGATGCTGAACAAACAGTTCAACTATTAATTATGGTATTATTTGTAGAGGATGGCTTACATAATATACTGTATGTTTGTTGTTCACTTAGTGTGTACTACAGAATTTGGTCCTCCAGGAATTCAATCTTGCAATCAGAAAATATCAACCAAAGCCCACACTAAGTGAGAGATGCTGTAAATTTTCACCAATGCCTACGTACGAAGAATGCCTGCCGATTTAACAACAACAAACAAAAAATAATTAAATTCAGAACAACTTTTAGTAGCCGATGTCGAATAAAAGTCAAGTCGCACACTATAAAACAAACTTCCTTGCAACTCCAGTGGACTTTTTATTCCATACATGGCATGGTTTACAGTTGACTTATTTTACATTTTAATATTTTTGGTTGGCATGTCTGTTGGTATACCACATTTCACAAAATAATCATTCACAAAGGTTGTATATTTTAAGATATTCAGATAGGCCTGGGCAAAAAAACAATAATGATAAAAAAAATGTTCCTCTATAACAGTATAACAAATGTTAAACAAATGTTTGATTTAAGTTATTTGAATCACAAACACATTAGCACTTAATTTTTAGATCACGATATTTATTTTCTTGATAAAAAAGACTGAAAAAAAGATTTAACTTAATTTTCACCCATGCATATTTGTTGAAAAATGTTATCATAATAGTCTTGAATGTTCTAACTTAGATTTGTTAAGTGGTCCAGTGTTTGGCAAGTGTGAATAGTTTTAAACTGCAATTAACTGGTTAATCTGGTTTCTTCAACTTTTATTGCGGAGCAAAAACAGTCCTTTAAACTTATGTAAATAATCATTTGACATTTATAATGAGAATTATCAGCACTGAATAATGTGAAATTATTTATTATTATCACATTTTTTGCCCAGCCCTATTCATTAATCACAAAATGCTTTGGGGACTGACTAATTGCTTTTCATTGCCAGATACATAATACTACAAATTTCTATTTCCTTTAGGTATATTAGCAATCCTGATATCCTGCGATTTGACTGGACCTTCACTTGGTTCAAAAAAATTAAGGAACTGTCTATCCAGTATGTGTACTTTAACTCTGTGCCCTGTGATTCCTGGGCTGAGATGGAAGGTGTGGAGTTGCTGGATGTCTCCAATAATCGACTAAAGAATGAGTTCATCTTCAACCAGCGGTGTCATTACAAGGGCGCCATGCCAAACCTTCACACCTTCAACATGACCACCAACGACCTGACCAGCTTAAAAGACGTGTCATCGCTAACAAGGGAGTTCCAGCAGCTGCAGGTGTTGGATTTAAGCAACAACAAACTGGGATCTGTTGAAAACAGCCAGGAATGCATTTGGCAGAAAAACATCACTCGGCTTATCGCTCACCACAATCAATTTGAGAGTGAAGCCCTCCTTTGTCTGCCCACTACAGTGCACTACTTGGACCTATCCTACTGCAACCTGGACCAGCTGGACATGACGTACTTCGAGAAAGCCACCAACCTGAAAGAGCTCCTGCTGAGTGGGAATAAAATCAAGTTCATCCCATCCAAATGGGAAAGTCCGTCACTCCAGTCACTAGCTTTGGATGGGAATTCGTTTGGTCTCATTAGCAAAGCATCCTTCCAGGACATGCCTCAACTGTCTTGTCTAAGGGCAGGGAACAATCCTTACCATTGCACTTGTGAGCTCCATGCTTTCGTCCAGGACACACTGTCAAAAGGAAAGGTTAATCTCACAGATTGGCCTTTGAACTACAGGTGTTACCACCCAGAGCCCTTGCTCAACACAGTCATATCTAAATACTTTCCAGGTCAAGTGGCATGTGATATCAGACTAGTTATCGTCATCAGTGTTGCGACCACTGCAGCGGTGATCTTAATACTGATGCTGATTTGCTATATTTTTGACCTCCCATGGTACACTAAAGCCACGTATCAGATCATCAGGGCCAAATACAGAGCTCACAAGGAAAAAGCAGCGGGGGAAATAGGGACTTTTACTTATCATGCCTTCATATCCTACAGCCACTCTGATGCAGACTGGGTGAGGGACCAGCTCTTGCCCTTCTTGGAGACCAGGAACCCCTATCGTCTGTGTATCCATGAGAGGGACTTCATGCCAGGAAGGTGGATCATCGACAACATCATTGACAACATTGACAGCAGTCGTAAGGTACCAAAATGTAGTTTTATGATAAATTTGTACATGTCAGCAGTACTGGCACAACGGTCACATGAGGTCTTACAGAAGGACTACCAGCCAATGTGGGCAAACATCTTTTGAGGAACTATTATACTTTCGACAAGTTGCTAACTCAGCAGCGCTTGATTGGCGATGTCGCCAGCTCATTCTCACAAATTGACTTTTGCTCTTTGAATTGAGTCTCTTCTTCTCTCCTCTTTCTTGGCTGCAAATAGTGCATAAAAATCGAATCTACCCACCGAGTTCTTTAAGTTACTAAAG
The DNA here is from genome assembly GCA_024633595.2 of Lepomis macrochirus. NCBI lineage: Eukaryota > Metazoa > Chordata > Actinopteri > Centrarchiformes > Centrarchidae > Lepomis > Lepomis macrochirus. Next base: position 6,019,587 of record JALXJV020000015.1, on the reverse strand, counting down.
TTTAAGGATTGGGCCATGGTTGGGGGGTGTTGTTCAGCTGTGGTTTAACAACTCCTTTTTGACTTCCCCCTGGAACTTCTTCTTTGGGAATTTCTGCTGTGCTGTTCAAGTAATCTGAAAACTTGCCTCACGCGAGGTCTCATGCCTCTGGAGCAACGATGGGTTAAGTATCTTGCTCAGGGACACAATGGTAGATGGGTCTCAGTGGGAATCGAACCCAGGTCTCTCACACCAAAAGGCATGTGTCTATCCATTGCATAGAAATGTTCATAGCATGTGATACACCACGCTCACAACTGGCTGTTGGTGAGCCTCTGAGCAGAACATTGCCTCTAGTTGTGAGATGTCGTCAGCAGTCTGCCTTTATGGTAATTAATCAAACAACGCAGCATGTTAAATCGGTGTCTAAAGGTGATGATACACGGGGCAACATTTTGAGCAACGTTGCCCAGGCACTTTCCCGTTGAGAATAGGGCAACACATTTTTATCTGCGTAGTTTAGATTGGTGGTTGGCAATTTTTGAGATCCTCCAATCAGAATGCTAGCATACAATCACGTGACAGCTTGGAGATTTCAAGAAAAAAACAAAAAAGATGGCGGCATCTCAATGGCAGTGGAGCCGAAGAAAGGAGCGTCTACTGATATCTTTTTACGCTGGTAAGTTGTCATGTGTTAACCAAAAACAGCGAGTGTGCCACATTTAATATGTAAAGATGTACATACACTAGAATGTCAGATGTCCAGTTTGATGTGTCCAGGCTGTAACGTTAATTTAGACAACAAAGATATTTAAAAGTTAACTGATAATGGTCAACCGCCGCTCGATTGACTTTGTAACGTTAACGTCAAGTTAACGTCTTAACTCTTGCCTCTGATTGGTTGTTGCCAACTGTCTGTTGCCCTAATTAGTTTCCCCGTGTCTCATCTTGTTGCCCATTGACGGCACCGTTGCCCAGCAACGTTGCTCAAAATGTTGCCCCGTGTATCATCAGCTTAAGAGACACGGTAAGAGGAAGCTCCTTTGATTTACTGCTCAGCTAGGTGAATTACTGATGTCATTGTTTCAGTGCAGTGGGTTTTAGAGTGTTTTGAGGTTTTCTGGCATTTTTAAAAGGTTTTTTTTCTTCAGTACTACACAAATTTGTTAACATCTAAGGCATACTTTTACACAAAGTATCACCATAACTAGTACATAGTTCACCATTCCCATGTGGATGAAAATAATATATTGCAATTGTAATCCATGTTTTCCTTCCCTTTCTTTTTCCTTTCTCCCTCCACAGGTAATATTCATCCTCTCCCAGCACTTCATTAACAGTGAGTGGTGCAACTATGAGCTGTATTTCACTCAGCAGAGAGCAATGGGAAAAACCTTCAGTGATGTCATACTAGTGGTGAAGGAGCCCATTGATCCCAGCTCCTTGCCCAGCAAGTACTGCAAGCTTAAGAAGATGCTGAGTACCAAGACGTACCTAGAGTGGCCCCAGCAGGTCAACCAGCAGGTCTTTTTCTGGTCGCAGCTAAAGAGTGCTCTTGGCAAGCCAACAATGACCAGAGAGGGACGCCACAGTGTTAAGAGCAGAACCTCATCTATCGAATGTGTTTCAGTAATTGGGCCCCAGATAGAGGACAGGAGGGCAGAAGTAGAAAACCCAAATGCAGACAAAGCAGGACCCCAAAACAACATAATTAAAATGGAATGATAGCGATTGAACAAATTGCATACAACCGCTTATCTGCGACCCTGTATGCAGGATGGGCGGTTGACGATGGATGGATGGACAATTGCATACATTCCTTCAGTACTGTCCCAGTAAAGGCTTGAACTTTTGTGAGCAGGTTATGTGAAGCTGGGAGCAAAAGCCAATGTCTCATTATGATGACAGACAAAAACACCATCCCTCACTGCCCATGGCACTCACTGTCATGCTATCTCCGAGGGCCGAGTTGATGCCCTCTGCTCCTCTCCCTCTAACCTCCTCTTGCCAGGTGCCCTGCTGACAGCCGCTGAAAGCCCACAAACTCAGTGGCTCAAATGAGATCTCCCATGTTGCACTCTGGATAACAAGCAAGGTGCCAGAAATATGTGTTGACAGGAGCCACATTGTGAAAGGACTGTACTCTGTTACATTCTTAGCCCTTAGAGGTACGATGAATCATGTATCATGAATGTTACAACTACACCACATAATACTGATAGAATAATCTCAAATACAATGTGTTTTGGGGAGATGGGTCCGGTTGTAAACCTACCTGGGAACATAAAAAATCGAAATCACTATTGAATATTATATTGGGAATTTGTAGGCTCCAGCACTTTGTATTTGTAAGAGCTCTTTGAGTGTGCACTGACTAGCTCTTATATTTGAAGTGGGTCTCTATAGGCTTTACAGTGTTTCAAGTTGACTGCTTCCATGTTTAACTATTACATGGATAGTCGGGTAATCACTAAATTCATTGTTGCCAAATGTCTGTCTTAACTTGATCTGACTGTGCTGGCTGTCATGTGTTGGTTGACAATTTATTCTCCATTTTTATATTAAACAAATCATCTTCTTTTATTATTCGAGACGTACAACCTTTTGCATACTTACAATTTTCTGTCCACTGATAAATGTAAGTTAAATGTTTACACTCCTGATGGCCTGATTGCACATCCAGCCACTTGGAACAACATTACAACTGTCCTCTGGTTTGGTCTAATCCAACTGCTGGAAAAAATATCTTCCTCTCTATGTTACACTTTCTTCACCAGCAACTCTTGAACTTTGCCATTTGTCACTGCGAAGGCAGTGTGCAGTCAATTTAACAGAGCTGCAGGAAACAGGGTTGATGAGAGCGCTGAGACTGAATCAAAATAGTTGTACCAAAGTAAGGTAAAGCAACCACTGAGGACATTTACGAGCGTACAAACTTCACTTAGCTTATAAATGCTTTAATCATCCCATAATCAATACACACACATACTGTATAAAAGTTTGTGTAAACAAACCTCAAATCATAATTAATTAATAAGAAGTAACAATAAAAACAATATCAGCGCAAGTACTAAAACAAAGCATACAATAAAGCAACAGATGTCAAGAATGTGAAGGTAATTTTGTGGCCATCTTACAGGTTTATAATTTGAAGGAAGCAATGCTGGTCCAGTTTGTCATGAAAAAACATGTTGTTTATGTAAATAAGATTATTTTATGTTAATGATTGAAGGATACTGTGTTCAGTAGGCAAATTGAAATAAAGTCATGATTTTAAGGATTTTTATACTTTGGTCAGCAGCAGCTTTGTTGTGTTATTTATTGATGAATTTCCATCGAGTTGAGCTCACACTTGTATGGTTAATGTTTTTTAAAATCATTTAGGGAAAACGTGTGAAAGACTTTTCCATTCAGTATTGTCAATTCAAAACACTGAAAAACATTTACTTTTCCTCTTCTATCTGCAAATGGCCAGTAGATGACACTCTTGAACAGAGAGAGAGAGAAAGAGATACCCAAGTTATATTTTTTTTTGTTATAATTCTGTAAATACTTTCATTATTTGAGCATTTTGAATAATGTCTTGCACTGATTCTGATACTGACACTCACTGTGTGCTGGAGGGTCTAATGTAGGAGCTACATATACAACCTCCCAGACCCTTCACTGTCCTGGTAGTAATACACACACACACACACACACACACACACACACACACACACACACACACACACACACTAACAACATCAACACACACTTCAGCAGTCTGTCATAAACACACACAGAGCTAGTGTTCATTGTTTTCTGTTCTTTTAATCACATTATTCCTTGGTGCTATGGCAATGTTGTCTTTGTTACACTTATATCAATTAAGCAAATTAAAGAGAGAGATAGATGATTTGCATTCATGATGAGTAAACAGGCCTCACAAGTGTCTGTGATAAATGCATTTGCTGCATATTTGGCATGTATGTATGGAAAAAATGTCAGTCTTCATTAAAATATTGTGCTGAACCATATATGCAAAACAGTGTATTGGTAGGTAAAGCAAAGCAAACTATGCTTGATGCAGACTCCTAGTATGTCTATACTTTCTGTATTTCCTAATCTAGTTATTATATAAAGAATCAAGCAAATTGATACATTGATATCATACAACACAAGGTTGTACAACAAATTAAATTTTAGTCTCAGAACATAACAGATCACAGGTATAAAATAAATACAATAAAACAATAAAGGCCTATGCAGTTATTCTGCCATGACATACATGTATACACCCATGAAAAACATCTGCAGTGCATTTTTTGAATTTGCATCTGGTTAGACATTTATTGGTTTTGAGGAATGACTCCTAAAATTTATTTTTTATCTAGCACCATGCAAATATCCATGGAGCCTTTATACTGGTCAACTGGAGATAACGATGTAAATAAGCCTCATTGGTTTGCATTCAGGGAGAAGAGGATTTCGGTTGACTGGCCTTCACTTCATTTGTATTGCTACTAAAGATGCACTGTCATTCAAGCATAATCATTCCCTTAATTGCAAATGATGTTGCAAGAAAGAATTAGTCACACCTAATAAGCATAAGTGAGACCTAATAAAATGAACAGAATAAATTGCAGCTCGCAGGGAAACGATATGGCAGGGAAAAGGAAGAGATTGTTTCAGCCCATTTCTTGTATTTTTGGTACAGTTAACAACGCTGGAGACAAATGTCACTCACACTAATTAAGTCACTTGAGGTTGTACATTTGTTATACTGCACACAGGGAAGCTCCTAGAGATAAAATTGTGTACATGCAGCATGGTAACAGAGGGTTCAGAGCTCAGGTCAAAACACATTTTGCTTTGACAGCTGCTCTATATGCAATGAAGTTTAATCAAATATTATTAACTACATATGCAATGCAATTAATAATGCATAATGAGGATTATTATATAATAGACACATCTGGTCACTGAGCAGTTCAGATATTGTTTTAACTTGTTTTAAAATAATCCCACTTATTCAGTCAAGGATGGATTACATACCAGGAAAGTGGGACAGTGTGACCAGTACCCCGGGGCCTCAGTCATCCAGGGCTCATGTCTCAGGCTGTGGCTGGTGCATGGAGACTTGAACATGCAAGACTACCATAGGAAGTTGAACGCCAGGGGCCTTAGTGCACACAGCGCAAGCTGACCACTAGGTACCTGGGTGCTTATAACGTGAGCCTTCTACTCGGGCCCCCCTGATCCCTTAACGCTTGCAATGTGAGGGCCCTCGGGCGTCTAAAATTTGAGCTCACCACTGGGGCCACCCAGATCCCTTAGTGCTTGCAGTGTGAGGGCCCCCAGGCCACTTGGTGTTTAAAACGTAAGCTGACCACTAAGGCCCCTGGGCCCCTCAGGGCTTTCAATGTGAGAGCCAACAGGTCCCTTGGTGTTCAAATAGTGAGCTCACCACTAGGATCTGTAGGCCCTTGGGCCTTAAAATTGATCCAACCAGTAGGGTCCCTGTGCCCCTCGGCACCTACAATGTGAGGTACCCTGGGCTCCTCCACACTTAAAACATGAGCTGACCTCTAGGGCCCCGGGTGCTTAGAGTGTGAGTTGAACACAAGGGCCCCCGGGCCCTCAGTGTGTACATCGAGTATAACACCTGGGCCCCTTGGTACATACAGCATGCGTAAAATGAGAGCCTTTTTGAGAGTACAGTACTTCTGTACAACTGAGCCACAGGTCTGCCCGCTACAATGTGCTGTGATATGATAATATAACAACATTCACCAACAAGTCAATTCATTCTGCATAAAGTGACAGTTTGAAGGGCGTCATATTTTGGACGGCCATTCATTTTTGACTTGCCATAACTAACTATTATTTTAGCTAGCTGCCCATCAAAGCCCAGCCCTGACTTTGTTGGTGCCATAGGTGAGATTTTGGAAGTACTGGCCTCAAAACAATAATAGAAATAAAACATCATGGACATAAACAATCTAGATGACACTCTGAACTGTTGTCTTTTTTGATCCTTTTCCATAAGTAATTTTCTGATACTTGCAGCTCACTGTTCTTCTCTTTCGCTGTGTAATTAGCTGGAGCATAAACTTAACTCAACCGAAGGATCACGTGTCACATAAAGTGTGTCATTCAGTCACCTCAGTAAAGCATGTTGACCGCCAGCCAGATGAGAAAGCCCAGCATGCTTTTGTTTGGTTTATGAGAGAAAAATTTCAAAAATCAAGCTGAGGTGGATGAAGGGTGTTGAGTGTAGGAAGGGACCATAACATTACCAAAAGTTGGCTTACATTTTCTTTCCCCTGTGGTCATTTTACGCCCTAGGTGACTATATCACCTATACCATGAGCCGGCTCTGCTGTCCATTGTCCCTAGCTAGCTGGCCATATGATTCAGCGTGCAAACAGAAATTAGTTAGCTAGCTGCTATTTTTGCTGGCTAGTTGCCCTTACAACCAAATTACCTGCACTAAAAAGCCAGCTAGTTAACTAGCTATTGGCCTAAAATTCAGCTGTCTAACTTTTTAGATGGCACACAACTTAACTAGTTAGTAAGGTGGGATTTGTTCTTTGGTCGCCTGTGTGAAAGGGAGATAAGATAAAGGGTTTAGCTAGCTACGTTGGATTGAATAAATGTTAAAATACCATTCCATAGCCATGATGCTTAAATCAAAACTACTAGCTACCTAACTATTAGTGCTATTAGTTCAAAACTACTATTAGTTCAAAACGTGGGATGCTATTGCCATGGGAATAAAAAACTCATTTACGGGGTCGGGGGGGCCTACAAAAGACATGTTCCCAGGGGCCTCACAGGACCATGATCAGGCCCTGTTTCCAGTTGGCCTCAAAATCTGTAAGCAAATAATTGCTCAACATGTTAGCCATACCTTAGCTGTTAGTTATTGATAGTATACTGATTCATTTGAATAGTGTATAAAGTATCTATCTTTTTTTTAGCCTAGTAACATATCAGCCAATCTAAAGTCTCTTCTCAAGCATCTTTTATCTACTTCCTGAGGATAATTTAAGTAGGGTACTACGTTTTAACTATAACAGAAATAGGGAATTCAATTAGTTTTCTTATTTATTGGGCTAGTTGTTCATTGGATTATAACTTATCAGGAGTTTTTCTATCTTTATGTGTTTTGTAACCAATAATATATGCATACAGTCCTTTGTAGGCTACACATAGTTCCTGTACCTTAACCTACTGGCTACAGTAATCATAATCTGTGTTATTAAAATTTAAAAAAACATAAATAATGTGCTGTACAGTTACTATCACCCGATGGTGGTTACCTTACATGGCCAGGTAGCTCACCTGTGCACATGATGTCGCTGCTGTCTGGAGGGAGGGGCCTATCTGATTCTGATTTGCACACAGGTGAGCGAAAGCCATATAAGTGATGAGATGAGCGCTGAAGCCACTTCCACCAGCACCTGTTAGCGTCAGTGTCAAGGTGAGTTTCTTCTGTTTGTTATTTATTTATTTATAGAAGGCTACAGTTTTAAAGATAAGGGGTCAGGTTTGCGAGCTGATAGGATGGGAACGATGGTAAAACGTAACAACTTATTAATTTTATCATTTTCATGTGGAATCGCCTCTGCAGCGTTTTTTTTAACATCTCCATGCTTTAGTCTCTGCCTCAGTTAATTAACACCAGCTTTGCATTCGACATACAAAGCCTTTTAATTAGCTCCCTGATCGCGGCGGGAATAAATGACTAACGGCAATTATCGAGACTAATTAAGGGAATGTGGCACTGCTTCATTCAGAAAAGTGATATCTTGTTCTCCAAACTGTAGATTGAGACTTAGTTGTTCACACACACAGGCAGACAGGTATACAGCAGCCCTGCATTACTAATGATAGCTCGTTATTCCTCCATATAGATTAAAGTCAGCAGTCTAAAATGAACTATGGCCAACCTCTACAGTTCGTCCTCAGCATGAAGGTATCGAAGTCGTTTATGCAAAATAATGTAAACCAGGATTTAAATCTATTATGTGCAACGTGCCCTGCAGGGGATCTCTCCTTTGTTCTCCAGTGGTTCATAGAGGTGAAATGACTCAGCCCCCCTGAGCAGCTTCTCAGGTGTCTGAGAGTGAAAGGAAGGTGTAAGGTTAGATATTTTGACTTTTATTCCTGACCCTCCTTTGTGTGCATTTTATTTGGCCTCAAGATAAGTTTTGCCTCTGAATTTATTAATATTTCACTTGTTAAGTGTTTGAGATTTTAAAATGGCTAATTTAGATATGGAAATAATTGGTACTAATTTGTGTATATTACACAATCAAAATGAGTTTGTAGCTGAAAGACGACAAGCTACAATAAGATGGAACTGGAGACTCCTTCCACTCCCATACTATGAGCTGAGGTACAGATTGAATACTAACCCACCAGCCGATTTGTAACAGCAAAATGTAACCTAAACTGTGGGTGTAATGTCTTGCTTGGTTGGTTTTTAGGAATAATAGGCTATTAATTTTCAGGTCATTCCAAGGCTGAGAAAAAAGGAAATTGGCATGGCATACCTGACAAACATCTGACCTCCTTTGTTTAGCATTTTACAATAGGTTAGTTGCATGCAAAGGCATGTTAATGTATATATTGGTCCCAAGAGATCTTATATCATGATTTGTTAAAATTACTGTAGCTAGGCTATAGGTTTCCTCTCTTCCAGTCTTTATTATAAGCTAACTGGCGATAGATGGCTCTTTGCAAAAAAAAGCATTTCCCAAAATGTCAACTATTCTGATGGACAGATCTATCAAAATGGTTACAGGCACTTGTAGGACATGAATACAACTTTAAAAACCAGCAATGGAATCAAATGTTCAAACTTCAATTCTTTCATAGTGTTTCATTTTGAACTTTTAAAAGGCTTTCAGAAGTGAGATGCGAGGGAATATGCCAAGCTTGAGATATTTTGAAGCAACCGGTTTTCCTGCACTGCATAAAATTTAAATTATGTCCTCTACTGACAGAAGTCAATGATTTGACAGATGATGAATCGGAAACACAATTAAGATTAAACCCTGGTGCAATTCTGGGGTGATGGTTGCTGAGGGCAAGTTTAAATCTCCAGAAGGTCTTGTATTTTCCTTAACCTAATTCCTTTAAACTTTTTTTTTTCCCCATTCAGGAAAAGTTTTAATCTGTTGTGCACTAGTATTTTAAAAACTATACTGAACCATCTCAGCCTCTGCCCTCCAACCATTGCAAAGTAATTTATCTTCCTGCATTCCAGGATTTCTTCTGCACCAGAGCTGATGGATGCTGCTCATCCTCAGCATTCAGATCTGAATCGATGTGTGTGTGTGTGTGATTGATCCCTTTTGCTAGCTAAAATCCACGAAACTGCTGAAAGGCCACTTTCATTATGACCTTTAAAACTAGACAGTAATAAAAATGTTGTCTGTAATGTTTTTAATCGTGACTCCTTGATTTGTCATTCCAGACATTAATTTTAGGACTGAAAAATGTGTTCCCAACTGCAAACCGCTATGGAAAACCTCATCACGGTGTTCCACTCATATTCTGGAAAAGAAGGTGACAAGTACAAGCTGAGCAAAGCTGAGCTGAAGAGCCTGTTGCAGGGAGAACTCGCTGACTTCATGGCAGTGAGTAACTATTTAACAGCCTATCCTCACCAGAAAAACTGTTAAGACCCGTAAGGTAAACTTGGGTCTTACAGTCAAGAGATTGAGTCTCATGTGGAAAAAGTCAAAGTTGACATGTTAAGTTAGATAACGTTAATTCTGTGAATGACTAAATGTACTTGTTACCCAAACATGATCTTTTCCTAATGCCATTTTGGCCTGTATGGCACTGCATCACTTTAGCTGCTTTTGTTTTTAGTTTGATCAATACATTGGGGCACCGGGGAGGGTTGGGGGTCTTACCCGTAAGGTACTACGGTTTAGTCTGGTTTTCATTTATTTAGTTTGTCTATACTGTTAAAAGTTGCCAATCGCAACATTTTATTTCATTAACTGAATAAATCTTTACAGTACAAATGATTAGTTTTCAATTTTGAAATTACAAATTAGAATTTCAAAGTTTTAATAAAGTTTTTAGCCAATGAGCTTAGGTAATGCTGGGCAGTTCCTCATGAAATGAGGTCTTGCAGTTTGAGAACAGACCTGACACATTTCAAACTAGTCTAGTGAGTAATTCAGGGTTTGTTTTTATTTTTTGTTTGTGTTTTTTAAAGAGATGCGCTAGCACATTCCTGGCTGGCTAGAGTATTAGTGGTTAGCTAATATGACATGTTTTGGGATCATCAGGATAATCCAATATGTTTCAAAGTACAGTACCATTTCAAGCCCTTGCAGCATCTCGCACTTACAAGTGATGTGAACTAAGTTTGAGGATTTGGGCTTTAGGGTGGAGATTAGGATTGGGTAGGGCCATAATCTTCAGTAGGTGATGCTAATTTTGGATCAAACAGAGGATACTGGACGGTGACCTGCTAAAGACCCTGAGAAAGCAGTCAGAGTGAAAGAAATCTCCCAGCACCTACTAACATGTATAAGCTGCTGTGACAAAGTAGGCCTACTTAAATCTATAACTTTTCTCTAGATTTGATGAAGAGAATACTGATTTTCCTTTGTTTAGTAATTTCAGTTTCATGATTAAGAATCAAATTATCAAGATTACAGCACTATGATTCTTGAATCAAGTGCTTGCCCCCCCCCATGTGGAAAGAGGCACGCTATCTGTACGTTACCTGTACGTTAGGTCAGGACTACTTGTGAAGAGGAAATTCTGCATATGAGAATTTGAATGCCACAATTTTCTATTAAGTCACTTAAGAACTAATCGTTAGTAAAAGTGGTTCTTGCATGAGGACCCATGTTTGGTTCAGATAAACACGCTCATAAGGATTTGTAGCATTTTTGGGAAGGACTAGGACTGAATCTTGTACCTAAAACTCCATCTCTACATTTTTAAGGCTCAAGTGTGTGCAGTTGCCATCAGCTTTTGATCTTGTGAAACATATTGCTCTTCAATTTTCATCACAGTGCTTGTGGTTTTGTTTTAAGGCCAGCAAGGACCCCATGGTGGTTGAGAAGATTATGACGGACCTGGATGAAAACCAGGACGGTCAAGTAGACTTCCAGGAGTTTGTTGTTCTGGTTGCTGCACTGACTGTTGCCTGCAATGAATTCTTTGAAGACTTTGATAAGAACAGCAAGGAGAACCAGACTTCTAAATAATATTTCACATTTAATCAATAACTTTCTTTACACCATTTATATGTTCTAACAATATAGTCATGTTATGGATGTAAATGTCTCAATCACTCAATTGCAGCACTTTGTACAAAAGATGCATCACTGCTTGTCAAGTGTTTTTGTCCTACAAGCTTAATAAAGACGTTAACCTGTTTCCACGTGTCTCTTTTTTAAGAAGCAAGCTGAACTGTTGCCATAAAACCTAATACCATCTCTTCCTCCCAGTCCAACAATACACTGCTCATTTAATAGCTTTTCTGTTCTGGAAGGAACAAAGGAAAATGCTGGTCTGGTACATTAAATGACGTCAGCCCTGCAGGCTGTGAGACACCGACTTTCTTTCAGTCACATTATGGCATGTGCATTTCAGAAAAGAACACGGAAGTCACTTTAACTATCAAATAAGACATTATTTAAAACACATTGCTGGTAGCAGCAGCTTTTATGTAACTATGAAAGCATTTGCAAGCTATTTGAATTTTTTTAAGAGGATTTCATTAGTCATACATTAGATGCTTAATGGCTCCTGGTTTGGTATGGCTTACCGGTCGGAAAAATGGAAAAATATTGAGCTCTGTGAATTGAGTTGCAATGAATCCTAGGGGAAAATTTACTCAAAATGACAACTGCACACTTATCAAAGAACAGGACTTTTATGCGTTCCTTTTCTCTATAACAATGTTTACAGATAAAATTCCACATTAAAAATTAAACTTTCAACAAAAGTTCAAGCAACACTATACTTTCAGTGTTTAACATTTAACAGATAAGTCAAATGTTAAATGTCTGTCAGTGTCTTTAGCCTGCCCAGTAGCAAAAAAGGTATCCAATTCAAGTTTTTAGTTGATCCCTACAATTCAAGAACTTGTTTGTAGATTCTTGAAAGTGAGTTTCATTGCATTTAAAGAGAAATATTTAAAATTGAGAGCTCTAAGCTGAATAAGTGATACTGAGTGCAGTGACATTTCAATTGAAAAGCATCTCAGCAACAGATTAAAGCACAGTCCACTTCCTCAAACTCAAACACTCAAGTGAAAGGTCGAGGGGCTGACCGAGGTGGCCTTAGATCCTCTGTCTTCATTAACAAAAGTAGGGCAACGAAGCATTTAAGGTTTTATGCAGCCCTTAATAGGGCAGCACACAATGCATTCTGGAGAAACTCAATATGGGCCCTTACAAAGTCGTGAAGCTTAATTTATTATGTAACAGCAGCTTGTCTGACATCCAGAAATCCACAAACTCAGTAGATGGCACAGGTTTGGCTACCAAACGAGTCTGCCCTGCCCTTACCTGCAGCTGGAGGAAGCTGGAGGAATTATTACTTTTGGCATTGTTCACAGGAAATCAATAGGTCCAGTTCTCAGAATAGGTGACACAAGGTTTTTAAACAGAAAAGGCTTGTCAGGGTTAATTACTATGAAGTCGACAATATTCATTGAATGACAACATGATTAATATAATTCCAGTTAAAATTTGGAACAGGCTTGAAAGGCCTCCCACTTGAAGGCAGCTTTGAGCACCACCCAGTGTCTCATTTCACTTATATCACCCTGCTGGTCCTGACGTCATCGCTTCCTCCCAGTCCAATAGTGTGCTGCTCATCCAGCAGCTTTGCTCCTTCTGTTTTGTTCTGAAATTAAAATGCTGGCAGTGCATGGACATAGGGACACATTAAGATGGTTTTCAAATTCTGTCATAATTGGATAAAAGCTTCTGTTGTCTGGAGTGTGTTGCTTTAAATGTCACTTTTATCTCCTAGTAGACTGATATGTATATATTTCTAACCTGTATGTACATCAGGTGCTTAATGACTCCCGGTTTGACCTTTTTTCCAGAGTGATTCAGCCATCCTAAGGCACACCTGTGCCACACCCATACTGTCTGATCAGCTTGATCTGCCAGAAAGATAAAGATTTTGACAGATTTGTGAACAATATTTCAGAGAAATAGACCTTCTGTACATAGAGAAAGTCTTTGAGTTCAGCTCATGATGAATGGGTGGGAAAATTGTCAGGGTTTGTGTGTGGTGAGGACCTAAACACAGGACGCAGAGCGGAGCAGGTATAAGTCAAAGGTTTAATGAAACAAACTGAGGGCCAGCACACTTACAAGCAGAGTGGCTGAATCCAAAAATAAAGAGGAGTCTAAACAAAACAAGAAATCCACGGTAAATCCAAACAAACAGGCAGAGGGCAACACATAAAACAAAGCTCGAACTAGAACACAGAGTACCCAGCAGACTAAGCCAAAATGATGCAGAGAAAGACTAGAAGCCAATACTAGGACATGAACTAAAGCACAGGACTAGGAACAGAGACATGGAACAAAAACCCAGGCACCCTGACAAGACACCCGACAGGACACTGACAGACAGGACTGAAGTCCAGACACAGAGGAACCATAATCAAATCACAGAGAAGGCATGGCCAAAATAATATAATCCAGACAAGCCCAGGACAGGATTGTGATAAAAGTGTTGCGTTTATAATTTTATTCAGTGTATTTCTAGGCCCTTAAGGTTGCCAGGCAGCATAACATCCCATAAAACAACATGTCATCTTTACACTTAAATTTTCTATGAATTAAGATAAGATATAAAGTGTTAATTAGCCAACCAGCTGCTGGCTGTAGCTTAATATTAAGACACAGAGATATAATAGTGGCAGCCTCTTCTCATCCACACTTGGCAAGAAAGTGAATACGTTTATTTCTCAAAATGTCCTTTAAACAACCCTAGTTTTGTCTCTCTGTCGTCAGTATAGTCTTTATAACCCCACCACCACCAGTGTCATTGTCGCCTTTATGGCTCAGTTTGGCTGCCATTTGTAGTCTCCTGTCCCCAAATCTAATATCTAATCAATAGGGTCAACATACCAAAGTCTTTTGATTGCATAAAGCTTCTGCACTTGTTCCCTTGTGGTGTCTTTCCTGATAAACATATCTAATTTTCAGCGGTGGCAATCAATTTTCAATTCATTTTCAAACGTGTAGTCTTCAGACACTGGCTCTTAGCTCACTTAGTCTGACCTGCAGCCAGAAAAGCAAACTTGTAAAGTAGTTATGTAATGGCTTGTATGCCAAGAATAAAATGTGTGACTGGGGGCCAATAGAGAGAAGCTGAAACTGATGTAATGTGATCTTCACACTTACACAACTGCACACATCAAAGAGAAGGACAATTCGATAAAGGGTAAAAAGGGCAGTAAATCCATCATCTAAAATCTGAAACACAGCATTATATGTGGGATAAAGGCCAAGTTAACCTTGAGGATCTGCTATTCAGTTAGATTTATCTATTGTGGGACAAAGAAATTAGGTGAGAATAATTTAAAGCTCTGTTCTGAATTTGGGGACCTCCAGGTGGATACACTCCTGAAGTCTTGTAAAGCAGTGAGTTTGCCTATGCTGTAGAAAAGCTGCATTTGTAAGCTTTTTTCCCAGAAGTTACAAAATATACTAAGAGGTGCAGGGTATTTTCTGACAGAAAGAGCCAACCCAAGTCACAACACTGAGTCTCTAACGCCTTCTCTTGATATGAATCTCAGAGCACTATATGAAAAATCTTCAAAGTCAAGGACCCAGTTTTCAGCTAAAAGCTTCAAAAACAAGATACTGAGTTTTGGGTTTATTTATCCTTTCAAGATACAGAAGGATAAATGTGATATTTCTCTCCTCAGAAATACTGAGAATTTTGTAATTCCACTCTGGCAGAGAGGTGAAACTGATTACAGAACATCTGGCTTAAAAGACATGCACAAGTGACAGGGTGAACCTGAAGGAGGTGGCCTTGCACCCTTTGTGTTCTTTAACACACGTATGACGAGGAAGCACTAAACGCAGCCCTCCAAAGGACTGCACACAATGCACTCTGGAGAAACTCAATACAGGTCCTTACAAAGTTGTGAAGCTATTCAATTATGTAACACTAGCTTGTCTGACAGTCTTTTATAGTGAAACACCTCAGAAACACAAGCTTGTTGGACCAAGATAGAGAGAAGAGGTCTCACAGAGTGTAAATTCAAGGCCCAGAGCAACCAAGCAGCAGCTGTACACATCAATAGTGCCATCAAGTGTCTGCAAGTGGCACCTGCAGGTCATTTGACTATTTTGCGTTTAAATGCACGCAGAGTTTGATGTATTCTATCCTACAGTTATTGGTTTAAGGGCCTTTAAACAGTTTGTGGCTGTTTAGGAAAGTGGCATGCCTTACTGTAAAACAATTGCAAAGCTGGGCAGTTTAATTAAGTCATAAAGAAATAAAAATAAATAAATTACTTAACACGGAAAATAGAACCAGAAGAAAGTTAGGGATGACAAACTCCTGTAAGTAAGTATGATCACCATACACTTGGGGCATGAGAACAAGACGAAAAACAGTATTATGAATAAATAATCAATGCTGAAATATATCAGTGGGGGGTTAGGGGGTCCTTCCCCAGAAAACTTGGAGCATTAAACACTTAATATTCCTATATTATATGAGACATTTTCTGCACCAATTTATGGTGAAAATTAAGGTGGCAGGTGACAATTCAAAATATATAAAATATAACAGAATATAATACAGTGATCAGCAGCTTGTTGTTTTAGTTTATGTTACTTTTTTGGTCAATGCACATTTGTGTCTTCTATATTTCAGCTGCATTGCATGTTTTGTTATTGTGCATTGTTTCATTTGTTCAGAATCAGCTTTATGTGTACACATACAAGAAATTCTCTGGATTGACTATGAATGGTACAATACTCACAATGTGCTTACTTATACAATAATACAATAACACAAAAATACAGTAATAACAACACCACAGGCTACAATATAGAGAACACATATATACACACTATAAAAAATAGACAGACTGAGAATAGTGCAATGAGCAGAGTGCAAAGGATGCAGGAGTAAATTATTATTATCACTATTGTTGTTATTATTATTGCATTACATTTGCTTGTGAATGCAAATGAAATGCAGTGAAGTAGTCACAGTAAGAAGTAGTCAACTGACAACAGGTATAACCAGATACTTCCAAAACCTTGGAATGATCACATACAATGAATACTGAGAAATAAAATGGGATCCGAACAGAGACACAGAAATTCGTGCTCCAAAAAGAAGAAATGTGTTTACAATAACAAACCTTTAAATGAGACCTGATGTACTGAAGTGGTTGTTTGCATGCAGCCATGCAACCATGGCCAATTTTATAGCCTCCTCAGATGGAAGAGCCCGATGTTAGATTGACCGGCAGCCATTTAGTGGTAATGAAATGAAGGTGCTTAAAATACATTTTGGATACATTTATGAGGCAGCTATCAATATGAGAATGAAAATCAGATGAACATTTATTGTCATCATTTTCCAAGATATGCGAGAGGACTCATAAGGTAGTACCAGTAACTATTGTTGGAAAGTTGGAAAGTTTCAAATAACTAGGGAAATTATCCTTTGGTCTTAGTGGCCAACCTCAATTGTATGTAGCTCTACCTACACATAGCATGCAGGACAGTGACTGACCAGCAGATGGCGACACAGACTTCATGATCACCAGCTGTCTTCGAAGTCATTATTGTCAACCCAGACCCATCTATGATGATTAGTGTTAATGTTAAGAGAGTGAGGTTAATAAAATTAAATTTATTCTTCATCCAACACAAGATAAAGTTGACATTTTTTCATCTTGCAAACAGCACCAACACATACTGACACCCTCACTGACTTTTGCCACATATTGATACATTATCATGGCTTATATATCTATTTGATTGGACGCATTGAACGAATTTTGTGATATCTTATGCCAAACTTACATCCAATAGCTGTCTTTCTGAACTGTGCCTAAAATTAGTCATTTTCTTTTTAGTGTGTATGCTTTTTTTCCCCTTTTCCAGAAACTGGAAGCAAAGGGGTAAAAGGCTGTGTCTGTTAGTTCAGCAAAAGAGAGATGGAAGGCACCGGTCGGAGATATTCCATTATTATTAATAACTACTGTAATTAAAAAATGTTAATTTAGTGTTTGTGCAGTTGTGCTGTTGATAGGTAGAGCTGGTTGTATGAGGGCACAAATAGTCTGCGTATATTGAAAAAATACATAAAATAAACAAACAATTGTAGTGAGGATCAGTTATCATTATCCTCTTGGTCCTGATGGTCATGGATACATGACCATCAGGACATTTTATAGTTGAAAAACTGTCAGGGCCCTCTGGTGGCAGAACTCTAATTGTGGCACTGTTTCATTTCTCTACTGCAGTTCTTTGTTTGATAAATACACCAAAGCAGGTATATCTACAATATAAGCTCTATCGGCTGATGTTGGCTGATGTCTTTTATTTACTACAAAATGTTGAAATTTTAGATAAATGCTACATTTCCCATCTTTCCTAGTAGTGATGTTGACACCTCTTGTTTTTACAGGAAAATGGCAACTGGTAATATGAATTGTAACTTTCAAACTTTGGTCTTTCTGTCATGTCCCGATTGGAAGCCATCTCAAAAACAAATTAAACACAAAAAGCAAATTAAAATTTTATCAGTCGTTAACACAACTGCCAAGTTTAATTTCATTGCAATAACATGTTGATCATGAACTGCATTTTTCTTTTCCCTTCATGTTTCTCACACATGAAAATGTGATAAGTTTCTTTTTCATATTTTTCATATTTACTGAAAAGTCATGCGTGTCATGTGTCATCAAATTCGATATAGCTGGCATCATGTACAGCCCTAGTCAAACAAGACTGTGCCGTATGTTAACAGGCAGGTGGTGTGTTCACAACTGAGACGGACAGGAAATGTGCTGTATAGCTCTTATTAACAGTGAGAGTCACAGAGATTCAATATCCTGGCCTCGTGTTTGGAGCGACAGTGGTTGGAAAGTGTTTACACATGCATATATGAATGTGTGTTCTTTGACATCGCAGGGTAATAAAGCTGTGAAGAGTTGTGTATGTGAAATCGATCATGTGGCTTGTGTCGATGTTGTAAACATTACATACACACACATAAACACCAATTCTCTTGTTTGTGCAAGTATTGAAATTTCATCTGAAAATGGGAGAACGGAGCTGTACTCTGCTTTAAAAAAAGGTTAGGCTAATTGTTGAAAAATACAGATTGAATATGATCCTCTATACCTATTTGAAAAAAGGGAAAGCAGAGAAAGACATTCATGAGTGGAGGGTTGTTAAACTGACCTAATTTGAAAATGACATTGTGGAGTGGCCATTTTAGTCTTCTGCTGATGTAATTGTGTACAAATACCTTTTTATGAGCACATCCATATGTTTGCTAACAGGTCTGCATGCAGCTCGTGTGTGTCCACATGTGTGCTGATCCAGTTAGACATTAACAGACGGGTCATCTTATATTACCTTTCTACTTTTGTTTGAACTCTTGTGGTTTTACTGCTTCATCCTCCCATTTTTCAATTCCAAACACCCTCAGTCATGTCTGGCCACTAGAGCTGCTTGCTTTTTACTGGATAAAAAGCATCAGCATACTGAACCAAAACCAGACTAAAACAAGCTGTACACGTCTTTTTGTAAATATAAGCAGTCTTAGAGCTTGAGTGTGGGACTTTTACCTATAAATGAACATCCTTTAGATTCAAGCCCTTACCAAATGAGTTTGCATAATTCTGATTAAGCCTATCGCCGCCAGGTAAATCTCAACTTGAGCTTTGGGCAAACTCACCTGTAGGCACACAACATGTTTTGACAGTGTTTGTTTAATTACTTTCACTGCCAGAAGGTTGTGTAACACCCCCAAACAAGTTCCCAATTGACCAGTCTATAAAAT
Source organism: Lepomis macrochirus (assembly GCA_024633595.2). Lineage (NCBI taxonomy): Eukaryota > Metazoa > Chordata > Actinopteri > Centrarchiformes > Centrarchidae > Lepomis > Lepomis macrochirus. The sequence goes on along the minus strand of JALXJV020000015.1, from coordinate 6,000,564 downwards.
AAGCAGGCAACAATGGAACACGCTGTACAAAATATAACCTCCAAATTTATTTATATAAAATAGATATAAAGGGTTAAAACAAGGCTGAAACTAAGATTGTTAAAAAGCGAAGTTCAAATGGGGAAAACTGTCAGTTAAACAGAAATGCAGTTTGTCATGGCTGGGCGTGTTCAACTTCGTCCTCCTGCGTGGGCAAAGCCAAACACCGCAGAAGCAGGTTTGCTTTTGTTCACAGACTGGTCGGCTGTAGCCTCACTGCTTGGGCCTGTGGCAACTCCACCAAGTAGCGGTGGCTCTGCACCGGCAGCTCCCCAGACCACGACCCAGCCGTGTACCACACTCTGGCAAAGAATCAGCAGCCTCAGCACACCCGCACACTGGAGACAAACAAAAGACCATTGAACAATATGAATTTATAAACCATCCCATACAGACACTGCCACCAGCCCACATAAAGAGCTACACCCAGGGAAGAAGACACTCAAAATCACTGTACCTGCACACAGGAGACACACAAAAGACTCTTGAGAAAAGACTCACACCCACCAAATGCACACTCACTCTAAGTGCTCCCCCTCACACTACCACTGCACTCAAAATTGGCCGATACAGGTGTACCCCGTTACAGTTGGACAAAAGTTCCCTACAGGATTAAAGATTTTTTTCAGTAGAGCTCTTCACAGCTCCACAACAAATCTGCCAGGCAAAAATGGATCTTCAAATAATAGAAATCCAATCTGACAGGAGCCCGAGGACACTTAGACCCAATCGAAAGATTGGTGGACTAGAGAGAGAGAGAGGAAAGAGCAGCGAGACATGTCATATCATGTTTCCTGCACTTCACATGGACATGACATGTGATCAGAGCTGATAGCAAGTCCACTCTGGTATTAGACATATTGACACACAGAGCTGAGACTGAGATCAATTTTATCCTGCTGGTGGTGCGTGATGAAAAGTCAGAGGTTCACCAAAGTCATTTGAATTCATCCTTTGGAAACCAGGGTTCTCTGTCCCCAACTTCATGATAATATTTGTTGAGCTATTCCGGTCTGGACAAATTTGCCAACATAATGTGCTGCTAGCGTGATTAACTACTTGGTAAAAGTTAGGGAAAGATCGTGGTCATGGTTGAAAGAAACCACCACTGACAAATTTTAAAAGGACAAGATGCGTACAGTGATCTCCAATGTCAAAATCATCATTATTCGCAAGGCCACAATGGAAGTTAATTCCATAGAAACTGAGCAGTAGAAATTGCAGGAACACTGGAAAATTAGCATTACAACAGCAGATCTTAGATCTGTGACATTCACACAGACTCTTGGAAAATTGATTACAAGGTCTTTGTGCACGAAACTTGAGACTGAGCGCTTGGAGTCTGGTCCTCATTATCACACCAAGTATACTGCTTTGAGTAAAAGAGAGTTATCAGTGCATCCCTGCTGTTTGCATAGTTTCTCCAGTGAAAGATGGACCTGGACAAGCAGCGATAGGACTCAGGTCAATGTTTACCCCTCACCTTTCTTATCGAGCTGGGAGTTTGCACTCCGCCCAGGCAGAAAGCCCATCGCCTCTCCTCTTAGTGTTTCTTCGCTTCTCTTCACAGCGGCTTCAGCTGTTGAGCAACAGGCCAGTTACAACACAGATGATGTGAGAGCTATCAGAGGTGAAACCGCAAAAACACAAGACGTTGGTGACGTTAAATTTAACTCCACAGCAGGTGGGGAGCGGACTCAAGGGGCACCTGTGGAAGAATGTGTATTATGAACTTGAAAGACCAAGCATTGCATAGTTGATTATTAACCTTTTTCAGAAAGTTAATCCTAATCCTCTATGGTACTAACATTGACTATATGCTTCTTATCTTTCTTTTTGGCCTCTAAGTTCACCCTCCATCCTGCTCCACCTGTTTTTCTTTTCTCTTTCCTTTCTAAGCAGGTGTAGTCATTCAAAGGGAGAAATCCACCATAAAACACTGTCAACATGATATGTCATTTTAAGAGCTTGGTGTTCAGTGATGAATAACTGGCCTAAAGAAGATATTATCAGAAGCTCTGAAACAACAGTCAACATGTTACGGAGTCATTTAAGACATTCAAAGACTTAAAGAACAGTTTGGGTCTTGTACATGATTCCTATCAGTAATAATAACTGCCCATGTTTTTCATCTGAAATTCATTCAGAAACCGACTTTAGTTTGTAGCTTGGAACAAACGTGATGTTTCCAAGTCAAACCACCAAGTTTTTGACAGTGTTTAACCATTGTGAAGATCTGACCCCTTACAGGTCAGAGGTCACCGAGCACTATTAGCTTCCCGACCACACATCCATCCCCACCTTCCTACGTCATATCTCTCTTTTTGTATCTTTAATGTATTAAAAGAATTAGCGTTCCATACAGTCCAAAAATGACTTCCTGGCCCCTGTGTTTCTGGGGCCACAGAGCATGTGCATTATTGTTGCCCATGTTGGACAAATTTTTAAAAAACAATACATGGATGCAACTGTAAAGCTGCTCTATTCAACGTTTTTATATCAATGACAGGTCAAATGATTATCTGTAATGTGAGCGGTTGCTTGTAGTGACAAACCCTCTCAGAATTATCACCAGACTGCACTTTCTCATTCTGTTGAACCTTTTCAACTTATTTTCCTGGTTTTTCAGGCGTGCACCTTTGCTGTTTTTCTTCACTCTCACAGTTCTTTTCACTTGTAAACCAGTTGTAAACAGTCTGTCCAGCACAAAATGGCAAACAGACAAAGTAAGCTATTAGCTGGTGAAAAGATAGAGGCATTTGGCAGCTAATGCCAAAACTGATGTTTTTCACAGGAGTTAGAAACAAACACAGAGCTAAAAACAGATAAGCATATTGAGCTTGAAATTATTTATATATTTACATTGAAAAATAATAATGTTAATGTTTCCCTTTGTCTGCTCAGTGTGCAAATAGGCAACTGTTTGGTGAGGCGTTAACCATGTCAACATATCACTTCACATTTATACATCGTTTACAGCTTGTTGTTCAATTATTTTATTGTGGTTTTGTTTACATAACAGTTAATATGGATGGGAGAAATTGCGAAGTACAAAAAAACATTTATAGATTTTTATTTATTTATTGTTGTATTATTTATCTGTTCTTTTTGGTTAAGAAAATATATTCTTGACCAAGATGGTCTCTGTTTTCTTGGCCAAATTGGTACATATGATTTTATCAGACACATCAACATATGTAAAGTGACTATTTCAGTTGTAAATCTGTTTGAGACTTTAAATAAAAGATGATACGTGTTTTACCTGATTCCTCATCACTTTGCCTAATCGTTTAACTTTTAGAATTTTGTCAAACCGTGCCATGTCATTCTTAGAAAATGCAGTAACATATTTTTTACGTCAGTGGAGTATGACTGTGTGTAGTTCTGTGCGTATGTGCGTGACAAACCCTGGTCCTGCCCCCTGCAGCAGTCAGGACAATGGCACGCCGTCCCTCAGCAGATACCAGGGTCTGCCGGCAGAGTGTACGCACATAATTTATGTCGACTAATGGCTCATCAAGCTGTCACACTGAGCCCAGGCAATACATGCAGCACTGTGCGCAGAAGAAAAAGAAGGAGACACGCAGACTCAGAGAAAGGCTATACTTAAAGTGTCGGATGTAGGACGTCACTCAAGATTTCTCAACAGCACAACCCGTATAGGCTGTCTTGAATGAGTGAATGTGTGTGGTGGGGTGAGGTATGTGTGTATTCACTTTGTAGGGACATAATTGAAGTTCCCTTAATGTTAATCATTACATTACATTTTAGGAGTTAGGGGTAGGGTCAAGTTTAGGCAAGTAGTGGTTGGGTATGAATGTAAGTCAATGTAATGTCCTCAAAAATGATGGAAACACAGCGCTGTGTGTGTGAAAGCCTAACAAAAGCTAACAAAACTAAGATGAGGAAGCATTTTTAGAAGCATTAAGTATTCAGAAAGTTTATTTGCAGCTCTACAGTGTGTTCACTCACTGTACTGTAAATGCTTTCAATTTCTTTGGTCTTTATTTAGCCACCAAGGCTGCAGTTGGCTGATAGGAATGTAGGGTATCACTGGAGCCGCCAGAGGTTTAGTTTCTTGCTTAAGGGAGACATGGACGCATGGATGCCACTGAAGGGACATCTTCCTGGATCCTCTTTCATTCTCTTACTGGCACCTGTAGCAAAATTTCCACACCAACAAAGCCTCTCGCATGTCTTTACATGTTGTATATTGGGGCAGCTGTGGTGCAGGGGGTACAGAGGGTTGTCCGCCTGTCAAAAAGTTTGTGGTTTGATCCCTGGTTCCTCCAGTCTGAGATGCTGAGCAGTTGGCACCGCTGTCATCATTGTATGAATGAGACGAATGGGACATGTAGTATAAAGTGCTATACAAGTACAATCCATTTACCATTCCTTAATTGTTTGATGCCAGAAAACCCTGAGGGGAGAATGATGTTTTTTCATGAATGAAAAACAGTTATAAAACATCCACAGCAGGTGATAATATACCATCAATTAATTAACTTGTGTTTTCTGAACTCGCATGTCCAGTTGTAAACTACTAGTGAGCGACTAGTACATTTTGTTGAAAAAATTCTTTTGTGCACAGGTTAAGGTTAAAATGACTCGAACTTTGAACTAAGCTATCCCAGAAAGAAGTTGAGACCTTTTCTGCAGAATTGCAGTCCAGCAGTTGTCAGGAGTATTTGTTGTACACTTGTATTTTGAAATAGCATTTATTTTTCTTTCATGTACATTCAGCTCTTTTGTTTTCTTTCTTTTTAATATCTTCAGTGGAGCACATGTTATGTCATAATTTATTCTCCAAGTCTGTTTCCATTACATTTTGCTTTCATTAGTGCACTAACTTTTCCACACCAGCCAAGCATAAATCTTTTTGGCTGTTTGACATCCATTTTCAGCTTTTCCATCCAGTTGTTTTAATGTTCAAACTGAAATTGAAACAGGCCCATGAAAACGCACCTACTTTGTCTTTGTCCAACACTTTGGTCCAGAGACATCAACAACTTGCCAGATTGCCATGATATTTGCTTTGAATATTCATGCTACCCAAAATATTTCTAAATGTGGGTGCCCCCAGACTATTACAACATGTCTCGAAATATCCAAAGCTAATGGAGAGAGATACTCCTGAGAGAATGAATGACAAGCAAAGATGAGGGGGTCCACCCTCATGCAAACTCCACTATAGCAAGACTCTAAAATTAACCACTTCGTCATATTGTGTGGGCTGTCACTTTTTCTGTATGGTGTGATGTAAATTGATGCCTCGAGGGTGGACTATTGAAACATCTGACTGGAAGTCATGTTCCTCTTTCGTGTGAATGTTTTGTGTAGTATAATGTTCATTTGTGTTTCTCCTCCAACGGGAGTGGATACATTTTCACTGGAAAACACGTTAATGTCTGTTCCAGTGAACTTCGTAATTGCCAGCAGCTTTGTTTGTGCGTGTGTGTGTGTGTGTGTGCATTTTTTCATAGGACGAAAGGACAGAAAGACAAAGTTTAAATCTATATAACATACTTTAAATGCAGTTGTATGTGAGTGTGGGTTTGACCTGTTTACTTGGTGTAAACAATGCAAATCTAAACAGTTTTTATCTCTCTTCATGTGTTTAATGACTGACTAGCAGCAGACTGACCTTCTGAATCTGCCTTCCAAAGCTGCAACAGTTTCCACCCCAACCACAGATATTGAAATAGAAACACAACAGTCTACTAAATCTGCTGTTGCCAGTAAAACCATCCTGCTCTAACGGAAAGACTGAGAATTTTCTGAATTATATGGAAATATAGTGCTCAAAAATTTGTGGGAAAACTCAATCATCACATTATAACATCAGGTCAATTACAGACAGGGATATCAATCTGTCCCGTAAGGAAGCATAAGCGATTTTGAATGTGTCACCTTTGTGGTGTAAATGAAACTGATAACCAGGTGCACTGGTGAGCCCTACAAATGCTGGCGCGCATGAGCGTTACACCTATGTCCTCTGGTGGGATCTGGGCTCACAGCCCAGCACCATCAGAGAACACCATAATTAGCAGGTCCACCATTGGCTCCCTGTTCTCTTCACAGATGAGAGCAGGTTCACACTGAGCACATGTGACAGATGTGAGACACCGTAGTGAATGTTGTGCTGCCTGCAACATCATCCAGCATGACTTTTTGGGCAGTGGGTCAGTGATGGTCTGGGGAAGCATTTTATTGGAGGATTGCACAGACCTCCACATGCTAGTCAACAGTTTTACAATTTTAGGTACTAGGATGAAATCCTCAGAGTTATTGGCAGACCTAACGCTGGTGCAGCTGGGATTCCAATTAGTGTAGTACCAGGCCAGTTGGTGATTTTGATTTCCATTGACTGTTGTTACGTCATTTTGTCCTCAACAAATTATATAATGTACAGTAAAGATCTTTGAACTGTTTCATTCATTTAAATCCGATGTGTGATTAAATGTTCCCTTATTTTTTTTTCAGCCGTGTAATTAAATGTTTAGTTAGAATTTTTTAAATTGTAATAAGAGATGTAATATGTAAAAACATTAAATCAAAAGAGAAATATTAAGTAAATTCTTGCAGGTTTTTGAATAATATACTGCAATAAAAGATTCTTGGTAATACAAACCCTTCAGTGGAGAAACTGATCTGTGGATCTCAACCATGAAAAATAAAAAGAGAGATAAAATAATTTTAACAGTGAGACAAAGATCTTTTGAGTTTAAGAGGACTGTCCAGGCATATCTTCCCTGATTTTTCCATGTAAAAGCAGATACCATAAACTGCTCATCGAAACTGAAAATAAAAGTTTATCCTCTCCTCCATGCTCACGGTGACTAAATTATTTTAACCATCACAAATGAGGTGGCAGATTCTAAGGAAACAATCAAAAGTTTCTGAGTGGGTGTTTGGTCAGTGACCAGTGATAGCAACATTTTCATACATACTGAAAACTTGTTCTTATCTGGAGGGGAGAAAAAACCCTGCTTCCTTCTGTAATTGAACAAACTTTTACCCTTTTCTTTGTAAAGACTCAGTGAGGACAAACAGTGAACTTGTTTCCAGCAGCACCTCCCTGATTAACACATTTCAATGGATTGCCTACTGGGAGCCACCCAGTATTGCACACCAGTCTGTGGCCGTTTGTAACCACTGTGAGTTGAAGCTGACTACAACCTTTGTGTTCCATAGAGGACAAAACTACAACCATTTTACTGCTGGCTTTCAAGCTTACAGGATTTGCTCAATACTTAAGAGAGAGTACCACTTTAAGACGTTAACAATAACAAACTAGAACTGCGAGCAGTTGTAAACGGGGTCCAAGCCCCCCGGCGCAAGTCGCCCCCTTCGCCCCGCGGAGGGCGCGCGAGTCGTCCCGGGCGCCCCGCCGACGTCCCGCGTGAGGTCCCCGAGCGAGGTCTCGACGGGCCGCTCCGAACCGAGGCGAAACGCTGCGTGTTCTAAAATGCCATTGAAACGAATGGGCTTAGCGACGGCGTTTGAGTTTCGATTACGGCGCCGCCTTTTGGCCGAATCGCACCAAATCGCTCAGCTGTCATCGGGGCCCCTCGGTGAAGAAGTGACCCAAATTTGGTGTCGATCGGAGCTGCGGTACTGGAGATATAAAATGCATGTAAGTGAATGGCAGTTTTTTTGATATATGATGAACAGCGCCACCGTTTGGCCGATTGGCACCAAATGTGACACGGGCTTTTGGGAAGTCCAGCCGCATAAGGTCCCCAAGTTTGGTGTTGATCGGCCTTTCCAAGCCTGAGATATGTTATACTTCCTTTTTTTAGCGTTTGTGCAAAGATTTGTTAGCATGTAATCCGGCCGTTTTTTGTCGGATCAAAATTCCCTCTACAAACTTTCTTCGGCTCGGTCCAGAGATGGTCTGTGCAAAGTTTCGTGTCGATCGGACTTGCGGCTTCGGAGGAGATGATTTTAACCGGCTTGGCAGTTTTTGCGATTTTGCGCGAAAACGGTTAGGCGGAAATGGGCGTGGCCAACATCACGTGATTCAGCTGGATCCCCCCGAATGCGTAGACATAAGGTTTATGAATGTGCGATGTAGTTGGCCTTAGTTATGAAGAAAAATGTACTTTGTTTGAAAATCCCATTGAAATGAATGGGGCATTTGAGCTTGGATTACAGCGCCACCGTTAGGCCGAACTGCACCAAATTTTTGTGGTGTCATCAGGGGCTCCTCGGAAAGAATTGCACCAAATTTGGTTTGATTCGGACTTTTGGTTCTGGAGATATAAAATGAATGTAAAGTCAATGGGATTTTTTTTGGGTAGCGCCAACTAGCGGCGAATTGCACGAAATTTGACACAGCCCTTCAGGGGGGTGTCCTACATAAGATACTCAAGTTTGGTGTTGATCGGCCACTCCTAACCTGATATCTGACATCACTTCCTTTTATTAGCGTTTTTTGCAAACGTTTGTTAGCGTACAATTGCGACATTTTTTGTCATATCAAAATTCTGTACACAAAATTTGTATAGCTCAGTCCAGAGATTATCTGTGCCAAGTTTCGTGTCGATCGGACTTGCGGCTTCGGAGGAGATGATTTCAGCCGGCTTGTCAGTTTTGCCATTTTTTCTCGAAAAGGGTTAAGCAGAAGTGGGCGTGGCCTACGTAATGTGATTCAGCTCAATTCCCCGAACGCGCAGACATAAGATTTATGAATGTGCGATGTAGTTGGCCTTAGTTATGAAGACAAATGTACTTTGTTAGAAAATCCCATTGAAATGAATGGGACATTTGAGCTTCGATTAAAGCGCCACCTTTTGGCCGATCTCCACCAAATTTTGTGGTGTGATCAGGGGCCCATGGGTAACAATTGACCCAAATTTGGTGTCAATCGGATTTGTGGTTATGGAGATATAAAATGAATGTAAGTCAATGGGAGTTTTGAAATTTGCAATAACAGCGCCACCTATGGGCACATTAGGGTCCCCTTTGGTGCCTGGCATCAGGGGACCATGCTGAACAATTCTGCACTGGTTTCATGTCAATGTGACTTGTGGTTATAGAGGAACTAATTTTCTGGATGAAAGAGCGCCACCTAGGGAAGAGTTGCACCAAATTTTGCACAGCCCCTCAGGGGGGTGTCCCAAATAAATGGTCCAAATTTGGTGTTGATCGGCCATTCCAATCCGAAGTTATGCCCTCACTTCCTGTTAGTAGCGTTTTTCGCAAATATTTGTTAGCGTATAATTGCGACGTTTTTAGTCGGATCAAAATTCTGTACACAAAATTTGTAGAGCTCGGTCCAGAGATTATCCGTGTCAAGTTTCGTGTCGATCGGACTTGCGGCTTCGGAGGAGATGATTTCAGCCGGCTCTTCAGTTTTTGCGATGTAGCTCGAAAAAAGTTTAGGCGGAAATGGGCGTGGCCTATACCAGGAGATTCAGCTGGATCCCCCGAATGCGTGGATATAAGGTTTTTGATATGTGCCACTGTATGTGGGAGTGAGAGCGATTTGAATATGCAAAATTTTGGACCTTGCTTGTAGCGCCCCTAGTGGTAGAAGTGTGCGAATTTTTTCGTATGCCGTCGTCTCATGGGCTGAGAACCTACCCTGTGAGTTTCGCGTCCCTGGCAGTTACGGTCCGGGCTGCAGTAGTGGAATTAGGCTAAAACGCACGGAAGAATAAAAAAGAAAAACCTAACGAAAACAATAGGGTTCCATGCCAGTTGGTATGGGAACGGCGTTCCAAGCCGGTTCCTAGCTCGCCAGCTCGGACCCTTAACTAGAACTGCGAGCAGTTGTAACGGGTCCAGCCACCTGTGCCAGTCGCCCTGCCTGGAGGCGCTGAGCGTCGCCGGCGTCCAGCGTGAGGTCCCCGAAGTGAGGTCTCGACGGGCAGCTCCGAATCGAGGCGAAACGCGGCGCGTTTGAAAATGCCATTGAAATGAATGGGCTTAGCGACGGCGTTTGAGCTTCGATTACGGCGCCGCCTTTTGGCCGAATCGCACCAAGTCGCTCAGCTGTCATCGGGGCCCCTCGGTGAAGAAGTGACCCAAATTTGGTGTCGATCGGAGCTGCGGTACTGGAGATATAAAATGCATGTAAGTGAATGGGAGTTTTTTTGATATATGATGAAGAGCGCCACCGTTTGACCGATTGGCACCAAATTAGACACAGGCCTTCGGGAAGTCCAGCCACATAAAGTCTCCAAGTTTGGTGTTGATCGGGCATTCCAAACCTTGTTAAAATGTGTGCTGGTTTGAAATCCCATTCATTTCAATGGGGCTTCTGACGGCATTTGAGCTTCGATTACAGCGCCGCCTTTTGGCCGAACTGCACCAAATTGTTATGGTATCATCAGGGCACCATGGGGAACAAATGACCCAAATTTGGTGTCAATCGGACCGGCGGTTCTGGAGATATAAAATGCATGTATGTGAATGGGAGTTTTTTTGATATATGATGAAGAGCGCCACCGTTTGGCCGATTGACACCAAATTTTACACAGGCCTTCGGGAAGTCCAGCCGCATAAGGTCCTCAAGTTTGGTGTTGATCGGGCATTCCAAACCTTATGAAAATGTGTGCTGGTTTGAAATCCCATTCATTTCAATGGGGCTTCTGACCGGATTTGAGCTTCGATTACAGCGCCACCGTTTGGCCGATCTGCACCAAATTTGTGTGGTGTCATCAGGGCCCCATGGGTAACAATTGACCCAAATTTGGTGTCAATCGGAGCTGCGGTTCTGGAGATATAAAATGAATGTAAGTCAATGGGATAAAAATTTTCGTGTTTAAGCTGCAATAACAGCGCCACCTATGGGCACATTAGGGTCCCCTTTGGTGCCTGGCATCAGGGGACCATGCTAAACAATTCGGCACTGGATTCATGTCAATGTGACTTGTGGTTATGGAGGAACAAATTTTCTGGATTAAAGAGCGCCACCTAGGGGCGAGCTGCACCAAATTTTGCACAGGCCCTCAGGGGCCCATCCCAACTTAGTGGTCCAAGTTTGGTGTTGATCAGCCATTCCAAACGAAAGATATGACCTCACTTCCTGTTAGTAGCATTTTTCGCAAATATATATTAGCCTATAATTGCGGCACTTTTTGTCGGATCAAAATTTCCTACGTAAAATTTGTAGAGCTCGGTCCAGAGATTATCCGTGCCAAGTTTGGTGGCGATCGGACTTGCGGTTTCGGAGGAGATGATTTCGGCGGTGCTTCAGTTTTCGCGATGTAGCTCGAAAAAGTTTAGGCGGAAATGGGCGTGGCCTATACCAGGAGATTCAGCTCGATCCCCGAACGCGTGGATATAAGGTTTTGATATACGCCTTCGTATGTGAGAGGTCCAAGCCCAAACGCGTTGACCTTGCTTACAGCGCCCCTAGCGATAGAAGTGTGCGAAGTTTTTGCGGCTGAGTTACGTGCAGTGAATGTGACGTACCCTGTGAGTTTCGCGTTTCTAGGAGTTACAGCGTACCGCTGCAGTATGCGTTTTTAGCGGAAGAATAATAATAATAATAACTAGAACTGCGAGCAGTTGTAAACGGGTCCAAGCCACCTGTCGCCAGTCGCCCCTTCGCCGCTGAGGGCGCATGAAGTCGTCCCGGCGCCTGCCGATGTCCCGCGTAAGGTCCCCGAGTCAGGTCCCGACGGGCCTCCCCGAACTGAGGCGAAACGCGGCGTGTTTGAAAATGCCATTGAAATGAATGGGCTTAGCGACGGCGTTTGAGCTTCGATTACGGCGCCGCCCTTTGGCCGAATCGCACCAAATTGCTCAGCTGTCATCAGGGCCCCTCGGTGAAGAAGTGACCCAAATTTGGTGTCGATCGGAGCTGTGGTAGTGGAGATATAAAATGCATGTAAGTGAATGGGACTTTTTTTGATATATGATGAAGAGCGCCACCGTTTGGCCGATTGGCACCAAATTTGACACAGGCCTTCGGGAGGTCCAGCCGCATAAGGTCTCCAAGTTTGGTGTCGATCGGCCTTTCCAAGCCTGAGATATGTTATACTCGCGTTTGTAGCATTTTTGCTAAGATTTGTTAACCTGTAATTCGGCCGTTTTTGTCGGATCAAAATTCCCTCTACAAACTTTCTTCGACTCGGTCCAGAGATGGTCTGTGCAAAGTTTGCGTGTCGATCGGACTTGCGGCTTCGGAGGAGATGATTTCAGGCGGCTTGGCAGTTTTGCAATTTCGTGCGAAAATAGTTAGGCGGAAATGGGCGGGGCCAACATCACGTTATTCAGCTGGATCCCCGAACACGTAGACATAAGGTTTATGAATGTGCGATGTAGTTGGCCGTAGTTATGAAGAAAAATGTACTTTGTTAGAAAATCCCATTGAAATGAATGGGGCATTTGAGCTTCGATAACAGCGCCACCTTTAGCCGATCTGCACCAAATTTTTGTGGTGTCATCAGTGGCCCATGGGGACGTATTGACCCAAATTTGGTTTGATTCGGACTTATGGTTCTGGAGATATAAAATGAATGTAAAGTCAATGGGATTTTTTTTGGAGTAGCGCCAACCTAGCGGCGAATTGCATGAAATTTTGCATGCAGGCCTTCAGGAGGGCTCTCCTGATATAAGGTACCTGAAGTTTGGTGTTGATCAGGCCACTCCTAACCTGGAGATCTGACATCACTTCCTTTTGCTTAGCGTTTTTCGCAAACGTTTGTTAGCGTATAATTGCGACATTTTTTGTCGTGATCAAAATTCCCTCTACAAAATTTGTAGAGCTCGGTCCAGAGATTATCCGTGCCAAGTTTCGTGTCGATCGGACTTACGGCTTCGGAGGAGATGATTTTGGCCGGTTTGTCAGTTTTCGCGATGTAGCTCGAAAAAAGTTTAGGCGGAAATGGGCGTGGCCTATACCACGAGATTCAGCTCGATCCCCGAACGCGTGGATATAAGGTTTGTGAATATGCGCGTTTGTATGCGGGAGTCGAGAGGGCAAAACGTCGAGAATCTGTGTTACAGCGCCCCTAGCGGTAGAAGTGTGCGAATTTTGCGCCTGAGTTACTTGCAGGGGCTTGTACCTACCCTGTGAGTTTCAGCGTCCCTAGCATTTACGGGGTATGCTGCAGTAGTGGAATTAGCGCGGAAGAAAAAATAATAATAATAAAATCTTAGCGAAAACAATAGGGTTCCTGCACGCTGGTACAGGAACCGCGATGCCTTGCATTCGCGGTTCCAGCCACTCGGGCTTGGACCCCTAATAAAACGAACGATACAATAGGGTTCCATGCCACTCGTGGTATGGCCCCGCGATGCCTTGCAATCGCGGGTTCCATGCCCACCGGCTTGGACCCCTAACTAGAACTGCGAGCAGTTGTAAGCGGGTCCAAGCCCCGGCGCCAGTCGCCCCGGCCCCGCGGAGGCGCTGAAGTCGTCCCGGTGCCCTGCCGGCGTCCCGCGTAAGGCCCCGAAGTCAGGTCTCGACGGGCCACTCAGAACCGAGGCTAAACGCGGCGTGTTTGAAAATGCCATTGAAATGAATGGGCTCCACGGCGGCGTTTGAGCTTCGATTACTGCGCCACCTTCTGGCTGAATTGCACCAAATCGCTTAGCTGTCATCAGGGCCCCTTGGGGAAGAAGTGATCGAAATTTGGTGTCGATCGGAGCTGTGGTACTGGAGATATAAAATGCATGTAAGTGAATGGGAGTTTTTTGATATATGATGAAGAGCGCCACCGTTTGGCAGATTGATACCAAATTAGACAGAGGCCTTCGGAGGTCATGTCGGATAAGGTCTCCAAGTTTGGTGTTGATCGGCCATTCCAAACCTTGTGAAAATGTGTGCTGGTTTGAAATCCCATTCATTTCAATGGGCTTTATGGCGGCATTTCAGCTTCGATTATAGCGCCACCTTTGTCCGAATTGCACCACATTTATGTGGTATCATCAGGGGCCCATGGGTAACAATTGACCCAAATTTGGTGTGAATCGGACTTGCGGTTCTGGAGTTATAAAATTAATGTAAGTCAATGGGATTTTTTGGGGGTAGCGCCAACTAGCGGCGAATTGCACGAAATTTTGCACAGCCCTTCAGGGGGGTGTCCTACATAAGATACTCAAGTTTGGTGTTGATCGGCCACTCCTAACCTGATATCTGACATCACTTCCTTTACTAGCGTTTTTGCAAACGTTTGTTAGCGTATAATTGCGACATTTTTTGTCATATCAAAATTCTGTACACAAAATTTGTAGAGCTCGGTCCAGAGATTATCTGTGCCAAGTTTCGTGTCGATAGGACTTGCGGCTTCGGAGGAGATGATTTCAGCCGGCTTGTCAGTTTTTGCCATTTTTCTCGAAAAGGCTTAAGCGGAAGTGGGCGTGGCCTACATCATGTGATTCAGCTCAATTCCCCGAACGCGCAGACATAAGATTTATGAATGTGCGATGTAGTTGGCCTTAGTTATGAAGAAAAATGTACTTTATTTGAAAATCCCATTGAAATGAATGGGGCATTTGAGCTTCAATTACAGCGCCACCTTTTGGCCGAACTGCACCAAATTTTTCTGGTGTCATCAGGGCCGCATGGGTAACAATTGACCCAAATTTGGTGTCAATCGGATTTGTGGTTATGGAGATATAAAATGAATGTAAGTCAATGGGATTTTTGAAAACATTTTTAATTTGGAATAACAGCGCCACCTATGTGCACATTAGGGTCCCCTTTGGTGCCTGGCGTCAGGGGTCCATGCTGAACAATTCTGCAGTGGTTTCATGTCAATGTGACTTGTGGTTATAGAGGAACTAATTTTCTGGATTAAAGAGCGCCACCTAGGGGCGAGTTGCACCAAATTTTGCAGAGGCCCTCAGGGGACGTCCCAAATGAATGGTCCAAATTTGGTGTGGATCGGCCATTCCAATCCGAAGTTATGCCCTCACTTCCTGTTAGTAGCGTTTTTTGCAAATATTTGTTAGCGTATAATTGCGACATTTTTTGTCATATCAAAATTCTGTACACAAAATTTGTAGAGCTCGGTCCAGAGATTATCCGTGCCAAGTTTCGTGTCGATCGGACTTGCGGCTTCGGAGGAGATGATTTTAGCCGGCTCTTCAGTTTTTGCGATGTAGCTCGAAAAAAGTTTAGGCGGAAATGGGCGTGGCCTATACCAAGAGATTCAGCTGGATCCCCCGAACGCGTGGATATAAGGTTTTTGATATCCGCCTTCGTAGTCGGAGATCCAAGCCCAAACGCGTTGACCTCGCTTATAGCGCCCCTAGCGGTAGAAGTGTGCGGATTTTTGCGCCTGAGTTACGTGCAGTGAATGTGACCTACCCTGTGAGTTTAGCGTCCCTAGCATTTACGGGGTATGCTGCAGTATGCGTTTTATGCACGGAAGAATAAGAATAATAACTAGAACTGGCGAAAGCAGTTGTAAGCGGGTCCAAGCCACCTGTACGCCAGTCGCCTCTTCGCCACTGGAGCTGCTGAAGTCGTCCAGGCCGCTGACGTCCGCCATGAAGGTCCCCGAAGTGAGGTCCCGACTCGTGAAGGCCCCGAGTGAGGTCCGACGGCCACTCGAACCGAGCTAAATGCTGCGTGTTTGAAAATGCCATTGAAATGAATGGGCTTAGCGACGGCGCTTGAGATGCGATTATGGTGCCGCCTTTGGCGAATTCCACCAAGTCGCTCAGCTGTCATCAGGGCCCCTTGGTGAAGAACTGACCCAAATTTGGTGTCAATGGGAGCTGCGGTAGTGGAGATATAAAATGCATGTAAGTGAATGGGATTTTTTTGATATGTGATGAACAGCGCCACCGTTTGGCTGATTGGCACCAAATTTGACACAGGCCTTCAGGAAGTCCAGCCGCATAAGGTCACCAAGTTTAGTGTTGATCGGCCTTTCCAAGCCTGAGATATGTTATACTTCGTGTTTGTAGCGTTTTGGCAAAGATTTGTTAGCCTGTAATTCGGCCGTTTTTGTCGGATCAAAATTCCGTCTACAAACTTTGTTCGTCGCGGTCCAGAGATGGTCTGTGCAAAGTTTCGTGTCGATCGGACTTGGCGGCTTCGGAGGAGTTAATTAAAATAGGTTTTCCAGTTTTTGCGATTTCGCAAAATGAAATAGTCATCGCACAGAGGCGTGTCCTATACCATCGGAATCGACAGAATCCCCAAACACGTAGACATAAGATTTATGAATGTGCGATGTAGTGTGCCTTAGTTATGAGGCAAAATGTGCTTTGGTTGAAATTCCCATTGAAATGAATGGGGCATTTGAGCTTAGATTACAGCGCCACCGTTAGGCCGAACTGCACCAAATTTTTGTGGTGTCATCAGGGGCCCATGGGGAACAATTGACCCAAATTTGGTGTCAATCGGACTTGTGGTTCTGGAGATATAAAATGAATGTAAGTCAATGGGACGATTTTTTTCGTCTTTAATTTGCAATAGCAGCGCCACCTATGGGCACATTAGGGTCCCCTTTGGTGCCTGGCATCAGGGGACCATGCCGAACAATTCGGCACTGGTTTCATGTCAATGTGACTTGTGGTTATAGAGGAACTAATTTTCTGGATTAAAGAGCGCCACCTAGGGGCCAGCTGCACCAAATTTTGCACAGGCCCTCAGGGGCTCATCCCAACTGAGTGGTCCAAGTTTGGTGTCGATCGGCCATTCCAACCCGAAGTTATGACCTCACTTCCTGTTAGTAGCGTTTTTGCAAATGTTTGTTAGCATATAATTGCGACAGTTTTTGTCGGATCAAAATTTCCTCTACAAACTTTGTAGAGCTCGGTCCAGAGATTATCCGTGCCAAGTTTCGTGTCGATCGGACTTGCGGCTTCGGAGGAGTTAATTAAAATAGGTTTTTCAGTTTTCGCGATGTAGCTCGAAAAAAAGTTTAGGCGGAAATGGGCGTGGCCTATACCATGAGATTCAGCTCGATCCCCGAACGCGTGGATATAAGGTTTTGATATATTCCTTCGTAGTCGAGAGGTCCAAGCCCAAACGCGTTGACTTTGCTTATAGCGCCCCTAGTGGTAGAAGTGTGCGAATTTTTGCGCCTGAGTTACTTGCAGGGACTTGTACCTACCCTGTGAGTTTCGCGTCCCTGGCATTTACGGGGTATGCTGCAGACTCGAATTAGCGTGGAAGAAAAAAAATAATAATAAAATCTTAGCGAAACAATAGGGTTCCCAGCCACTGGTACTGGGAACCGCGTTCTGCAAACGGGTTCCTGCCCACTCGGACTTGGACCCTAACTAGAACTGCGAGCAGTTGTAAGCGGGGTCCAAGCCACCTGTGCCAGTCGCCTCGCCCAGCGGATGGCGAAGTCGTCCGGGCCCGCCGACGTCCAGCGTGAGGTCCCCGAGTGAGGTCTCGAAGGCAGCTCGAACCGGTAGGCGCGGCGTGTTTGAAAATGCCATTGAAATGAATGGGCTTAGCGACGGCGTTAGAGCTTCGATACGGCGCCGCCTTTGGCGAATCGCACCAAATCGCTCAGCTGTCATCAGGGCCCCTCGGTGAAGAAGTTACCCAAATTTGGTGTCATTCGAGTTCGCGGTAGTGGAGATATAAAATGCATGCAAGTGAATGGGAGTTATTTCATATGTGATGAACAGCGCCACCGTTTGGCGATTGGCACCAAATTTGACACAGAGCCTTCGGAGGTCATGTCGCATAAGGTCCCCAAGTTTGGTGTTGATCGGCCATTCCAAACCTTGTGAAAAAGTGTGCTGGTTTGAAATCCCATTCATTTCAATGGGGCTTCTGACCGGATTTGAGGTTCGATTACAGCGCCGCCTTTTGGCCGAACTGCACCAAATTGTTATGGTATCATCAGGGCACCATGGGGAACAAATGACCCAAATTTGGTGTCAATCGGACCGGCGGTTCTGGAGATATAAAATGCATGTATGTGAATGGGAGTTTTTTGATATATGATGAAGAGCGCCACCGTTTGGCGATTGACACCAAATTTTACACAGGCCTTCGGGAAGTCCAGCCGGATAAGGTCCTCAAGTTTGGTGTTGATCGGGCATTCCAAACCTTATGAAAATGTGTGCTGGTTTGAAATCCCATTCATTTCAATGGGGCTTCTGACCGGATTTGAGCTTCGATTACAGCGCCACCTTTAGGCCGATCTGCACCAAATTTTTGTGGTATCATCAGGGCCCCATGGGTAACAATTGACCCAAATTTGGTGTCAATCGGAGCTGCGGTTCTGGAGATATAAAATGAATGTAAGTCAATGGGAAAAAAAATTCGTGTTTAATTTGCAATAGCAGCGCCACCTATGGGCATATTAGGGTCCCCTTTGGTGCCTGCCATCAGGGGACCATGCTGAACAATTCGGCACTGGATTCATGTCAATGGGACTTGTGGTTATAGAGGAACTAATTTTCTGGATTAAAGAGCGCCACCTAGGGGCCAGCTGCACCAAATTTTGCACAGGCCCTCAGGGGCCCATCCCAACTGAGTGGTCCAAATTTGGTGTCGATCGGCCATTCCAAACCGAAGTTATGACCTTACTTCCTGTTAGTAGCATTTTTTCGCAAACGTTTGTTAGTGTATAATTGCGACAGTTTTTTCGGATTAAAATTTCCTCTGCAAACTTTGTAGAGCTCGGTCCAGAGATTATCCGTGCCAAGTTTCGTGGCGATCGGACTTGCGGCTTCGGAGGAGTTAATTAAAATAGGTTTTCAGTTTTCGCGATGTAGCTCGAAAAAAAGTTTAGGCGGAAATGGGCGTGGCCTATACCAGGAGATTCAGCTCGATCCCCTGAACGCGTGGATATAAGGTTTTGATATACGCCTTCGCAGTCGAGAGGTCCAAGCCAAAACGCGTTGACCTTGCTTACAGCGCCCCTAGCGATAGAAGTGTGCAAATTTTTTGCCTGCGGTCGCTGCGCTTTTGGACCTACCTTGTGAGTTTCGCGTGTGCACCTTACCATGCAGTCCCCAGTATGCGTTTTCTTCACGGAAGAATAATAATAATAATAATAATAAAATCCGAGCGAAAACAATAGGGTTCCCGCCACTTCGTGATACGGGAACCGCGTTGCCTACAACGCGGGTTCCCAGCCCACCGGGCTTGGACCCTAACTAGAACCCGAACGATTGCAATAGGGTTCCAGCCACCTGTGTACAGTGAACCCAGCGATGCCTTGCATAGCGTTCCGAGCCCACTCGGCTTGGATCCCTAATGACTGAGAACTCGCGAGCAGCTGTAAGCGGCGTGTTTGAAAATGCCATTGAAGCGAATGGCGCTTAGCGACGGCGTTTGAGCTTCGATCACGGCCCGCCTATGATTAATTGTGCCATAATCAATCAGGCTCCGTCATCGGCGAGGCCTCGGTGAGAGAAGTGACCAAAGTTGGTAAATGAAAGTTGCTGCGGTTAGTGGAGATCTAAAATGAATGTAAGTCAATGGGAGTGTTTGATGATATCGATGAACAGCGCCACCGTATAGGCCGATTGACAGCAAATTTGTCACAGAGGCCTTCGGCAAGTCAGTAGTCGCATAAGATCACCAAGTTTGGTGTTGATCGGCCATTCCAAACCTTGTGAAAATGTGTGCTGGTTTGAAATCCCATTCATTTCAATGGGGCTTCTGACCGGATTTGAGCTTCGATTACAGCGCCGCCTTTTGGCGAACTGCACCAAATTGTTATGGTATCATCAGGGCCCCATGGGGAACAAATGACCCAAATTTGGTGTCAATCGGACCGGCGGTTCTGGAGATATAAAATGCATGTATGTGAATGGGAGTTTTTTGATATATGATGAAGAGCGCCACCGTTTGGCCGATTGACACCAAACTTTACACAGGCCTTCGGGAAGTCCAGCCGCATAAGGTCCTCAAGTTTGGTGTTGATCGGGCATTCCAAACCTTATGAAAATGTGTGCTGGTTTGAAATCCCATTCATTTCAATGGGGCTTCTGACCGGATTTGAGCTTCGATTACAGCGCCACCTTTAGGCCGATCTGCACCAAATTTTTGTGGTATCATCAGGGCCCCATGGGTAACAATTGACCCAAATTTGGTGTCAATCGGACCTGCGGTTCTGGAGATATAAAATGAATGTAAGTCAATGGGAAAAAATATTTCGTGTTTAATTTGCAATAGCAGCGCCACCTATGGGCATATTAGGGTCCCCTTTGGTGCCTGGCATCAGGGGACCATGCTGAACAATTCGGCACTGGATTCATGTCAATGGGACTTGTGGTTATAGAGGAACTAATTTTCTGGATTAAAGAGCGCCACCTAGGGGCCAGCTGCACCAAATTTTGCACAGGCCCTCAGGGGCCCATCCCAACTGAGTGGTCCAAGTTTGGTGTCGATCGGCCATTCCAAACCGAAGTTATGACCTCACTTCCTGTTAGTAGCGTTTTTCGCAAACGTTTGTTAGCGTATAATTGCGACAGTTTTTGTCGGATCAAAATTTCCTCTGCAAACTTTGTAGAGCTCGGTCCAGAGATTATCCGTGCCAAGTTTCGTGGCGATCGGACTTGCGGCTTCGGAGGAGTTAATTAAAATAGGTTTTCAGTTTTCGCGATGTAGCTCGAAAAAAAGTTTAGGCGGAAATGGGCGTGGCCTATACCATGAGATTCAGCTCGATCCCCCGAACGCGTGGATATAAGGTTTTTGATATACGCCTTCGTAGTCGAGAGGTCCAAGCCAAAACGCGTTGACCTTGCGTATAGCGCCCCCTAGCGGTAGAAGTGTGCGAATTTTTGCGCCTGAGGTACATGCAGTGAATGTGACCTACCCTATGAGTTTCGCGTCCCTAGCAGTTACGGGTATGCTGCAGTATGAGTTTTGTGCGGAAGAATAATAATAATAATAAAAGCGAACGATTACAATAGGGTTCCATGCCACTCGTGGTATGGCACCCGCGTTGCTAAACGCGGGTTCCATGCTCACTTCGGCTTGGACCCTAACTAGAACTGCGAGCAGTTGTAAGCGGGTCCAAGCCACCTGTCGCCAGTCGCCCTCCAGCCCGAGGGCTGAATCGTCCCGGCTCACCGACGTCCAGCGTAATGTCCCCGAGCGAGGTCTCGACGGGTCAGCTCGAGCCGGTGAAATGCGCGTGTTTGAAAATGGCATTGAAACGAATGGGCTTAGCGACGGCGTTTGAGGTTCGATACGGTGCGCGCTTTTGGCCGAATCGCACCAACTTGCTCAGCTGTCATCGGGGCCCCTCGGTGAAGAAGTGACCCAAATTTGGTGTCGATCGGAGCTGCGGTAGTGGAGATATAAAATGCATGTAAGTCAATGGGAGTTATTTGATTTATGATGAAGAGCGCCACCGTTTGGCCGATTGGCACCAAATTTGACACAGGCCTTCGGGAAGTCAAGCCGCATAAGGTCCCCAAGTTTGGTGTTGATCGGGCATTCTAAACCTTGTTAAAATGTGTGCTGGTTTGAAATCCCATTCATTTCAATGGGGCTTCTGACCGGATTTGAGGTTCGATTACAGCGCCGCCTTTGGTCGAACTGCACCAAATTGTTATGGTATCATCAGGGCCCCATGGGGAACAAATGACCCAAATTTGGTGTCAATCGGACCGGCGGTTCTGGAGATATAAAATGCATGTATGTGAATGGGAGTTTTTTTAAGATATGATGAAGAGCGCCACCGTTTGGCCGATTGACACCAAATTTGACACAGGCCTTCGGGAAGTCCAGCCGCATAAGGTCCTCAAGTTTGGTGTTGATCGGGCATTCCAAACCTTATGAAAAAGTGTGGTGGTTTGAAATCCCATTCATTTCAATGGGGCTTCTGACGGCATTTCAGCTTCGATTGTAGCGCCACCTTTAGGCCGAACTGCACCAAATTTTTGTGGTATCATCAGGGCCCCATGGGTAACAATTGACCCAAATTTGGTGTCAATCGGACCTGCGGTTCTGGAGATATAAAATGAATGTAAGTCAATGGGAAAAAAAAATTCGTCTTTAAGCTGCAATAACAGCGCCACCTATGGGCACATTAGGGTCCCCTTTGGTGCCTGGCATCAGGGGACCATGCTGAACAATTCGGCACTGGATTCATGTCAATGTGACTTGTGGTTATAGAGGAACAAATTTTCTGGATTAAAGAGCGCCACCTAGGGGCCAGCTGCACCAAATTTTGCACAGGCCCTCAGGGGCCCATCCCAACATAGTGGTCCAAGTTTGGTGTCGATCGGCCATTCCAAACTGAAGTTATGACCTCACTTCCTGTTAGTAGCGTTTTTGCAAACGTTTGTTAGAGTATAATTGCGCCATTTTATGTCGGATCAAAATTTCCTCTACAAACTTTGTAGAGCTTGGTCCAGAGATTATCCGTGCCAAGTTTCATGTCGATCGGACTTGCGGCTTCGGAGGAGTACGTTCCAGGCGGTTTTTGAGTTTTCGCGATGTAGCTCGAAAAAAGTTTAGGCGGAAATGGGCGTGGCCTATACCAGGAGATTCAGCTCGATCCCCGAACGCGTGGATATAAGGTTTTGATATATGCCTTCGTATATCGAGAGGTCCAAGCCCAAACGCGTTGACCTTGCTTACAGCGCCCCTAGCGATAGAAGTGTGCGAAGTTTTGGGGCTGAGTTACGTGCAGTGAATGTGACGTACCCTGTGAGTTTCGCGTTTCTAGGAGTTACAGCGATCGCTGCAGTATGCGTTTTTGGCGGAAGAATAATAATAATAACTAGAACTGCGAAGCAGTTGTAAACGGGGTCCAAGCCACCTGTCGCCAGTCGCCCCAGCCCGCTGAGGGCGCTGAAGTCGTCCCAGGCCCGCCGACGTCCCGCGTAATGTCCCCGAGCGAGGTGTCGATGGGCCGCTTCGAACCGAGGCGAAATGCGGCGTGTTTGAAAATGGCATTGAAACGAATGGGCTTAGCGACGGCGTTTGAGCTTCGATTACGGCGCCGCCTTTTGGCCGAATCGCACCAAATCGCTCAGCTGTCATCGGGGCCCCTCGGTGAAGAAGTGACCCAAATTTGGTGTCGATCGGAGCTGCGGTAGTGGAGATATAAAATGCATGTAAGTCAATGGGAGTTATTTGATTTATGATGAAGAGCGCCACCGTTTGGCCGATTGGCACCAAATTTGACACAGGCCTTCGGGAAGTCAAGCCGCATAAGGTCCCCAAGTTTGGTGTTGATCGGGCATTCTAAACCTTGTTAAAATGTGTGCTGGTTTGAAATCCCATTCATTTCAATGGGGCTTCTGACGGCATTTGAGCTTCGATTACAGCGCCGCCTTTGGCCGAACTGCACCAAATTGTTATGGTATCATCAGGGCACCATGGGGAACAAATGACCCAAATTTGGTGTCAATCGGACCGGCGGTTCTGGAGATATAAAATGCATGTATGTGAATGGGAGTTTTTTTGATATATGATGAAGAGCGCCACCGTTTGGCCGATTGACACCAAATTTTACACAGGCCTTCGGGAAGTCCAGCCGCATAAGGTCCTCAAGTTTGGTGTTGATCGGGCATTCCAAACCTTATGAAAATGTGTGCTGGTTTGAAATCCCATTCATTTCAATGGGGCTTCTGACCGGATTTGAGCTTCGATTACAGCGCCAACGTTTAGGCCGATCTGCACCAAATTTTTGTGGTGTCATCAGGGCCCCATGGGTAACAATTGACCCAAATTTGGTGTCAATCGGAGCTGCGGTTCTGGAGATATAAAATGAATGTAAGTCAATGGGAAAATTTTTTCGTGTTTAAGCTGCAATAACAGCGCCACCTATGGGCACATTAGGGTCCCCTTTGGTGCCTGGCATCAGGGGATCATGCTAAACAATTCGGCACTGGATTCATGTCAATGTGACTTGTGGTTATGGAGGAACAAATTTTCTGGATTAAAGAGCGCCACCTAGGGGCCAGCTGCACCAAATTTTGCACAGGCCCTCAGGGGCCCATCCCAACTGAGTGGTCCAAGTTTGGTGTCGATCGGCCATTCCAAACTGAAGTTATGACCTCACTTCCTGTTAGTAGCGTTTTCGCAAACGTTTGTTAGAGTATAATTGCGCCATTTTATGTCGGATCAAAATTTCCTCTACAAACTTTGTAGAGCTTGGTCCAGAGATTATCCGTGCCAAGTTTCATTCCGATCGGACTTGCGGCTTCAGAGGAGTACGTTCCAGGCGGTTTTGAGTTTTCGCGATGTAGCTCGAAAAAAGTTTAGGCGGAAATGGGCGTGGCCTATACCAGGAGATTCAGCTCGATCCCCGAACGCGTGGATATAAGGTTTTGATATATGCCTTCGTATATGAGAGGTCCAAGCCCAAACGCGTTGACCTTGCTTACAGCGCCCCTAGCGATAGAAGTGTGCGAGTTTTGGGGCTGAGTTACGTGCAGTGAATGTGACGTACCCTGTGAGTTTCGCGTTTCTAGGAGTTACAGCGACCGCTGCAGTATGCGTTTTATGACGGAAGAATAATAATAATAATAACTAGAACTGCGAAGCAGTTGTAAACGGGTCCAAGCCACCTGTCGCCAGTCGCCCTCAGCCCCGCTGAGGCGCTGAAGTCGTCCCGGCTCGCCGACGTCCCGCGTAATGTCCCCGAGCGAGGTGTCGATGGGCCGCTTCGAACCGAGGCGAAATGCGGCGTGTTTGAAAATGGCATTGAAACGAATGGGCTTAGCGACGGCGTTTGAGCTTCGATCACGGCGCCGCCTTTGGTCGAATCGCACCAAATCGCTCAGCTGTCATCGGGCCCCTCGGTGAAGAAGTGACCCAAATTTGGTGTCGATCGGAGCTGCGGTAGTGGAGATATAAAATGCATGTAAGTCAATGGGAGTTATTTGATTTATGATGAAGAGCGCCACCGTTTGGCCGATTGGCACCAAATTTGACACAGGCCTTCGGGAAGTCAAGCCGCATAAGGTCCCCAAGTTTGGTGTTGATCGGGCATTCTAAACCTTGTTAAAATGTGTGCTGGTTTGAAATCCCATTCATTTCAATGGGGCTTCTGACGGCATTTGAGCTTCGATTACAGCGCCGCCTTTTGGCCGAACTGCACCAAATTGTTATGGTATCATCAGGGCACCATGGGGAACAAATGACCCAAATTTGGTGTCAATCGGACCGGCGGTTCTGGAGATATAAAATGCATGTATGTGAATGGGAGTTTTTTGATATATGATGAAGAGCGCCACCGTTTGGCGATTGACACCAAATTTTACACAGGCCTTCGGAAGTCCAGCCGCATAAGGTCCTCAAGTTTGGTGTTGATCGGGCATTCCAAACCTTATGAAAATGTGTGCTGGTTTGAAATCCCATTCATTTCAATGGGGCTTCTGACCGGATTTGAGCTTCGATTACAGCGCCAACGTTTGGCCGATCTGCACCAAATTTTTGTGGTGTCATCAGGGCCCCATGGGTAACAATTGACCCAAATTTGGTGTCAATCGGAGCTGCGGTTCTGGAGATATAAAATGAATGTAAGTCAATGGGAAAATTTTTTCGTGTTTAAGCTGCAATAACAGCGCCACCTATGGGCACATTAGGGTCCCCTTTGGTGCCTGGCATCAGGGGATCATGCTAAACAATTCGGCACTGGATTCATGTCAATGTGACTTGTGGTTATGGAGGAACAAATTTTCTGGATTAAAGAGCGCCACCTAGGGGCCAGCTGCACCAAATTTTGCACAGGCCCTCAGGGGCCCATGCCAACTTAGTGGTCCAAGTTTGGTGTCGATCGGCCATTCCAAACTGAAGTTATGACCTCACTTCCTGTTAGTAGCGTTTTTCGCAAACGTTTGTTAGAGTATAATTGCGCCATTTTATGTCGGATCAAAATTTCCTCTACAAACTTTGTAGAGCTTGGTCCAGAGATTATCCGTGCCAAGTTTCATTCCGATCGGACTTGCGGCTTCGGAGGAGTACGTTCCAGGCGGTTTTTGAGTTTTTGCGATGTAGCTCGAAAAAAGTTTAGGCGGAAATGGGCGTGGCCTATACCACGAGATTCAGTTCGATCCTCCGAACGCGTGGATATAAGGTTTGTGAATATGCGTGTTTGTATGCGGGAGTGAGAGGGCAAAACGTCGAGAATCTGTGTTACAGCGCCCCCTAGCGGTAGAAGTGTGCGAATTTTTGCGCCTGAGTTACTTGCAGGGGCTTGTACCTACCCTGTGAGTTTCGCGTCCCTAGCATTTACGGGGTATGCTGCAGTAGTGGAATTAGCGGCGGAAGAAAAAAAATAATAACTAGAACTGCGAGCAGTTGTAAACGGGGTCCAAGCCACCCGTCGCCAGTCGCCCCCTTCGCCCCGCGGAGGGCGCGCGAGTCGTCCCGGGCGCCCCGCCGACGTCCCGCGTGAGGTCCCCGAGCGAGGTCTCGACGGGCCGCTCCGAACCGAGGCGAAACGCTGCGTGTTCTAAAATGCCATTGAAACGAATGGGCTTAGCGACGGCGTTTGAGTTTCGATTACGGCGCCGCCTTTTGGCCGAATCGCACCAAATCGCTCAGCTGTCATCGGGGCCCCTCGGTGAAGAAGTGACCCAAATTTGGTGTCGATCGGAGCTGCGGTACTGGAGATATAAAATGCATGTAAGTGAATGGCAGTTTTTTTGATATATGATGAACAGCGCCACCGTTTGGCCGATTGGCACCAAATGTCACACGGGCTTTTGGGAAGTCCAGCCGCATAAGGTCCCCAAGTTTGGTGTTGATCGGCCTTTCCAAGCCTGAGATATGTTATACTTCCTTTTTTTAGCGTTTGTGCAAAGATTTGTTAGCATGTAATCCGGCCGTTTTTTGTCGGATCAAAATTCCCTCTACAAACTTTCTTCGGCTCGGTCCAGAGATGGTCTGTGCAAAGTTTCGTGTCGATCGGACTTGCGGCTTCGGAGGAGATGATTTTAACCGGCTTGGCAGTTTTTGCGATTTTGCGCGAAAACGGTTAGGCGGAAATGGGCGTGGCCAACATCACGTGATTCAGCTGGATCCCCCGAATGCGTAGACATAAGGTTTATGAATGTGCGATGTAGTTGGCCTTAGTTATGAAGAAAAATGTACTTTGTTTGAAAATCCCATTGAAATGAATGGGGCATTTGAGCTTCGATAACAGCGCCACCCTTTGGCCGATCTGCACCAAATTTTTGTGGTGTCATCAGGGGCCCATGGGGAAGTATTGACCCAAATTTGGTTTGATTCGGACTTGTGGTTCTGGAGATATAAAATGAATGTAAAGTCAATGGGATTTTTTTGGGGTAGCGCCAACTAGCGGCGAATTTCACGAAATTTTGCACAGGCCTTCAGGGGGGTCTCCTATATAAGGTACTCAAGTTTGGTGTTGATCGGCCAATCCTAACCTGAGATTTGACCTCACTTCCTTTATTAGCTGCTCGCGAAACGTTTGTTAGCGTAAAATTGCGACATTTTTTGTCGTATCAAAATTCCCTCTACAAACTTTGTAGAGCTCGGTCCAGAGATTATCCGTGCCAAGTTTCGTGGTCGATCGGACTTGCGGCTTTGGAGGAGATGATTTTGGTCGGCATGTCAGTTTTCGCGCTGTAGCTCGAAAAAGTTTAGGCGGAAATGGGCGTGGCCTATACCACGAGATTCAGCTTGATCCCCGAACGCGTGGATATAAGGTTTGTGAATATGCGTGATTGTATGCGGGAGTGAGAGGGCAAAATGTGAAAATCTTTGTTATAGCGCCCCTAGTGGCAGAAGTGTGCGAATTTTTGCGCCTGAGTTACTCTTGGGCCTGTGAAGCTACCCTGTGAGTTTCAGCGTCCCTAGCATTTACGGGTATGCTGCAGTATGAGTTTTATGCACGGAAGAAAAAAAAATAGAATAAAAATCTGAGCGAAAACAATAGGGTTCCTGCACCGCTGGTACAGGGAACCGCGATGCTTTGCATTCGCGGTTCCCAGCCCACTCGGGCTTGGACCCCTAATAATAAAACGAGAACGATTACAATAGGGTTCCATGCCACTTCGTGGTATGGCCCCCGCGATGCCTTGCAATCGCGGGTTCCATGCCCACTTCGGGCTTGGACCCTAACTAGAACTGCGAAGCAGTTGTAAACGGGTCCAAGCCCTCGGCGCCAGTCGCCCTCGCTCGCCGAGGGCGCCGAAGTTGTCCCGGGCCCGCCATGATTAATTGTGCCATAATCACGGGCCCCAGAGCCAAGACGGGGCCTGTGGAGCAGAAAAGACCATAGTTGTAAATGAAAGTGGCTTGCGGTTATGGAGATCTGAAATGAATGTAAGTCAATGGGAATTTTTTTGGGGTAGCGCCAACTAGCGGCTAACTGCCCCAAATTTTGCACAGACCTTCGGAGGTCATGGTGGATAAGGTCTCCAAGTTTGGTGTTGATCGGCCATTCCAAGCCTGAGATACGTTATACTTTGTGTTTTTAGCGTTTCGCGAAATATTTGTTAGACTGTAATTCGGCCGTTTTTTGTCGGATCAAAATTCCCTCTACAAACTTTCTTCGGCTCGGTCCAGAGATGGTCTGTGCAAAGTTTCGTGTCTATCGGACTTGGCGGCTTCGAGGAGTTAATTAAAATAGGTTTTTAGTTTTTGTGATATCGCGAAAATGAAATCGTCATCGCACAGAGGCGTGTCCTATACCGTCGGAATCGTCAGAATCCCCAAACACGTAGACATAAGATTTAGGAATGTGCGATGTAGTTTGCCGTAGTTATGAGGCTAAATGTGCTTTGGTTGAAATTCCCATTGAAATGAATGGCGCATTTGGCGCTTAGATTACAGCGCCACCTTTAGGCTGAAGTTGACCAAATTTTTGTGGTGTCATCAGGGCCTCATCAGAAACAATTGACCCAAATTTGGTTAGAATCAGACTTGTGGTTATGGAGATATGAGATGAATGTAAGTCAATGGGAATTTTTTTGGGTAGCGCCAACTAGCGGCGAAATGAACCAAATTTTGCAGAGGCCTTCTAGGGGGCAGGGCAGATAAGGTCCTCAAGTTTTGTGTTGATCGGCCTTTCCAAGCCAGAGTTATGTTATACTTTGTGTTTTTAGCGTTTTCGCAAATATTAGTTAGCCTGTAATTCGGCTGTTTTTTGTCGAATCAAAATTCCCTCTACAAACTTTCTTCAGCTTGGTCCAGAGACGGTCTGTGCAAAGTTTCGTGTCGATCGGACTTGCGGCTTCGGAGGAGTTAATTAAAATAGGTTTTCCATTTTTTGCGATTTCGCAAAATGAAATAGTCATCGAACAGAAGCGTGTCCTATACCGTCAGAATCGGCAGAATCCCCCAAACACGTAGACATATAACTTATGAATGTGCGATGTATTAGCTCGTAGTTATGAGGCAAAATGTGCTTTGGTTGAAAATCCCATTGAAATGAATGGGGCATTTGAGCTTATATTGCAGCGCCACCGTTAGGCCGAACTGCACCAAATTTTTGTGGTGTCATCAGGGGCCCATGGGTAACAATTGACCCAAATTTGGTGTCAATCGGATTTGTGGTTATGGAGATATAAAATGAATGTAAGTCAATGGGATTTTTGAAATTTGCAATAACAGCGCCACCTATGGGCACATTAGGTTCCCCTTTGGTGCCTGGCATCAGGGGACCATGCTGAACAATTTGGCACTGGATTCATGTCAATGTGACTTGCGGTTATAGAGGAACTAATTTTCTGGATTAAAGAGCGCCACCTAGGGGCGAGTTGCACCAAATTTTGCACAGTCCCCCAGGGTGACGTCCCAAATGAGTGGTCCAAATTTGGTGTCGATCGGCCATTCCAATCCGAAGTTATGCCCTCACTTCCTGTTAATAGCGTATTTCGCAAACGTTTGTTAGCGTATAATTGCGCCATTTATTGTCGGACCAAAATTCCCTCTACAAACTTTGTAGAGCTCGGTCCAGAGATCATCCGTGCCAAGTTTCGTGTCGATCGGACTTGCGGCTTCGGAGGAGTTAATTAAAATAGGTTTTTCAGTTTTCGCGACGTAGCTCGAAAAAAAGTTTAGGCGGAAATGGGCGTGGCCTATACCAGGAGATTCAGCTGGATCCCCGAACGCGTGGATATAAGGTTTTGATATACGCCCTCGTAGTCGAGAGATCCAAGCCCAAACGCGTTGACCTTAGCGTATAGCGCCCCTAGCGATAGAAGTGTGCGAATTTTTGCGCCTGAGGTCATCGACAAAGACGTGACCTACCTTGTGAGTTTCAGCGTCCCTAGCAGTTACAGGGTATGCTGCAGTATGCGTTTTGTTCAAGAAGAATAAAAAACTAGAACTGCGCGAAGCAGTTGTAAACGGGGTCCAAGCCACCCGGCGCCAGTCGCCTCGCTCAGCTGAGGGCGCTGAAGTCGTCCCGGCGCCAGCCGACGTCCCGCGTGAGGTCCCCGAGTGAGGTCTCGACAGGTCACTCGAACCGAGTGAGATGCGCGCGTGTTTGAAAATGCCATTGAAATGAATGGGCTTAGCGACGGCGTTAGAGCTTCGATTACGGCGCCGCTTTTGGCCGAATCGCACCAAATCGCTCAGCTGTCATCGGGGCCCCTCGGTGAAGAAGTGACCCAAATTTGGTGTCGATTCGAGCTGCGGTAGTGGAGATATAAAATGCATGCAAGTGAATGGGAGTTATTTCGATATGTGATGAACAGCGCCACCGTTTGGCCGATTGGCACCAAATTTGACACAGGCCTTCGGAGGTCATGTCGCATAAGGTCCCCAAGTTTGGTGTTGATCGGCCATTCCAAACCTTGTGAAAAGTGTGCTGGTTTGAAATCCCATTCATTTCAATGGGGCTTCTGACCGGATTTGAGGTTCGATTACAGCGCCGCCTTTTGGCCGAACTGCACCAAATTGTTATGGTATCATCAGGGCACCATGGGGAACAAATGACCCAAATTTGGTGTCAATCGGACCGGCGGTTCTGGAGATATAAAATGCATGTAAGTGAATGGGTGTTTTTTGATATAGGATGAACAGCGCCACCGTTTGGCCGATTGGCACCAAATTTGACACAGGTCTTCGGGAGGTCATGTCGCATAAGGTCTCCAAGTTTGGTGTTGATCGGGCATTCCAAACCTTGTGAAAAAGTTTGCTGGTTTGAAATCCCATTCATTTCAATGGGGCTTCTGACCGTATTTCAGCTTCGATTACAGCGCCACCTTTAGTCCGAGCTGCACCAAATTTTTGTGGTATCATCAGGGCCCCATGGGTAACAATTGACCCAAATTTGGTGTCAATCGGACCTGCGGTTCTGGAGATATAAAATGAATGTAAGTCAATGGGAAAAAAATTTCGTGTTTAATTTGCAATAGCAGCGCCACCTATGGGCATATTAGGGTCCCCTTTGGTGCCTGCCATCAGGGGACCATGCTGAACAATTCGGCACTGGATTCATGTCAATGGGACTTGTGGTTATAGAGGAACTAATTTTCTGGATTAAAGAGCGCCACCTAGGGCCAGCTGCACCAAATTTTGCACAGGCCCTCAGGGGCCCATCCCAACTGAGTGGTCCAAATTTGGTGTCGATCGGCCATTCCAAACCGAAGTTATGACCTTACTTCCTGTTAGTAGCATTTTTCGCAAACGTTTGTTAGTGTATAATTGCGACAGTTTTTGTCGGATTAAAATTTCCTCTGCAAACTTTGTAGAGCTCGGTCCAGAGATTATCCGTGCCAAGTTTCGTGGCGATCGGACTTGCGGCTTCGGAGGAGTTAATTAAAATAGGTTTTTCAGTTTTCGCGATGTAGCTCGAAAAAAGTTTAGGCGGAAATGGGCGTGGCCTATACCAGGAGATTCAGCTCGATCCCCGAACGCGTGGATATAAGGTTTTGATATACGCCTTCGCAGTCGAGAGGTCCAAGCCAAAACGCGTTGACCTTGCTTACAGCGCCCCTAGCGGTAGAAGTGTGCGAATTTTTGCGCCTGAGGTCACTTGCGGCTTGTGGACCTACCTTGTGAGTTTCGCGTGCCTAGCACTTACCGGGCATGTCTGCAGTATGAGTTTTCTTCACGGAAGAATAATAATAATAATAATAATAAAATCGAGCGAAAACAATAGGGTTCCCAGCCACTTGGTGGTATGGAACCGCGTTGCCTTGCAAACGCGGGTTCCCAGCCCACTTCGGGCTTGGACCCCTAATAACTAGAACTGCGAGCAGTTGTAAACGGGGTCCAAGCCACCTGTCGCCAGTCGCCTCTCGCCCGTGAGGGCGCTGAAGTCGATCCCGGCCCGCCATGATTAATTGTGCCATAATCACGGGCCCCAGAGCAAACGACGGGGCCTGTGGAGCAGAAAAGACCATATTTGTAAATGAAAGTGGTTTGCGGTTATGGAGATCTGAAATGAATGTAAGTCAATGGGATTTTTTTTGGGTAGCGCCAAGTAGCGGCTAATTGTACCAAATTTTGCACAGCCCTTCTAGGGGGCAGGGCAGATAAGGTCGTCAAGTTGTGTGTTGATCGGCCTTTGTAAGCCAGAGTTATACTGTACTTCGTGTTTTTACCGTTTTCGCAAATATTTGTTAGACTGTAATTCGGTCTTTTTTTGTCGGATCAAAATTCCCTCTACAAACTTTCTTCGGCTCGGTCCAGAGATGGTCTGTGCAAAGTTTCGTGTCGATCGGACTTGCCGCTTCGGAGGAGTTAATTAAAATAGGTTCTCCAGTTTTTGCGATTTCGCCAAATTAAAACGTAATCGCACAGAGGCGTGATCTATACCATCGGAATCGGCAGCATCCCCCAAACATGTAGACATAATATTTATGAATGTGCGATGTAGTTTGCCATAGTTATGAGGCAAAATGTGCTTTGGTTGAAATTCCCATTGAAATGAATGGGGCATTTGCGCTTAGATTACAGCGCCACCTTTAGGCCGAAGTGCACCAAATTTTTGTGGTGTCATCAGGGGCCAATTAGAAACAATTGACCCAAATTAGGTTAGAATCAGACTTGTGGTTATGGAGATATGAGATGAATGTAAGTCAATGGGAATTTTTTTGGGTTGCGCCAACTAGCGGCGAAATGCACCAAATTTTGCAGAGGTCTTCTAGGGGCCAGGGCAGATAATGTCCTCAAGTTTTGTGTTGATCGGCCTTTCCAAGCCAGAGTTATGTTATACTTCGTGTTTTTAGCGTTTTCGCAAATATTTGTTAGCCTGTAATTTGGCCTTTTTTGGTTGAATCAAAATTCCCTCTACAAACTTTCTTCGGCTTGGTCCACAGATGCTCTGTGCAAAGTTTCGTGTCGATCGGACTTGCGGCTTCGGAGGAGTTAATTAAAATAGGTTTTCCATTTTTTGCGATTTTGCAAAATGAAATCGTCATCGCACAGAGGCGTGTCCCATACCATCGGAATCGGCTGCATCCCCCAAACACGTAGACATAAGATTTATGAATGTGCGATGTAGTAGGCCGTAGTTATGAGGCAAAATGTGCTTTGGTTGAAATTCCCATTGAAATGAATGGGGCATTTGAGCTTCGATTACAGCGCCACCGTTAGGTCGAACTGCACCAAATTTTTGTGGTGTCATCAGGGGCCCATGGGGAAGAATTGGCCCAAATTTGGTTTGATTCGGACTTGTGGTTCTGGAGATATAAAATGAATGTAAAGTCAATGGGAATTTTTTGAGTAGCGCCAACTAGCGGCGAATTGCACGAAATTTGGCACAGGCCGTCATGGGGTCTCCTATATAAGGTACTGAAGTTTGGTGTTGATGGGCCACTCCTAACCTGAGATCTGACATCACTTCCTTTTATTAGCGTTTTTGCAAACGTTTGTTAACGTATAATTGCGACATTTTTTGTCGTATCAAAATTCCCTCTACAAACTTTGTAGAGCTCGGTCCAGAGATTATCCGTGCCAAGTTTCAGTGTCGATCGGACTTGCGGCTTCGGAGGAGATGATTTTGGTCGGCATGTCAGTTTTGCGCTGTAGCTCGAAAAAAGTTTAGGCGGAAATGGGCGTGGCCTATACCACGAGATTCAGCTTCATCCCCGAACGCGTGGATATAAGGTTTGTGAATATGCGTCTTTGTATGCGGGAGTGAGAGGGCAAAACGTCGAAAATCTTTGTTACAGCGCCCCTAGTGGTAGAAGTGTGCGAATTTTTGCGCCTGAGTTACTCTTGGGCCTGTGAAGCTACCCTGTGAGTTTAGCGTCCCTAGCATTTCACGGGGTATGCTGCAGTATGCGTTTTATGCACGGAAGAAAAAAATAATAACTAGAACTGCGAAGCAGTTGTAAGCGGGTCCAAGCCACCTGTCGCCAGTCGCCCCACGCCTGCTGAGCGAAGTCGTCCAGGCCCGCCGACGTCCAGCGTGAAGGTCCCGAGTGAAGTCTCGACGGGCACTCGAACCGGTAAATGCGGCGTGTTTGAAAATGCCATTGAAACGAATGGGCTTAGCGGCCGTTTGAGCTTCGATACGGCGCCGCTTTTGGCGAATCGCACCAAATCGCTCAGCTGTCATCAGGGCCCCTCGGTGAAGAAGTGACCCAAATTTGGTGTCGATCGCAGCTGCGGTAATGGAGATATAAAATGCATGTAAGTCAATGGGATTTTTTAATATATGATGAACAGCACCACCGTTTGGCGATTGGCACCAAATTTGACACAGGCCTTCTAGGAAGTCCAGCCGCGATAAGGTCCCCAAGTTTGGTGTTGATTGGCCTTTCCAAGCCTGAGATATGTTATACTTCGTGTTTGTAGCGTTTTCGCAAAGATTTGTTAGCCTGTAATTCGACCGTTTTTGTCGGATCAAAATTCCCTCTACAAACTTTCTTCAGCTCGGTCCAGAGATGGTCTGTGCAAAGTTTCGTGTCGATCGGACTTGGGGCTTCGGAGGAGTTGATTAAAATCGGTTTGTCCAGTTTTTGCGATTCTGCGCGAAAAGGTTGATCGGAAATGGGCGTGGCCTATACCATCGTGATTCGGCTGCAATCCCCAAACGCATAGACATAAGACTTATGAATGTGCGATGTAGTTGGCCGTAGTTATGAAGCAAAATGTACTTTGTTTGAAAATCCCATTGAAATGAATGGGGCATTTGAGCTTCGATTACAGCGCCACCTTTAGGCCGAACTGCACCAAATTTTTTGTGGTATCATCAGGGGCCCATGGGGAACAATTGACCCAAATTTGGTGTCGATTCGGACTTGTGGTTCTGGAGATATAAAATGAATGTAAAGTCAATGGGAATTTTGCTTTAATTGCAATAACAGCGCCACCTATGGACATTAGGTCCCTTTGGTGCCTGGCATCAGGGACCATGCTGACAATTTGGCACTGGTTTCATGTCAAGTGACTTGTGGTTATAGAGAACAATTTTCTGGATTAAAGAGCGCCACCTAGGGCAGTGCACTAAATTTGCAGAGGCCCTCAGGGGCGTCCCAAAGTGGTCAAGTTTGGTGTCGATCGGCCATTCCAACCTGAAGATATGACATCACTTCCTTTTAGTAGCGTTTTTCGCAAACGTTTGTTAGCGTATAATTGCGACATTTTTTGTCGTATCAAAATTCCCTCTACAAACTTTGTAGAGCTCGGTCCAGAGATTATCCGTGCCAAGTTTCGTGTCGATCGGACTTGCGGCTTCGGAGGAGTTAATTAAAATAGGTTTTTCAGTTTTTGCGATGTAGCTCGAAAAAAGTTTAGGCGGAAATGGGCGTGGCCTATACCAGGAGATTCAGCTTGATCCCCGAACGCGTGGATATAAGGTTTGTGAATATGCGTGATTGTATGCGGGAGTGAGAGGGCAAAACGTCGAAAATCTTTGTTATAGCGCCCCTAGTGGTAGAAGTGTGCGAATTTTTGCGCCTGAGGTACTCTTGGGCCTGTGAACCCACCCTGCGAGTTTCAGCGTCCCTAGCATTTACGGCGTATGCTGCAGTATGAGTTTTATGCACGGAAGAAAAAAAATAGAATAAAATCTGAGCGAAAACAATAGGGTTCCTGCACGCTGGTACAGGGAACCGCGATGCTTTGCATTCAGCGGTTCCCAGCCCACTCGGCTTGGACCCTAATAAAAATCTTAGCGAAAACAATAGGGTTCCTGCACGCTGGTATGGGAACCGCGATGCCTTGCATTCGCGGTTCCCAGCCCACCGGGCTTGGACCCCTAACTAGAACTGCGAGCAGTTGTAAGCGGGTCCAAGCCACCTGTCGCCAGTCGCCCCTCGCCCAGCTGAGGGCGCTGAAGTCGTCCCGGCGCCCGCGGATGTCCCGCGTGAGGTCCCCGAAGTGTGGTCCTGACGGGCCACTCTGAACCGAGTCGAAACGCGGCGTGTTTGAAAATGCCATTGAAATGAATGGGCTTAGCGACGGCGTTTGAGCTTCGATTACGGCGCCGCCTTTTGGCCGAATTGCACCAAATCGCTCAGCTGTCATCGGGGCCCCTTGGTGAAGAAGTGACCCAAATT
Organism: Lepomis macrochirus; assembly: GCA_024633595.2. Taxonomy (NCBI): domain Eukaryota; kingdom Metazoa; phylum Chordata; class Actinopteri; order Centrarchiformes; family Centrarchidae; genus Lepomis; species Lepomis macrochirus. The sequence goes on along the minus strand of JALXJV020000015.1, from coordinate 5,964,240 downwards.
TGGTGTCGATCGGAGCTGCGGTAGTGGAGATATAAATTGCATGTAAGTGAATGGGAGTTTTTTTGATATATGATGAACAGCGCCACCGTTTGGCCGATTGAAGACAAATTTGACACAGGCGTTTGGGAAGTCATGCCGCATAAGGTCACCAAGTTTAGTGCGGATCGGCCTTTCCAAGCCTGAGATATGTTATACTTCCTGTTTGTAGCGTTTTCGCAAAGATTTGTTAGCTTGTTATTCGGCCGTTTTTTGTCGGATCAAAATTCCCTCTACAAACTTTCTTCAGGTCGGTCCAGAGATGGTCTGTGCAAAGTTTGGTGTCGATCGGACTTGCGGCTTCGGAGGAGATGATTTCAGCCGGCTTGTCAGTTTTTGCGATATTAGCGATAAAAATGTAGGCGGAGTGGGCGTGGCTTACATCACGTGATTCACCTCAATCCCCAAACACGTAGACATAAGATGTATGAATGTGCGATGTATTTTGCCGTAGTTATGAGGCAAAATGTGCTTTGGTTGAAATTCCCATTGAAATGAATGGGGCATTTGAGCTTCGATTACAGCGCCACCGTTAGGCCGAACTGCACCAAATTTTTGTGGTGTCATCAGGGGCCCATGGGGAAGCAATTGACCCAAATTTGGTTTGATTCGGACTTGTGGTTCTGGAGATATAAAATGAATGTGAAGTCAATGGGATTTTTTGGGGTAGCGCCAACTAGCGGCGAATTGCATGAAATTTTGCACAGGCCTTCAGGGGGGTCTCCTATATAAGGTACTCAAGTTTGGTGTTGATCGGCCACTCCTAACCTGAGATCTGACATCACTTCCTTTTATTAGCGTTTTTCGCAAACGTTTGTTAGCGTAAAATTGCGACATTTTTGTCAGTATCAAAATTCCCTCTACAAAATTTGTAGAGCTCGGTCCAGAGATTATCCGTGCCAAGTTTCGTGTCGATCGGACTTACGGCGTCGGAGGAGATGATTTTAGCCGGCTTGTCAGTTTTCGCGATGTAGCTCGAAAAAAAGTTTAGGCGGAAATGGGCGTGGCCTATACCACGAGATTCAGCTTGATCCCCGAACGCGTGGATATAAGGTTTGTGAATATGCGACTTCGTATGTGGGAGTTACAGGGCGTTAAACTTAAAATGCTGTAGTAGCGCCCCTAGTGGTAGAAGTGTGCGAATTTTTGCGCCTGAGTTACGTGCAGTGAATGTGACCTACCCTGCGAGTTTCGCGTCCCTAGCATTTACGGGGTATGCTGCAGTATGCGTTTTATGCACGGAAGAATAAAATAATAACTAGAACTGGCGAGCAGTTGTAAGCGGGTCCAAGCCACCTGTCGCCAGTCGCCCTCCAGCCCGCTGAGGGCGCTGAAGTCGTCCCGGGCGCCCTGCCGACGTCCCGCGTAAGGCCCCCGAGTGAGGTCCCGACGGGCCGCTCCGAACCGAGGCGAAATGCGGCGTGTTTGAAAATGGCATTGAAATGAATGGGCTTAGCGACGGCGTTTGAGCTTCGATTACGGCGCCGCCTTTGGCCGAATTCGCACCAAATCGCTCAGGTGTCATCAGGGTCCCGTGGTGAAGAAGTGACCCAAATTTGGTGTCGATCGGAGCTGCGGTAGTGGAGATCTAAAATGCATGTAAGTGAATGGGAGTTTTTGATATATGATGAACAGCGCCACCGTTTGGCCGATTGGCACCAATTTGACACAGGCCTTCGAGAAGTCCAGCCGCATAAGGTCACCAAGTTCAGTGCGGATCGGCCTTTCCAAGCCTGAGATATGTTATACTTCCTGTTTGTAGCGCTTTTGCAAAGATTTGTTAGCCTGTAATTCAGCCGTTTTAGGTCGGATCAAAATTCCCTCTACAAACTTTCTTCGGCTCGGTCCATAGATGGTCTGTGCAAAGTTTCGTGTCGATCGGACTTAGCGGCTTCGGAGGAGTTAATTAAAATAGGTTTTCCAGTTTTTGCGATTTCGCAAAATGAAAACGTCACCGCACAGAGGCGTGTAATATACCATAGGAATCGACAGAATCCCCCAAACACGTAGACATAAGATTTATGAATGTGCGATGTAGTAGGCCGTAGTTATGAGGCAAAATGTGCTTTGGTTGAAATTCCCATTGAAATGAATGGGGCATTTGAGCTTAGATTACAGCGCCACCGTTAGGCCGAATTGCACCAAATTTTTGTGGTGTCATCAGGGCCCCATGGGTAACAAGTGACCCAAATTTGGTGTCAATCGGACTTGTGGTTCTGGAGATATAAAATGAATGTAAGTCAATGGGAAATTTTTTTTCGTCTTTAAGCTGCAATAACAGCGCCACCTATGGGCACATTAGGGTCCCCGTGGGTGCCTGGCATCAGGGGACCATGCTGAACAATTCGGCACTAGATTCATGTCAATGTGACTTGTGGTTATGGAGGAACAAATTTTCTGGATTAAAGAGCGCCACCTAGGGGCGAGTCGCACCAAATTTTGCAGAGGCCCTCAGGGGGGCGTCCCTAATGAGTGGTCCAAATTTGGTGTCGATCGGCCATTCCAATCCGAAGTTATGACCTCACTTCCTGTTAGTAGCGTTTTCGCAAACGTTTGTTAGCGTATAATTGCGCCAATTTTTGTGATATCAAAATTCCCTCTACAAACTTTGTAGAGCTCGGTCCAGAGATCATCCGTGCCAAGTTTCGTGTCGATCGGACTTGCGGCTTCGGAGGAGTTAATTAAAATAGGTTTTCAGTTTTCGCGATGTAGCTCGAAAAAAGTTTAGGCGGAAATGGGCGTGGCCTATACCAGGAGATTCAGCTAGATCCCCGAACGCGTGGATATAAGGTTTTTGATATATTCCTTCGTAGGCGGGAGATCCAAGCCCAAACGCGTTGACCTTGATTAGAGCGCCCCCTAGTGGTAGAAGTGTGCGAATTTTTGCGCCTGAGTTACTTGCAGGGGCTTGTACCTACCCTCTGAGTTACGCGTCCCTAGCATTTATGGGGTATGCTGCAGACTCGGAATTAGCGGCGGAAGAAAAAAAAATAATAATAAAAATCTTAGCGAAAACAATAGGGTTCCCAGCCACTTCGTGGTACTGGGAACCGCGTTGCCTTGCAAACGCGGGTTCCCTGCCCACTTCGGGCTTGGACCCCTAATAAAAACGAGAACGATTACAATAGGGTTCCTGCACCGCTGGTACAGGCAACCGCGATGCTTTGCATTCGCGGTTCCCAGCCCACTCGGGCTTGGACCCCTAATAAAAACGAGAACGAAAACAATAGGGTTCCCAGCCACTTCGTGGTATGGGAACCGCGTTGCCTTGCAAACGCGGGTTCCCAGCCCACTTCGGGCTTGGACCCCTAAAAATCTTAGCGAAAACAATAGGGTTCCCAGCCACTTCGTGGTATGGGAACCGCTGTTACTTACAAGCGGGTTCCCAGCTCACTCGGGCTTGGACCCCTAACTAGAACTGCGAGCAGTTGTAAGCGGGTCCAAGCCACCCGTCGCCAGTCGCCTCCTTCGCCGAGGGCTGCTGAAGTCGTCCGGCGCTCTGCCGATGTCCAGCGTAAGGTCCCCGAGTCAGGTCCCGACGGGCCTCCCGAACCGAGGCTAAGCGGCGTGTTTGAAAATGCCATTGAAATGAATGGGCTTAGCGACGGCGTTTGAGCTTCGATACGGCGCCGCCCTTTGGTCGAATCGCACCAAATTGCTCAGCTGTCATCAGGGCCCCTCGGTGAAGAAGTGACCCAAATTTGGTGTCGATCGGAGCTGTGGTAGTGGAGATATAAAATGCATGTAAGTGAATGGGACTTTTTTTGATATATGATGAAGAGCGCCACCGTTTGGCCGATTGGCACCAAATTTGACACAGGCCTTCGGGAAGTCCAGCCGCATAAGGTCTCCAAGTTTGGTGTCGATCGGCCTTTCCAAGCCTGAGATATGTTATACTTTGCGTTTGTAGCATTTTAGCTAAGATTTGTTAACCTGTAATTCGGCCGTTTTTTGTCGGATCAAAATTCCCTCTACAAACTTTCTTCGACTCGGTCCAGAGATGGTCTGTGCAAAGTTTCGTGTCGATCGGACTTGGCGGCTTCGGAGGAGATGATTTCGGGCGGCTTGGCAGTTTTGCAATTTCGTGCGAAAATAGTTAGGCGGAAATGGGCGGGGCCAACATCACGTGATTCAGCTGGATCCCCCGAACACGTAGACATAAGGTTTATGAATGTGCGATGTAGTTGGCCGTAGTTATGAAGAAAAATGTACTTTGTTAGAAAATCCCATTGAAATGAATGGGGCATTTGAGCTTCGATAACAGCGCCACTCTTTAGCCGATCTGCACCAAATTTTGTGGTGTCATCAGTGGCCCATGGGGACGTATTGACCCAAATTTGGTTTGATTCGGACTTATGGTTCTGGAGATATAAAATGAATGTAAAGTCAATGGGATTTTTTGGGGTAGCGCCAACTAGCGGCGAATTGCATGAAATTTTGCACAGGCCTTCAGGGGGGTCTCCTATATAAGGTACTGAAGTTTGGTGTTGATCGGCCACTCCTAACCTGAGATCTGACATCACTTCCTTTTGCTAGCGTTTTTCGCAAACGTTTGTTAGCGTAAAATTGCGACATTTTTTGTCGTATCAAAATTCCCTCTACAAAATTTGTAGAGCTCGGTCCAGAGATTATCCGTGCCAAGTTTCGTGTCGATCGGACTTACGGCTTCGGAGGAGATGATTTTGGCCGGCTTGTAAGTTTTTGCGATGTAGCTCGAAAAAAGTTTAGGCGGAAATGGGCGTGGCCTATACCACGAGATTCAGTTCGATCCTCCGAACGCGTGGATATAAGGTTTGTGAATATGCGTGTTTGTATGCGGGAGTGAGAGGGCAAAACGTCGAGAATCTGTGTTACAGCGCCCCCTAGCGGTAGAAGTGTGCGAATTTTTGCGCCTGAGTTACTTGCAGGGGCTTGTACCTACCCTGTGAGTTTCGCGTCCCTAGCATTTACGGGGTATGCTGCAGTAGTGGAATTAGCGGCGGAAGAAAAAAAATAATAACTAGAACTGCGAGCAGTTGTAAACGGGGTCCAAGCCACCTGTCGCCAGTCGCCTCGCCTCGCTGAGCGGCGCAGTGAAGTCGTCCAGCGCCCGCCGACGTCCAGCGTGAGGTCCCCGAGCGAGGTGTCGACGGGCAGCTCGAACCGAGGCTGAAATGCGGCGTGTTTGAAAATGCCATTGAAACGAATGGGCTTAGCGACGGCGTTTGAGCTTCGATTACGGCGCGCTTTTGGCGAATCGCACCAAGTCGCTCAGCTGTCATCGGGGCCCCTCGGTGAAGAAGTGACCCAAATTTGGTGTCGATCGGAGCTCGCGGTACTGGAGATATAAAATGCATGTAAGTGAATGGTAGTTTTTTGATATATGATGAACAGCGCCACCGTTTGGCCGATTGGCACCAAATTTGACACAGGCCTTCGGGAGGTCATGTCGCATAAGGTCCCCAAGTTTGGTGTTGATCGGCCATTCCAAACCTTGTGAAAAGTGTGCTGGTTTGAAATCCCATTCATTTCAATGGGGCTTCTGACCGGATTTGAGCTTCGATTATAGCGCCACCTTTTGGCCGATCTGCACCAAATTGTTATGGTATCATCAGGGCACCATGGGGAACAAATGACCCAAATTTGGTGTCAATCGGACCGGCGGTTCTGGAGATATAAAATGCATGTATGTGAATGGGAGTTTTTTTAAGATATGATGAAGAGCGCCACCGTTTGGCCGATTGACACCAAATTTTACACAGGCCTTCGGGAAGTCCAGCCGCATAAGGTCCTCAAGTTTGGTGTTGATCGGGCATTCCAAACCTTATGAAAATGTGTGCTGGTTTGAAATCCCATTCATTTCAATGGGGCTTCTGACCGGATTTGAGCTTCGATTACAGCGCCACCTTTAGGCCGATCTGCACCAAATTTTTGTGGTATCATCAGGGCCCCATGGGTAACAATTGACCCAAATTTGGTGTCAATCGGAGCTGCGGTTCTGGAGATATAAAATGAATGTAAGTCAATGGGGAAAAAAATTTCGTGTTTAAGCTGCAATAACAGCGCCACCTATGGGCACATTAGGGTCCCCTTAGGTGCCTGGCATCAGGGGATCATGCTAAACAATTCGGCACTGGATTCATGTCAATGTGACTTGTGGTTATGGAGGAACAAATTTTCTGGATTAAAGAGCGCCACCTAGGGGCCAGCTGCACCAAATTTTGCACAGGTCCTCAGGGGCCCATCCCAACTTAGTGGTCCAAGTTTGGTGTCGATCGGCCATTCCAAACCGGAGTTATGACCTCACTTCCTGTTAGTAGCGTTTTTCGCAAACGTTTGTTAGCGTATAATTGCGCCATTTATTGTCGGATCAAAATTTCCTTTACAAACTTTGCATCAGCTTGGTCCAGAGATTATCCGTGCCAAGTTTCGTGTCGATCGGACTTGCGGCTTAGGAGGAGTACGTTTCAGGTGGTTTTCAGTTTTCGCGATGTAGCTCGAAAAAAGTTTAGGCGGAAATGGGCGTGGCCTATACCAGGAGATTCAGCTCGATCCCCGAACGCGTGGATATAAGGTTTTGATATACGCCTTCGTATATGAGAGGTCCAAGCCCAAATGCGTTGACCTTGCTTACAGCGCCCCCTAGCGATAGAAGTGTGCGAATTTTTGGGGCTGAGTTACGTGCAGTGAATGTGACGTACCCTGGGAGTTTCGCGTTCCTAGGAGTTACAGCGTACCGCTGCAGTATGCGTTTTCGGCGGAAGAATAATAATAATAATAATAACTAGAACTGCGAGCAGTTGTAAGCGGGGTCCAAGCCACCTGTCGCCAGTCAGCCCCACGCCGCTGAGGTCGCTGCGAGTCGTCCCGGCGCTCACCGACGTCCAGCGTGAGGTCCCCGAGCGAGGTGTCGACGGGCCGCTCCGAATCGAGTCGAAACGCGGCGCGTTTGAAAATGCCATTGAAACGAATGGGCTTAGCGACGGCGTTTGAGCTTCGATTACGGCGCCGCCTTTTGGCCGAATTGCACCAAGTCGCTCAGCTGTCATCAGGGCCCCTCGGTGAAGAAGTGACCCAAATTTGGTGTCGATCGAGCTGCGGTACTGGAGATATAAAATGCATGTAAGTGAATGGGAGTTTTTTGATATAGGATGAACAGCGCCACCGTTTGGCCGATTGGCACCAAATTTGACACAGGCCTTCGGGAAGTCCAGCCGCATAAGGTCCCCAAGTTTGGTGTTGATCGGGCATTCCAAACCTTGTGAAAATGTGTGCTGGTTTGAAATCCCATTCATTTCAATGGGCTTTCTGTAGGCATTTCAGCTTCGATTATAGCGCCACGTTTTGTCCGAATTGCACCAAACTTTTGTGGTATCATCAGGGGCCCATGGGTAACAATTGACCCAAATTTGGTGTCAATCGCACCTGCTGTTCTGGAGATATAAAATTAATGTAAGTGAATGGGAGTTTTTTTATATATGATGAACAGCGCCACCGTTTAGCCGATTGGCACCAAATTTGACACAGGCCTTCGGGAAGTCCAGCCGCATAAGGTCCTCAAGTTTGGTGTTGATCGGGCATTCCAAACCTTATGAAAATGTGTGCTGGTTTGAAATCCCATTCATTTCAATGGGGCTTCTGACCGGATTTGAGCTTCGATTACAGCGCCACCGTTTGGCCGATCTGCACCAAATTTTTGTGGTGTCATCAGGGCCCCATGGGTAACAATTGACCCAAATTTGGTGTCAATCGGAGCTGCGGTTCTGGAGATATAAAATGAATGTAAGTCTATGGGAAAAAAATTTTCGTGTTTAAGCTGCAATAACAGCGCCACCTATGGGCACATTAGGGTCCCCTTTGGTGCCTGGCATCAGGGGATCATGCTAAACAATTCGGCACTGGATTCATGTCAATGTGACTTGTGGTTATGGAGGAACAAATTTTCTGGATTAAAGAGCGCCACCTAGGGGCCAGCTGCACCAAATTTTGCACAGGCCCTCAGGGGCCCATGCCAACTTAGTGGTCCAAGTTTGGTGTCGATCGGCCATTCCAAACTGAAGTTATGACCTCACTTCCTGTTAGTAGCGTTTTTCGCAAACGTTTGTTAGAGTATAATTGCGCCATTTTATGTCGGATCAAAATTTCCTCTACAAACTTTGTAGAGCTTGGTCCAGAGATTATCCGTGCCAAGTTTCATTCCGATCGGACTTGCGGCTTCGGAGGAGTACGTTCCAGGCGGTTTTTTGAGTTTTTGCGATGTAGCTCGAAAAAAGTTTAGGCGGAAATGGGCGTGGCCTATACCACGAGATTCAGTTCGATCCTCCGAACGCGTGGATATAAGGTTTGTGAATATGCGTGTTTGTATGCGGGAGTGAGAGGGCAAAACGTCGAGAATCTGTGTTACAGCGCCCCCTAGCGGTAGAAGTGTGCGAATTTTTGCGCCTGAGTTACTTGCAGGGGCTTGTACCTACCCTGTGAGTTTCGCGTCCCTAGCATTTACGGGGTATGCTGCAGTAGTGGAATTAGCGGCGGAAGAAAAAAAATAATAACTAGAACTGCGAGCAGTTGTAAACGGGGTCCAAGCCACCTGTCGCCAGTCGCCCCCCTCGCCCCGCGGAGGGCGCGCGAGTCGTCCCGGGCGCCCCGCGGATGTCCTGCGTAAGGCCCCCGAGTGTGGTCCTGACGGGCCACTCTGAACCGAGGCGAAACGCGGCGTGTTTGAAAATGCCATTGAAATGAATGGGCTTAGCGACGGCGTTTGAGCTTCGATTACGGCGCCGCCTTTTGGCCGAATCGCACCAAATCGCTCAGCTGTCATCAGGGCCCCTCGGTGAAGACGTGACCCAAATTTGGTGTCGATCGCAGCTGCGGTAGTGGAGATATAAAATGCATGTAAGTGAATGGGGTTTTCTTTAATATATGATGAACAGCGCCACCGTTTGGCCGATTGGCACCAAATTTGACACAGGCCTTCGGGAAGTCCAGCCGCATAAGGTCCCCAAGTTTGGTGTTGATTGGCCTTTCCAAGCCTGAGATATGTTATACTTTGTGTTTGTAGCGTTTTCGCAAAGATTTGTTAGCCTGTAATTCGACCGTTTTTTGTCGGATCAAAGTTCCCTCTACAAACTTTCTTCGGCTTGGTCCAGAGATGGTCTGTGCAAAGTTTCGTGTCGTTGGGACTTGCGGCTTCGGAGGAGTTAATTAAAATAGGTTTTCCAGTTTTCGCAATTTAGCGAAATGAAATCATCATCGCACAGAGGCGTGTCCTATACCATCGGAATCGGCTGCATCCCCCAAACACGTAGACATAAGATTTATGAATGTGCGATATAGTAGGCCGTAGTTATGAGGCAAAATGTGCTTTTGGTTGAAATTCCCATTGAAATTAATGGTGCATTTGCGCTTAGATTACAGCGCCACCTTTAGGCCGAAGTGCACCAAATTTTTGTGGTGTCATCAGGGGCCCATCAGAAACAATTGACCCAAATTTGGTTAGAATCAGACTTGTGGTTATGGAGATATGAGATGAATGTAAGTCAATGGGATTTTTTTTGGGTAGCGCCAACTAGCGGCGAAATGAACCAAATTTTGCAGAGGCCTTCTAGGGGCAGGGCAAATAAGGTCCTCAAGTTTTGTGTTGATTGGCCTTTCCAAGCCAGAGTTATGTTATACTTCGTGTTTTTAGCAATTTCGCAAATATTTGTTAGCCTGTAATTCGGCCGTTTTTTGTCTAATCAAAATTCCCTCTACAAACTTTCTTCAGCTTGGTCCAGAGATGCTCTGTGCAAAGTTTCGTGTCGATCGGACTTGCGGCTTCGGAGGAGTTAATTAAAATAGGTTTTCCATTTTTTGCGATTTCGCAAAATGAAATCGTCATCGCACAGAGGCGTGTCCTATACCGTCGGAATCGGCAGCATCCCCCAAACACGTAGACATAAGAATTATGAATGTGCGATGTGTTAGGCCGTAGTTATGAGGCAAAATGTGCTTTGGTTGAAAATCCCATTGAAATGAATGGGGCATTTGAGCTTAGATAACAGCGCCACCGTTAGGCCGAACTGCACCAAATTTTTGTGGTGTCATCAGGGGCCCATGGGTAACAATTGACCCAAATTTGGTGTCGAATCAAAATTCCCTCTACAAACTTTCTTCGGCTCGGTCCAGAGATGGTCTGTGCAAAGTTTACGTGGTCGATCGGACTTCGCGGCTCGGAGGAGATGATTTCAAGCGGCTTATCAGTTTTGCGATTTTGCGAGAAAACGGTTAGGCGGAAATGGGCGTGGCCAACATCACGTGATTCAGCTGGATCCCCAGAACGCGTAGACATAAGGTTTATGAATGTGCGATGTAGTTGGCCTTAGTTATGAAGAAAAATGTACTTTGTTTGAAAATCCCATTGAAATGAATGGGGCATTTGAGCTTCGATAACAGCGCCACCTTTTGGCCGATCTGCACCAAATTTTTGTGGTGTCATCAGGGGCCCATCAGAAACAATTCACCCAAATTTGGTTAGAATCAGACTTGTGGTTATGGAGATATGAGATGAATGTATGTCAATGGGAATTTTTTTGGGTAGCGCCAACTAGCGGCGAAATGAACCAAATTTTGCAGAGGCCTTCTAGGGGGCAGGGCAGATAACGTCCTCAAGTTTTGTGTTGATCGGCCTTTCCAAGCCAGAGTTATGTTATACTTCGTGTTTTTAGCGTTTTCGCAAATATTTGTTAGCCTGTAATTCGGCCGTTTTTTGTCGGATCAAAATTCCCTCTACAAACTTTCTTCGGCTCGGTCCAGAGATGGTCTGTGCAAAGTTTCGTGTCGATCGGACTTGCGGCTTCGGAGGAGATGATTTCAGCCGGCTTGGCAGTTTTTGCGATTTCGTGCAAAAACAGTTAGGCGGAAATGGGCGTGGCCAAATTCACGTGATTCAGCTGGATCCCCCGAACACGTAGACATAAGGTTTATGAATGTGCGATGTAGTGTGCCGTAGTTATGAAGAAAAATGTACTTTGTTAGAAAATCCCATTGAAATGAATGGGGCATTTGAGCTTCGATAACAGCGCCACCCTTTGGCCGATCTGCACCAAATTTTTGTGGTGTCATCAGGGGCCCATGGGGAAGTATTGACCCAAATTTGGTTTGATTCGGACTTGTGGTTCTGGAGATATAAAATGAATGTAAAGTCAATGGGATTTTTTTGGGGTAGCGCCAACTAGCGGCGAATTTCACGAAATTTTGCACAGGCCTTCAGGGGGTTCTCCTATATAAGGTACTCAAGTTTGGTGTTGATCGGCCAATCCTAACCTGAGATTTGACCTCACTTCCTTTTATTAGCGTTTTTCGCAAACGTTTGTTAGCGTAAAATTGCGACATTTTTTGTCGTATCAAAATTCCCTCTACAAACTTTGTAGAGCTCGGTCCAGAGATTATCCGTGCCAAGTTTCGTGTCGATCGGACTTGCGGCTTCGGAGGAGATGATTTTGGCCGGCATGTCAGTTTTCGCGCTGTAGCTCGAAAAAAGTTTAGGCGGAAATGGGCGTGGCCTATACCACGAGATTCAGCTTGATCCCCCGAACGCGTGGATATAAGGTTTGTGAATATGCGTGATTGTATGCGGGAGTGAGAGGGCAAAATGTGAAAAATCTTTGTTATAGCGCCCCCTAGTGGTAGAAGTGTGCGAATTTTTGCGCCTGAGTTACTCTTGGGCCTGTGAAGCTACCCTGTGAGTTTCAGCGTCCCTAGCATTTCACGGGTATGCTGCAGTATGAGTTTTATGCACGGAAGAAAAAAAAATAGAATAAAAATCTGAGCGAAAACAATAGGGTTCCTGCACCGCTGGTACAGGGAACCGCGATGCTTTGCATTCGCGGTTCCCAGCCCACTCGGGCTTGGACCCCTAAAAATCTTAGCGAAAACAATAGGGTTCCTGCACCGCTGGTACAGGCAACCGCGATGCTTTGCATTCGCGGTTCCCAGCCCACTCGGGCTTGGACCCCTAATAAAAACCCTAACGAAAACAATAGGGTTCCATGCCACTTCGTGGTATGGGAACCGCGTTACCTTGCAACGCGGGTTCCCAGCCCACTTCGGGCTTGGACCCCTAATTAAGCCACCACAGTTGTCATACACCTGATTGGTGTAAAAATGTTTTGTTTGAGGCAGTGACGCAGAACCGAAGGACCATCACATTTTCTGTCATCATTGTGACCGGTCAGTGCAACTCCCTTTCAGGGTAAAGTGAGGACACTAATACCCCTGGGGGTAAAGTGTGTGTGTGTGTGTGTGTGTTTGTGTGTCTGTCTGTGATAGAGATGGTTTTGGGGGTTGTTTAAAGACTGATGGTAGCTGTCAACCCTCTCTGGCCTTCGCAACCCGGGCAGAATCCTGTGTCGGTTATAACCCTTGCACACACTCTGGGCATCCTAATGAATGACCTTTGACTCCCAGAAAGGGGATCCGGGCAGAGGAAGTTGAGGAGAGAGGTGAAGAGGGGAAGTGGAGGGCAAAGGGACGCCCGGCGCCACATTATGCCTCCTGTCAATCAAACAGACACTCCCAACTGCCCCACCCCAAAACACTGCATCATCCACTGAAAGTGAGTATCATTCAACATCAACGAGTTCACCATGATGTAAACAAGAAAGGGGCCAGTGTCCAGAGCTGGTTGGCCTCAGCTCCCTTAAAATCGTTATTGTAAAACTATGAAATGACATCAATTCACAAAGATGTATGTTGTATTTTAAAATTGATTGGGACACAAGGGAGGGGTGGATTATATCATTATATAACTTAGAGTTGTACATTTGCTTGCTGTAAATTGCCATCAAGCGGTCTTAAAATAACAGATTACAAATCTGTAAAAAAAAACAACAACAACAACAAAAAAAAGATTTTATTTCTTCTAACTTCAAAATAACTAAGAATTACAGAGAATTATTAAATATTAAATATCAGAACATGTCATGAACTAAGACAATACTATTATCCTGTGAAAGTAAATAAACAGGATTTTATATTATACAAACTGTTTAGAGAGGAGCTGATTCAACTTTATGGTAATTTTGGAGGCTGTATTTTGTAGTGCTGTGAACTCTACTTTATTGCGTTTTAGTGAGTCTACTCCAGTCAGAGAAGCTGTGGCTAAGGAGGAAGAGTGGGTCCTCGGGCAGGAAACTGAACTCCAAATTGCTCCCTATAGTTGGCCAGCAGCCATCGGTGTGAGTGTGGTTGAATGAGTGTCAAAAACCTTCCACTTACAATAACCATCAAAAAAATATCCTTGTATAATAAGATCCACATCCAGCAGTGTGCTAGTAAGTAAGCAAGTGCTGCTAAAGGCTTGTGTAGACTACATGATTTTCAGCGTCGGCCGATGGCCGTGCCGTTCACACTACACAACTTCCCGTCTTGACAGGAGTCTTGAAGTCATTGTGGCCTTCACACTACATGACTGATCGGTGACAAGGGGTCACACACTACGCTGACAGCGACTCTGTCACCTGACACTGGTCGCCAAACCGCGGTTTGTCAAGAAAACACACGTGAAATGTGAAACAGGAAATTACCCAAACCTACAAACGAAACAGCTGTTGTTTATTCATTATAAAGATACCAATTATAAAGACAAAAAATCTATTGAATTACGTTTTGATGCATCATTGAGTAGTTCACACATAACGACTGGCGACCGCTGATTTACTCCCAATAGTGTAGTGTAGTGTGAACTAGGCTTAACTGTAGGTTCTGCCATTACCTTGTTAGCGGTCCTTTTAGCTGACTCCCCCCTGAATGGGAGCTTGAAGTACTGGAGAAGTGTGGTGGGATGAGGAGGTTTTCAGGCCCAGGGCAAGGGACCTAAAAGAATGCACCCAGGGAGAGACACTGGGATGAGCACCAAAACCGGAGTCTATCTAGCAGGCAAGTGAGAGGGCTCAGCATCCTCCCAGTGAACAAGAACTGCCTCCGAGACCGACAGAGGCCAGTTTGACGACAGAGAGTACAGTACCGTGGTGATTTATTCTAAATCGATTGAAAAATCAGCATCAATCACGAAAATAAAAGAGATATTTGCTACCAGGGCAGCAGTATTTTCAATATCAGCTGCAGTACCTGATATAGTGCAGGAACAGACCCCTGATGGAGTAAAGGAGAGCCATGGCCAATGCGAGACAGAGGAGGAGGCATGTAACAGTGGAGCAGAGGGACACCGTGACAGGGCCGAAGGAGAGACAGAGAGCAAGAGGAGAGTGGAGGTGAAGCGTAAGAGCTGAGTAACTCAACTTGTAGGGTCCTGTTAGAAACCTGTTTGAAATGTTAGGTGTTTGAAATGGTAGATGTTGTCCCCATCACATTTTAAAAGCATGGAAAACACTTGCACCTAGGAAATTAATAAATGAAAATGATTTGAGAAAGGTTTATGTGCACAATAAGAAAACCTGCAATGCAATGTAAATATAGAAGAAACCCTCGTCCAAAAAAAGTAACTTAAGCTAAAAAAAAGCTATATTACTGCATAATATTCTATAATATTTTTATATTTTGAATTGTTATTGGCCATCTGAATTTTGTGTATCCCTCAATATAAAAAAGATATTTCAACCATAAATTGGTGCAAAAAATGTCTCCAGAATAAAGTGTTTAAATTAAGTGTTTAAGGCTCAAAGTCTTCTGGGGGAGAAACCCCCAAACCCCCCTATAGAATACTTAATATAATATAATAATAATAAATATTTTTTCTAAATACTATTAAAAAATACTCTTGTCTTGTTCTCATAACCCCAATCTTCTGCAATGTCATGTCTTGTGGGCAAAGTGTTTTGTCACACCCCAAATCTGAGCCCTTAAATGTCACCACCATTTTTCAACCCGTGTAAATACCACTCAGCTGGTTTGGAGGAATATTATAGCAGGTACACATGTAATTTGGAAGCATGGTGTATTGGCGAGGGGTGTCTGACTGATTTGGCTGGGCTGCTAAGGCCAAAAATGCCAGGGCCGTTTTTTTGTCCCAGTCCAGCCCTGTTTAACTGTAACTGTAATTTAACAGCTATAAGAAACAGAAGAAGGTAGAGGTTGTCCACCGATTACAGGGTTGGCGGTTCAATCCCCAGCTCCTCCTGTTCACATGTCAAAGAGCCCCAAATGGCTCCCGGCAGTCAGAGCAGCACCTTGCATGGAAGATGACCATCATCAGTGTGTGTCAAATGAGTGAATAAGAGTGAAACTTGCAAAGCACTCAGAGTGATAATGAACCAACAAGGGCATTTGGGGAGTAGATAAAACATGCCTGTCAATAATCGCTTCGCCAAAAGACTGGCTGTCTGTAGCAAAGACAGTTAAGCTTCTATGGATCTGTGCCAGCTGTGTCAACTGAAACCATGTGCTGGTGACTGAATATACACATAGAGTCTACATCTACATAAATATTCATTAAGTAATTTGATTTTAATGCAGTTCTTATGACTTTAATAACTCACATTAGCCATTGTAATCAAAGAGCCACGCTGCTCTAAGGTTGGCAGAGTGTGTCGGTCGGTCCACCACTTTGGTCCAAGGATCTCAACAACTGCTCGACAGATTGCCATGAAATTCGGTAGACACATTCAGTCCCAGAGGCTAAATCCTGATGACTTTGGTGATCCCTGGATGTTTCCTCTAGCACCATCATCAGGCCAGAATTTTGATGTGTCCAACACTTTGGTTTATCTGCAAAACTGACGTCTTTTCCATTATCCTAAGCTGTACTTTGTGTTTAGCCAGCCGCTAGCGTGGCTGTTGATTCTTAGTCTGTAGACTCTTAGTCTGTATTTTTGGCTTTGACTGTGTAAATTAGAATTACAGCTAATCTGTTTCTTTCACAGAGCACTGTCCAGCTCAAGATATACTGTTAAGGACCGAAGAGTAACAGAGTGTATGCAGCTCTCCTGCATGCAGAGAGCTTTCAAAAACAGAAGAGAGAGTTTTACTTTGTGGTTGAAGCAGAACTGTGGGTAAAGAACATGAAAATGTAAATACTACTTGGGAAAGACTTCCTGCTTCTGAATGAATAGGTTTTGTGCTGTCACTGTTGTGACAGCCAGGTTTTGGTGGCAGAGCTTTGTGTGGAAAAAACTGAGTAGTTAAATACTTGGGCAGAAAGAAAAATACACACGGAAAAACCTTGGAACCTGTCCCATGCTGACTGGGTGCCCGGGTCATCTGTGATTGGCTGACACCTCGCATAAGCCACACACCCCTGTCCTGACCCCTGGGTCAGGGTTTTTAATGCAGCTTCAGCAGGGTCAAGGCTGGGTCGCCGCAGAAACCTAATGACTTCCTCCTAATAAAGATGTGATGTATGAGTGCTGTGATAGGCCCTGGGTTGACCAGCAGGTAACCCCAACACCAGGAGAGGGAGAGAGAGAGAAAGAAAACCTTTGTATTCTTACAACCACTCAACGCAAATTCATCATTTAGAAAAAATGCTCAGAAACTATAAGGTTGATGATACGCAGACTGACACTTTTTAGAAATTGCTAGTGAAAAACTTTGGTATGTGTTAAGCCTAGTTCACACTACACGATTTTTAGACCGATTTGCCGCTCGGCGACCGTCAGACTATGATCGGAAGTAAATCAGCAGTTGATCAGCGTTCGCCAGTCCTTATGTATGAACTACAGAACAACGCATCAAAATGGCTCCCAGACACATTTCTGACACATCGCCGACATCTGCCAGATATCTAGCATGCCAAATATCTGGCGGAGTCGACCGACTCGACGTCCACATCCAGCCAATGAGAGCAGCCGACAGAGTCGCTGTCAGCTCATGTAGTGTGTGACCCCTGTCACTGATCAGCATGGCCATTGGCTGACGTTGAAAATCACGAGGTCTGCACAAGCCTTTAATCACAAGGATTCCCACTTAAAGGTCTTACCAAGACTCGTTTATTCTGAGTCCTGCACTCAGAGCGATTCCCATGTACAACAGAGTTTTGTGTTAGGTTCCAGTTTCAAGTTGACCCTGCGGGCACAAAACCAACCAGAAACGGGGATATTTTTCTTCTGTTTTGATAGCCTGAAACAAAGTTCAGTTGCAAAATGAAGCGTTCGCTTGATGTCAGCATTTTTATATTGTGATGATTATGACTTAAAAAAGACTGAGAGGGGAAAAGCAGTAAGATGTAGACATGAACAATAACAGGATGAGAAGAAAACGAGCAAGAAAATATTAATTAAAAGGTAAAGGAAAATACAGGAAGACATAAGCACAGCAGCATCCCGGCAGAACATCCAGCAGAGAGCAGCCACCGCTGGACGATAATTCACTACAGCCGTGAGCTCCAGGCTGCTTCGTCTGAATGCTGTGGTGGCTTCAGGAGAGGATGTGTATGTGTGTGTGTGTGTGTGTGTGCAGAGGAGGGGGGTCATTTAAGCAGGATACTTGGAAACTCTGATTCATTCAGACTGAGTTGACTTGTAGTAGTTACAGTGGACTGGGTTTACTGGTTTTACTGGAAAGATTACGCAGCATCATAAAAATAGAAAACACCCCCCACATCTCACAGCACTGAACTCTCCATGTTAACTTTAGGCACCATAGAGCTGTAAACAAACAGAGGTTCTTTGACCTCAGTTTACCTTAGCGATAAAGGGTAAAAAGTTGCCAGAGTCATGCATCTTTGTCACCCCAGCTTTAAAATATGGATTTATAGTCAATTTTAGCTTAAAGTTATAGGGGGAAGAACTTGTACAATTAAAGATATCTTTATGTGGAGTTACTTTTGTGTCCTTATTATGCTATTAAAAAGAATAGATTGAGAGCAAAACTATCGACACTGCAATTAAAAACTGTTTTACTGCAAGAAAAACTAAATTTGACCCCAAAGGATTCACAATTGGAGTGATAGCTGGTAGCTAGCACACAACTTCCATTTTATAGCAATGCTAAGAATGTTATGTTTTAATTGATGGATGTCGATGTGGATGTGGATGCCCGGCCTTTCTGTGTGGAGTTTGCATGTTCTCCCCGTGTCTCCATGGGTTCTCTCCGAGTGCTCTGGCTTTCTCCCACCATCCAAAGACATGCAGGCTAAGTTGATTGGTGTCTCTAAATTGTCCTTAGGTGTGGATGTCAGTGTGAGTGGTTGTCTGTGTGTGGCCCTGCGATGTACTGGCGACCTGTCCAGGGTGTACCCCACCTTTCGCCCTATGCCAGCTGGGATAGGCTCCAGCCCCCCCGCGATGATGTTATGTATGTCAGCCTGTAGCTGCTAGCTTAGCTCAATTAGCTAGTCATTTACTTGTCATCGGTAGGCTACATTACATGCCGAGGCTGTCTATTAGCCTGCATGACATTTTGCATGTAGCCACCAGTTATATATATATATATATATATATATATATATATATATATATATATATATATATATATATATATATATATATATATAAAATGTCTTGCAAATTGGGAATTTTAATGCTGTATATAAAGGTCAAAGCCAAGACGGGAGCGGCCACCAATTTGCATGCATTGCTAGCTTGCTTAAGCTAACGGTTGTGGTTGGCTGCCTATCGCCTGCTTAAACACCTGTCAAGCTCATCTGGTCAGCTCAGTTTGTCTCGGATTGCTCAACCTGGCCCTTCCTTCACCCATTCACCTTCCCACCTCACCCTTCCCTCTGTTCATCCCCATGCACATCCCTTCATCCAATCTTCCCTCATCCTTTCATCCCCTCTTCCTTCTTCCTCGTCCTCTTTTCCCTCATCCCTTCATCCAATCTTCCCTTCTCCCCTCCTCCCTTCATCCCCTCATCCTCTCTTCCCTTCTGTAGATCCTCCCATACCAGCCTAACAGAAGGGTTAGGGTTAATCATCCTCAAACATACATACATACATACGTACATACATTCTGAATTTCCATTAAACCTTTAAATGGTATATAGTTGCAACGTAGTCCTTGGTAGTGAATTGGTTTTGTTAATCGTGGCTGCTTTTAAATTTCATTTAGTAGTGAAGAGTTTGTCGACAGTGTTTAATAGCTGCTCTAGTGTAAAATCACACTACTGTTACTTAGTATTTAAAATTCCCCTTCATGCATTCAGACTGTGAGAGGAAATGTACGCAGACATGGAAAGAAAGATGGAAACTTTTGACTGGAAAGCTCAGTGCTCTGAGATGAAGCGAGTGATTCCCAGACTTGTGACACCAAATCACCGCAGACCTGTGTCATGAAGGGAAATGGTCGAGAATCAGCCAGTTGTTTATGTAGGTTTTCATTAATCACACTAGGTAATGATCCAGGAGAATCATGATGATTTTAAAATAAATCCCATGTGTGTTTAACCAATTCCGCTCATTTACAATCGTGATTTATTTCCACTTGTACATGTACAGCAGTGTAATTGAAATAGAACAGAGCAATGGAAATTTAGTTTGCTTTGTTTTCTCTCCCTTATTCACTTATACACTCTGTCTTGGTGACATTTTATTAGTTTGGAGGCTTTCTGAAGGCTGTAAATTCAAGACACAACAAAAAGAAACCAAATACAAGAAGGTCAATACAACCTGCTACTGTCAGCACAGACTGATAGAGAGGGTCACATATCTGTAACCACTGACCCAAAGACATCATGTGTCCTCTGCACGTGTCCAAAATATAAAAACATTACAGCAAATTAATATCCACATTATCTTTTGGGAAAGACGGCTTATAAATAACCTGTCAAACTGTCTTGAATGTTATCTCTCATTAAGTAATGTGTAACTTAAACACACATGGAGCTTCTGACATCATGACAATGGACCTATTTAACAGCAGACCTTTGGCATGGTAGAAGAGTAAAAGCATGAGTAAACTAGAAAAGCAATTTCTGAAGAAATTGCGGTGTGAATGCTGTCTGCTGAATGGCTTGCGCTACGCTGAAATGCTGGCTTGAAAAAAGTTGAACAGTAGAAATGTATGAAAGATGTGGAAGGTTTTGTTTAAAAGCTGACGCCACACTGCACTGCTGTCTTGAACAAAGTTGAATAGTAGAAATGTATGAAAGATGTGGAAGGTTTCGTTTAAAAGCTGACGCCACACTGCACTGCTGTCTAGAACAAATCTGAATAGTACAAATGTTTGAAAGATCTGGAAGGTTTCGTTTAAAAGCTGACGCCACACTGAATTGCTGGCTTTAATGTGCAGAAAGTAGTTGAAAGACTATGAAATCTTGGAAACATGGGAAATGTTCTAAAGAATATGAATAAGATTTTAAAGTCACTTCAAACTGCCATGATAAATGTAGAACATTTTACGAATGTTTGAATGTAGTCTTTAGCTGAAAGCCATGAAGAAGTTTAAGAAATGTGAGAAATTCCCCCAAGTGTTGAGAAGATATGACCTGAAATATTTAGAAAGGGGTATGAAAGGTGACATAAGCGTATCAACTCCAACTGGAGGTCCTGGGTGAGCAGAATGACTCCACAGTGTGGAGTGGCGCAGACTGATGGAGATGGGTGCAGCTGGCGCTGGAATACTGGCCCATCTCCACTGTCTTCAGATCATTGAGCTCCAGATTGATCTGGCTGCTCCAGGACCCAAGATGGTCATTCTCCCACCTGTGGGGACACTGATTGTGCGGCCCTACCTTACAGTTTGATTTAGTTATGATGTTACACTGGTTTGAGAGTGGGGGATGTGTTGACTTGCGGTCAAAGACTTGTGAGCATCTCTGCAGGACCCCAGATGGTCAATCTCCCACCTGTGGGCAGACTGATCCCCACAAGAGATGAGCCCACTGAGGCTGGTGTCCTCTGCACACTGCAGGAGCTCTGTGGTTTGGTGACTGGAGGTGCAGCTGTTGGTGTTAAGGGCGGGGATCAGAGGGGAACACGGCCCCGAAAGGAACCACTGAGTGATGGTCCTGGAGTCAGAAACGTGTTTTCCCAGGTTCACGTGGCGCTTGCTGCTGGACAGTAAGTCTGTGATACACCTGCAGGCATGATCAGCTGGGAGAACTTGTCCTGGAGCAGAGCTAGAAGTAGTAGCAGTAGTACTAAGTTGCACTAGTAGCAGTATTAGCAGCAGTAGTAGCAGTAGTACTAAGTTGCACTAGTAGTAGCAGTAGTAGTAGTAGCAGTAGCAGCAGTAGTAGCATTACTAGGTAGCAGCAGTAGTAGCAGTAGTACTAGGTATCAGTAGTAGCAGTAGTAGTAGTACTAGGTATCAGTAGTACTAGGTATCAGTAGTAGCAGTAGTAGCAGTATTAGTAGTACTAGGTAGCAGTAGTAGCAGTAGTAGTAGTACTAGGTATCAGTAGTACTAGGTATCAGTAGTAGCAGTAGTAGCAGTAGTAGTAGTACTAGGTATCAGTAGTACTAGGTATCAGTAGTAGCAGTAGTAGTAGTACTAGGTATCAGTAGTAGCAGTACTAGGTAGCAGTAGTAGCAGTAGTAGTAGTACTAGGTATCAGTAGTACTAGGTATCAGTAGTAGCAGTAGTAGCAGTAGTAGTAGTACTAGGTATCAGTAGTACTAGGTATCAGTAGTAGCAGTAGTAGTAGTACTAGGTATCAGTAGTAGCAGTACTAGGTAGCAGTAGTAGCAGTAGTAGTAGTACTAGGTATCAGTAGTAGCAGTACTAGGTAGAAGTAGTAGCAGTAGTAGTAGTACTAGGTATCAGTAGTACTAGGTATCAGTGGTAGCAGTAGTTCTAAGTTCCAGTAGTAGTAGTATTAGTAGTACTAGGTATCAGTAGTAGCAGTACTAGGTAGCAGTAGTAGCAGTACTAGGTATCAGTAGTACTAGGTATCAGTAGTAGCAGTATTAGTAGTACTAGGTATCAGATGTAGCAGTAGTAGCAGTACAAGGTAGCAGTAGTAGTAGTACTAGGTAGTAGCAGTAGTACTAAGTTCCAGTAGTAGCAGTAATAGACTAGCAATAAGGATGTGAGATGGACCATGAGACAACGAGAGAGGTGGACAATAAGACTGTGAGACACAGAGAGCCAACTGTTTCCCAATGAAGAGAAGTGTGTGTGTGCATTTGTGTATGTGTCTATGTCTGTTTGTGTACCTCTGTGTGGGTCAGTAGTACTACCAGTAGTAGTAGTACACTGTAGTATTAGAGCAGAGGCAGTACTCTGCATGCAGTACACTGAATTTCATTAAGGAAATAGCTCAATGTCTGTCCACCAATCAGAATACAGGACCAAGTTTGTGTGTGTGCGTGAGATAGAGAGAGAATGCGTGTGCGTGTGTGTCTGCCTTTGATCTTTGTCAGTTATCCTATACAGACAAATTGGAAAATATGTCAATACTTGGCCTCGAACAAACCTCCCTAGAGACAAAACTGTAGGTCGTATCGGCGAAATGACCTGACCGTGATCGCGACAAGGCCTTTGCGAACGATGTGATATATTTTTTGTGTGGATAGAGTTGAAAAAAGGGACCCATTTGGCGAGTTGAAAAACTGGTTCATAATGATCCGGTGACTAAATTTCAGCTGGATTTATAATTGCTGTCAATGGAGGATTTTCGGTCACTCTTGTCCTTTGGAAGGACACAGAGCAAAAACTATAAGTCCGAGGGATTTACTAAACACACGTGAGGAACCACAACAAAAATACGCACGTTTCTAGTATAATTTCATGCCCTTAGAGTTAAAATTGTGGCCAGGCCAGCGATTTCAAAATTATTTTTCGTGATTAGTTTTCAAGCTGGCTCCACTCTGGCGATGACATCACGTGCTCTAGCTGCCAACATTCCGTCCCATTGAAACCCATTATAAACTCGAAATTCAGGCTGAAAACGACATGGTACTTGAATCGACATTGTGTGAAAAGTATAAGAGATGTGAAAAAGTTGAATTCACTGGAAAGAGTTGAAAGATTTCTCAACATTTTAAAGGTGGAATGGCGTTTCTACGTGAATGTATGAATGAGTGGGAAGAGGTTGAAGATTGAGTGAAGTTGAATGATTTTGAACATTCCGTCCATTCATTTGAATGGGAAAAATTTCCTGGAAAACCTGGAATATCTTGAAAAGTATGAAGGTTATGGAAATTCTGAATAATAGCATAGTAATTCAAATTGAGAGGAATATTTGAAACTTTGAATGACGTTTCTACGTTGAAAACTGTGGAACTAGTTAGTTTATGAAAAACGGCGGAATAATAAGAATAATAATAATAAAGAATTTTTTCACAGAAGAA